>JAHLJT010000631.1:100372800-100972800 GCA_031308135.1 Acheta domesticus
CAATATTAGCGGGAAATTTAAGTGCAGCCAGTAACAAAAAAATCACCTTGTTTTAAGTCATCGAATCACACATATGAAGCATTTTTTTTAAATATTGCAACTTTTATTTCAATTACACGGTCATCGTGTTACTTTTCGTTAATAATTCTCTTTATGTCACTGTCAAAATGTTTCACTTTTTGTTCTCCATGCCTGCGACTGGTGTGGCTTGTCAAACGATGTGTCCGTGTTGTGGACACGTGGGTCGTGACGCAATCTGGTGCTGCGCAGAACGAGCAAAAAGTTGGTACGCCGGGGCAGCCACAGTGTAAGAGATATAGGTGGGTTCACTCCCGGTCTAAAACTGAAGCTAATGTGAGGCTAGTTCTCACAGTTCTCGCTATGTAAGCGCTGCGAACGACTTGGGCATTTTTGGGACAAGATGGTGATCCATTCAATAGCTTTGTAACCTCTGGTGGAAGCCACTAAATCGCGAGACGCCATCATAAATGCCCAACTCGATCGTGCGGATAAGCGAGGAACTAGCCTCAAACTGGCGTCAAAAATTTTGTCCAAAAGGCGGCTAGTTGACGCACCTATAAATATCTTACACCGTGGGGCAGCTCACCCATGCCTTTACATCACGATTGGTGTTCCTGGACATCCTCCGCTGCCAGAGACGCTTTGCGTCTCAGAGGGAAACCCAATACGCGTGAAAAAGCGGGCCGGGAGCGGCCGGGCAGACATCTCGGGCGCGATGGAGGTGTTGGAATGCGCGCCACGTGTGGCGGCGTTAATTTATGTCCGTAATATTGCATTTCGGCAGCGGCAAAGGGAGCGCGCTTTGTCTTATTTAAGTGCGCCCGCGGCGTCTTGCTCGCTCGTTATTGGTGTTGGGTTCCGCGCGGGAAGTACGTCCGCTAACTCACCGCGTGTGTTTTATCTGCTGCTGTTTCGGACGTTTACAGCTTGTTTGCGGTGAAACTGAGGGTTTGAGCTTCGCTATGGCTACGAATGTTGAGATGGAGCCTTTTACTTTCGGATAAGAAAACTGAATAGAATGTTTTGAAGAAGTATGAGTCCACGGAAGGTTTTGGTTATGTATGTGTGATTTATATATATACGTTTCATTATTTCATTACATAGTTAGAGATATTTCGTAACTTAATTAACATGATTCGTTTTCCAACTATAGGAAGTACACCAATGTTTCTGTCGTGCTGTAGCCTAATCGTTCAGTTTACCTTTCCGATGCTTGCAAATCATAAGATATATCTATGGAGTATTCTTGCTACTGGAAATGGATTAATAGGGTACGTGGGACAGATTAATTCACAAGACTTAGGAAATTGTGAAAAGATGAGATTGCTGTTTGAGGTAAGTGCAAGTAAGTGATAGTCACTATTTTTCCGTCAATATATTTTTAAGTATTCTCGTTTTCAAGAGGATTTTACAAATGTGAATCACTGAATTCGTGATTATCTGAGGGCAAAAGAACCTCGTTCTTGTATTGGTGTAAAATTATTCACCCTAGTAGTAGAGTTTCTTCTTGTCGTCACTTTTCTGTTGATTTTTTCTAATTCGCCTGTAAGCAGAGACGAAAACACATTTTAAAAGAACACAAAGAAAGCTGAAGAGTATTTAAGATATATTTTTTTCTTAATGTGTTAATGAATAAAGTTTTAATAACAATTACGACTAATAAGCATTAAATAAATGCAGATTACAACGTGACGTATAGTAATATCATTCATCGTTGAAAATTCTGTTTGATTAGGTTGCTTGTCACCTAATTAATTCCCTGTTTAGTTATTGTTTTTTTTCTTGTAGTCATAAGCAATAGTTATATTGGGAATTAAAAAATGTTGAGATGGTGAAATAAATGTAAAATATAAAGAAATTACTTTAAACTGTTTTGTGTTAAATTATTTATGTAATATTTAAGCGTCAAATCATCTTTTGTACCTTCTGATCACTAACGCTGAACCCACCACCAAGGCACCCAGAACAATTACAAAAAGCACAGCCAAACCCATGAGTAATCCAGATCTAGATGATGCCACAGGATGATGAGTTGTGGGTATAGGTATTACAGTCGTAGTTGAGAGAGGCTCTGTGACTTGAGAGAGATTCTGATGTCGATTCTGATGAATCAGGTGTGCTTTCGGAGGTAGGTGTAGGGGTGAAAGTAGTGCTGCTTACTGAGATAGCAGATTTCAAGGCCTCCACGACCGCTTGAGCGTTCTGTGACACCCAGAAGGCGTTCTCGTCTGCTGTCAGGTAGGCGGAGTTGAGTTCGCTCATCCCAGGGTGACTGGTTGCCAGAGCTCTCATCTGTGCAATGCAGAGAAAGACGAATGTAACATATCCATTGTAGCGTGGTTTAGATTTAATACCAAGGGAAGACGGGTTATGTTCCATATTCCCCATCATATACAACAATTATATCAAGCCGTTTTGTAAATATTAATTTGTGTAATGGTTCAGTGAATTTTTGAATGCATACTAGTAAGGTTCATTGAAACAAGAGCTGAAGATTACATTAGAGAAGTTAAATTGAAAACGTCGAAGATAAGTGATGTTTTAATAATTGTACTATACGAAAAAAAAATCGAAAAAAATAAGTCTGCTTCCAAATTCTAGCACATTTTGCGTACTGAAAATGTGATATGACCGAAATTCATTCTGAAACTTAAAATTATAAAGTATAGAATATAATTCCTAAAGATTGAATAAGATTGCGTAACCATACCAGTCAAGCAGCGTTTCTCCAGATGAATTCTTTCAAGAATCTACATTTAACTTTTTTCACATGTGTTACGTATACGGCGTATATTCTGGTGCCAGAGGGTAAGAGAAATGAGACTTGCAAAGAAAATTGCAACTATTTAATGAGAAAATGTATATTGTGACTGTATTATTATTATTATTATTATTATTATTATTATTATTATTATTATTATTATTCCTCTATATCACAACTAAAGATGTTATAAGTCGGCTGAATATAAAATCTACTCCAGGTTGCAACCAGCTACTTAAGGAGCAGATCTTGGGACTGTCGGAGCCTCTACAATACTTTGCGCAAAATGTGAGTTGTTCGAAATAAAGCAATATCTTGCACGTCCCTGTCCTTTGAATGACCTGGAAGTTTAGCCAAGTTCTTACACAAATTTTGCGGAACAAATCCCAGAGCTCCGATAACTACGTATCGGGACGACCTGTTCGTTTACGCCCTACAATCTGCTGAGTTCGATTTCCAAACTCTTGTATTTAAGATGTTTCTCTGTCTCCCTGGTTATGACATTTCGATCATAAGGCACAGCAACATCGAAAAGTAGACAATTTTTTCTCCAAATCCCGGATAACAATATCCGGTTTGTTCGCTGCTGTCGTGCTATCCGTTTGACTTTGTTGGTCGTACAATATTGTATAGCGTTCAACCAATGTCACAGGTTTTGGTGAATGTTTATACCACTTGGTGCATATGTTTGGAAGTTCGAGGGTGATACAGATCTGCCAGTGGAGGTAACTGCACACCTTGTCGTGTCTTTTCAAGTATTCAGTCTTTGCTAGAAATGGACAAGCTGAGAAGATATGATCAATGGTTTCTACGTGTTTCTGGCAAATGCGGCATTTATCACCTTTGGAAAGTTTGAGAACCGCTTTATCATAATGTATTATTATTATTATTATTATTATTATTATTATTATTATTTCTAGAAGCCTATACATCCCTTAATAGGGCAAAGTCCCTCTGCTTAGGGTAGAGAGGTTTCACGTCACCTGAACGAATCTTCATGACGGTGATGGTTAGTCTGTGCTTCAATGATATTTACCAATACACTTAGAACTTCTATTACACCTAGTTAAGTTTTCTGTATCTTTTCCACCGTTCACAGTTCTTGTTCACCAATACACATAGAAAATTGTTGCTTTGTACATATATGTTGCTTTGTGAATATATGCGAAAAGGCAAAGTATGAGTAAGTGAATATAACCAGCTATGTTTTGGAGATTACCTTTTGTACTTGATCAGTGGTGACCAGATTCTCTGCAAGATCTATTACAACATTTGCCAATGCACTCTCGCCGTACCTGTAAAAATAAGCAGATATTTATTGCCATCAATCTACAGCTAACAGGAACAAGTGTGAAAGTACCTGGTCGTGTAATCTCGAAAGTAAAATCGTGAGATCTCGTCGTAAATGACAGTATCCATTCATGAAACTGGTAATATTTCCAAGAATGTTTGACATATACAAGTTAATAGCATCATATTTGACTTTCTGACTGGATTTTACTTTCTCGTTACAGCTGACGCAGTATAGAGAAAGTATTATAATGCTGCGTGAAAAAACGGCGAATTTTCGACAGAAAAAACTCTTATAGCTAGACCCTGGTTACGAAAAAGTGGGTAAATCTTGTACCTACATAGACCTGCGTAGTCAAAATCCGTTGTGTGGGTCCTTGATACCGAAAAATTGATTGAAGGCAAAACGTCTCTCCGTTCGTCTGTCTGTGTGTGAAGAACGCTAGCGTCTAAACCGTAAGCAGGATTTTCACCAACATTGATATTCCCCCATCGATCAGAATGTCGCGGGCCCTCTGAATTGAAACTGATATTTTAATTTTGGAGGGTTCTTGACATGAAGCTCCTGGAACATTTTCAGAATTTGTAAAGAAATGGCACCACATTTTTAATGAACTTGTTTGTTCTTGGATAGCCTAAAGAAAAATTAAGAGAGTGGTGCAGGTCTCATTTTTCTTGAAATCCCAGATTTTTTGAAAATTGCAAAAATTCAAAATTTTTTCGGCAACTACTTGAGAAGATAATTTTTTTCTTAACGACGTGTTTTCATCAGAAACAATCTTCAAATAAGGTCAAATGCAATTTTTTCGAAAATACGCGGCTTTTTCGTACAATTTTCCGTTAATCATTGGCAACTTTAAAATTTTAAACAATTATTTTCTCAGAAACGGCTTCGACTTTTTTCTTGAAATGCATTTTGCTTATGTAGGAAAGAACGGTAAAGAGGGTGATGCTGGTCCCACTTTCGGCACACTCGTCATTTTCTGAAAATGGAAAAAAATGGGAATGAAATTCGAATTTTCTGCTCGTTTGTCTCATCAAAATGTCGTTCGCCAAACGGCAACACAGCGGCTGCAATTTCTTAGGATTTTTATGATTGTAGCCGGTCGTGTTAATCATACGATGTACTCGTAGGTAACATTATTCTGAAAGGAAACAGATTTAAGAAAGGGAATATATTTAACGTAGTATTAACTTAATATAATTCTTTTACTTTTGAGATGTTTTGATCACTGATCATGGTATTTAGAAATTGTTAGCTCACTTCGATGTAACCAAGGCAAGCTTGTGTGAAATATTAATATCTCTTTTCTATATGTGCTGCAAATACTATAATAGTTAAATTTATTCATATTTGTTTCATTTCTAAAAGATAGAAAAGTGTACTGTTCCTGGCACAGGGGCTTCGTTTGAGTTGGACTTTTTCAAGTTACAACTGACGTTTTAATACGGTAGAAATGACAATATTTCAATATTCTGTAATTATTTTCGGTAATGTGAGAAAGTGTGTGATGTTGTAGCTTCTCTAATTTAATGGAGAGTATATTCATTAATTTACTCACGCAGACAAAAGGTAGTCAAAGTCTGCCACCAATTTGTCCAAAGCGATATTAACCCCAATTGGATTAGCAACCACTGCAGCGAAGACAGCCGGTCTTTCGTTATCTCGCAGATTTTCATTTGTGAGAGAACCATCAAGGTACCTGCAAAATTTTCAATTACATTTCAAAACTATCAAATATTATTAATGTATAAATATGTATTTTTTGTGATCACATTATCATCTGTATAATATATTACTTATTTCATTTCTGAACATCTAGGACTTCTCTTTTAACATTTCGGTTGTTTGTTGGTCAGAACATATTGATAGATCGAAAATTGTATTACACACTTCTGTTCCTCAATGACGTCTTACAAATCTGTGGTTGAGCTTACTCTTTCAGTGTGACGGCGTTTATTGTGCAACCTAATCCAGAAATGACTGCAGCTCGCTCCGATTCGATATCTGAAGTGGCCAGAATTTGTGACACTTTGGTCCAATCTGCGGCTGTGCCTTCTTGAATACCGTAACACAAAACGCCCTCTCGAAGATCAGGTTCAGGCCTACAAAAAAACAAAACAAAAAAAAAGAATTGGTGACAAATAGCAGAATGGTGTTGTACATTCGTGGTAAATGATCTCGGCTCGTCCGACTTCGCTGAGTGTGGAAAAGAAACAATTTTTTATCAATTCTTGGCCGGTGCAGTGCTCTCTTGTAACTGTAAAAATAAATGCGACAAAATTATGAATTAAGGATTGCGGATATATCAACCACAAAGTGGTATATTACTTTAATTGAAAGAAAACACAGCCATACACATGTTTCCTGACTAATTGATCCCATCTGCAATCTATTAGTCTAGTTTATAAAAATTTCTAAAATTCATGGGAACTCAAGTCTTGATCTAAAACAAAGACTGAATTGAATGATCAGCAGACGTAACGTAGCTACACATACATAGTCTACACTATAGCTGATTATCTGCTATTTTTTGGGAGTGTATCATATAATTATTGATCAGCTCTGCTCGTTCCTCCGCACATCCCATCCTTGGCCGCCATCAATGCATTCAAGGTTCCATAATTTCTAGTAACACAAAACGCGTTGTAACGAAACTTGATGTAACATTTTTGGATCGAAAACTCCCTTGTTTTTCCTCGGCTGGTCCAAAGTGTTCGTACAGAATTTGAAATCAATGTCTTCAGGAATTCAAATACTTTTACGGAACAAGCACACACACACTTCCATTTTCATGTAATGATATTTAATAAACAAATGATCATTCGAACTACGGTGTAGATTACATATTTCTTACAACCATCGAGGGCACTGACGTTGGATAAAGGACCATCATAACAGTGTTTTACTAAAATTTAAAATAGAAGAAATACTCTGTTTCTTAATTTCGTAGTATGAAATTTCTGCGAGGTTAAGGTTGTGGTTAGTTGTTACTGACCGTATGTTGTTATCCAGGAAACTTCTGAAGGCTGAGAGGGCATAAGTCAGGCATTGGGTGTCACCTGCTGCACACGCAGCTTTCAGTATCTCCAGGCGCAGCAGCTTGTCCAGGTGGGAGCCAGTGTTAGTGAAACCAAGCTTCGTGTACACGGTCGTTATGATGTGCAGCACGAAATTCTATCCATAAATGTAGCCATAACAACAATTTAATTAGTTGAGATGAAGTGTCGTATCACATTCAAAAGACTTTATGTGCCAGGTAGCGTGCTCAGTTATTTCGTTGGAAATTAAATTAACACAGTAAGAATGGTAATGTAGTAATATCTTTGACGGAATAAGCAGAAAGATAAATGGCATTTAGGGGTATTAAACTTCGAAAATATTTTGCCAAACTCAATTGTTGTTTTTCGATATTTAATGGCATACGCACCTTCAAGCTGCCGCCCGGATCTTGGTTGACCAGCATACGCTTCAAGAAACTTAACCCGCGGATTGCAGCTGTCCACGGCACGATGTCTGTTTCCGTTTGTAAGTATTCTACGAACGCCAGCGCGTCCTTATAAGTGCGGATTCCGGCTCGCGCCAGGTTCAGCGCATCGTCCACTAGCTGTGCTCGGTCCACGGGAGAGATGTCGTTTTCCTGCTTTCAAAGAGACTCTAATGACGCCTATTGAACTTAGCTCAGAGGCAGCATTGCCGCTGTCCCTGCCGAGACTCTTACCGGAAGGTCCTAGGTTCCAGTACCGGTGGTCGCGGATTTTCGACCCTAGCTACTACATAAAACACACGTGACAAGTAAAACATCGCCCGTGGTCCGTGGCTCGTTTGTGAGGGTACTCCTCCAGTATTAGAACGTAGAAACCATGGAAACTATCGATCAGAGCAGTCGGCCGCTACAATTCTTGTCCAAACAGTGGTTAAATTCGACCCAGCTATGTAGTTAGTGTCTGAAATCTGCATCCGTCGGTACTCGAACCCTGTGACCTTTCATTTGACGATGCCGCGGAAGCAGCGATGCTAGTACTGAGCTATCGAAGTCAGTACCGAAGTTTCAAAACATGAAGAGTGGGAGGTATGAGTGGTCGTGGATAGACACATTTCTAAATTCTTTAAGATGCAAGTGGCGACAGGATGGGAAAAGGGTGGTGTGATACCCGTGGTCTTTAAATTCCCATAACGTGCGGTAAAAAAATGAAGATTTACCGTAGTACCAGACTTCAAGTGAGCGAGCAGCAGCTCCCAGTTGTGTTCGTCGTAGTTGACGCGGAAGTAGCCAGTGCTCTCTAGCAGCACGTAACTGCTGGCGGAGAACCCAGTGAAGGTATTATCACTGTCGGGGTATAAGGTGCTCTTCTGGATGATGTCAAATTGCCTCACCGTCACCGGTACGATGTACTTGTTTTTTTCCACGCTGGAACCGCTTACTGCTTGGAACTGCCTCTGGAGAAATCACAAAGCGTTTAGAATATGAAGAGCAGATCTTGTATTAATAATTATGTATGGCCTTTAATTACAGAAATATAAAAAAAAATCATCCGCATTGTTTTCTTTTCATTTTCTCATTTATCATTACCGCGTAATATGCTGCGCACTATACCGTGACGTTCTGTCCCTGTTCTGTCGGAGCGGATACATACGCCTGTACCGTCATTTTTGTTGTTGTTGGAAGTCTTACTTTCAGGTTTATACCGGATGTACCATCGAACGAGAGAAATCGGATACCTGCTGATAATTCTTAATTAGGAGTAGCTAACTGTAGGCGCAACAGTTAAGCGTCCACATTACAGATACCACATTCCAACGCCGTTAGAGTATATCACTAGATCACACCGTCATATAATATCACTATTGTCATATCAGAATTAAGCACGTGTATGTGGACCAGGTATTGATAAACCAGAAAAAGTATTATGGAAATTCTGCTGATAATGTTTGCGGATTCCCTGTTATATTGCCCATACATCAGGCAGTACCTAACGTATATTCATAAGTTACCAACAAACGAAAACCTACACATATGCGAAGTTATTGAAAACTCATTAAAGAATGACGAAAGATGTGAAACAAAATCAGAAGAATGGCGTGTTATTGAAGAACATACTCTATTTTTCTCCATATATTTACACCCTGTGAGATATCTTTTTCCTCCTATATATTGGTCCTTAAATATATATTATATATATTTATATACAAATATATTATATATTTGTCCTTAAATAACATAGTGATTTCATTGAAACAGTATTGATATTTTAAGTATTAACTTTAGTTGAGATATCTTTTCCTGTTAATAATAAGATTCAGGGACGCCTAAAGAGAACATAGGGCTTGAGGCAGTAAACCCAAGGGGTTCCCTTATTTCAAACAAAAGTTCCCCTCTTCAATACATAAACAAATTATCTTTCCATGCAACAGAAATAACTTGTAGCGGGTAATTTAAATTACAAGTAAATGCACTTTTTGTGTGTTTTGAATTAAAAAATTGAGGCCCCAATTTACATGGGGTCTGGGAAAAGGCATCCCCTTCTTTGGGCGCCACTGATAAGATTACTTTTATTTATTTATTTATTTATTCTTGCTTGGCCTGAGGCCCTTAACAGCCGTGAACGACTGGTACAGTTGTTGATTTTATTTTATACAAGTTTACAAGATATTTTCTTTTATCGTGATTATTTTATTTTCAGAAGCATTTTTATATTACACAGAAAAGCTAATCGCTTCCAGTCTGCTTAGGGAGGGTCAAAAAATTCTGATAAATTTACCTGCTCCACTGACGCTTTTCCTTCTGAGTAATCTCTTGTCATCGTCAGCAGAGGGTACCCAGGAACGTCTACCCAGTTCGACACAAACGTTCCTAGATTGACTGTTACGTTCGCTGGTCTGTTATTTTGGAGGCTTGATTTTAGTTCGCTTGTTGTGGCTGTTGAGTATCTCCTAGAATGATTAAATAATTACATTAAAATTTTATAGTTTCACTCACGTAGTATTTTTATTTTTAATTTTTTTATTGCAGTAAAAGGGCATTTACCCTCTGTTTTTAATTTTCAGAAGTTACAATGCATAATCGTTTGTCTAGACCGAAAGTTTTTAGCATTATACAAATAAATAATTGAAGAACAAAACGTTGTTTGTGAATATGTTTTTCCTAACCTTTTAAGACTTACTTGCTCGTTAGATAACTTCTCAATGCATCCCGTAAATTGCCTTCTCCCAGGAGATTGCTAAGCATCCGGACGATTGATGCACCTGGAAATTGCAATAATTTTTACTAACGTAAAGAAATAAGGACTCTAAATGTTTATTTGTCCCTGATTTTTAGACAACTCTGTATGCGTTGTAGAATTTTGGCTGGTTCACGAAATCTCCTTGACTGCGTCAAAACGTGACCTGCCGAATACCTGTGCTTACAGTGCTTAAAGTCAGGGCACACACTCGTGTGTATATATATATATATATATATATATATATATATATATATATATATATATATTTGCGTTTGTGTGTGTGTGTTGTGTGTGCGGGCGCGCATATAACTCCTTTGTATGCAATTTCCCAGCGTATGTTCGTTGGCAAATAGTGATCACTTTCGACCTTTCTACATGACCTAGAAGTTTGCAACATTTATTCCGAAACACCTTGTACCCAGCTGTACATTACACTCGCAGAATGTACGGAATGTACGGACCTCCGGGAAATCAAGAACTCCCTCGCCCTCTGAAGCGCTGACTGAACTCCCGTGTTGACATACGGGAACTATCGCTGCGATTAACTTACCTTAAAGAAGATATTCAAAGTGGTGTTCTTCGACTCGAATGCATTCTTGGCACTTCCGGAACATGATCTAATTTTTTTTTCTGACGAAGCGTGGTTTCATATGAGTGGATACGTCAGCAGCGAAAACAACTGCTAGTGAAGTGCAGAACACCCTCACCTGCTTCAAGAAGGACCACTACACGACGTAAAGATCGGAGTGTGGTGTCCGTTGAGTTATAGGACTAGTTTTTTCAACATCGACCTTAAAGCTGATTTTTACAAACACTAGATATTGACATTATTTTACGAACGACTGGCACCAAAAGAAAGCCTCTCTGGTTACTTTCAACAGGATTCGGCAACATTTCACACACTATTGTTCGATTCGCGAATTTTTTAAGTACTTTTTACAGTGACGATCGAATAATAAGTCGTGGGTTATGACCTCGTAGATCACTTGATCTGACTCCTTCCAACTTTTTTTCCTGTGGGGGCACTTGAAAGTTCAGGTGTATGCAGAAAAACCCGCATTCGGAGGAAGAGCTCTATTGAAGAGAAAATCGTAGCAATTCCTCGAGACTTACTTCAAAGGGTTAATTCAGTATGTATTCCGAAGGTGCCAAGAATGATTTGGAGCCGAAGGACACCGCTTTCAGAATCTTCATTAAGGTAAGTTACCCGCAGCGATAGTTCAGCGCTTGAATAGCGATAGAGTCAGCGCTTCGCTGAGCGAGAGTGTCCTAGTCTCACATGGCTACGCGGCCCGAGTCTTCGGCGCACGATAAAATGTACACAGGGTGTATACTCACTAGGGAGCGGATTTCTATGGTTTTGCATATTTTTGTCCATTGCTTCAGCGAATAGCTAAGTGAAATTTCTGAACATTTGGTTAGAATTGGATGCTATGCAGATAAAATATGTTAGTGCATATTTGGCCGATTTTCCCTGTTTGTGCATATTCGTGTAATTATGGGCACATATTTTGCATATTTCCTTTAAATAGAGACTTATCTGTAAAACCTTTCATCCTTTTGTAGAATTTATTTATTTATGAGAGTTCTTTAATTAGAAAGCGCTTGTCACAGCGCTTTGCGATTTTTTAAAATTTTCTGTAGTTGATAAAATACCTGTGCAGATGTAGGATATTTCATGATATACTTGTAAATCAGGCAGAAGAAACGAAACAAGACAAACAATGTACTTCTCTAAGGTGCATATTTACTTCAATTACATATTTCTCCTGCGAAGTAAGCTAGGTTAGGTGTGCCCAAAAAAAATAGTATTTTCATTCCAAGCTTACTTCTCCTGAATTTTTTCAAAGAAAGTTTAATAAAGGAAATGAAATATTGTTAATTTTAATGGCAAATTAAAGTGCATATTTCAGTATTTTTTTGATCATAAATGCATATTTTCATATTTCAAAAGTTTGCATATTTCGTTTAAATAGAGACTTATCTCTAAAACCGTTCATCTTTTCGTAGAATCTATTAATTTATGAGAGTTCATTAATTTGGAAACGCTTGTCACAGTTTGCGACAAGTTTTTTCTGTACTTGTGCAAATGTAGGATATTTCTTGATATATTTGTAAATCATTTGTAGATCATAAATATGCATTTATGATCTAAAAATACTGAAATATGCACTTTAATTTGCCATTAAAATTAACAATATTTCATTTCCTTTATTAACCTTCGACAAAATTCAGAAGAATTTTTAGATCATAAATGCATATTTGCATATTTTAAGATTTTTAGGGCATAAAAATACTCACCCTTGGTGGTGATCAAGTCCCGGAACTTGCCGGCGATCTGCTTGGGCGTGGAGACGCCGCTCGTGAGCGCCGGGGCCGTGCCCCGCGCGTCCGCCAGCAGCGCCCGCTGCTGCTGGTCCACCACCAGGCGCTCCAGCGCGCGCCAGTCCGGGTGCACCCGCTCCACCGCCCAGTGCTGGAAGTAGGTGTCGAAGCCCTCGCTCAGCCACGTGTCGTCCCACCACGAGGGCGTGACGAGGTTGCCGAACCACTGGTGCGCCAGCTCGTTGGCGATGTGCTCCTCCGCCAGCTCTTTGTCCGCCTCGGTGCCCTCCTGCCGGGCGAAAAGTCAACTTCAACCTCGCTGTTTCGCTGTTTAAAAATATCATTAAAAATGTCTCAAAATATAATATTTCATAAATTAAATGTAATATGAATGTAATGAAATATGAAGGTCTCAAAAATATTATTTCATAAATGAAATAATATGAAATTAATCCTATGAAATTAAAATTACATATGTGTCTTGGTGCAAGTAGGGGCCAATGTCAGTTTTTAGTGATTTTCGGTTCGTAAGGCCAATGTGTGCTTTAAAGCCCTTTCTTTCAGTGCAAGAAAGGCCGAAATCAAAAGTCCATTCTATATTGTAATTTCAGATTGATTTACTTTGGCCTTCGATAATTTTGTCATTTCGATTGTGAAAGAAAAACACCCATTCTGTAAAACTTTGAACATTGTCATTGGCAGGTCTTGCACCAAACCATGTATGTACGTGTAGTCCAGCATGACTGTTACACATGACACAGCTGCAACCATACTTGGTTTATGTATAGCATACAATGCGGAAAAGTATGCTGTAAAGGTAAAGAACTTTTCGGATCCCTAGGAAGGAATGAGGAGACAAAATTGTTGTAAAACCCGCGATGCACATAATGCGGGCAGGGCGTGATTTTTCAGGTCATGTAGCAAGTACGACAATCGGTACCATACTGCTAGTGATCCCGTATAGGCAGAGTGAACTACTCGTAGTATCGCTAAACTAGTCGCGTAACCGAACATAAACCTAGTTTAGTGAACTTCTGCAATCATCTCTTAAATCGAAAAAGAAAAAAAAACATCATAAGAAAGAACTTCACACTATCAGACTAAATTACTACTAAGAAACGGAAAAGAAAAGTGACATTCAAAACAAAGGTAATAGGGAATTTAAGTCTTTTAAAAATATAAAGCATTGAGGTCAATTGAAGGAAAAGGTGTGTCGCATTCTATCAATATATTGATTTGCTTTTGGACTGATGATTGAATGACTGATGAATGTGATGTGTTTTTGGATTTACCGTTGGATCGACAAACAGTCGGTCTGCGCGGTAGCTGATCAGACCCCAATTTGCCCTGCCTTCTAGCCGAAGGTTCGGGATGACCGTCTGGTCCAGCTTGCTCATGTTGTATTGGAAGTTTCGGAACGGAAGGTCCGTGTATTGTTCGAGAGCAGCCAACGCTTTCGCACTGGCGGATAAGCTATAGTCGGCTCTTCCTGCTTCGATGGCACTTTTGGGGCCCCAGGAAAAGATGCTGGTCTCTGATTGGGACACGACACCGAAGGGAGTTGGACTGTAGCCATCCTCTTCGTACAACAAGAATCCAACTGCGTACGTAGACATTTTAGCCGTAGTCTGAAATACATATTTCGTCGTCTCTCTGCAACGATAAAATACATGTTTTCAATTCTTCTAATTTTTATTTTTTTAAATGTCGTCTTTAAAAATTAATCTTGAGTTTTGCCAAGAAGGTTCAAAAAGGAAAATCGAGAGGTGTATTAATAAGTTACGTCTTAAAACTGTGAAATATTTCTATCATAGAAGCAAAATTCAGTTTTTTTAGAGCAAGTGTCCTCTAATACTTACGTTGTTGCCCAGCTGGTTTCCATTTTGTCCAGTGGTGTGTTACTCAATGCTCCATAGCCTTTCGGAGCGTAAATTGTTAACTTGAACGTTGCCTTATAAGTCGGTTCATCGAAGCATGGAAATGCTCTGCGGGCCATTGTTGGTTCGAATTGTGTAAGAAGTAACAGTCTGAAAAATGGAAACATTTGTAGTTTTAGTGTAATTTACGAGAAAAGATGTTTTGAATTAAACACGATAAAGCCGATAAAATATTATATAAGAAAATTTTTAAGAAAATAAAAAAAAGAAAGCAACCGATGGAAAAAACGATTCGATAATAAACTTTCTTTTACTCGATTTCTTTTACAAAATTTAACTTTCACAATTCACGTAATGATTTAGAATACTTTTCAATTGTTTCATTTGCATACTAATGCAGTCTGCGCAAAAAGTAAAAAATGTACACCATGAAATATGACTTGAACAATCTGGACTAACCCGTAAAATTTACTTCAAGATGCTGTCTCCTACAAGTCAATGAAATCTATTTGATTTAATTAATTAATTATTAACGGTATTAAACATATTTTTAAAAAATTAACTGGGCTAGTGGAATCTACTTTGCAATTTCATTTTTCTGACAATTTTTTTTGTCGAAGCCAAACATATGTGAGCTGGTTGAAAGCTGATACTCTTACCTTTCTTGGGCTCCATCCTTGTAAAAGGTTTTGTAGAAGCCGCTCCAGTCGTCAGAGAAAGTGGCAGTGTAACTGATCCTGATGTAGAAAGAAGTTAATAGGTTGCTGTTGTAGTTGATGCGCAGGAATTCGCGGGCTGCATCGCGTTCCGTTGAGGTGATGGTGACGCCGTTGCCACCTTTGTAGTCGATGCGCACGTTGACAATACGTAAGTTGTTTCCGGCGTGCAAGGTGAGTTGATTCGTATTGCTTAGAAAGTAGCCACTGATGACAACCTCACCTGAAAAATTATTAGATACGACAGTAAATACTTTGTAATTAAATGAGAAAAATGTATTTATTTTATAAAGAATGTTAAAGATGAGTTGATAATGTTACGTCATCAGTTGGCAGCCAGGCTTCCGAACCTGCTAGCGGGCGTTAGAATGCAGGCTGCCACATGGGGACAAAGGGCCGCGCAAAAAATGGGCCAGCTGAGGGGAAGAAGTGCCCCTCCCCCAGGATGTGAGGGCCTACTCTTTTGGCCGAACGGCTACGTGTCCGCCAAATATAAGCGAGCAGAGTGCCAGGAGGACTTCGCTTTCGGATTGCCTGGCGTGCAGTAGATGACGGATGGCGGACGTGTACTCGTAACACTGCGAGTGCGTTGCACTGGGTGTCCGATTACCGACCCGGTAAAGCGTCTGGGTGGAGGATGCACTAGCTAGGGTAGGAGGAGCCGTGTGCGTGGGAGTAATGGAGGTAGATAGCGAACATAACCCCAGAGCTGTACATAGTTGTAAAAATCGTGTACATAAAAAGATTATAAATAGAACTGTCTGTGTCATTTCGCTACCACGACGCCACAATACATCTTTATCGCCTGTGGGCAGTAATAAATAACTACGGCGGTGTTCTTCTGGTGGGAGATACCTGGTTGGGGAACGTGTAGGTCGGCGCCATACAGTGGGGGAAAATCTCCGCCACCTTCCACGATAAAACATACCTAATGACCTTTGTAGCTGACACCCAGAAACATCAATCAATTGAATGATGATGGAGCAATGGTAGAGTGGGAAGCAGGGAAAATGAAAGAACCCCGGAGAAAACTTGCCGCGAACCCTCTTTGCTTTGCAAAAAAAACAGAGGTCGACCAGGATTTGAACCCCGGTTGATTCCACGGGATATATATCTACACTCGACAACCTTTCAAGAACGAGCAAGGCACACGAGGAATCACTGCGAATGTTGAGCATACTACCACTGTGCAGAAAACATCGGGTAATGCGAGTCACAGATTGTAATCGCCAAGGAATTTGCTTTGGTTGCGTTAGGTCTTTGCTTCAATATTTTTCTTATATGCTTTCTTACACGAAATGTGAATGCGATTTCTTTGTGCCGAGGCTTGCTGTGGAAAACCTAGGAAGTCGATATTTTTGAGGCGTCATTCAGTGTAGGCGTCTCCCTGCTCTGTGACGTCAGCCGTGTGAAAAGATCCTTCGGAAGGTCCGCGCTCTGATCACAACTCCACACGCGCTATAACTTCTTCTTTCTTTTACAGAATTGTTTTCACATTGAACATTGCACCAGTCAATTCCATATTTGTTGCACTGTTACCTGTGAAAGTGATGACTTCTCCGTTGTTGAAAAAATCCGGCTTAATCACAATGTCATAGCCGGAGATCGAGACAATTTCTGAGGGAAGTCTGTAATCGTCTTCACCCGCTCGTAGTTGAAGGTTTGGGTCATCCTCACTGATTGAATTCTTTACTGATTCAGACGGACGACCGTTCACCGCAATGATGAATAGTGTCAAACACACAAGAATTTGGCTGGATCCCATTTTTCTGCAAAAAGTAAAACCCAGCATCAGATGCATTGGTTGGTTACAAGTGCAAGAGGAGTTACGGAAGAAAAAATGATGCTTTATTGAAAACTAAAAGTTCAATGGTATAGACGTACATGTATTTGTAAAATGTTCAGAATAATTGTGACGTACTAGACAAGAATAACACAGACGACTGATTCTGTTTGATATTTACAATATATTTACAATTATAATACAAAGATTATGATACAAAATTTAACCCCTTGGCAACCTTTCAATTCCCTTAGCCGCGAAACCCCGCGACCGTCCCTAGGCCTAGCCCAGTACCTCTGCTCGAGAGCAGGAAAAAGCAACGCGAAGTGCGAAGCTGTCGGACATAGAGTCCCCGTAACTAGAGAAGTTACATGGTCTGACGCCAAAACCGATCTTCCACCTGAAGATCACGTGCAAGATAGCACTGGAGATACCACCCGTCTTTCGACACTCTTGCGTATCCCGCGAGGCGCGTGTCGGCGCCGCCTTAAATATCCGACGGCTCGCCCTAGACTCTTCAAGCGGCGGGCGTCACGCGGCTCGCTGGCCAGCCCTCTCCTGGGAGCAACCGACATCACCTAGACTCGCGCCCGCGCGCGCCCTGTTGTCCAAGTTATTTTGGGGCCGGGATTTTCCTGCCCGGCGCGCGCCGGCGAGGCGCCGCCGCGTTCCACCCCCATCCCCCATCCGGCTTAAGACTGGGCTTCCCGAAACGACCCGCCGCAGCGGTGCGCTACCTCGCGACGCTACAGACCTCTACTGTTTTCGTAATAATATTGAAAGACATAAGATGGACTATTAACAACTCAGAAGCAAATATTCGAGAACCATGCCCTTGGATAAACTAAAATTATTCTTGTTATTAAAAATGACTTTTCGTTAAAAACTAGATTAATGTGGTGTCTCTGGTGGTTTAAATATGTTTAAAAGTATTTTCGCGTTTAATTGTGTGAGGTTTTAAAAATATTTTGAGGATACGAAACAAAATTATACGTTTCCAACCAGCAACCAGAGATCCGTCGAATGAACACTCTCTTGCTCGAAATAATGGATTGGTAGGGGTCTAAGTAATAATTTCCTCCTACGTCTCCATCAATTCCTGTTTAGTATCTCCTTTTGAAAATATTATTTAATAATAATAATATCAACAACGAATGATATAAAAAATAGCCCCATCAAGTATACCAGGCGCGTCGAATGGCAACTTGTTTAATCGAAATCATGTGTCATCGGGGCATCTTCATAATTTCGTGCAAGTAAGTACTTGTGTGAGACAAAACAGTTAAAGTTTGAAGAAACGACCCATAGTGTAAATAGTAGATAGTATATGTTTACGGCCGTTTTCAAGTAGCATCTCTAAAAGATAAGATACTATTTTTATTGCATCGAATATCTCGCCGCTCAGAAAAACTACTATTCCTGTTTAACTCTTCAAAATGATGCCAATGATTATTGTGAAGAAACTGAACAAACCTTAGTCATGCACTTTCTAATATTCAAACAGAAATAATGAGTCGAATAATTAATACTGAGAATTAGGAGCAAACCTTTCCCGTAATTTTTTTTTTTTTTGCGTATACATGTAAAGTGACGGCCATCATGACTCATATACCATTATGTGGTAATCGAGAACTCTGCGTCTGTCCATTACACACAACTGATATCTTTCTACTCCACAATTCGAGCCATTCGACATATCTCGGTTTCCTGGTGGGGAACCGATCATTTGCGATGCGTATCCAACCAGAAGATTCTTAGGGATTTCTCTAAAATGTTTTTATGCAACTAGGAGCAACTATTAAGCAACTTTGTAAAACGCGACACTTATGGGAGACTACAGAGTCTAATCAATATGTCATTCGATATCTCTGGAGAAAACAAATCGAATTAAATTATTCTTATCCAGACCCCTCAAGAATATTCGAAATAATTCCAAAAGACTCGTATTTTTGGCGCTTTCTAAGTTTCTTAGTTGGTGAAACGCTACACTGCTTCCACAGAATAAGATGATTCGTTACAACTTGATTCATTAGACTGACGATACTAAACCCTAATTTTCTAATTAAAAAACACAAATATTAGTAAAATTGATACTTATTCGTTACTTAATTTTCCACTCCGTAGGTTGGTTAACCCAGGCAACTGAATGAAATTAAAACTTATTTTTATTATTAACTAGCATGGCACAAATACAAAACTTTTAATACGAAAATACCCGCCAGGGGCGTCACCACGTTAATAGATATTCCAGTGTAAGTAACTATTTTTTCTTAAAATTTGATTCAGTCGTTGTGTGCGTCACCATGAGAACAACCATGACTCTTCCCTCAAGAAAAAAGAGTGTAGATCGTGAACGCATTGTTATTGTATAATTTAATAAAAAGATAGAAGCCCTTTGGAGCCATTACAAAACCGGAACGGAAACTGAGAAGTTTTGTTATTTAAAACCGAATCAGAAATATATTATGAATTGAAACCCAAATGTTATGAGTACATGAAACCGATTGATGCCTTGATTTATTGTTTTTTAATTGATTAGTGATTCTGGGCGCGGTAACGGATAAGGTCGTTATTCCCGTAAGTGTAGTGCACGCTTAAATGTAGATGGCGGTGATCATCCCCTGCTGGATAGTGAAATCCGGCGCCTGTCCTACGTCGGCTAATGCGGTTTCTCCTAACCAGATATCTCCCACCAGCGGAGCCCCACCCCAGCTGGGACAAGCTATAAGCCCCCGACCGGTCTCCCGTCATATGTGGTAGTGTAGTACATGTGTAAATGTGGGTGTATGTAAGGGGTGAGGACAGGACAAGGAAGAGGAAGGAAAGTTCGCGTGCGATCCGTCACCCATTTGTTAGGGTACCGCTCCGGCATTCGCCTGGTATTGATTGGAAATTCCACGGAAATCTTCCTATCAGAGAAGCCTCCCGCTAGATTTCTCCTCCAGACAGGGACTGAATTCGACCTAGCCATGTAGCAAGTGTCGAAAATCCTGCCACTGTCGGGGCTCTAACCTAGGACCTCCCGATCTGAGGCACTAATGTAAAATGAGTTGATGCCCTTGAGCTACCTCTCCCGGTGATTTATTGTTTTCCTTGTCTTGCAACCTTGTGCAATAAGTTAAGTTTTTAAATGTTTAGTGGTATACCATATTTTGATATTCTGAGAGAAATGGTGCCACATGTTCGATAGTAGCTCCCCTACCTGGGGTAATGTGTTTGATAGAGCCGTCCTAAATAGGTAAAATGTATCATAAAGATGAATATTAAATATAATCAACCTTTTCGGGTGCAGATAATTTTTCTCAGAAACTAAGGTGTTATAAAAAAAATATAAATTTTGTATTTTAACCGTATCACAGAATAAGGTTTCTCAAAAGAAAATATCAAAGTTAGGATTTCGATATTCCTCAACAAATTAAAGTTAATGTATCAAGAGGTAACTATGAACAAAGTCTGCATTTTATGTTTTCTCATTGTCGGAGGGAAGTTAATTAATGAAATTGAAAAGGAAAATAAAATACACATCCCTCCGCCACTTTTTGTGTCCGGTAAATTTGAGGTTTATCATAAACATTCTTCATCAGGAAGAAGTAAAAGAAAACGAGAAAGGCTTTACGAATTCAAAAGTCTATACACAGAAAGTGGTAGGGAACCTAGATATGAAATTAAATCTTAAAATATCAGATGTGTACAGTGTTCTTGTTCGTCATTTCAAAGTAAAGGCAACTAATTCACTTATCATTTATCTTCTCAAGTAAACAACTATCAGAGTTTTACTAGAAAGTATACTGTTCTGCAATTTTTCCATAGCTGCCTCTCAAGGCCCGTCTTCACGATGGCACTGGTACGCATATAACGGCATTTCGCGTCTTTCTTGCTCGTGCCGCTAGATGTCATATGATCAAGCAGTGTTTGATACATTCGCGATCACGCAGCATCGATACGACCGAGAAAGACAAGAAATTCCGTGGTATATTCCATCGTGAAGACGGGCCTTGAGAGGCAGCTACGGAAAAATCCTGATACAGACGTTATAAAAATATTGTCCATTAGAAGACCACGGTCATACAGTACGTCACGTGAATTGCGAATCTTTTTTGTCTTCCTAAAACCGAAGATAATAATAGCGACTTTAGCACAGTGAAGCGTTTTGCAATCCACAGCAATCTCGACCTTCTGTGCGTGCGCAGTCGCATACACATATGCTCAAAAGTGGTAAAAGGGAGTTTCTGCAAGGTATAGCGTACAGCAATCGTCTGCAATCTTGATCTTCCACGCATACGCAGATGCACAAAAGGGATGTGAAAATCAAAGTACGCATGTGCAGAAGGTTGAATTGCTGTATTGCTTCGCCGTGCAAAAACTACCTATAGAGTGGTCCAGATGCAACTGTTGATTGGTGAACGATAAGCTGTGCTTAAAGTCACGCTCACGGCTCACGCAACAGGGTCATACTAGGAGCTCGTCAGCGTAACTTGCGTCATGAAAGAAAGCTAACAGTAAGGTGTCTCGGTATTTTTAAAGCGATGGCGCTGTCATAATCTATGGCAGTGTACCTTCGTCAAAGAATACGAATTATTTTAATCTTGCGAAAAAAGTTGTGTACAAAATGTAAAAATGATAATGTTAACTACGTCATCAACAGAAACAATAACGTAGGTGCCTTAATTGGTTTACCCCCCCCCAAGATAATACATTCTTACATATATTACATGATATTTTATTAAAATATGAATGACGCTCCTATTTTATAGTTCTATTCTTCTGGACTACAAAATTAGACCTTGCTTAATCCTAGGTGCTATTTGAACTAACGCTAATTAAGGCTAACGGCGCTTAACGCGGATGATTGTACTTACCGGAATGCAAGTGTGACATTCACGAGGAACAAGTGGTTTCACTCATTAAACTCAAAAATAAGTGGACCAAAGACAGACTTTGCGAGATCCCTTGCAAGTGGAAGTCTGTTGCCCAGAGCTTCAAATCAGACTGGAAGAGTGATCGTCCTTGTGTCCGGCCGAGGACTCTTCAAACACTTTATATCACGTGGCTTGACACACTCTCATTTGGAAATGATATCTTATCACTCAAGAACATGCTGAAGGAGCACCTTCGGACGTGCTGATTAATGGGTGAATTTTTCAAGTTACGATTTTGTGATTTGCATTGTTTTTCTTATTCGGCACATTCGACATTTCATTTAGAGGAGAACCATCCAGATACGTATTAAAAAATAGTAATTAAATTATATTACTACCACAAAAAAATCAGAAATTTAAATTAGTTATTTCTGTGTAAGTGCTTTAAAATGCTAATCAACTGCATGTTTTATAATATGATTGAATTAATTTTGAACATCGCAGATCTCCAGTTATATTTGTCAAAGATTATTTATTTTTCCGCTGTGATTAATCTTTGAGAAGATAAAACGAGGAATATTTCGACGAACATCCAAGAATTTGCAAGACTGATTTCATAATTTTGAATAATTTGAGAGTATGAGTGATTGATGGAAAATTGTATGAAATGATAAGTCTAGCGTACCACTACCAAAATGTTGCATTTACCTACATGTCAGCAGTCAATTTAAAAAATATTTTAAAAGAAAACAAAATACTAAATAAAACTATCTGGATGTTTGCAAAATCTCGGCACTTTGAAAGACATGCCAAACTGCGCCCGCAGGAGCTACTTACCCGCCTGGGAAGTTCGGGGCTTCTACGGGAACGGGCAACTTCCCCTGACTCTGCTGTAATTTCCCATCCAAATCCAGAAAATAATGTACCAGCACAAGGTGAAGAGGGGAATGTAAACGCAAAACGCTGAAAGTTGTTAACGAAGAATTATGACTTCATAAAAATATGTTTTCCTGATGTGTTTTATCAAACATACAAGATTTTTTATTAAACAATTATTTACAATATATTCATACATGAGAACAAGATTTAAAATTTGTTTTTGTATTTTACTCATTATTTCATGTTAATTTTGTTTTTTAATATCTACATTGAATAACATTAGTGTCAACGGGTAGGAATATGTTTGAAAAACAAATTATTTGCTTCTTTCGTTTTGTGTTGTTTTATTAAATAATTGTTATTTGTTGGATATAGCAATAATGTAAAATACATTCGGACGAACATGCTTTTAACAGAGAATCATTGCCTGTTAAACTTCCTAACCTGAACGTAGGAAGTCCATTAAAGCAATTATTGGCTCCGAAAACACAATTACGAAACCCAAAATCTTTTCGATTCAAAATGTTTAGTTTTACTCTCAATTGACAATATGACATATGAGTAATGCATTTCATTTTAATGGGTAATTTCTTTGCTTTATTGAAGAAAATGGGAATTATTATTGCTTCTGGGAAATAACTGTCTACCGGTTTCTTAGATGTTTTCTCCAAAAGACTCTCATGAACCAGGTGACCAGAGATTTACCGTCTCTCCGATGCAGTTTCCACAACCCGTACTTTTAAATCACATCCCAGTTGCTCTTGACGCAGTGCCGGCGAACTTAAAAAGCTAGGCGTGCGACAAACACAATGCCAGTAGTAATCATTGATTTGAAAATGAAAATAGTGAAACCCACCTTCGAACGGCCAACCGTGGTGGCATTGTGCACTACAACTTACAGACACACCTAGATTATTTAGTGTTTTCTAGTAAAAATAAATCAATCCCACATGTCCTATTGTGTCTCCACCATGTACTACGAACATTCCACTCAGGCATTACGCAACAAGCCGCCGCCTACCCATCGGGCCAAGCGTCCGTTTACCCGCGTAAGAAGCACGCCGGTATACATAGGTTGGTAGCTGCGCGCGGGCGTAAGTCATTTGTCTTCGGCGCTGTCGCCGCGTGGCACGTCCGCGTCGCCGAGCCGCCCAAAAAGACGAGTGACGAGCGATGGGCGAGGCTGCGGCGGCACTGCTACTAAATGGTTATGGCTGTGGCTGGATCTAGGACGGGCGTAGGATTTCCATTGCAGTTACAAGTTATCAAAATCCCAGGAGCGTTGTTTAGTTAAATTTGTAATAGAAAAATAAGTTGGTCTGTTGTGCAAAAGGAACCAGAGAATAGACGCATTTGATGATGTATTTTAAAATTAAAATAGCTTATAATACATTTTTTACATGAGTAGTCAACAACATTGTTTAACCTTTTCGAAATAGTTTTCAGTTCTTTTATATAACCACAAAATGAAAAAGAGCTATCAAGTATGGACTTACTTTTTAAATCTAAAGTAAATTCTGTTATTTTATTCATAAGAATTTTTATTCGTGTGTAGATAAAAAGTACATTTGTAAAATATCAAAATATTTCGTTCCTCCCTTTATATATTGGTTAAAATAGTAGTTATGTTTTCTGGGTAATTGATTAGGGTACTCAGTAATTGGCATTGATATGCTGAATTATTTTCTTTTAATTATGATTCAAAAATCAATGTGTATGTTGTGTCTATTATTGCTTTTATTGTTTTCTAAATATTCTACGTGCGGCTGCTGCTAAACAAAGGTGGTGAGTACGCACGGCTTCCACGGTATTGTTTAGATGATAATTGGGCCACCCCAACGTCAGTCGAAGGCATTGGCGGGGGTGATAATATTGTTAACAGTGAACATTGATTAACGTTGGTGCAGATCATGGCAATCGAGACAGCGGTGACGACGAGAAGTGTGATGTCGAAGTAAAACGTGTTGGTCGAGAGTTCTGCAGAAGCGGAGGAAGCCGGGACAGTGATAACAATGCGGTGACCCTGCGGACGATTGTGATAGAGATAGTGAGAAATTCTCGAGTGATGTTGGCGTGGATGTCAATGATTGTTCGAGGGACGATGTCAGTGATCATAGATCAGATACGAAACCCATGCGAATAGTAATAGGCTGCTGATGGAAAAGATTCTGCGGGGTTAATAATAGCATTTGTGGCAATAATTCATTAATGACGATGTACGAATGTATTAATGATCGTATTAATGAAATGGAAATACCTGAGCTGACGATTCTGGAAGTGATGGAGATTCCTGTTGAAGAAAATGCCTGTAATATTGAAGGGACCGGCCAGGACTAAACTTTTGCGTTGTAAAATCCACGTAACGTCTCTATTGATGTTGATACAGGAATCTCTGATAGTAGTGAAGGCACCAGTGTTAAGTGCCAGTGGCAATGGAAGAGCTGATAAGTGACCTGACTGAGACGGTCGCAACCCCCTTTTAACGAACGTAACGGAAACCCTCGCGGTGTCCGTGGCAGTGGAAGACCACGCTGGCAACCGAAACAGTCGGCGAAGAGGGCAGTGGCGACGGCAACGGAGATGGCGACGGCGACCAGACGACGGATGGGGAGCTCCAGCGCTTCTCTGACTGACGTCGACACAAAGGAGCATTAGTTTACGCGGGAGCTGCCTTAAATAATTGGCGAGGTGCGAGGCGAGCGTTGAGGTGAGGCACGTGGAACTCGAGGCGGCCCCGCTCCTAATGATTTCAAAACACTGTGTCTTTTAAAAGCAGGATGTTTTCTCTGCCCCGCCCCGCGCCGCCCCGCCTCATCCGCGCCGCGCCACGCCCGTCCTCTGAGGCCGGCTCCGGCCGAATCTTTTCCTCGTTGTGTGGCGCTTCTCGTCAGAACTGATTCCGAAACTCCAGAGCGACTGGAAGAGTGTTGATCCCGACCGCGTCAACTACTGAGGTCAATGATCCCGTACATGTAGTGAATGTTATTTGATCCGGCGCCGACCTACACGTCGGGTTCCGGATTTCCTGCTTCCACGTGTCTCCCCCAACGCCAGCGGGGTGCTGTCCCAGATAGGTCAAGTTCTAACCTCCCGTCTGGTCTTCCTACATGTGAAATGTGCGAGTGTTTGTAAAGTGAGAGAAGAGGAGTCAAGGATGAGGAACAAAGAAAGATCACTTGCGAACCGTGGTCCGTATGATATGGTTCTAACTACTCCAGAATTCCCTGTTTATTGATCGGAGAACCACAAAAAATTTCGATCAGAGCAGTCGGCTGATAGAACTGTCCTCCAGAGAGTGGTTGAATTCGATCAAGCTGCCGAGCTAGTCTTGAAAGCCCGCCACCATCCAGACTCGAAATCGAGGACCTTCCGATCAACAATGCTACAGATACAACTATATTGCCTCTGAGCTATCGTAGCTGATCCGACCCCCCCCCTCCCGGATATTGAGGTTTTATACATAGCGGGACATTGATGTGGAGGTGAAATGTTTGGCTCTAGATATTCGTGCGCGTCGTCAAGATTATTCCGAGTAATAGGAGAAAGGGTGCCATGCGACACCCCTGGCCACAGGATAAAAAATAAATGTTTTCATATAACTGCAACATTTACACCAGAATCTCAATATTTACAAAAAAGGTAATAATGGATATGACGAGTGCTTAGTATGATTATCTTAATTTTGACGAAAATGTTGCATAATATCTAGAGTCAAGATTTTCAAATGAATTAAATTCTGGGAAAGATTGGTTTTATCACTGACGTGAACCTGTTTAATTTTTTACGTTCCTGGTTTCCGATTACGACTCACTCCAACAAAGTAGGGTGTACCTGTGATACTAAGAGATCCAACGTAAAAAGATTTAAATTTTTTGAAAAAAAAATTATGTACGAATATATCTTAGTGGGATTACTCTTTGCACGACAAGACATTATATATGTCGTATAATTGCAAAATCAGTTCCCAGTAACTACTTTCGTCTTATGACATTGTTGTATAACCAGAAAGGTTTCAAATAAAAATAAGGTTTCAGTATCGCAAAACGAAATATTCAAAGATTTATATTGAGCCCTTACTAATTTGTCCAAAAAAAAAAAAATCCAATGCCCGCAGAAATTGAAAGGAAACTGTGTAGGCCTTTTGAGAGATGAAAGTCTGTGACTCAGTAACTCAAAGTTCCAAAAACATCGATATTACTAATTTAGACTTTGGAAATTGCGACTGTACAGAGCTATTGTCGAAACCGTCGCAACCATTAATGCGAATGTTGGGAAATAAACAGAAACGAAAAGGGAGATTATCAGAGAATCATCCTCAGTCTTCAGAATCTCCCGCGAGAACTTTTAAGAAACAAAAGAATTAGGGAGAGGACGAATTCTCTCTACCATCCCAGCAGATAGGAAGATATAGTTTCAATCATATGGCCAATGACTAAAGGCCTCCATCGGTCTTAGGTCCTAACAATATCAACCTCCTCGAAGAAGGAAAGGAGGAAGACCTGTAAAATCGTGGATGGATTACAACAAGCTTTACGCACAGGGAAATTGAAGAGAAAAGAAAATGTAAGGACAGAAGCGCTGGAGTTAAGGAATGAGACAATGGTTCAAGAACCTTGCCTGGAAGGGAGAGAGAAGGGACAAAAGAAGGAAAGGAGGAGACGGAGGAGGGAGAGAAGAAGGCTTGGAGGAGGGAGAGAAGAAGGATAGGAGGAGGAAGGAGAGAAGAATAGGATATGACGAGGTGGGAGAGAAGACAGGAGGAGGAAATGAAGGATAGGAGGAGAAGGAAGAGGCAGAGAAATTGATTGATCACTGATTCCGGGCGCGTCAACGGCTGATATCATTAGTTCCAATAGCGTACTGCCTGTTTTCATCCCAGGAGGTTATCTTCCCCCGCTAGCTGACAATATCCGGCGTCGACCTACGTCGGCCTCCGGGGATTTCCTCATCCAGGTATCTCTCACTAGCGGGGCACCGCCCCAGCCTAACAATCTCTAAGTTCCCAACTAATCTCCTGACAAGTGTGATAGTGTAGTACATGTGAGTGTGTAAGAAAGGAGTGAGGATAGGACAAGAAAGGGGAAGGAAAGATCGCGGGCGGTCCATGGCCCGTTTGTTATGGTACCGGTCCGGCATTCGCCTGGTGTTAACCAGAGAAACAACGGAATACTGCCGATCAAAGCCGCCGGCCGCTAGAATTTTCCTCCAAACAGCGGCTGAGTTCGATTTAGCTCTCTAGCTAGTGCCCTGTCACTTTCGGGACTCGAACCCTAGGACCTCCCGGTCATAGGCACTGCAGTGTCATCAGTTGATGCCCTAAACTACCTTTGGAGGTGAGAGAAGAAACTAAGAGGAGGGACAGTAGACGGGTAAGAGGAGGAAGGGCAGAAGAAGGAGCGGAGAGAAGAAGAAAAAAGAGATAGGAGGGGGAAGAAAAGAAGGAGAAGAAGGAGCAAATGAAAAAAGGAGAGCAAAAATGGAGGAGAATAAGAATAAAAAGAAGAGGGGGAGAAGATGAGGAGAACGACAAGGAGGAGGAAAATAAAAAGTTTAAAAAGGAAGGGAAGAGGAGAAGGAGGATGACGGAGAAGAGGAGGAGAATAAACATTGCACTCTGTCACTTATGAGGGAGCAGAATTTCGACCCAGTAAATCGAGGCTCGTGCCCACTGTGCAGTCGCGGCGGCGGCGGCGGAGGCAGCGGCGGCGGTGTGGCAGCGCGAGGTAAACACTCGGCGCGTGTTTGTGTTCGGCGCTTTTTTAAAGGCCGCTTCCAGGTAATTTGCCGGCCGTCTGCTTCGTACCTTTCGCTGGCGACTCGCGCTCACGCCGCGTGAGACCCTTCCGCGCGCGAGAGGCGAAGGCGACGGCGGGCGCGGAGCTATTTCGGGGCCGTTGGGGAAGAATGATGGCCGGCGAAGAGTTGTTGCTGTTGGAGGAGCCCGCTGACAGCTAATGTCTACGAAATGTTTTTACAAATGCTTTTTTTTTTCGGTGGGCGAGTGATGAATTGGTTTTCTATCGATGCTGAGACAAGTGGGTACCGAGTGCAACAGGAATAACTGGGAGGATACTCGATGAGAAATTGCCCCTAAGGAATCGTAATTCCTCTTATTTTGATGTCTAAATGTAGTTAAATATTAAATAACTGGATGTTATTATTAACTTAATAACAAATTATTATGTAATTATTAACTTAATATTAAATTATTAAATTAAACCGTGAAAATTATTCCTGAGCCGATTCGCAAACGTCCATGCTGATATTCAGGTGTAAGATGCGATGCTGAATGTCATTTCGTGGTCGGTCAGATTGGAGTTCTTCTAGAGTTTCTGTACTGAAATTTTTCACGAGCTCTTGATTGGTTGGTTTTTGGTGAAAGTCGGTGTTAAATAATAAACGTGAAATTGTTTAGCTGGTGAAGATACTGTAGCAATTTTTTTCTTCTTGGAGATCTTGAAGATTTAAAAACGTGTTTGCAATACTGAACAACCCTTGGTTTGTGTTCCGAATTTGAGTAATCTACAAGTATTTCTTCGCTTCTCGTGACCCCTTTTCATTTATTCACGGAGGGTTATCAGAACCGAAAATCTTATTATCTATCTGTAATATTATGTTATGTAAACTACCTTGCATCCTATTTTCATGAAACACATTCCATACGTGGCTTCAGGTGACCATTTCATAACTCTTCAAAGGCACCCCCTCCCCTGGAGAAACTGATTCTTCCTGTTCTCCTCAGAAGACAAGTCCTCCGCTCCCGGTTATTGTCTGCGCGGTACATCTTTAGATGGTTAATAAATAAGGTAAACAACCCAAACTAACAGTGTGTGTAAATTACAGTCGACCCCGGTTATAACGAACTGGGATATAGTGAACCCTCCGTTATATTGAATTTAAATCACTGGCCCCGTTTCACTTACATTACAAATAAGCATAAGAAGTTTCGGTTATAATGAACCTGAACTTCGGCTATAATGACCTTAGGAATTAAGTCTTGGGAATTAATTGGATGTCTAGGTGATTAAAAGAACCTTCCGTGATTGGAACTGTGTTCCAATAGCGCCAGAGGCGTGGAAAGGTGTCAAGACTGCATTACGATACTTAGAGGTAGAGGAGACTGCAGAATCAAGTAAGGAGAGAGCTCTGGAGAAGGATCAAGAGAAATTACTAATGAAAAATTTAGGAAACAAACAATTGAAAATAATTGATTTTTTACGCACGAATAAATATACTGAATTTTTCAGTTCGTGCAGTTAATGCATTTTGCTATATACCTATATCAACAAAATCAGTAATTGTGAAGAAATTCCATTTAATGTTGACATCATCGGCTATAGTGAACTTCTGTTATAGTGAACCAAACATGTTAGTTCCCAGAAGTTCACTATAACCGGAGTCGACTGTATAGTGAGTTTTTCGTTATAGAAAAAAAAATTGCAGAGATTTTATATTGTAGTTATCGTTATAAATAAATGCAAACTAAAAAATGTGTTTACTTATTTTTTAAATTTCCCCCTCTCGCCCACTTTCCGAAGCCTCCCTTAATCTGCAAATTGCCTGATTGCTCGGTCTGGCGATCCTATTCCACCACGTTTCTCCGTGCCTGGGGAAGAGCCGGAGGAGCGGGTGCGCAGGAGGCGGGCGCACCGCGTGGGCACGTGCAGCTGACAAAGACAGGCAGCGCTGTCGCACCGACTGCACCGAGGAGGAGGCACTTGGCGCGGCGATGAGTCACGCGGTCGCCCTGCCACCTTGCGGCCATCTGCCCATCTGCGGGGCGGCCCCAGCTGGGGGCGCTCACGGGGCGGGGCGGAGCTCAGAGATGCTGCTGATTAAGCACAGGATCCTCGTGGCTCTCCGCCCGTGCCTCCGCCGACGTATGGCACCGTGGTCTTGGGTTCCGTATTGACTCGGAATTACAGGCTCCATCCATGCTGAAGCGAGGCGTGCAAGCTTGTATTTTTTCCGTTTGGAATTGTGTTAGCACCACATTTCTCCCGTAGTGAAACAACCTGTGGAATCAATAGGAACATGTTTGGAAGAAGGCTGTAGGAAGTTCAATTCGGGATAGTTGGAATTGTTTTATCGCCAAATTTTTACGGTAGTGGAACAACCTGTATAGACAATAGGAACAAGTTTGGAATGAGTCCTTCGGAGGTTCAGTTCGAGATACGTACATGCCGTTTTAATGCATATGGGTACCTGTTGAGGTAAACGAAAAGGTTTGGGATCACAATTCCAGGAATATAACTGTTACGAATGCAATCCGTTGGCCTATGAATTTCTTCAGAATACGGGTTCGATTAATAGATTTATTACTGATATCTGGCGTGTCAGTTGCTAAGGTCATTCACCCTGTAAGTGTAGTGCATGCTCATATCGCCGGAGGTGGCGGTGATCTTCTCCTGCAGGATGACGAGATTCGACGCCGACCTACGTGGGCTTGTGGGGATTTTTCCCAACCAGGTATCTCCAACTAGCGCGACACCGCCTCATCTGGAACAAGCACTAAGCTCTTGACCGATCTGACATACATGGTAGGGTAGAGCATGTAAGTGCCTCACTTGTGGGTGATCTTGGAAGGGGAAAACCCCAGGCAAAAAAATATTTACAGGCTTTTAATTTTTTGGTAACTATTTTAGATAGATAATTTATTTAATTTGCTTTGGGCATTAAACCCGGTGGCAAATTCTTCACACTTAATTATACATCAAATGCAATAATATAATGCAGTAAAGAGCACTATAATATATACAATACATAGTAAAATGTAATTTCATTTATGGCATGCCTACTAAATGCAGAGGCCCTTTACAAACTATTGATCTTAATGGTTACAACAATATTGCTAGAATCTAATCTTACCCTAAAAGTCTTGATGTTTGTGGGAAAAGTCTCCATTAGTGCTGCAGGCCAGCTGTTTCATGAGTCGATAGTCCTATTTACGAAAGACCTCCAACTTCAGTTCTCTGTTTCCTTGGATGTATTTTCTATGATCGTGACGTGCTAGGTAGACGGGTTCTTGCATTCTTTACTGAATTTTCCTCCATGCCGAATTTTTTTCTAATGCCTTGTAAAATATACACAAGCTTGCTTTTTTCCTACGGTTCGACAGTAATTCCCACGTCTATACTTTGTTGGAAATATTTTTTTCTAACGAATTTACCCTTTTAACAAATTTTGCTACTACTTTTTGAACTCTTTCGTCGGAGTTTATTTGGCCCTTTCATACGGATCCTAGCACACTGCTCCGTACTCTAATACCGGACGAATAATAGTTTTATATGCTAGTTCTCTTCCTTAACACTTGCATTACAAAGTGTAAAGATGTTCCTTGATGTTTTCCTAAAACACGCGGCGACTACCAGGAATGAAATGTCAGATATGAGATTATGTTGTATTGCATTATAGTAAGTATTGCTTAGCACTTCAAAAAGGCTCAAAGGTTGCCATTTACCAATATATTTTGCGTGCTCTTTTCTTATTCACTAAAAATTCTCAGCTGAAATAAAAGTAATTTGCCATCAATATTATCGTGATACTTTATACTATTCAGAATTGTCGAATAATTTATATAGCGATAAAACTCGACGCTTATCAACTTGCTTTCAGTAGTTTTGTAACCAAGTTTCCTGTATGTCGAAATAATGCGTGAATTTGGTATACAATGAAGATAAATTTAGAGATGGAATAAGAGTTGGGAGAAACAACAGAATCTCGAGGAAACTTGCAGCGAACTCTCTTTGAACATCTGCATTCCAACAGTGATCCCACTTTTACCAATCCATCGCTGACCTCTCTCATAGCCCCAATCATCCCTCATAGATTCATTATATGCCTAACAACTCTACGAACACCTCTTTTGTTCATGCCCTCCATCATAGTTCTATTAATTCCTTCAACTCCCCCTCTCTCATAGTTCCATCCCCCCTCATTACACCATCACCTCCATCATAATTCCACGGTCTCTCTCATAGCTTCATGACCTGGGAGCAATGGGGTCCATTGGCAGGTGGAGCATCTCAGCGCGTGAGGGAGACGGTGAGGATGAGCGGTTTCAAATGCGGATTCTTTACGCTCCCGGGTCATCCGCAGGAAAAGGAGATTTACATAATGGATCGTCGTTGGAGAAAGATTACGCCTCGTAAAAAATACAGGTTTCGCACGTGTTTTATTCTTCTCGGTAAAAAATGCAAATGGAATCGTAGATTACGAAGAGATTACGTATAGGAGCTCCCATGTATATGCATCATTGTTACAAAACAGCTTTCACTTTATGCATAAGTAATTTCGAGCGGCTGATATGGAGTGAGTTTCTACCTCCTTTTTGTGTTCTCTCTATGAACCGATCGTCACAAAAGTGATCGGAAACGAATTTAAGAATTGCGCAAAAATCAATGATCCTTTTAAAAAACGTTTTTTCTTTTGTGGAGCCAGATCTAGTATGAGCACTATGACAAATTATATTAATTAAAAATCAAAGAGAAAGCATCTAGGGTAGTCCATGGGTAACGAACTAGCTTTCTGTGGTGTGATCCCGCTTTCAATGCCCTGTCGAGGCAAAAATACAATAGAATTGTAGCTTTCCTATGAAATCGACTCAGTTTCTTTAGCTCAGTTTCTTTACCCTCCAAGCGTGGGAATTAAACTAGGCCTAGGCATCCCGATGCCTCCATGGGGAACACCGGTAGCTAGCCTGCAAAGTCGGAGAGTCAACCCAAAAGGCCATATACATACAAACAGAAATCAAAGAGAAAGACATTAATTATACAAAATTTTGCGGCGACCCCTGTGTGTAATATATACTATCTAATTTGACGCTGAGGTAATGAATTTAGATTCTTTGAACAGATTTCCTCAGAAACGACTTCTGTCCGTTACTTTCCTTTCTCACACTTTCACTTGTTGCCTGTATTTCGAGAACGCTTATCTATTTTTATCTATATCTTCGGTTTTGAACTTGTTTGGATTCCAAAACTTCCTCCATTTCCGTGTTTTAACATTATCCTTTTCATGTTGATATTGCATTCAAATTGAGCTTCAGATGAGAGTTGCATTTTTTAACATAAAGACTGGTCCGTTCGTAGAGTTTCTCTCCACGACGATCTCGCCTCCCACTCCCTTCAGCCTTCGACCCTATTTTCGAGCAGTCTCTCCCCATATTCACGGTCATCACCTGTGTTCCTCACAAACTTCCCCGCTTCCCTCCAGCGCTTCTTCCACCCTCGGCCCCGCCCGCGCGCTCCCTCTTCCTTCGCCTGCCTGGGAGGCCGCGTCTGCAAATATTGGCGCTGGGGATCAAAGTTCAGGCGGCGCGGCGGGCGCCGCCAGGTGTCGCTTCTCATGCGCGGGCGGGCGGGCGCGTGTCAATATGCGACTCGTCATCGTCGTCGCAGGCCGCCGACGGGCTCTCGTTGCGCGCCGCGCGGACGGACCTGCGTTCAAGGAGGGCCATGTGAACGGCCGGCCCGCGTCGGCAGAGGACGCAGCGATGTTTTAATGCAGGAAGTATTCGAACAGAGAGACAGTTCTTTTACTTTACGTGTGCTTTATTCACAGTTTTTTCTATAAAACTATCGATTATTTTAACGCATCATGTATATGTGTCTCAGAATAAATGTGGGCATATAAGGAATAGGAAATTATCACTTTTTCCCAATAAATGTGAGGTAAATTTCATAGAATAAATTTACTCGTGTGATATTTTCCCACATTGATACGCAACTAATCGTGCGCTGGCGTTCGCCCGATGCACGTTCTGAGATAATCAAAGAGCTTTTGTGTACCTATCAAGGATCAGTGCTTGAAGAGTTATTGTAATAGCATACTCATAATATTTTTATAAATTATTTCATAGTTGTTCGTGTTGGACGTCACGGAAAATAGTGTCATTCCCCCTCAATTATAACGCAATGGAGATGAACTGTCTTCCAAATAATACATAAATATTACGAAATGAATATAAATAATAATGTCAGTGTGGGGAGTTCACCGAATACATTTCACTGTGAAAATTAATGTTTCATTTAACTAATGATTTTAAGAAAGGAGATTACCCCAAACGAATAATTAGCCGCACAACACGTAAGTGCGCAAATTTCACTGCCAGAGAAAGAACATGTCTATTCAGGCGTGTCGTGTCAAATTTTTATTTTTATGCATTTCAAAGATGCTTCTATTTACTCCGAGAAATATTGAACTACAAATGTTGGAAAACTTCCTCGAACATTGGGGTGTAAATATTTCATTTGGATTTACAAGGCGCTTCATCATAAGGACAAACGTAAGGACTCGCACGAGCGGAAGGTCTGGGTACAATGCTGCTCACATTTTGCATGTTTTCGTCTCAGACCTCAACCCGGCCGGAGCGAGGCAAGTGCGAACAGGCTTCGTGCCGCGTGCTGCCCCGTGAAGGCCACTAGGTGAGGGCTGCCGCTCTTCCAATGCACATGAGCACTCAGCCACACGAGCGCAGATGTTGGCGGGAGGGGCGGAGTGTCCCCCAGGGGTGCGAACGCCTCCCCCCGCCCTCGGAGCGGCAGGCGTGGAGGCCGAGGAGGGGGAGGGGCCGGGGCACGGGCGGCTTCTGTAACGGGATTAGCGGAGGACCTCGCGCCTTGTCGCCCGCAGATGGCCACGGCAGTGCTCTCGATCGGCCCCGCCCCCGCCCAGCGCCCTTCACCTTTCCCCCCGCACGTCAGCTCTCCTCACTCAACGTGCGTCATCCCTCTGCCCTTTTCCGTTCCTCTCAGTCTTCTCCAGTACCCGCTGGACAACCCTCCCACGTCCTTCTGTTCTCTTCCCTCTGCCCTTTTCCGTTTCTCTCAGCCTTCTCCAGTTCCCGCCCGCTGGACAACCTTCTCACGTCCTTCAGTTCTCTTCTACTCTGCTCTTTTCCGTTCTTTTTCTCCGGTTTCCGCTGCACCCTCCCTTCCATGACTTTCCGCTTTCTTCTCTCGGCGTGCGTCTTCTCTCTGCCCTCTCAGTCCTCTCCAGTTCCTGCTGGACAACCCTCCTACGTCATTCAGTTCTCTTCATTCTACGTGCGTCTCCCCTCTATCCTTTATCGTTCTTTTCATTCGTCTCCAGTTCTCGCTGTATATCCCTCCCACCTCTCAGCTCTCCTTACTGTACGTGCATCTTTATTCCGTCCCTTTTCCTTTCACTTATTTTTCTCCACTTCCCGCTGAAAAATCCTCCCATGTTCTTTAGTCCTCTCCACTTTACGTGCGTCTTCCCTCTACCCCTTTCCGTTTCTCTTCTTTTTCTCTAGTTCCTAATGGACAACCCTCCCACGTCTTGTATGGTGTACGCTGCACGTCATCTTCTCCTCACTCTGCATGCGTATTTCCTCTGCCCTTTGGCATTCCCTCTCGTTTTGTCCGGTTCTCGCTAGATGACCCTTCCAAGGCCGTCAGCTCTCCTCACTCAATTCTCGTCTTTGATCCGTCCTATTTCTTTCCCTCAGCGTTCTCGAGATGCCACTGAACAACCTTTGAACGTTGTTCAGCCGTTCCTATTCAATTCTTGATTAGAACACTTGAGAATATTACATCAATTAGGAATGCTTTTGTGATATTGTTGCGAAGTACACACTTCATTTAAATTGGGATAGTTCATCTACGTCTCGGAATAAAAAAGTTCTGGGGTTTCTTCGTAATAATATTACGGTTAAGCTCATTTTGTGACATCCAGTTTGAGCTGTTAAAGGCTGAACTGTCTTTATGGTTTTATTATCGTCGAGCGAATTACTATCCATAGCACTAGGAATAGAATTTCACCTGCAAGAGAATTCTTCATTTCATGTAATATAGGAAAGAGTAGCCGTGCCGGTCATGAGAAGTGAAGTTCAGAGGAATAGAAGTTTCCAGTACATTGTAAACAAGAGATATTTTATGATATCTCCAGATGAAACTTTACCATAAAGTCCCTTGTACTACACATGTACCCCTATTTAGTTAATTCCCGTATCCTTCCTTCCCTTTCTCTTCTTCTGAATCTCTTCACAGTTCTTTTTTATGTCTTTCGTACACCCATTATTTCCATTACACGCTCCCGCTTACGGCTCTTCCCAGCCTCCTGCAGACGTTTGCCACTGCTGCCCCCCGCCCCTCGTTCACCGTGATCGATCCCATCGGGGCCCGGGACCCCCTCTTCGTAAGAATGGAAATTGGGTACAGCGCTGGCCAAGCGGCGAGCCCCAAACGTCGCCTAATGAATCGCTTTCGCGCGGACTTGCCCCTTTCTTTCTGAGCCACATGCGAATGAAGGTAGCCGTGGCAGTCTCTCTTCGTACATGCACAACTCTGGACTTTTGATATGAATGAAATATCTTTTCAGTTACTCGTAGAACCGTTTCACTTTGGCACAGGATTGCTGTCTACGAAATACATTTCATGTATATTATCTGATTCTGATTTCTTCGCTGTTTTGGAAAAAAAATGCTTACGTAATGGAACTTCAGGATAAGCCGAGACTTGTTGAAAAATACGTTTCTCTGCAGAGAAAATTCTAATATTTTGATACAATTAATTGTTTCAGTTAATAAAATATGTAAAATATCACTCTCGTATTAGATGGTCCTCTGCTTGGAGATATACTCCATCTCGCCAAACGTAGTTGTTTTATTATCCCAAATTAATGAAATTTGTGTGTGCTGTACTAGGAATTATTTTATAAACGATAACCATTGAATTCATTTGATCTACTACGATATTCATGTTGCACGAACTTGTCAGTGTTCAATGTGCCTCATAATATCGCATTAATATTTCTTCCCAGCCATTTTCTTTTAAATTTTTAAACGGAGGGGGGGTACTAGTCGTAAAGCGTGAATATGTGTGTAATATATTTGGAAGACATGCAATATTAATTCGGCTTCCTCCTGTTTCATACGGGAAACATGTTACGACTTTACACACTTCCTTCAACGGCGATGCCATTGGCAAAATTTTCTCCGTAACCTTCTTTGTTACGTCGTAAGAAAACGCTGGGAACCGTAAAAGGAGACAATGCGCACCCAGCTGCTGCAATATCGCGTCACCTCAAAGCACACTTCAGCGCCCCTTGCCGACAGTGCCACATGTGACCACGAGAAAAATCTCGCGGGACCTTACGGGGGAGTAACCTTTTTTGTCATATGACACTACGACGCTCTTCGTTTCGTCACCCCAATATCCCACCAGCTCGACACCCCTCATCCTTTTCTTTCCACTATTCCTTCACTCTTACAACTATACCATTAATCCACTCTTATTGCATCAATTCATTTGTCTTTCATTCGTCGAAGCTTCATCCACTCCGATCCTTCAAATCTCCTTCCCAACTATTTCATCCTTCTAGGCATCTTCTTTATACCTACCCTTCCATTACTCTTTCATCTCTCCACCACTCTACCTCTCCGCAACTTATCCTGCGTATATACTCACATTTATTTAAACGCTTTTCCTTCCCACTTCTCCACATACTGCTCTCCGTTGCATTGTTTTGAGCTATCTTCTACAGCTATCTTCTGCTGTTCCTGCGAGTTCCTGCTGCCTTCTTCCATCAGCTACGGCTTCACTGACCTTGGCCAATGCAATGGTAGATGCCGAATCTCGTAGGATAAATATTCCCACCATCACGGTATCGCAGACCTGTTGCCTCGTTACTTCGTTACTCCATTACACTCTCACACGCCCAACATCATCCCATTTCCGTAATTCCCGTAATTTTGACATGTGATCCTTCCATTTTTTGCCTGCCCTTCGCCTCATCGTCGTTTTTTGCAGCTCGATTTGCTACTGCTGATTCTTACCGGCGTGTGGGCACTTCTTTTTGATAATCTACATTTTCCGTCAATTTTCAACATTCGATACCATTTTCCCATTTTTTCCCATTTTCGTCAATTCCCCACATTTACTGTAATTTTCACTTTCATGTAGACATCCCACAATGATCGTTCTCCCGCAAAGTACACCTGCTGTCCGTCGGCATGCTCCTCATTGTTCCGCCATTCCTAGCATTCGCAGTGTGCGTCCGTCACGCCTGAGTTGTCTCGGAAGCGCCCTGCACCCCCCAGTCACCCCGCGCTTTGAGCGGGCCTCCCCTGAGTTACGACCAATCCCACCACTCACTTCTTATTATTTTCCCGACCACACTTCATTTCGAGGGCGCCTCCTGCGCAGGGCGGTTCCTCGGCCTCTTTTCCCCTTCCCCTTCCTTCACGCCCTTCTCCTCGTCTCGTGCGGGGGTTGAGAGCGGCGTTCCTTCGCACCTGTAGTCGCCCCCGTAATGAAATTGCACGTAGCCTCCGGGGGATCCCTTCCCGCGCCGAAAGAACGTCTGAACCTGCCGCCTCACCACTTTTTAACAGCCGCCCTCGCGCCCTGCCCCGCCCCGCCTCCTGTTCCTCCAGCCGCACCCTCCGCGGTCCCTAGGGGTCGCCCTGCCCCCGCGACTCCACCACCGCCAACGTCGACACTCTTCCCCAACCCCTCCACCCCCGCCCATCCAATTCCCGCCTTGTCGCCACGTCTTCGCCTATTTTTTTTAAACTTCCCTACGTGTCTTTCGCACACCTTTCCCCCCATCCCCCATTTCACTCCTGCGTGCCTGTCTGCCTCGACCCCTCCCCCTCCACACCATCCCCTCCCTTCACGCGCCACGCCACGTCAACGAGGCGCCGTGCCTCCCTCTTAACTTCCTTCTTCCTGACGAATTTAATTTTCTTTCCAGTTCATGTTTAAGAAGTAGAAAGGCGAAAGGGTATTGGTCGTGGAGGGGTGAAGGAGGCAGCGCCGGGCGGGCGGTACGTGTACAGGCGGAGAGAAACGATGACGCCACGGCTGCCGTGAAGGCGTGCAGGAGAGACGGAGGAGGTGGAGAAGGAGGAGGAGGAGGAGGGACGGAGGCGAAATTAAATGTGTCAAAAGCACTCCAGGAAGCGAGCCACGCCGCCTGAGCGACTCGCGCGAGAACGAGCGAGAAAAGAAAAAAAAAGGAGATAAAAAAATCGCGAATATTACTTTATCATATTACGCGAGGAAAGAGATTACAGGTGCCGGCGGACCTCGCAGGTGGAAATGAAGGCGCGGTTCTAGAAAGTTCTGGCGCGCTTCGCGCCGGGAAGTGAAGAGCCCCCGGAAATGAGCGCGGCGCGGTTACAAAGAATCTCTCCGGAAATTTGCACTTCCGGGCGGCTCCGGGCACGCGGTCCTCTGGGTCTTTGCCGCCTCTTGGCAGGGTGTTCCTTTGCGCCGGAGATGCTTTGCGTGTGGGGCGGTGGCAACGGGCTTCTAATTTGTCGCAACGTGGCTTCTAGACGGTTCTCCTGCCGTTTTTATTCTAAGCTTATTTTTGGCTTTCTAAACATTTTTGTTTCTTTTGTTTTCAGGTAAGGGGTTCGTTGGATGTTTTATTCTGGCACACTTATGCGCGTCAAGGGCTCATGTAAGTATCTCAGCGGTTAGCAACCATTATTCACCAGTTTTCTGTATTGTGTTGCAGTTTTGTCTCCTTCTTGCTATAATTAAATCCTGAATTTTATCAGTAAATTATTGATTGTCAAAAAAGTCAGTTAATCTTCACCAGCATTTTGTTTTCTAATATCTCGAAAAATAATATAATAAATTAATATTTTATTGCTTTGTTTTAAAGTGTGTTAATTTGCTTATTTAAAGTGAAGTAACTCATATTAGGATTTTTGATTCAGTAAGTATTTTATGAACAATTATTAGTCGCATTAAATTGAAGGGTAGTGGAAATATTGAAGACTTCAGTATACGTGGTATTAGCTACACTTCATAGGAATATAGTGTAGTTGCGTAATTCAATTGGACCTTCATTGGAACATATTGGTATTCAATCGACGTCCAATCGTATACAAAAGTTACATTGAAAACTTAACAAGAAATTAAGCTGCGAACACAAAATGATATGCAGATTTTTCCATCCACCTCGGTCTTTCCTTTCAAGCAGCTCGAATTCTTTCCTCGCTTTGGAAAGTACGGTCCCCGTCAAGGACCATAAAAACCCTCCATCCTGCCTCCCCCAAGCGATTGCCAACCCTCTGTACCTCTGAAAGAATGCTCCGTAGGTGCCCGCTTGTCTCCTTTCGAGAAAGAAGCCTGCCATGCCTCCCCTGTCCCGTAAAAATCCCGCCCTTCCGCTCTACCTCTTATTAATTACTCCCTCTGTACCTTGCGTAATAAATTCTGGCCGCGTCACCCGAAGAATAGGCCCCTCGCAAATTCTTTGGGGCGAATTTTTTTATTCGCGCAGGGCTCCGTGCTTAGAGCCGCTCTTGTTTGAAAGTGGACCGCCATTGGTTGGCCATCATCTCCACTACCGTCACCATCTCCATCCACATTGATATTTCGGTAATCGTTTCAGCTTTCACCTCTGTAACTACTGCTATCACTGCCTTCATCCCGCAATGTTACCACGAACGCTTGCATTCTCAACGTTAGATATTCGTCCATGCCTCATTTGTGCAATTTACAACCTTAATAGCCACTATTATCTTTCCTGTCATCGTAAGTCAGCATCGTTCATCACATTCCAAACTTCTGTGACAATGTTAGATGATAGATCAGATAATACGTGATGCCACTGATTCTATCGCGATGCTTCTTCCATTCCTGAAGGGACTCCCTCTGATGGACTCATTGGTGAATGGAGATTATCGAAGTATTTTTTTATGGTGCTTTCCCCGTCTCTCAGTTCGCACATTCTGCCGCATTCACTGCTATCTGTGACGCAACAATTAGGAACTGATATGTTAGATGGAAGTTTTTAGACTAATTAATACAATCGTAGGAAAACATTTTATTCTTTGTATAACAATCATTTTTTTCTTTGTGCAATTTTTATTTCTTAATTTCGAATAATTTTCACATAATTCGTGTGACTTACGTTGTCTAAAAAACCGCGTCAAATAATTAATTGTGCACACACAATGTGTAGGTCTTTTTTCAATTAAACCATTTTCTTATACAGCGGATTAGCGATTTACAAGACAATTGTGTTTCTAATAATAAATAGTTAATTTAGCATTAGTGTTAATAAGATCCAGGCCAATCCCTCTGGAATCCTCAATTTCAGTTTATGTATTATGTGCTTGGGGCGATTTGAAGGAATGGTAGAAGGCTAGGAATTAATATCATTAGGGTAAAAGAGGAAATGGGTTATTCAGGTAGCCTCAATTTATCCTTGGGGAATCTAGATTGAAATCTCCTTTGGGTGTAGGATTTTCCAAGTCGGAAATTACTTGCATCTGGAGAAGACGATATGGTTTTGAAAAATATATTCGATAGTCAATTCGATTTTTTAACCGCGTATGTCCATCCATCAATTTATATCTATTCCCATTGTCCTTGCATATCCTGCTCCCATGAATGTGATCGTCTTTCAGCCCTCCACTCGTCATATATTTGCTACCAACTCAGCGAACACTCTAGTTCGCGCCGACCAAATAACTACTACAAAGTTCCGTCTTGATTCATATTTCTCGTTCCAACTGCGGCCTGGTATCGCCGGCCATTCTTCTCTTACCACAGTCGTACTTTTCCACTTCATCATTGACAATTTCCACTCTACAGAACATTCGGGAATCGCTCGTCTGTGCTACCGTCGCCTCCGACACAGCCTCCACTGTCCTCCCTGTATTACCACCTTCACGCCGGAGTTGCATGTCCTCTCGGAGCCGGCACCCTCCCTTTCCCTCCACCCTCTCTGACGGCCTCTCTCGGTCGCTCCGCCACGGCCACCTCCGCTGTCGTCTCGGCGTCCCCGCCGCTGCTCCCCGCCACTGGCTCTGTCGACAGACACCCGCGCCAGCACCTCGCCGCTACCCCGCCACCAGTGATCCGCTCCCATCTTTCTCGTCGCAACCCACCACCCTTACCGTTCCGTGTCACCGTTCCCTGTCCCCTTCACTCTCACCGGTCCCGCTGCTTCCACTCGACACCCCATCCCCACCCCACCCCCACACTGCACCCTACCTTCCATACCATTTCCGCAACCCACACTTCCCTCGCCGTTCTTGTCGCCCTTGTCACCGTCACTCCCGCCATAAACCACCGCTTCTTTCGCAGCCTCCGTACCGTTGCCACGCTCCCTGCCGTTACACGTCACCCCCACCACCTCAACCGTCCCCGATTGCACTGCCGCAACCCACTGGCCCGCAACTCCCGCCGCCTCTGCCACTATCACCGCTCCCAACCATCAACGCATACGCTTCCGTCACCGCGACCGCCACCGCCACCGCCACCCTCAACGCCACCGCCACCCTCACCACCACCCTCACCGCCACCCTCAACGCCACCCTCACCGCCACCCATGCCGCCATCCTCACCGCCACCCTCACCGCCACCCTCACCGCCACCCACGCCGCCACCCTCACCGCCACCGCCACCCTCACCGCCACCGCCACCCTCACCGCCACCGCCACCGCCACCCTCACCGCCACCACCACCCTCACCACCACCATCACCACCGTCACCATCACCGCCACCGTCATTCTCCCCGCCCCTGGGTCGCTCCACCGCCAGCGCCACCGCGCGCGCCTCCTCCACCGCCCCCTTGACTGACACTCCTGTTCAATACACGTCAAGTCTGCGCGAAGCGACGGGCAGGCGGGCGGCCGCGCAGGACGCGACGGCGGCGGCTGCTTCAAGCCTCAGTGCCTGATTGAATTTTAATTTCCTATGAAAAACACACGCACACACGCACACGCCCGCGCGCGGGAGACGACCCCTGCCACGCCCCCATCTCTCCCCTCCCTCCCCTCTTCCAACCCCCACCCCGCCACCCGCGTGTCAAACGCGCAGCGCGTCGACGGGACACTGGTGACGTTGCCGCCGCCCGCCGCCTCCGCTGCCGGTGCCACCCGCTCGCGTTTTTTTAACGAAAAAAAAGTGTCCCTCCTCGTCGCGTCCGCTCCACCGAACGCTCTCCTTCGCCCGGGTGTCGCACGTGCTGCGTGTCAAATGACGCGCCCGCTCGGCGCGACAGGTGACGAAATCATAATAATTATCACCGTCGTCTTGATTTCGCCAATATTTGTAGCACGTCGCGGGTGCGTCCGAGTTTTTAATAATAATTTTTTTTACCCACCCACGTTTTATACATTTTTTTTTTTAATATTTTGTCGGAGGTAATATATGACCGGACCCGGCGAGAATTAATGCACGCCATTCGGCCGTGTACTTGCTGCTGCCCTCCGGTTGGGAGAGGGTTGGAGAGAAGAGAGGGTTTGATTGATTAATTTTTGCTTTGATTGAATCCATATTTCCAGGTACCGCACCCGCCGCGCGGTGGCGTGATCAAAGGCGCGGGTGCCGGCGAAATTCAATTTGAAGCGAGCTTCTGGCTTTTGAACGCGGCGGCGGCGGCGGTGGCGGTGGCGGTAGCTCGACCACGGCCCATTGAGCTGCGCGCGGCCGGTCAAACAGCTAACTGCTATTGATTCCCCGCTCCGCTCCGCGCCGCTTCGCCGTGCGGAGAGCCCCGTGCGGTGCTCGAGCAACGCGGCGCGCGCGGGCTGTTTATCAAGAGGCCCAAGTGCCCGCGTTGCCTGCGAGATGGCGCGCCGCCCGCGTTGCGCATACCGCTGCAGGGGGTTCGCGCCGTGGCGGTGCGGTGTGTTGTGGAACGGTCGGGCTTGAGATGGATGATTGACGCGGAGGGTGATGGCAGGTAGTGGGAATTAAACGCCGATTAATCAGAGAGATTGTTCGGATTTTCTACCGGTTTTGTAGGGTTTATATCGTATATTGTAATTTGTGGTATTGCCACTGCTTAAAGCCATAAGCTGATTTGTGAGATAGTGTATTATTTTAAGTTTCAAAATACTAGAACTATGAAACCTCGATTACTTGAACTTTGATTAACAATTTCATTGCCATCTCTAATTTCGATCAATTTTCTTCACATAGTTTCTTTTCTGCACAGTGTTCGGTACTTCAAATCGCAATTGCTCGGAAAATAGTACATAACTCGAATATTTGGTTCCCCTTCTACTACAAAACGTCCTATACAATTATATGTGAAGAAAAGGGAACGAGACATTTATTCTTGTTCACTGTATTGAATTTGAGGTAATGAAACTGCATTCTCAAAATGTACCTCTGGTTTTGGAGCAATTATTTGTCAAGAAAATAATTATCCAAAATTAAAATATAGTATTATATTCACGCAACCTACCCCTTTTGCATAAGAAATAAAATCATGCCCACCAAATTACGCATAAATTTTCAGACCCCAGAGATATCAAAGATTTTGAAGAAAAATTCTTCAAACGAGCGTAACAAGATAGAATAAAAAATTCAGACATTCGGATGAGCGTAATACAGCGACTGTGTATGCATACTTATTTTGGATGAAAATAATAACTGAATATGATTCCAAGGGGACTGGCGCATTCGAGGAAAGCAACGTTCAAAATGTAGGGATGCCTTCAAGAAAGAGCTCGGGAACACCTGGTAAAAAGAAGTGATCAGTGAGGAAGTAACTTACCCATAAAACTGTAAGTAGTAACGCGTGATGTTGCAGGGTTGACGCCATCGCATCTGTTGGGAATATAGGTGTTATGAAGTGATTGATGAAGAACACACCTGCTAACAAAACACATAATCTCTCTTATTCGTGAAAAATACTATTTGGAATTTCACTCGATATTAGTGTCATCAAACGAAATCGTCACGTAGTATCGTAATTTATAATACCGTATACCATTTTATCCTCCATAAAAGTATAAAGTATAAAAAGAAATATACGATTTCTCTCTTCACCATATCTTTACACATGATGACCATATCATTGAACTTTATGATTCGCAACATTCAATGTTTCAATTATTTTATTTCCGTCTTTAAATTAGATTTTTTGTGTTCTACGGTTCCTAAATATTACAGTGTGTGAAAGAAAAAAACAACGAATTCCTCGATGCTATTGAATTGAAAAATAATGAAACTACAAACATAAAATAAGACATTTTTTGAATATCTGTGTAGAGGTGCTAATGTCCGTTGTGGCACAAAGATACCTGCACACTTCATATATTAGTAATTAGATGTAGGAACAGGTGTATCACTTTTATTACAATGTGTTTTCCAAAGAAACTTTTCAACCATGTTTCAGTAGTTAAATAAAATATTTAGTATGCTACAATATTTTGCAAAATATGTTAAGTTGTAAGTTTTGTTGTAATTAAAACATTCACATTCTTTAAAGTGTTTTCCCTCTTCGCTTATTATTTATTTCAGTTTATATATATATATAAAATATATACTTATATATAATATTTATATATAATATATTTATATATAATATATTTATATATAATATATTTATATATAATATATTTATATATAATTATATATATAGTTTATATATGTATAATTTATATACTATATTTCCTCTTGGATCGCTTTTAATTCCTGCTTGTCATGGGTTCTCCTTTATTACGATTACAGATTTGGTGCTCTGATGCACTTTTCTGAAAAATCTATTTCATTATCTTATGTTAAACCGAATGATTTTCTATTTTGGAAAAAACTTTTAAAAATATATTTAGTGAATATATGAGTTCTGTGTACCCAATGTTCGTATTCATTTTTACTTTCTAATCCGTTGCGAATAACCGTCTTGAAATAGGGTTATATCTACTCGCTATTAAGTCATGACTCTTGAATATTCTCTTGCATTATAATTCCATTATCATGCGGTTTCAAATAATGTTTTACCATGACAGTTGATCAACGACGAGAACTTCATTGGCAGCACATACCTCCAAGAAAGAACGTCTTATTTTCTTTTAATGGTTCTACGAAACGTCATCCTCGCGCATTCCCAAGAATCGACACAAGAGAGGCCTCTCACTCCCCGCAAAAATATTTCCCATGCGACCGAGCGACCGACCTGCCGCTGCCCTTAAGATAGACCGCTCGGAATCGATGTGCCGTTTCCATAAAGATACTTTTCGCAGTAGCTCCAGAGCGTCCCCGGTTGACTGCTGACCTTTCCGCGTGACTGTGTGTGGCCCACCCGCGGGGGCCACCGCTCGTGCAATGTCTGGCCACAGGCACGTCAATGGCGGGGACGAGTGCTTCTTTTTTGCTGATTTCCAGGAATAGTCCGTCACGACTTCGTCTCATCGGTCGCCCGGTCACCGCCCGACCGCCCGGCCGGTTGCGACACGCGCAAGGAGCTCGTTGCCGCCCGAAGGGGGGGGCGTGCAGATAAGACGACGATTGGGCTACGTTGGTCATGTGTATCAGAAGACTACGGGTGGATAAATGCATGAGCACACCAAGCATGTGCTTTGGGCCTCCGCTGTACAGAGGTCTCCAACGTTTTGTTAACAAATTTGGATATATCTTCATAAATATTTCCAAATATTTTAATATTGTTTTAATGGCAAGGATTATTGTTCATGTTCATATTGATTTGGATAACATACGTTCAATATTTCAATGTTATTAGGGGTTATATTGTTTGGTCATGCCTAGTGCTCCTGAAGATATTAAGCAGGCTAAGATGAAGATACATTAACCCATTAGGAGAGGAACTCGGAACTTTTTCATTTCTATTACGATTGATTTAGGCCACTTGAAGGCACAGGATTAATATCCGAAGGAGCTCTTAGCATGGCCAAACTCTAGGGCTTCCTAATAACTGTTGTTAAGGATGATCATGTTGATACGTTTGCAAACAACTAAAATATAAACTTTGCACAAAATTTATAATTTGTAAAATGTTTTAAAAAATAATATCACTTTAAAAAAGATTGTGGCCTGTCAGCGGCCCTGACTAATAGGTTAGTCTCCTTAAGAATTCATTCACCTCTGTCTACGGGGTCAACAAATATACAGGTCTGGGCACTGAAAAGCAGCCTCTTGAAAATAAATCGAGAATGGAAAGTTTGCAGGATCCATCTTGATTTTTGAAGTTCAGTAACATACATGCATGAATTAATGAATGAATAAATAAATAAGTGAATAAAACATAATAAAATGAAATGTGGAACTTGTCAGTAGCTCACTGAGAATAATCGTACGAACAAAGGAGTGAGAATGGCCTCAATTGTCCAATGAGATGCGAGTTTTAATCCCGTCCTTATTATGAATATTTGTCCCATCTTTCGTATGAGTTAGGTTGCGAAGGACCTCGCTTTCTGCAGACCCCGTATCCGGTAAAATTATGGGTTTGTGGATGTGTAGTGTGTAGTCTCTCGAGATACATCTCTTTGAGGATAAGCGACTGCGGATGGAAAAAAGCCTGGATAAAGTAAAATAAATGGATAGAGGATATATTTAACTTTCATCTTTAAATGTAAGAGAAATTCTGAAAATGCACACACACACACACTCACACTCACACACACACACACACACACACACACACACACACACACACACACACACACAGGGGTTTTGCATTAAATTAATGAACAGTTTTTCACTGTCTTTCACAATCTTTAGCGTATGCAAATGCATCATTATTTGTTTATTGCATTTAGAGCTAGAACTCGACTTTGGGTGTGACGTGGATCAGCGCCTGGCGGTTGCGACACGCGAAAGGAGGACCGTTTGCCACCCAATGGGCGAGGGTCTTCTGATAAAATGAATTCAATGTCTCACTTGATCCTGAAAATCACATGATGGTGATGTCATCCGCAATCTCGTTTATGCAACAAAATGAATACCCGCAAACATAAAGGCGCTTTGATTAGTGAATAGTTTGCCATTTTCAATCATCTTATTTCAGGCATGACGAAAGCATTATTATTTATTTGTTAAGTATACCGAAAAACACTGTCACTTCTTAATAGTTTTCATGTGACTGTGTTAATTTACGAGAAAATCCATTGAACAATTCTGCGCCCAGGTTTCAGAGAGTTAACTCTATTTTAGGAAGAAAATCATAATCAATAGAATCGGTAAATAATTTTATTGTCCTTCAAGTGAGTTTGTTGTATTACCTTCATTATGATTATTCATTAATTACACTTGCAAAAATATCCCAATTACGGCATCGGATATGAAAGAAAGAAGTGTTGTATCATCAGCAATTCTTCACATTTCTCTATTGTCAAAACATCCAATTTTATTGAAAACAATTTTAATTTTTAAAAGGTAAATTTTAATTTTATAATTACGTTTTCACTTTCACTGCTGCAGTGAGAACTTCTTACCTCCAATGCACATGGCACAAACAGAATACGCTCGTGAAAGATACTGTGCATATCGTCGTTCGACAAGAAATGTGGTACTACATGTCAGAAAATCATTTTTGAGTTGAAGAAAGATGATTAGGATATTGTATGTATTATAAAAAATTCGTAAACATATTGTAGTTCATTAGGCAATCGATTTACAAAGAAACACACTTGATTTTTGGTTGTCAAATAGACCACTCCTCTCGGGACAAAATAATTCTTTTAGAAAATGATAAGTCTTTAGATCAGTAACTTTGTCTTAGGTTCAAGCCTTATTTTGCTTGGTGTCGTTCGATGATCCAGTGCCATCTCTATTTACTGGAAAGACTTCTCACATTCCTGTCCCGTCCGTGTCGAACATACGGGAAGATCACAGCCTTTCACCCGAGCAGAAAACACTTCCCATCCGAACGCGAAGTTTCCTCGCAAAGAGGCACCGCGGGAGGACACCGCGGGGGCAGCGGCTCTCTCGGGCGAAGGGGGAGAGGGGTGGGAGTGGCGGGGCGTGGGAGCAGCCGTTCGCAGATGCGCCGGGCGGGCGGGCTTGCCAATTAGGGGCGAACGAAACGCGGGCGCGGCGGGCCGCCCGTCCCCGCCACCACCGCCGCCGCCGCCGCCGCCGCCGCCGCCGCCGCCGCCGCCGCCGCCGCCGCCGCCGCCGCCGCCGCCGCCGCCGCCGCCGCCGCCGCCGCCGCCGCCGCCGCCGCCGCCGCCGCCACCGCCACCACCACCGCCGCCGCCACCGCCGCCGCCGCCGTCGCCGCCGCCGCCTCCATCGCCGCGGCGATCGCCGATCGCGTCGATACGTGAGCGGGCGAGGCGAGGGGGACGTCGGGCGTCGACAGCTGCGCGCGCGCTCGCCCGCCCGCCCCGTCGCCCATCGCCCGATCGCCCCATCAGCCCATCGGCCCATCTTCGGCGCGGCCGTGCATACTGCAGGATGCCCGTGGCGCCGGTTATCTAAGTGCACGCGGGCGGCGCGGGGGAGCGTCGGTTGGCTGCCGGGGAGCGGGGAGGGCTCGCGGTTCGCGGGCGGCGAGGGCGATCGGGCGAGGGCGGCGGCGGCGGCGGGCCCCGCGGGCGGTCGCTGCGGGCAGCCGAATCAGCGATATATGGCGCTGCGTTTCTGTTGGGAATCGTTCGGGAATCACAGGGACTGCGGCGGCGAAGCGGCGCTGCGGAGGGAAGAGGGGCGAAACCTGTACTGCTGATGGGCGTGTTGTGGTCTCGGCGAACGGTTTACCGGAGGGGCGCGCGCGCGGGGGGCACGGGACGGACGGGCGGGCGGGCGAGCGGAGAGGAACGGGGGCGGAGAGGGGCGGGGTGGCGCCAGGAGAACCGTTAAAATTACGCTTAAACCTCCCACCGCCCCCGCTCGCTTACTCTCGCGTTCTCTCTATCCTCCCCGCCCGCGCGTGGTCAGTCGCTCCGCATACGAACATGGCATGTGTGCGGGGGCGGGGGAGTCCGCCGGCGGGCGCCGAGCGGCGGTGGCCGGCGAGGGGGCGGAGGGGGGCGTGGCAGAATCCGGACGGAGCGGCGGCGGTGGCGGTGGCGGTGGCGGCGACGGGGGCGGTAGCGGCAGTTTTGTCGAAACGCGCAATTTCGAGGGCGATGTGATTGGTGTAATTATTGCTGATGCAGTCGGAGAATGTGGGTGATATTAACCAGGTTGCCTGCCGTCGCCCGCCCTTCACGTCCGCCCCGCCCCCGCCCCGAGCCCCGTCCCGTCCGCGCTTTCCGCGAGCGCCCCTGCTGGTATTCGCTGCAATTTAGTTTTGCGCGTGTGCGACCGGCGTGCCTCGTGCTACCTACGCCCAGCGGGCCAGCCGACGCGCGCGGGGGCGGGGGAGTGGAGCGGGACGGGGAGGGGAGGAGAGGAATGGAGGGAGGGGGTGGAGCATCGGCGTGCGGTCCGCGCGCTGCCGCCCGCAGTGCCGCAGGTTGTGATCCCCTGCAGGTGCCTGCGGAGTGGAACGTTGCGCGAGATTCCCTCTGGGACGGAGGGAAGTATGTACGGAAACAAAGGCGGCTATGCGGAGGCCGTGCCGTGGGCGATGCGGTGTTGTTTTAGGTACTTTGCGGTTTCTTTTCTGTGTTTGACACAGATTACTGTTGTTTCCAATTACTGGTTTTTCTCTCAACCAAAATTTCTGAAAGAAAATTTATTAAACTGATTGTATTATTGCATTTTCGCAGAGGTTAATTGCGGAAGACACTGTGACATAATCTCTCTTTTTTTTAATCTACATATTCGATTTGTTCGTTCTAGTTAAATGAATCTACTCATTGCTATGCCAAGGAAAATTCCTTCCGCTGGCTTTGTCTTATGTGAACCTTCAAAATACACGTGAATAAATTACAGACTTTGTATTCCTCCCGTTAGTTTCCTTCGTATTAGGAGTTTTCTCTTTTTCTAAAAGCATTAGCACTACTGACTTTATTATGTGAAAATTGAAAAATGATTCTATCTAAACAAAACGAGGCAGATGACTGGGGTATCAATTACTGTTGTCCGGTACTTATCAGAAATCGGAAATACTTATAAAGCTATTGTTATTTCATTTGCCTACTTGATAGTATATTTACCGTGTTGAGGTTGTTTTAAATAAAATTATGATCAAAAATGTTCAGATGTATTTTTTATTAATACTCGTAGATCATCTTCTTTAATGATTGTTAAAAAGTAAAAATTGTAGAACATTGGATGTTTTCCCATATTTTTATGACATTTATATTAAGACCTGGTTTCCTATTCTAACTATTTGATGCCTCTTACATGAGCATTGCAGCATTTATATTTACAATCAGCAGGAAATTACGACTGAAAATTTCAAAAGAAATCCTTGAAACTTGTAATAACCATAGTTTCAATTAAGTGTTAATCAAACATTCAATATCGCCTTTACGTTGAGCTACTTCAGTTATCTCAAAAGTTATCCAGATATTTTTCTCAGAAATAAAAATATTAGTACAAGTAAGGAAATGTGTAGAGATGCTGATAGTTATTTGCGAATCGAACCCCTACCTCACTATAATATCAGAAATGTGATTTTTTTTTTTCCTTTCTTTCTTTCAAATATCTCTCTCGTGCAAAATCGAACAAATCGTGTATTTCTCAGTCTTTAAGTTTCAAATGTTTCGCTTCCACCAAATCACAGAGGGATATCTGATGCCAGCGAAAATTGTGAGATCAGAATCAATCGTCGTTCGCACTCGGACGTCTCTTCGATAGTGAGAACACTGTTCGCGCTCGTAGGTTTTTTTTCCACCGAACCCCGATCCCGTCTGACGGTCCGGTGAGGGCGGGGGCGGCCTTAGAGGCGGTTGTGGGGGCGGACTTAGAGGCGGTTGTGGGGGCGAGGTGTGGAGCGGCGCGTCTTCGCGCGGCCGCCCTCATTAGTCGGCGCCGGGACGGCAGCGGCGGTGGCGGCGGCGGCGTCCGCTTTGAGCGTTGCGAAGACGCATGGGCCCCGCCTCGCCTCACCTGGGGCGCGCTCAGCCCTGCACCCGCCCCCCGCGCCACTACCCCAACCACTGCCGCCGCCGCCGCCACCGCCGGCGCCGCCGCCGCCGCCGCCACCGCCGCCACCGCCGCCACCGCCGCCACCGCCGCCACCGCCACCACCGCCGCCGCCGCCACCGCCGCCACCGCCGCCACTACCGCCACCGCCGCCACCGCCGCCACTACCGCCACCGCTGCCGCCGCCACCGCCGCCACCACCGCCACCGCCGCCCCCGCCGCCCCCGCCGCCCCCGCCGCCGCCACCGCCACCGCCGCCGCCGCCACCGCCACCGCCACCACCGCCGCCGCCGCCGCCGCCGCCGCCGCCGCCGCCGCCGCCGCCGCCGCCGCCGCCGCCGCCACCGCCACCGCCGCCGCCGCCACCGCCACCGCCACCGCCACCACCGCCGCCGCCGCCGCCGCCGCCGCCGCCGCCGCCGCCGCCACCGCCACCGCCGCCGCCACCGCCACCACCGACGTCGCCGCCGCCGCCGCCGCTGCCGCCGCCGGTGGGTTTGGCGGCCCGCGCGCGCTGGCGGACGACAAGGTATTTGTAGCAATCAGGCGCCGCGCCAACCCCTTGATCCCGCCGCCCCAGGAGGTTACCTTCGCCGCAACCGCCGCCGCCGCCGCAGCTGCCACAGCTTCCACCGTTGCCCCCGCCGCGCCGTCACCACCGTCTCGCTTGCTCGCTAGGCGAAAGTTAGCGATGCGGCAGGGGATCATGGCATATGAGACAATGCTGAGGTGTCCTTTAAATGTGATCGAGGATTAAGAATGATGGTCTAAGATATATTGTGCAATAAAATCTATTTATTACAAAGGTGAATAATTTAAACGCTTAATAATTAACTTTTTCAATTTTTTTCAAAAATTGTTTTCAAAAAATGTTTTATAGCATAAAAATTATAATTTTGAGGATTCACTAAATCTGAATTCTATGTAAACCACCCTCAGTTTTCCCACGATTTTCTAATTCTTCCTTGTACCGTCAGTCCAATTTGGTCCAAGTTATTTTATTCTAGAAATTGCTACGGAAACGATTTGAACTTTCAGCGATCACTTTCGGTTTCGGACTATTATTTATTCTAATTATCTAACTAATTTTATTCCAACGAATGTGAAGTACTTGAAAATTGTGGCATTACCCCCGTGGTACTTTGTTAGATGCTTCCGGAAAACTGGAATGTTTAGAAATATTTTCTGCACGAAAAATTATACACATAAAATCTCAAATTTTAAATAAATATTCCAGCCATAATATAATTCACCTATCTACTCACAGCCGTTCGTTTTCTCCTCTTCCCCCTTCCCTTGTCCTCCTTTCTCATTCCTATTCTCCTACTTTTCGTTCGCATCCTCGTAGTCTTCTTTCTCTCATTCAATTTGAAATGTCTCCACTTATCCATCTCTCGTCTCCATCTTCGCCACTTCTCCTTTTCATCCACTTTTCCTCATTGTCCCCTTCCCTATATTTTTTGTCTTCCTCTCCCCATCACTCCATCTTCATCCCATCTTCCTCCATTCTCCCCGTTCTCCCCGTTTTTTTCTTTCCCCCTCTCGTTACCCGTTCGCCTTTTCTCCCGTCGTCCGTTCTCCCTCATTCTATCCTTTCTTCGCCTCTTCTCCCCTTACCCCTTGGATTATCCCCTTGTTCATCCCACTTTTCCGCCTTTTTCTCCTTCCTCGACTCCATCTCCATCTCCTCCTCCGCCGTGGCAAGGTGCGTGCTTCTGTGGCGCCGCGGGGTCGGCGTGGCCGCGCCTGGTCTGGCCTGGGCTGGCCGGCCGGGGCGGTCGGCGGTCGGCGGGCGCCGCTGCCGGGCCGCTGCCAAGGCAAACACACGCGCCCGCCCGCGACCCTTCTGCCTTCGAATTACTCGCCTCGTCTGCATCGCTGCCCTGCCCGCAAGGTGATCACTTTCTCGCTCTCGCGCGATGCTTATCCGTTTGGCATGGCTCTCCAACCGTTTTTCTTTGTTTTCTAATATGATTTCTTTACTTTTCCCCCTCCTTTTTCTCTTCTTCCGTTGCTTTTTGTTTATTTTCTTTTAAGTTTTCTTTATGCTGTGATACGTTCAGTATTTTTGTGTGAAGTTTTTTTCCCCTCTCTCCTTTCTTTCGACTACCGTTGACTAATTTCTCACTATTCATATTACCTGTCGCCTGTTTGTAGTTTTAGATATAAGGAGCTGAAGGTATTTTCCGGTTGAAAAATTGCTGACAAATGAAAAGGTGTCGTAAATTTGTAGTATAAGGAAGGAATATTTTCTCGATTCTAGGGTTACGTGTTGCGCCTTAAATCATTTCGGTTTGCGTTTTCTGTTGGCAATGTTTTGTATGCGATGCAGGTGTTGGCTCTTTCTTTTGGAATGGATGCTTTGTTTTGCTCTGCTTTCCACGCCGTGGCCTTCTTATCATTCTTCTTCTTTTTTCATTTGTTGTTTGGTTCTGCGCGTTTCGAGAGCAGGTATGTCAGAAAGAGAATAAATAAGAGAAACTCTAAAAAATTCCACTGGTGTTTCCCAAAAACGATAAATAAATTTTTTCTACGACAATCTATTAAAAAAAATGATAATTTTGTAATTATAGGAATTGTAATATACTTGAGTTGAGTGGGTGGAGCATAGGATTGTCATGTATGGATTAAATAAAATCATCTTCCTTAATATAATACGTGGTATTTAAACATTCACATTGTTGTAATTTTCTTCCTTATCTGGTCGACATGAGTTCCAATATCCCTCTTACGAATTGTCTATTCTAGCAAATGTATTTCTTGGCATATTATACGACTCATCGTTACTTTCGCTCTTCATACTCATTTCCCGACAAGCGAAAAGAGCAGGCACCACAACAGCGACACACGTGGCAGTTCCACCTTCAACACGTCGTGTCCATAACTCGCTCAACACGCCCTTGCAGTCATCCGTCTCAACGCCGGGCGACAACAGGTCGCCTCCATTATCCCCATTACTGCCGTGTAACGACCGCGCGCCGTCGGCCGTCACCCTCGATGTGCAACTATTTTTAAAGAAGAGCGAAAGCTACCGGCACGGATTAATTCCACGTCCTTTGTGCGAATTGGCCGAGTTAGCCGAAATTAAATAGTCGGCAGAAAGCAGCAACGCTGGGCTGCTCTAGCGTGGACAGCCCCGCGGGAGAGGAGGGGATGAGAATGGGAGAGGAGGAGGATGGGGAGGGGAGGTTGGCCGCACATCTCGAGCACTTCTCGGAATTGTTGCGTGGACTTCGCTGTCGCCGCACTGCTATCGTCATCGCCGCCGTTACGGCTCTACAGTCGCAGGGAGGCTCTTCGCTCCGTCGTTGGCTTCACGTGCTGACTGTGGCATTCGCCCGTACCTGCGTTGACTCCGTCGCTTGCCTCTCACCTTCCTTTTTTCTTCCTTTGTGTATTTTGCTATTTTCGTGCTCATTTTCCTGAATGTCCGCTCTCTCTTATGTCTTTCCTGATTCTGTTTTGTTCTTTCTTCTGCATATTCGCTTGCTTATGGAAATGTATTACTGTTGCCAGTTTTGGCTTTCCTTTCTTAAATTCCTAATCATACTGAACTTTCCTTGCAAAGTATATTTATTTCGTTTCTTGCAGTTCCCACTGTTCGGTTTTCAGTTCATTTGAGCATCTGGACAGCATTCCTCGTTGCCACAGAAACAGCACTTATCGTTTTAATCAGATTATCTTAGCTCGTCAGTATGTATTTGAGCCATTGAAACAGCAAAAAATATCCCTCGTGTTAGTTTTCCTCCTGCAGTTCATGAATATAAAATTCTAGAAATGTCGACTGTATTTCACAAAGGTTTTGTCTTCAAGTTTCTATAATTATTTTTCATGTGTTGTAATAAATATTTTTTTAATATCTGATTTATTTGCAATTTGACCAACTAGATCATTCGGCAAATACAATTGTACATACAATTACTGTCCTGCCAAGAAACCAGCCAATTGTGGTTCTTTGTAATAAATATGAATCAAAAGCTTTCTCATATTCTCAGTCCGTGCTTGATACACATGACCGGGCTACACAGCCACACAAAGATTGAAAACGCGTTCTTCCGCCGTTTCCACCGTCGTCGCCGCCGTCGCCATCACCTACCCCGCCATTCTTCCCCCGCCGCCGCTCGCGCACCTCCTTCAAGGCAGGTGAGATCAGGGCTATTCCTGTCCAGCAGGCTTCCCTTGCCGCAGCGGCGGCGGCGAGGACGGTGGCGAAGATGGAGAGTGGGGCGGCGGCCGGAGCGACGCGAATCCGATTCATGCCGCCGCCGCCGCCGCCACCGCCGCTGCCAGGTACTCCGCCACGCTCCGCTGCCGTGTTCCGCCGTTCGATTCCCGGCAGCGACAGACGACGCAGCGGCGCGCCCCCTCGCTGCGGTCGTTAATCACATTCGCCGCTGGCGAGAGCGTTTCCTTGATAAATCGTGGGATCGTTGTGTTCTGACGTATCTCACTTCACGTGCAAATATGTAAATCCTCGTGTGAGGAATCTCAATTTTTTTAACAACAAAATATTATGATGCTGATTTGGGTAATAAACTAGTACAATATGAAAAATAGTTGTAGTAACAAGCAGTCGATGTTAAATCGGGAACGCTGTGAATACTTCTGCTCGAAGGGTCCCCGAACAGACCATAAGATCAGTCCCCCTTCATTCTTAACCACTATAAAGCATTTACATTTACATAATTACAATTGTGACGCTCGGGCGTAAATGAAATTTTAACTAGTGTTTCACGTTTCATAGAGAAATGCAATGATACCTCTACATAAAACAGGATGAACGCATGATATAGCAATTGCTTTCATATTATTGCCAGCTGTTCTAGGAGTATTCAAAACGAACCTTCGTAAAAATCTTGCATTATAGTTAGAGCCTCTACCTCTCTTTCATAAACGATAATTATCATGTCAGAAGTCTCATTTATATTTTGAACAATTTGCAAGTGCCTTAAGCGACTGGGTACTCTCATGAACATCTCAATGAGAATGAGGATCGGGGCTGTACAGGTTAAAGCAGAAATTGTTGGGTGTATCGTAAACAATGTTGGACACTAACATACTTGCGGACCTGGGGTCAGCAGAACGCCGCGTCCTCCGTCATAACACATACGTACTCTAGCAAGGTCACGCTCGAAACAATGGACAAACGTACTAACTACCGTCTAAAGAATAATTAGCCTAATATTATTGTTAATGTTTGAAAGGTTCCGAACCATGGTCGGGTAGATAGTAACTACGTATGTTCTCAGTATATGCTCGTCAAAAAGAATTCTGTGTAACGTATTAAATAAAACATATCTTGCCCTTTTATGAATGTGTTATAAATTATAACACAAATTATAACTTATAATTTCTATCAGATCTTATCGCCAGGATTTGAACCTGCAATCTTTTCGATCGGGGAGAGCGTTGGTCATTCAGGTCTACAGAATTCCAGTTAATTTGCAAAATTATCTTTCGTCCGCTTCTGCCATGATTTTTAACTGTTGCCAACGTTAAACGATTAAATCTCTACCTTTGTTAAATATTCCAAAGATTCCCAGATAGAAAGCCGCTGATAAATTCGACCTTTATCTCGTATTCATTACTTACTCATTTATTTGAACTTCGAACCCTAGTGTTGAGTAAATTTGTATTAAATGAATGAACTGTAGCACAGCCTTTCTTTTTGCATAGTTGGTATTTGTGTTCCTGCGAGTGACCGACCTGCCATTTCGACACAGTTGTCTCGTGATTGAGAAGTCGTGTACTTTCTTGAGCTAAGAAATCGTCTGCTTTCTTGGGCTGGGAAGTCGTGTGCTTTCTTGTGCTTAGAAGACGTGCTTTCTTGTGTTGTGTTGTGATGCCTGGTCCTGGGAAGCTAGCTGCGACGATTCGGGCTCTATGGGGGATGTTGCTTTCTTCAAGGAGACGCAGAGAACCCGAAAACGGTAGGATATCTTTATTTTTCAAACCTGAAATCCTACATATTTTTGCAAACACCATAAATTGTAACCCGGCCCCAGGTACACAGGTTTTTACCTTTCTGGAATTTTGGTCAGTGGATAACAGTAGCAGATTCTAAGGTTTTATTGATACATCCGTCCCTCATATCTGATGACGTAAAATGTTGAAATTGACATGAGAAAATTAAAATTTTTAAAGATGTTTTCTGGAGATACTTCTTTAAGGCGGATAATGTAAAATGCACAATCTGCGCTGTATAGCGTGTTATAGCTCTATTCAGTTCTTTATGAAGTTTATTTATGTTAGTTTTCTAAGATTTGCCTGCAATATTTAATTATACAATTACCTTTTGCCTGATAACACTTATGACTCCCGGTTGTGTATGGTTGGGGACCATTGTTTGATCATATCGTGGTCTTTCAATCCTAAGTTCAATTTGAAAATGGCATGTCAAGTTTATAGACATTATGTTTGTGTTCCTTCGATTTGTTTGCACTACTGATATGGAACTGTCATAAACGACATTGAAAATGTCCCACTATAATTTGTTTAGATCTCAGGAAAACTTTTACATACTTGGTGCGGAAAGGCGAATCATTTTCGCACAAAATGTGTTATTTTCTCGAAAGCTAACATTGCTCATATATCGCTCATCGATGGCTATCCGTTACACCTTATTACTGAGTTGTAATATTCACCGTGCTCATTGCGTAAAATAAATTTTCTATATCTTAGCAACTTCTAATTTTATATGAACTGGCACGTGAAATTTATTCCTTTGCAATTGTTTGTCTTGATATTTGTTCTGGGGTTGTATCTTCTTCGAGAGAAAAGTGTAGTTATTTATCAATTTACAACGGTAATGAACATACCACTGACAAAATACATTTTTCAGTATTTTGAAATACGTAATAAATTGTCATTTAGGAATTTGATTCCAACTTTAGCGTGATTTTCTTGGATAAGCAAAAACTTGTGCCGTTGTGAAAACTTATAAGTTAACACATTTTCCTTGTTGCTGACTCTTTATTTGTGACCCTGAAAAAAGCGAGATTTGCAAACAAGGGGAATTGCTGATCGTAAATAGTCAGCAAATCTCTAATTCCGTGTGCGTCTATTCCATAGACGGACATGGTTTTACCTGGTCGCGCTGTCATATTTCTGCCTTTGCTCCAACAGTGAAGGCCACGGCTGCGGTAAACGAGGTAATATGTAAACGGTAATGTGGTTGGCAGTTCGATAAGTGGCCTGCAAAAGGGAGAAGAAGCAAAATATTTTTTTTAAAGAAGGTGTAACTGATGAATAGTTGAAATAGAGGATAACAAAAGGCGTAGTGAAAACGAACTAGGAATTATTAAAGCGCTTCTTATAGTGCGATTTTTGTAACTTTGCCCCTCAACCCCTTATGGCCACGATGGAATATCACACGGCATTTCGCGTCTTTCTCGCTCGTGCAGGTAGATGTCGCATGATTGCAAACACTGTTTGATACTGTCGCGATCATGCGATATCTAGCGGCAAGACTGAGACACGCGAAATACCGTGACATATTCCATGTGAAGATGGGTCTTGAGGGGTAAAGTTTTGAAAATAGCACTATAAATTCTATGAGCCTACAGTAGATGAATTCGTAGTTAAAATGTGTCAAATGGAATTATACAAATGAAAATTCTATTTGACATATTTATTCTATTTGAGATTTATGTTTCGAACAGTATTTTTAGTAGAGCTCAGCAAGAGAAAACATTTCCATTTGCGTTCAGCTACACCACTCCTGTGATTTGATTTTAATCGTACTTCTCAGAGAATAATCTGAGAAAATAAAATATCTGTTGCAAACATAAAAGCCTAAAAAAGATTACAATGTTTGCTGAAAATTTTAGAAGTGTAATTTTTTGACTGGCAATTTTTGTAAGATCTTTAAAAAATTGTTGGGAAATCTAATCGATCGTTTATCTCTTGTAGTCAAATAATTTTAATTGGAAATGATAAATACTGTATTAATGAATGAATACTACTGAATAAGGAGTAGTAAATGTACAAACTACGGCGGGTATGGTGAGCTTAGTTGTAGTTACTTCTGTTGTCGTGCCACTGTAGGGCATATTCTTTTCTGTATTCAAAATTCGACTCGAATATAGTTTAGGATAGAGATCACAGAATTATGAAAACGTGCACAAAATTCACTTCTCCCCATAGCTCATCACACTCAGTTTTTAACTGTTTTTGACGTAAATAAATAAAATAAAAATATATCCATTGTATTGTATAATATAAACTAATACTCAAATGTAAACGGGCAATGCCACTGATCTGGTTAAAAAAAATAATCGCCAACAATGTAAAAACTTTGAAACAAGATCCCAATTCTTAGGAATGATATTTGTAAATGACAATACACGAATCGGATTTTTTCGCTTCTGATTTCAGAGGACAATGGGTTTGTGAATTGACGAGTATTTATACAAATAGTATATTATATCTTTTGCCACGTGGGATTAAAACACGGGAGTGGAAGTTTGCTATTAAGCTTCCGTATTACACATTTTACCGTCGTGTCTAAAAGACGCTGCCACTATGAAATGTTCAAGAGGTAATAACTTATTTAATGCAGCTTCCACAACTTTACGGGACGTCGAGACACCTCGCTCACCTCAGGGCGGTACATAGGGAAGAGATGAATGTTGCCCAGCGCTAGTTCATATTTACCTAAGATAACATTGCTGAAAGTTGTTGATAACGTGAGAAATGACAGATACGGTTCCCGTAAGATTAATAAGAGAATGAGTTAAATTCAATTAATGAAACGAAAATAATTTTAGTAGTTATGCGACTGCAAACAGCATTTAACCTTTGCATTATCCAGAGACCTTGTGGCCTTCCTCCTCAACTTAAATGTTTGCTGTGACAGTTGTGATGAAATGACGGGCGAAATAATGAATCCTGTCTATTTTGAAAATGAAATTTTCGCAACAAATGGTGACTATGATTTATTGTTATCCCTGTATACATTTCAACACTCATATCTGTTTTCATTCTCTCCTGTTCTGCTTACGTGGCCAAGTAAACTTCTTAGTGTTCTCGCAAGAATTTATGGCAATTGTTATCAGATTGTAAATCACCCTTTAGACGTTTCTTTCAATTCCACGGTAATTTCCTTTCGCTTACACGTTAGAGGCCGGCTGACGCTTCGACCATGATTTCCGACAGTTCGACCAAGGTTTCCGTTAGTTTCTGCTTTCTTCTTGTAATAAACTGAAAATAAATGATTTTCAGTAGATTATTATCAAACTCGTTTTCGTTCCTTACCTATTGATTTTATTTCAACGTTCGTTTATTTTAAGCATGAGTATTACCGTGAGTGTACCGCAACGATTATGAGAAAGAAATGCTCATGAAATTACATTACTGAGAGAGCTCAGGACATCAACTGAGGTCCTGGGTTCGTCCCAACGATGACAGGATTTTCGACGCTAGTTCGAATTTAGTAGTCACTGCCTGGAGGAGAAATCTTGCGACCGGGCTGCTCTGATGAGTAGTTTTCAATGTTGTTTCCGATAAATATCAGGCGAATGCTGGGGCAATACCCTAACAAACGGGCCATGGACCGTGCTCGATCTTTCCTTCCTCCTCCTTGTCCTGCCGTCACCCTTTACTTAACACACACTGGTATGCACTACCCTACCATAAAATGTAGTCATGCTGGAAGGCCGGTCGGGAGCTTATAGCTTAGAATGAGGCAGTGCCCAGCTGGTGGAAAAGACCTGGTAGAGGAAAACTCCTCTAGAAGACAGGTAGGTTGGCACCGGATCTCACCATCCAGTGGGAGATCACCTCCACCTCCCGAAAAACATGTATTACACTTACGGGATAAATGACCTTAGCAGTTGACGCGCCCAGAAAAAGCAATCAAATATTTCAATTATTTAAATGAAGCCATTTACAAATGACTGTTGTGAAGCACTCTCTCAGTACCAATTCGTTACGTTTAACGCATGATATACTGTGAAAAGATTCACTTACTCACCGACGGCACGCGTTCCTACCGCTCGCCACCGTACAGCGCCGTGACACGGCGCTGCGGTGCGTGGCGTGACTCGGGACCAGCGGCCAGCTCGGTCGAGCGGTGTGGCGAAGTCGGTGACGAGCGTGGCGGTCACTGCGTGAGGAGAGCGGCCTCCGGAGTTAGTTGCGGCAGACTTTGAAGTCCCTCAGTGAGGTCCGAAAGGACGGCGGCGTGTTGTAATGCGGTTTATGCATTCCACTGGCAGCTGGAGTCTGATCCTGTCCCCGTGACCCGCGAGAAGCTGCGCACACCTGCCGTGCCGCGACGCATTTGGTTGCCCTTCCTCTTCTTTCCGTCTTCTCCATATTCTCTCTCCTCCATTTCCAATATTTTCCCCTTTTGTTTATTTCTATCTGTTCCCTCTTTCCTCTCTTTTCCTTGTTTGCCCCCTCTTCCCTCTTTACTCTCTCTTCCCTCTTTACTCTCTCTTCCCCCTTACTCTCTCTTCCCTCTTTACTCTATCTGGTAAATAATTACTCTGGCTCTTCCGGTCTCATGGAAAACACCAGTTGCCCTGAGTGCCTAACGAGGGCGCACTGGAGCAACGTTCGAGTAAGGGCTTGTTGCTCCGGTGCGTTGAAATTGAAGTAGAAATGCTTTGGTAGTAGTATACGCGAGAGATGTGAGCAAACATAAGCCGTTTCAGTAAGTACAAATTTGGCATGACTGGCTTCAAGGATATATCACTAAAATCGCGGTGCCTCGCAATTGGGTTGGAGCGAGGAGTGTCATATTCGTTGTATCAAATTGCAATTTTTTCTCTAAGATAACTCTACTCATTTACCTTACCCACAAATTTTTGAATAACAGCTCATCAACTCATTCCCCATGTTTCATTTATTCGTTTCTCTAGGTATTTCAAAAATTATAGAATCCGGCAAAGGACCTCCCGTATTTCAAAAAACCATTACAAAGAAAGAAAGAAAGAAAGATACTTTAAAAATACTTTTATTAGTGAAAAACAAATATTATGCCATTTTCATTACTTGATTTTAAAAATGATGTCCGATAAATGGCGTTCTCCATTGTTGACACTCTGAGGGAGCCTTTCTCGAAGTTGTCCATTGTTCTTAGCAGGGAGAAGTCTAGTTCCACCACGACGGAGCCACAGCTCACTCTTTACGGCGTTCTCAGCAATTTTGAGAGGGTTGTTTCCTGATGACTTCTCTCTTTGCAACGAGACATCAGCTGACCCCCAAAGTCACCCGATTTACCACCTTATATTTTTCTTGTGGATTTTCTTTGAGGACACTTAAAGACGCAAGTGTACATCGCCCCTCAACCCTGCCCCCCTACCCCCTTCACTAAAAGTACTTTTTCTGTATCGTTCTTTGGCTTTTTGTAACTTCCTTTTGAAATACGGGAGGTCATTTTGCCGAACCCTGTACTTGCATGCGTGTGACGAATGGGAAAACCTATATTTCCCGGTTCAGGAAGCTGGAGCTGCAAAATCGTATGGTGACATGTTCGGTTTTTTGAACTAAGTCAGGTGAGGTCGTAAAAACACTGGCGTGTTGTAACGCAGTTTATACGTTCCACCGACAGCTGAAGTTCTCTAGTTTTGCGCCGTGTGCCCTTGTGTCGTACCTGAGCACACCTGCCGTACCACATTATCCTTGGTTGCAACACAATAATGAAAGGTCGTTACTTTGGTCGAAGTTGCTCAGAAATCGTTGGCTTTCAGGTGGAGTGTCTGGCTGGGTGGAAGAAATGTCAACGTACCAGAGATACGCTTCATGTGAAAATATGAAATAAACTACTGGAAAAAAATTAGAGATGTGAAGAAAAATGTGAAAACTCGCCGATTATAACATTTTTTGTTGATATAAAGCGTATATTATTGAGCAACTGATTGAAACAATATAGTTTGTTTGCTTAATTTTTAGTTTGCTGATTAATATACAGTTGGGGAGTGACTACAAAATACATTCCAAATCTTCATTATTCTTCCATTTTTATTGGAGACAATACATATTGAAACCTGGACTTTTATTACCAATTTCTGTTACGTATATTTAAAATAATAATTAAGTAATATAATAATAAGTAATATTAAAATAATAATAATAATAATAATAATAATTAAAATAATGGTTTTTAGTTTTGTACATATTAAACAATAACTGACATTCAGCAGCTGAAATGTTCATGGTTATGCAACACATTCAGGAAATTCCAAATGTCTATTTTAAGTACCAAGGATTTCGTTTAAAAAAAATTTTGAGCTCTTATACTGAACGTAATTTTGTGTGTTTTGCTTTAAATGAAAGGTAGTAAACCCCAGATGTCCTATCGGTTGCAATTATTAATCGGTTTTATAGTACAAACACTAAATTTTAATAAATCATTTAATTAAACTTCAATTTCATCGGCTTCTAAAAGAAACAGAAATATAATGGAATGAACGCTTATCTGCCATAATTTGTTTATTGCGTCGTCCTATAAATTGTTTGTTGTTGTTGTTGGAAATTCAAAATTCTTGGGCTACTTTTGATGAACATTTCCTTTAAAACACTTACATTCGTAGGCGATAGAATGTGAAATGGGTGTAGTCTTGTTAGTCGTGTGAATAATAGTGTTGTATTAATTTATATCCTTTTTGTCTCAGGAACTCTTTAAGATTTCATCTTAAGACGTCTCTTGGCCATCGTCTACTTCTATCTGCATTTTCTGCTAACATCTGTCACGCCCGTGCGCTATAGGGGCAAATGTACTCAACAGTGACACATCTTGATCGGAACTTTGGTCTTTGCAACCTGTCCCTGTAGACAGGCACTTCACCGAGAAAGACAGAATGGACACCGTACTCATTGATAACAGCTACTACGAAACTGCGCAGCGTCGAGCTATTTATTTCTAATTTGGCCCAATGTGATCAGTAGTTTATTTTTTAATGAACGGATTTTAATGAAATGTCATTTTTTTTATTTCACTTTGGAACAATGCCCTTTAGTACAGAAATTAATTTTATGTTATTACAAAGGAAATGACCCGTTTTTATGCGTTATTTTTTGCATTTTGCGTCGATTTCGACTATTAGACCATTTTTTACCTTTTCCGTAATTGTTAATGCATTGTTCACTGATTTCATCGATTTTAACATCACTCTAATGGTACTTGTTTCAAATAATATTTACGAGATGCAACAAATGTTCTCCAACGAACTCCTGAGTAGACTATTCTATTTCTTCGTTCAGAAATTGTAATGTCAGATGTTGTATGTATTCTAAGGTTCCTGTGACGCCAGTCAGTGCCATTGTCGGTCCGGCTGATTTCGGGATAACTAAAGACAGACATTTCCTGGTAAAGAACAGTCCAAACCTAAAGTTTGTAAGCTGAGTGCACTTGAACGAATAAAAGAGGCCTCGATTACATCAGTAACGTATCCGAACTGGTTTTGATAACATTTTCCGTCCTTTTCAGTCATTTTTGAAACATTTTATTGATAATTTTTGGCAATGTTTTAGGTCATCAAAATCCGCCCCTAGTGATCAGTATTGCCTGGTTATCGTCACTGGCACATGAACTAGTACCTTCAGCGCATCTTGACCAAATACGGCAATGATCACCATTCTTTGGTGTAGCATTCAACAGAGGTGCGACGGTTCGTGCGTGTAGTTTCACTTACGACACTTCTTGGCATGCCTTTCTGGCACCTGACTTTCTACACCTGCGCAGTGTCTCCGGAGCAGTTTCACCTGTGGCACGGTCTGACCATCGTCAACGTCGACCAACATTCTTTGGTGGCGGTTACAACGCGCTCGCGCGGCTTGGAGTCGGCCACGTCACCCGAGGCGAACCTTGCCTGGAGTCTCTCACGGCGTGTCGTTTTCACCTGCGATGCCGTCGGACCAATGAGCGTCTCCGTCGACTAGCATTCGGGCGTTACTTCTCCAACTAATATGAGTAGCGTGGAGTGAGCCTGTTCACCTGTGGTGTCTTTTGACTAGCGTCGGGCATCCGGCGTCTGTGGTGAATGTCTCTGAAAATACACGCAGCTTCAAAGGATACGTTTCATCTACAGTGCTTCTTGTCATCGTCTCCTTCATCGTTATCGTTATCGACTCCGATCCGCGTTATTTGATGGCCGCTTCTTTGGACACGTGCATTTTCAGGGAAGCCGTTTTACCAATGACATCCCTTGACTGGCACCTGTGGATTGTCATTGATGATTATCATGGGTGATTATCATTGTACGTATATGGAGCATCGAACGAATTGTTTTACCTGCAGTGTCTGTTGCCCCTCGTTATCGATGATAAACATTATGTGGTGGCTACTTCAAACAATTTCGTACAATTTCTAATGTGCTAATTGGTGCAATTTCTCCTGGTGACCGTCATTGTGGTCATATTCGAGAAAGAGTGGTATTACCTGTTCACGATTATCAACGCCGGTAAGCATTGTTCAGAGGTGTTATTCTCTATGCTTCGATTAAAATAAGTTGGTGATTGACAGTTGTGCTTCTGAAGGTGAAACTTCTTACAATATGAGTGTATGATGTGGTTACTTCATAAGTATTTATTTCGTACCGGGAACACGTGCTCAGTGGTACGCAACCTGCCAATGTCGCTCCCTTCCATTCGCAACATTCAATCACCAACTTATTTAATCGGGCCATAGATACGGCTGCTGTCTCCAACGTAGCGTTTCCCCTATGCCACGTCTTGAGTAACATATTTCGTACCTCTGGTGATTGTCACTGCAAGCCCCGGCAGCGTCGAGCTTGGCGTTTCACCTGCAGCGCCCCTTGACCAGCGTCGACCCGACCTCTCGACCGCCGCGCCTCCGCCTTCACTCCGGGCGTCGGCGGCGTATTAATAGCGAGCGCCAGCGGATCTGCTCCGCTCCTTTCCGCTCCGCTCTCTGCTCCGCGGCGCCCGCTCTATTTCCACGGGCGCCGTCACCGCCACCTGAGTCAAGCCTCCCTCCCTTCGGCCCCGTCGCACCTGCGCCCAAAATACGCGTGCCGGCCGTCGTCGCCGCACGCCTTCCTACCGCGTCGCCACGCGCCACCCACCCTCCGCCGCCACTCTGGGCAGCCCCCTACGCAATGCGCTCCGTCTCCACCAACGTCCCCAAACCCTCCATCGCTAGCGCCACGGCCGTAGCCTGCTTCACTTCCACCGCCACCGACGTAGCCTCCTTCGTCTTCATTTTCACCTTCACCTTTACGCCTAATGTTCTGCCGTAGCCTCCTTCAGTCCCACCGCCATTACCATCACTACTGCTTCCATTTCCGACGTCACTGCCATCATCGCCCCTCATATTCCTCCATCTGACATTCACTGCCGCCGATACCTGAAGCTGCCGTCTTCTCTTCCTCCTTTATCATCACTTCCACCTCCACCTCCACCTCTACCCTCACCTCCACTTCCACTTCTACACTCACCACCACTTCCACCTCTTCCCTCACCTTCACCTGTACCTCCATCCTCACCTCCTCCACCTCCATATCCACCCTCATCTCCACCTCCACTCTCACCTCCACCTCCACCTCCACCTCTACCGCCCCGCCGCCGCGCCGCACCTGGGCACGGCCAAACAAACACGGCGTCGCTGCCGCCGCGGCTGCCAGCCTGACAGCACCCCTCCGGTTTTACTCCGTGTGTGCGCGCGCGGACCGCCGCCCGTGCTCCCGTGTTCTGCCGTGCGCGCTTCGCCGCGTGCCGTCTTGGTCCGCGGTTTCCGGCGGCCTTGGCTGCGCGGCTTTGGCGGCCGCCCACGCTGGACGCGCGCTGCACCTGCCTCCGCCCGCGCGCGGCACCTTAGTGACAGCCGCTGTGCACCAGCTCCGTTGTCACTCCACCTGTCCGGCCTTCTGTTTGTTCTCTGCGAGATGCACTGCTGCTTGTGTGACTTGTACTCACCGCTCTTCTAATTTAGCAAAATCCTCATCTGTCAAAGTGTGTTACATTAATTTTTCTGGTTGTTTTCCTCTCTTCCTGCGCTTTCATCTTATTTATTTTTTTTATTGCCGTCGCTTGTGTTTGTGTCATATTGCGTGGTTCCTTTGGCACTCCGTTTCTTCATTACTCTTCCGATGTGTTCACCTGCAAGTCACACTCACCCGCATAGAGTTCTGCCTTTATATTTTGATGAAGCTCTTTGTTGTTTTCATCTAAGTTTTCCTCTCATTCACTTTTCTTAATTTTTACAGTCACTACTCTCGCATTACAATTTTCTCTCCTGCTAGACATCACCTCCAAGAATTAGCTTCATTATCTTTATTTTGAAACGTCACGTGTTTGCTTCATCAGCAACTGTATTTCATTTTCTTTCTGTGCACCGTGTTCGTCGGTTCAGCTCGTGTATTTCTATTATCATTATCAGTGCGTTTACACCCAGTTGCCATCTCTGCTCCGGTCATTACATCTACAATCTCTCTCAAACTCCCTTCGTGTTGAGTACGAAGCACCTCTTTCTAGAACGTTTACACCACTGCAGAAGTAATTCATCTGCTGTGAGTTCTGAAACTGTCGCATTGTCTTTGTCACCGCTACCTTCACCACCATCTTCACCGTCATCGTTACCGCCCTCGTTACCGTTACCGCCATCGTTACCGTTACCGCCATCGTTACCGTTATCGTCATCGTTACCGTTACCGTCATCGTTACCGTTGCCGTCATCGTTGCCGTTGCCGTTATCGTTACCGTTGGTGTCATCGTTACCGGCACCTTTACCGTCATCTTTACCTTTACCGTCACCGTCTCCGTTTTCATCACATTCCACACCGCGCTCACCGGCGACTCCGCGTCGTGGATGTTGACGGAACCCGCCATCGCCGCATGGAGCTGGCAGTTTCCTTCGCGCCTTCGCCCGAACGGTCCTTTCGCCGCTGCTTTGTGTATCTCCTGAGAGGTGAGGTGAGCTTGCCAGGTTGCTGCTAACTGGAGCGCAGGCCCGGAAGTGTTGATTAGTGTTTGTCTTGTTCGTTATGACAGCGTAGTGACGTACAGTGTGCATGAAAAGAACGATTTTGTGTAACCGTCTTTTACACCGGTGAACGTTTCAACGTGGATGAAGACTATTTTGAAGGGTTCTATTTTTATTTGTGTTGCTGACTAAAAATATCTCTACTTCGGAATGGATGTGCGTTACTTTTTTATGATCTGCTCACAAGTGTGGACACTCCTATGAATTAATCATATTCAGTTTAAATCATTGTCCGGATCCATGTATGCCTTCACTGATTAAGGTCTCTCCGTTATTATGGGATACCCACAATTCCTCCACAGAAGTTTAAAATTACATTTCCTCACCATCATTTGAAATTATTTTATAATGCATATAGGTCCGGTATCTTGAAATTGTGAAGGATACAAGTGTGTGAATGAAATGTCGTACAAAGTGAAGTGTTAATGTATTCTTCTTTAATTCAGCTTTTATGTCAAGAACGTCACGGAGGTTGGTGCGAAGAAAGCTAGCCTTCATGCAGAGTAATAAAGAAATGAGTACGAACTATATAAACAATGTGTGTTTGTGTAATATCGAGAGAGTACCGATTTAGAAAATTAGTTTTTTATACTTGAAATATTGGTAAAAAGAGAAATTAATATACTTGCATGCATAATTCTTGTTTATGTAACTCTTGAGAAATTTCGTGCCAATTTAGAGAAGTTTCGTTTTTACTGCATATTTCTGCATATTCAGCGTAATTTTTGGAGAAATCAGGCAAACATGGTAGTAAGTTCTTAAAAATCAAACTTTTTGAAATTCGTGAATTTGATTTATAGTTAACATGTTTCATAGAACAGTTCACCAGTCACCATAAAGAAGTGAATATCCTCAAAACTGTTGCCGACCGATGCAGGTCTAGTGTATTTCGCTTGTATCATATGCGCGAACAAAGGGAAGATTTAATCTCGTATAGTCTCAATGTCTCGGACTTGATTGAAATATAAATCCGTGATAAGCCGTAGTTCCTTTATGTCAGGAATCGTATTCCAGCAAGAGAGAGCTTATGCATTGGTATGACCGAACCACGTGCTCTCTAGTCGTCATTAGGGCGTTACCAAATATTATTTTCAAAACATATTTCTCTACTGATGATTCTTTTGTTCATGTTTCAAAGAGGCAATACCGTCGTAACATTATTCAATTTATTCTACAAGTATTTTGTATTGGATTTTATTACTAAACATTTATTTCCTTGCGAATTTTGTACTATATATTTTAAAGATTTATCGTTTTCAATGACATATTGTGAGCATTTTTACTGCAAAGAAATCTGGACTCTCATCATGCCAAGATATACCGACATTCACTGACGAGAAGTATGAAATTGAGAATTTAGATGGATTAGGATTTTGCTTCGAATCTCCCCTACTGTAGCTTTGTCTATAATTATTTCATTTATTACCCTCCCGTTTATAAGCAAATAACGTCGGTTTTTCTAACAGTATAAACGTCAGTTAATTCTTTAAACTATTTATTTTTCTACGTGTAGATAATGGAAAAAATAACGATCGGTTTGCCTACCTGAATCATCCTTCGTATAACCTGCGGTCTGGCATCGTAAATTCTACCTTGTTGGAATAATATAACTTCTTTGAGCAAGAGGGGAGGTGGGTAGTCGTGGGTTTTAGGGGCCTCCTGGTGGTCCGAATTCTCTCGTAACTCGGTTACGCCCGGCGCCTGGCGCGTCTGGTGCCATCCTCCCCTCTCTCTCTTCCCCCGCAGCCCCCAAATGTACTTCCTGCCTGCTCAGTGCTGTCTGCGAAACGAGTTCTTTGTATGCCGGGTTGCTCGCAACGTTGTTCGATAGTAGAACGCGAAGACACCGAATTATTGATAAACCGCATAGATCGATTTTTGTTTCCAAATACGTCAAATGCTGGTTGGTTTTTAAAAGTTTAGTGATTCCAGGAGATGGTGGAGTTTCTGTCCCGGAAATCTTGGAAAACTATCGATCAGAGCAGCCGGCCGCTTGAGGTATTCTCCAGACAGTGGCTGAATTCGAACTAGCTGCCTAGCTAGTGTTGATGCCTAGCCTAGTGTCCCCACCGTCGCAATTCGAATGTTAAGGGCTCTCGGTCAGACACCGCAAAGGCGACAGTTTTTGCCCTGAGCCATCTCATCCGATATGAATAGTGCACACAATAACCTTTCAGTGCGCATGCGCAAAACGTTTTATTGATTGCTGAACTCTCAACATAAACATTGGCTGCTAGCTAGTGTTGATGCCTAGCCTAGTGTCCCCACCGTCGTAATTCGAATGTTAAGGGCTCTCGGTCAGACACCGCAAAGGCGACAGTTTTTGCCCTGAGCCATCTCATCCGATATGAATAGTGCACACAATAACCTTTCAGTGCGCATGCGCAAAACGTTTTATTGATTGCTGAACTCTCAACATAAACATTGGCTGCTTATGGGTAATTTCGTGATGTCGCTACTTGTTCTGTATTGGTGCCAGTTGATACTATGGGCACACTAGGCGCCAATCGTATAGCTTCAGTTGACCCTTGCCAGGCACAGCCACACTGGGAGGTTTCGCCATCAAGCTCCGCCATCGTTTTCTATACGGTACAGTTAGAATAATGATTTATTCCCTTAAATTCACGTCTCGTAACTTTCATTTCTTGATTGTTAAAAATGTTACTTTCCAATCGATTTATTTGCACAGTGATTTCTTTTCGTTCTTTTGAGAGGTACTAAGAATTCGACTGCCGACGGTGGATTTTCAATACTAGCTAGGTCGAATTCATCAAATCTCTGGAGAATTCTAGTAACTAATTGTAGTAACATTCAACTGCTCTAATAGGTAGTTTTGCATGGTTTCTCCGATCAGCACCAAGCGAATGTGTGCCGTAATGAATGGGCCGCGGCCCGCGAACTCGATTTTTCCTTCGTCTTCCTTGTCTTACATACTTACTGCACTTGCATGCATTATCCTACAACAGAGTCAGAGTCCACGGGAGCTTAGAGGATGTCGCGGCTGGGGCGGTGCCCCGCTGGAGTCATACCGGTTATTTGCTTCATCTCTTCTCTTCTTGATTATCGAAACGAAGCACCGTCATCGTTTCCCGCGTTAGTGCGAATATGTGTTTTTATACAGTGACGTATCCTCACCGCGAAAAAAAAATTTATTTCGCTCTCGACGTCTTGTTTTTCAGATGTATTATGAAAATATTTAACTTCACCCACGCGTAGCGGTAGGTAAAATCCTTCGTTTTTATTAGATTGATGAAAAAACATTTTAAAAAGTTACAAGAAACGAAAGGAAACTGGAACAAAGAAGAAATGAGTCAGTGCTCAATTAAAAGAGGTAAATAAACAAAATATAAAACAAAAATAATCGATTAATATGTAAATAAGAAATCGAAATTGCCGAAAAAATATTTCGTAATTCTTTTCGCGTATTCGCTAGTGCCACCAGACAAGTACTACCTGTGGGAGGTCGGGGATCCTCGAAATTAGAGAAAACGAAAGAAAACTGAACGAACAAAGAAATGAATCCACGCTCATTTAAAAGAAGTGAATATACAAAATGTGCAACATAAAAAAGAATCCATTAAAATTTAAATAAGAAATCGGATCCACCGAAAAGAAAGATTTCGTAATTCTTTTTACATATTCTGAAGTTCAAGCGTCGCTAGCCGAATTCGTTAACAACGGAAAGCCACGAAAATTAAAAGAACTCGAGGCATCGCGGGTTCCTGGTTGGGTGACAGACTAGGAACCCCGGGATCTAACGACGCTGAGGTCAATTGTCCTTTACGGGACATACAAAGGCAAAAATTAAATACAAAAATTCCCAAGTCGGCAGCGTGCCCGAGATCGCTAAGACAGTAGTGCCGTAGTGATTTTGGACGTTGGGGTCGCAGGTTCGAGTCCCGCCTTGGGCATGGTTGTATGTGTTGGTCCTTTTACCCCTATCATCTCTATATCGTTTCATCCTCATACCATAGCGTTACATTCAATGATAATGAATGATAATGAAATGATAATGAAATGATAATGAAATGATAATGAATACTAGGTCGCTAATGACCTAGTAGTTGATGCGACCTTGAATAACGCAAAACACACACACACACATACACACACACACACACACACACACTTCCCAAATGGCACCAAGCAAGCGCTGCCCGTGGGAGGTCGGGCCTCGAGGTGCAGTGTGTCCTTGCGCGCCGCTCCGTCGCGGGCGGCGAGCGTGGGTGTGTCGAAGCGCGCGCCGAGCGGAAGCGTTCGCGTGAACGACGGCGCGGGCGGGGGCGGGGCGGGGTGGCGGAGAAAGGCCTTTCGTTGTGTACTGCGCGGCGGAGGCGGGGTTTGTTTACGAGGACTGGCTTCTTTGCGGCCGGGTCTTCCTTCCAGCGCCGCGACGCGCTTGTTCCACTGCCGCGTCTCGCGTTGCTTTTACTTTTGTCCCGTCTTCCACTTTACCCCCGTGTTTTGTATATTACGTTTTCTGTTTCTCTTAGCGCGTTCACCTACATCGTCAACTGCCTCCAAAATTTTTTGTTTTGTGCATTATTTCTTCTCTCTCTCTCCTACCTCAGACTTCTTTTTCTCGCGTTTCCTACAATTTGCTGCGGGGAAGGGGAGAAGAAGAATTTATTTCCGTAACCAATTTTGTGGTGCCTCTTGACACCTCGTTTTGCAAGGCACAACCCTCTTTGCTCTTTCCTTCCCGTCCCTTCCCCATCTTCTTTCAGTTCCCCATGATTCCATCTTGTCCTATTTATTATCTTCTCCCTATCTTCTCCATTCTAAGTTGAAATCAGGCTGTTTCCCACTCCACGTTTGTTCTGACCGTGCCTTGACAAGGCAGTTGACAACTACATAACGTTGTATATTATCGAACTTTCAATTGATGTTCTCTCTCAAACGTTGTTTCTTGCATCATCTTTCATCATCTCTCCTTAAAAACGTAATTCATAACGTCACCAAATACGGACTACTTCTCTCGTCTCCTTCGACAAGTCTTCCCTTCCCACTCCTGGATCTCCTTGCTTCACCCTCAATGCTCTATTTTGATTCAACATCTTGGTATAAATGCAGCTACATCACTGCTGTAAGTCTTTCATTTTCCAGCCGTTTTACCTCGTTGCTTTCTTCGTTCTCTATATGTTAATAAGTGGCATATTCTCTACTCGTCATGATATTCATGAAACTTTTACTCACCTCTCGATCTCGAAATGTCGACAGTGAGCCAACGTGAAATTTTTTATCCAAATAATTCTTCTTTGAAAGATTGGATTTTCCCTTAGTGACATATTTTTCCTGTTCATCTACCTTCATAATTTTGCGCGTAAAATTGGCTTCCCTCTTTTCCTCCAACTTCGAAAGTTAATCATCAGCGAGATATTTGGTATTTTTCAATTCCCTTTTCCGTACATCTCATGCATAGTTTCACTTCCCCTCTGCTCGTTTCTTCACTTATTAATCCTATACTTTCTATAGCGTGTTTCCTTCGTTAACTACCCCTTATCTTTATTTCCACACTTTTAATTAACAATTCACGTAAGTCACACTTTCCTAGAACATCTTTTCTCTACTACCTTATCTTTCCTTCTAACCATCATGCTTTCAACAAACGCATTTCCTTTAATAGTATTCCTTGTTTCTCACTTTCTATCTACATTCTACATTTGAGCCCCGGCTTCTTTTTGTATTTTCTCCTTCAAGTCTGAACATTCGCTTACAGCTCACCGTCTTTGTCGAATTGTTCCACGTTCCTCCAAAGAGCTTCTCCTTTCCTCTGTTACGCTCGAAACGCTAAGAGCTCATCACCTTGTCCAGTGCTTCTTTTCCCCCCCAGCTATTTTGAGTCTCTTTTTTTGTCAACACTCTCTTATAGACAGACCTTTCCCCCCTTCCATTTCTACACTTCTACCTACGTTCGAGGTTTCCGCCTGAACGTCTCGGCTCGCTTGTTCCGTCAAAGTCGCCCCTTCCTAGTAGTGGTGCTGTCCCCTCATCGTCCAATCGTCGCATTGCCATGCTCTCTGCTATTAAATCAACACTGTTTCTTCTCCATCTGCTCTTCTTCTCTTCTGAGTTCTCCTTTAAAAAAAACACATTTTTTTAGCGACTCTACCTGTCTTCGTCCTCATTTTTCCTCCTTGATTTCTACCACCCTTGTACATCGTAGCCCCGCCTTCTTTCTGTTTCTCCTCTCCTAGCTGGAACGCCTACGCCTCACCGTCGTTGTCGTCCTTTCCTTCAAGCAGCAGCGACTCCCCCCCCTTACGTCCCCCGTTCCCTCAGCACCGCTATGCGGTCCCCGCCGCTGCAGGCGCCGCCGTGCCGCGTCGGGCCGCAAAAAGGTGGCTGCCGGATGGCAGGAGATTGTGTTCGGCACACCTCGCGCGCCCGTAAAGCCGCCGCTACCCTAACGGATAGCGTAGTTAGGCCGTGATAGAGGGCGGCGCTCGACGAAGACTTTTATTGTAAGTTGTGGGCGCCGCGCACATTTTTATAAAACTAACCTGATGTTGTGGAGGGCGCCCCGACGCCCGGCGACCGCGCCGCCGCCGCCGCCGGGCCGGAGGATGTGGGCGCTCCGCGGCGTATTGGGTGTCCCTCAAGGGCTGTGGTGCGGACCGCGGCAGATGATTGCTTACGTCATCATACGGGAATGTTTTGCTTAATGTCGTCAAGAAAATAATGTTTAGTAAGAAAATGCTAAGTGATGCTCATGAAGATAAAGACAGCGGGAATATTTTCCTCAAAATAAACATTAAGTAAAAACTTAGGAAACTTCATTGACAAATATGAAAATTTAAATCAACGTATTTCTGTGAAAATCAATTTTAGAATTCTGGAATGAATGAGTGAATGAAAAATTTTGAGAGAGAACATAAAGTAAGATTTTAGCTAACAGATCCTAGGTGGTGCTCAAACCCACACACGCTTCCAAACAGCATCAATTTTGTTATTTTTCGTGACGTAAGTTCTTTTTTAGATAAATCCAATGCTTAATTTGTAGTAAAACAAAAGGAGTTTTAAATTCACACTAATAACTGAAAAATAACTTTCACTCGAATAATGTGCTTACCAATTTGTACTATCTTATAAGTTCCATATTAAAAGACTGTATTATAAGACATTGTTTTGGGCTAATAAATTAATTCAGCCAAAAGTATATTAAATTTTCCTTAATTCGAGTATACAAAGGAGTTTTCTTTAGCTCATGCCGCTTATTTTACTAATACCTTTACTCTGGTGTGCCCCTTATTGAAACGCGATAAGACATTGAAGAGAACCACGTGTGTCAGTACAGAAAGTTTACGTCGCTTTTGCCTTCTTATTTGCTCTTTTTTCTCATGGTCTCTTTTTTTCCCCTCTCACTGACTACCCCTTCCTGTATCACCCTCCCTCTCTCTACATCTACCTCTCTAGCCCTCCCTTTTTCTGCTCTTCCATTTTCCCTATCTCTCTCTTCCCTCCCTATTTCTGCTCTTTCATCTTTCTTCCTTACCCTTCTCTTCCCACCTTCTCTCTGCTCTTTCTTCTTTCTTCCCTCCATATCCCTTTGCCACTCCATCTCTCTGTGCCCCTCCATCTCTGTGCCCTTCCACCACTGTGCCCCTCCACCACTGTGCCCCTCCACCTCTGTGCCCCTCCACCTCTGTGCCCCTCCACCTCTGTGCCCCTCCACCTCTGTGCCCCTCCACCTCTGTGCCCCTCCACCTCTGTGCCCCTCCACCTCTGTGCCCCTCCACCTCTGTGCCCATCCACCTCTGTGCCCCTCCACCTCTGTGCCCCTCCGTCTCTCTGGGCCCCTCCATCTCTTTCACTCTCTCTCTCTCTAGGAGCCAAATTTTCGAGCTCACACAGTTGGAGCCCGCCGTGCACAGAACAGGAGGGAAAGCCAATACGCCGGCGCGAGTTGGCGGCTGCGGTGGCAAGTTAGCACTTCCCCGCGCTCGAGCAGATGTGACCTCCGGTGCCAAGAGTCATTTTTAAAGGTGTCGTTACGCAGTATAGTGCTCTTTCTCTGCCGCCTCCCTCCTCTCTTCCTCCCTCCCTCTCTTCTTTTTTTTGCGTTTCCTTTTCGGTAAACCTTTTATAAGAGATGAGGCCGCTAAAAGAAGGTGCCGCACCGCTCTGACATTAACGCAAATATACTGCGATCGTTGGAAGCGCCGTGCAGGCGAACCGTATTAGCAAATGAAGGACACGTGTCCGACGCCACGATGTGGGCGTGAGCTGAAGCGGTCGGAGGTGAAGTAGAGTGGGATGGCGAAAAAGGGACGAGACTGGGTGAAAGAAGGTAAGCTGAATTGATGCAGGACGGAGAAGGCAAAAAGATGACTTAGAATAGTTAGAATGTAGAACATTGTGAAGAGAGGTTGTTGTGATGGTGAAATGTGATGGGGTAACAAAAAGATGAATGGAATTATTTGACCTGTGTAGTGTGGAATTTGGTATCAAAACGGATAGGGTGAGTCGAAAACACGAAAAAAGGAATGACAGGTACGGCATGGATGTGATATTTAATTCTGTGAAAAGAAGTATGAAAGAAACAAACGTAAAATAGAGGTGGTTTTATATTTTCACAATTAATGATTTTTCAGATTACTGGCATTAAAAACATTTTTATTGTAAAAAATAGAAAAATAAATAGTGAATTGTCATCAAAAAGGCTACTAAAGAACGTACAAAAAGAAACTAACGAGCGATTTTATATTAGTGGGCTGAGGAGTGTCAGATAAATGATAAACATGAAAGATAGCATGTAGTTGTTATTATTGTTACATGTGAAAAGTTAAACGTGGTGATTGTGAGAGGAAACAGTGTTTGTAGGATTAGGAAACTCAGAAGAAGGATAAAGCTGTGAGGACAAAAGAGAAAACAGTTACAAAGCTGTGTATTGAAAGCAGTAATCGCAAATTAATTTAGCTAGTAATAGATATAAAATTTTCTGTTTCCGGAGATTACAAAAACGCCGAATTTCAAAGACTTTGACATTGCCTTTGGCCATCAGTTACGTGTTATCTGAAACTTATAATAACTTTTCAGACACTTTAATACATGTCGATTATATGTAGCAAATGTTCTATTGAGATATATTGTTACGTACTCACATCTAATCACTCCGACGCAACATCAAATCTAATGAAACGAATAAGAGAAACTCGCGTAGCATTCCAAAACATTCGTAAAGAATTAGAGCGACGAATTGTGACGAGGCGGAGAGAAGGAACAAGCGTAATGGAAGGTGATGGCGCGGACAGGCGACGAGGGCTGCTGCTGCGGCGGCGACGGCGACGGCGACGGCGGGGACGGAGCGGCGGGCGGCAGGTGCGGTGGCTGATAGAGGCGGAACGAGAGCTGGCGGGCGTGCGGGCGGGCGGTCGCTCGCGTTAATTGAATCAGCCGCTGCCGCCCTGCATCGCTCTTCGTACCGCACGCGCCACCTACGCGCCTGCCTCCCGGTAGATGGCTGTGCCTCCCTGCGCGTCTCGTCGAGGAATACTCTCGCGTCAAGTTCATTTGTTATTTGATTTTATTTTTTAAAAAAGTTAAAAAACAGATGGAATGGTATAGACATGGTGCGAATTGTGTGTGAACAAGTATTTTGAGGAAGATTCTGAAATGGTTAACTAAAGGGGAGAAGAAGTGGGGAAGACCACCAATGTCAAGAAGTAATCGTCATTGCGAAAGGAAAGAATTTAAAAGGAGGAGATTGGCAGAGCGGAAAAAATTTGATGCCAAAATTAAAATTCTACAGTAATTATTAAATACACATAGTGTTAATTAATTTAATTTTAAATTTTTATAATATATTTAAATTCATATTATTTTGTCTGTTGGAAAATTTATTTAGTACATTGTAAACATGTCAAAATAAGTTGTTCGTTGCTGTTGCGAGTTAAACTTCGTTGTTAAATAAAGGATAGGTAACAGAAAGGCCGATAATGTATTGGGTGTTTTAAGATTTTAACAATATTCTTTAGGTTTCCGAGATGTACAGAAAGTGCATTGAGTAAGTTTTTGACCGATATTCCATTTATTTTGGCGTTATCATTTTTGGTTTGCACCCGCACTTTCAGAGAGATTTTTTTCTTTTGATGAAATCATAATATTAATATGCGACAGAAAAAACTGTCTGAGAAAACCCATCGCTATATTCTTAATGAGAATTACTAAACTTTATAACCAATTCCACTCCACTTACTCAACTATAAAAATACGCATGTCTGTTTTTTTCCAATCCTTGACACAATATGTGAAATGTTGGAGGAGGCGAAAAATTGTGCCATTTTCCATAAGATTTTTTAGAAATGTCATTTTTTTACCTAATCAAACGTTACATGCAGATTTTTATTATCTCTCCATTTGTAATGCAATCATTTAAATATTGTTTTATTACTTCCCTCGCTTCTCTGATCTTTCTTTACACCGTACTCCAATTCTAGTTCTTCTATAGAACATTTGTCCTGCACTACTCACTCAGGGCTTTCACCCTCGCAACACACACGCGAAGCCACTTTATTCCTCCCGCCCCCGCCCTCCGGCAGTCCTCTCTGCTGCAACCGCGGGAAGGAGCGCAGTTAAATTGGCTGCGTAAAGCTGCTAGCGGCGGTTTCCTGCATATGCGCCTATCCACACGCCTGCGAGGGTGGTGGCTCTCCGGCCATCTCCGCTTCCCCCACTCCGCCTCCCCTAGCTTTGGCCTAGCCGCCTCAGCAGTCCCCGCCCCGCAGTGCCACAACCACCGCCGACCACGACTCCACTCCTACCATCCCCGTCTCTCCTGTCGTCCATGTGACACCTGCCGCCCCGCTACTCCCGCCTCCTCTGCCACTCGTACCACCCCGCCACTCCTACCTCTGCTATTCGTGCCACCCTGTAACTCCTGCCTCCGCCACTCCTGCGGCCACCGCTATTTCTGCCTTCCTCGCCCCTCCTGCTTCTACCATTCCTGCCTTCCCCTCCACTCCTTCTTCCGCCACTCCTGTCGCCCCCTCCACTCCTGCTGTCCCCACCGCTTCCTCTGCCCTCACCACTCCTGCCTCCTCCGCCGCTTCTGTCGCCCCCGCCTCTTCTGCCGTCCCCACCCCGGCCTATGATCCCCTTTCCCGCCACCTCTGTTCATGCTGCTCCCGCGGTCCCTACCTTCAGCCCCACCCCGGCCTTTCAACTGCCGTTACCCGCCCGAGCAACCGTCCCTTCGCCCTCAATCCCACTTTTCGTCCTAACGGCAACCCCACTCTCCCCACGATCACTGCAATCCTGTCCTAACCCACCGCCCTCCATACCCCCAAACTTACCACACACCCCTCTTTCATTTCCTTCTCTTCATCCCCTCCCTTTCCGGCGTACCTTTTCGTCCCCGCCGACCTCTCCGGCCCCCTCAACACCTCCGCCTCTTCCACCCACGCCCCCTCCACTTCCCTTGCGAGCCCCGCTCAATCCACCCGCCTCCCCTCAACGCTCTCCGTGCCCCCGGCTCGCGTGATTTGTGGCTTGTGGATGCGGGATTTACGGCTCCGCCTCGCCCGCGCTGAAAGTGAGGCGTTATGTGGTACTCGTGCACCTTGTTCCTGCGCGCATCATGTTAAGTAGATCCTGATGCGCGGTAATGGCTTGTGTTTTCTCGCTTCGGCTTCGCTGTATTGCCCCATCAATACGTTGCTCACTCCCAAATTGTGTAATACAAATCTTCCCCCAGCGCAGGTGCTGGCTTCGCAGCCGTTCGCTGCGGAGGGGAGCTGCGTTTGTTACACTGGCGAGGGGGGGTCGAAAGTAATATTCAGAAATGGTGCGACATGTGAAATACAAATTACGGGAAGTGTTGCTCGTGTTTATCAATATGCAGTGTACGTGACTACTCGTGTGTCGATGTAAAATGTGATGTGCATATTTGAATATTGAATCACTCTTGTCTGGTCAAAATTACTTCAGTCGTTACAAGCTTAGTACATTTTGTTACTAATTTTTTCATATCTTTTGGATTTCGCTAAGTGAGTATTAGACATACTTAACTTATGAAGTGAGGTTGACCCGAAGAAATCATTTTTGTCCGGATAATCAGTAAACTATTTCTTCCATTTCGAAATAAAAAGTCGTCATACATTTAGTACGAGTTATATAACTGTGATTGACTGATACTGAAAGATACAGTTTTGATTGTCTGATTTCTTTTTATTTTACGACCAGCGAATTGAAACATTTTCTGTTGTATCTTCACATTTAAAACATAAACTTTTTAAGTTACACTATTTATAAACATTGGATTTATTTCTTCTTCGCTGACCGCATAATTACGACTGTTGTTACGTGAATCCAAGCGCCTACTCTGCATTAATTAAAATTACCCACAGTAGCATTCTGTCCGGGACGAGGGCCGGTGAGTGTGTGTGCGTACGTGTATGCGTGTGTGTGTCTGCATGGTCGCGGCGGCGGCGCGGAGCGGGAGGGGGGACGGGTGGGCGGGGCTCGCGCTAACGCCATTGCGGTGATGACGTTAGAGCGGGGACGGCGGCGGCGGCGGCGCGGGCGGCCGGCGAGGTGTGCGTTTGTTTCTGTACCTGTGGGTTTTAATGCGATTCCGTGATTAATGCTGATGGAGTTGCGGTAATGAGCCTATTGGCCGACGATCGATCCCGCGGCGCTCATAATCACGCGGCCCGCGCGGCAATTGTCAGGCGGGTTCCGGCGCCCGCGCGCTTCCGCTCTCGCTCGTCCAGCCCCGCCTCGCCCCGCCCCCTCGCCCGGCCGCGTCCGCGCCTCCCGCGCCTGCGGCGGCGAGCGCTTTCTGCCCGCCCGTACGTCCCTGTGCAATCGTCGGCACGAACTGCCCGGGCCCGCTGTCCTCTTGTCATTGCTGCACTTCCCGTGGGTGTGGACCGCATTCATTTGCCCGTTGCACTTTTTTGGTTTTCTTTGACCGTCCTCCTTTGAACATCGTGTTTGTTACTACGCTTAGTTTTTCTTTATATTTGTTTTTCTTTCTTTTTGCTGATTTTTTGTTTATTTTTCTTTGTTCTATTTCTTTCTCCTTCCCTCTTCCTCTCTTGCTCACAATATCAATTCCATTCTTACAACACTGTTCACAAAGACCCTGCTGTGCAATAAATTAATCCCATGTCTTCAATCGACCACCTTATTATGCGCTTTTTTTATTCTTCCATTCGTCGCTTTGTTTTTTTTTTCGATTATCGTTGCTTTCTTTTTCTTTGCCTTTTCTTCCTAATTTTGCTCACGACATGTTCAGACAGAATTTTCTCCTTTTTTCTCGATAACATCTGCCCTAACTCGTTTAATTTTGGTCTTACTCATCGGAGTTGTGATTTTCTCATAACTTACAGTGCCCGTTCTTTTCTCTACATACAGAGATACACTGCTTACCCCACACGTTTGTATTTCGTACTCCCCATCTTACCTTATCAGTTTTACTTCTCTTTTCGTTCGACAGTATACCTCCTCACAAACACAAATATCATACTCTCAATTCAACTTCCTCTTCCACAATTCTCCAACGCCTTCTGCCGCTTCTGCAGCCGTCTCCGTTGTTGCTTTGGCCGTTTCTCTCGTTTCACTTCGATGTCCTTTGTCACCGCTTCATCACTCTCCGACACGGAATGGCTGCCTCCCGTCCAAAACGTTTTCCCGCATTTGACGTGCGGTCAGTTATTGCGCGTTTTAACGTCTGTAGTGCCCGCTATACCTGGTTTAGTAGTCGTTGGTGCACCCAACTGTGCGATTAGGTGGATGTGAAGGGTTATAGTCTTCATGCCCTGTAAACAGACATCTTATGTTTCTGCTTAAATCGTCCTCATATTAATAAAATAGGAATAAGAAGAAAAATTAATATTATTATTGTGAAAGCGTTGAAAAGTGTAAATTTAGTTCTGTAAAGACATCAACCTTAGTTTGCGGCATTGTCTTACTACCTGTTAAGTGTTATTATAATATTTAATTTATTTTCCAGTTGTGGAAAAAAACAACCATTAATTTCACTACCTTTTTTATGGAAAACTGCTTCCGCGCGATTTGGAACACATTATGGTGCAAACTGCAACACCTCACAATACTCTTTTGAATATTATAGATGAAAGAAAAAATAGTATCGCGTTACAAATAGAGATATATAAGAAGTATTTAAAAAATACAATAGCTGCAATAAATTTGCAATTGTCTCTTTTTCAATAAACTTTTAATAAACAACGAATATGTCTTACTCAATTCTATTGTTGTGCAGTGCTCTTCTCTTACAAATACAATAATGTTCAAGATGGCAAACATGATAAAATATCTTACGAGTAGGGGGAAACTATGTTTTAAAGAAAATTATAATTAAAGTGAAAATAAGACTACCTATACAGTCGTCTTATATCCTAAATTCATTAGTAATTAGAGCATGGTTTTTAAGAAACATTTACAACTTTCAAATTCACAATTAAATTTAATACTTTAAAACGTACTGAGCAAATTATGACAACATTTTCGTAAATTGTTTTCAAAATACTTTTCCGAGTCCCAATTTCTTACGCGTAATTACTATACACACACGCGTGCGAGCATCACAAACGCACATACGCACACACACACACGCGCGCGCGCGCGCGCGCACGCGCACACACACACACACACACACACATCTCTCTCTTTCAAACATTTTCACAAATTTACTTACAGACACACACAATCAAGGTTTCTCACACACACCTCTCATTCACCCGTTCTCTCTCTTTCTTTCTCTCGCTCTTTCTCTCCCTCTTTTTCTCGCTCTTTCTCTCTCGCTGTCTCGCTCTTTCTCTCTCGCTGTCTCGCTCTTTCTCTCTCGCTGTCTCGCTCTTTCTCTCTCACACACACAGAAACAAACCGGCACCCAGTGCCACTACGCCGCCGCGCGACTCCCCGTGCGCCCGTAGCGTGGAGTGCCATTGTGACCGCGGGTCGCGTGCTGATTCAGCACGGGCCAGTTCGCACGCGTTGGCAGCGCTCGACGCGCGGGGCACAAAGTGAAATCCGAAACCCTCCACAGCACCCAGCGCCCGCCGCCGAGAGCCCTCGAAAACAAAACGGCCAAGAGGCTGCAAAGCCATTTTTCCCATTCCTTTCGGTAAAAACACCTCTCCTCTTCCCCGTCCCCTTTTGTACCTTTTGAAGCGCCGAGGCCGCGGGGACGGCGTCGGGGGTGGCGGCGGCGGCGGCGGCCGGCGCGGAACGTGAAGGGCTGAAGGGCCGCGCCGGGGGTGAGCGTCCACAAGGGGTGTAAGCGGCCTCCGTGGTGCGGGTAATAATTTTAACGAACTGATGAGGGCGTTTCGTCGCTCCCCATATTTTTCGTGGGCGCCCACGTATATTGGTCTTTATTGGCGCCCGTATGCCGCTCACTTACGCGCCGCCCTCCGGTTAGTATTTCATAATTGTGCTGTAATTGAGGCCCGTATAGCGGTATATTAGCAGCTATCGATTGCCGAGCGACGCTGTGCCACCGCCGCCGCCGCCGCCGCCGCCGCCGCCGCCGCCGCCGCCGGGCGAGGATATGGGGTGACGTGGGCGGGAGAGGGTTGGAGGGGGATTGAAGGCGGGTTCAGGGGGTGAGGACGTGTCGACAAGGCAACGTTCATGGAGAGGTGGCGAAAGGCGGGAAGAGCAGGAAAAAGCTCGCGTTGGAACAGGGGAATGCGAGAATTTCAGAGAGATGTATGACATACGTGACGCAACTGCGAAAATCAAGTAAGTACATGCGTGTGTATACTGGAGAATGCGAGTAATTACATGATGGGTCTGATGAATTTGCGCATATTAATTGCGTACAATTACGATGTCGACGCCGTTTCGATTGTTGCAGCTAAAGCCAAAGGCAATAAGAAAAATTGAGTGTGATTCACATTCCGAGAATCTAGAAGTGGCACTTCACGCTTGATAAGTCTTCATCCATTCAACCATGTAATCAAATGTACCAAGTATAATTTAATTAACATTTCTGACGATTCAAATATTCATCTGTCAACGAGTAATTGTATAAGATGCGTTGTGTCAGTAATTGTCTAAAAATATTAAATTATTTATATTTCTATTAGAAATAAAAAATAAAATAATTACGTTTATTTAAAAATATACAAATCAATTATTAAATGATGACCGACAACTGAAGTTTATGTACGAAACAAACGGCCTCATACACTTTCCATTGAAATAGAAGTCAATTTAACTGTCAGTAAATAACCAAAAGAAGAAAACTTAATCTATGTAAACGAGTAAGGAAAATACTTTTTCCTTCTCCTAATTAGATACTTTCTGGTTCTACACAGAATAGAAAAATACAATAGGATTACAAATTCTGTTTTATGCTGCTTAACAGATGTTGCAATGTTCATACAGCAAACAAACTCCTGCTGAATTGGATGTAACGATCTATCTGGACTGGAGACTGGTATCTCCACCGACTGTCAGCCCAACTGGCATGTTGGGGAGTGCCCGCTTCGATGCTTCGGGTCGGAAACAAACCGGAGAGTGCGGTTGAGGGGTGTCCGGGAACTTTTCCCAGAATATTCGTTTGCGTTCGAGAGGTCCGTGCAACGGGCTGGGGATCGGAGCGGAATCGGGGTGGCCCGGCGCAGAGGCATGCGGGTACACATGCCGCAATTCCTGTCGCCCCCGCCATCTATCAGCGTCGCTGTCCTCGCCGTCCTTGTCGTCCCCGCCATCCCCGCTGTCCCCCCCGTCCTCGCCGTCCTTGCCGTCCTTGTCGCCCACGCCTTCGCAGTCCCGTTCTCCCGTCGCATTCTCCTCTTTGTCATCATTGCCATCCCTGCCATGCCTCCTTCCCTACAACTCTTTTTGTCTGAGTTATTCCCATCGTTCCTTCCATCTTTATCGACACTTCGGTTCTCCACGATCCCTTGTGCCCCTGAAATTCCCTGCCATCACTACCAACCCCCCCTTTCCTGAAAACCTCTTCCACCGTCTCGACTGACCCCGCTGAACCAGCCATCTTTTACGCCACGCCCCCCCCTCACAACCTGCCTTGTCACTATCCCGCTGCCGTCGTCACCGCCAAAGGCTTGCGTGAGAGAGCGTGAGCGGTTCAAGTACGCGAAATGTTCATGCAACACGGTTCACGTTCTGGCTGTCGGTGAGAGTATTATCTTATTAGTAATGATTTGTGATTGACAGAATGATGCAAATGCGAAACAACTCATGCAAATGGGAATTCTGGACAGCTTAGTGATACAGTATTTACTATCGTTTCATATAAATAAAATCACATACTCTTTGAAATTAGGTAACAAGTGTGTATTAGTAAACCCAAAATAGTTGTAAAAACAATAGTAACTAAATAGTTATAACAATAATAAATGTACTTTGTCCTTTCCAAACGCCTCGTAAACTATAAATTGTTATTGGTAATAAATTAAGATTATTTATTATTGCATTATACATAATTGATGATTGGATTAAACTACATTGAGTGACTGTAGAAAGAAGTGTCGGGCTGTGACTCTTCCGCTCTTTCTACCTTCCCCTCCAAAACTGACAGTTCGCATTCGAGCACCCGTTCCAACCGACCTTAATTACCTCGTGCGCGCCCGCCAGGAAGCTGCGGAGGGGCCGCGCCGCTCGAGGGCTTTGTCCGAGAGCGCTGGCAACCTGCCGGTAGTGACCGTCGTGCCAGTATTCGCCTGCTCCCCTGCCCTTCCTTCACCCTTCCAGTGTTCCTGTCTTCCGGTCAGCTCCTCGTTGCCGACCCTACCTTAGCACTCCCGCCCCCTTCCGCATTGCTCTCTCTCCGCGACATCGTAGCCTCGCCGTCAGCAGTCCGTTACGTAGGTCGGTCCCTCGCCGTACTTGCACCCGCCTTACCGTCCCCGCATTACCGTCCCCGCCTTACCGTCCCCGCCTTACCGTCCCCGCCTTACCGTCCCCGCCTTATCGCCCCCGCCTTACCGTCCCCGCCTTATGGCCCCCGCCTTATCGTCCCCGCTTTACCGTCCCCGCCTTACCGTCCCCGCCTTACCGCCCCGCCTTACCGTCCCCGCCTTACCACCCCGCCTTACCGTCCCCGCCTTATCGCCCCCGCCTTACCGCCCCGCCTTACTGCCCCCGCCGTACCGCCCCCTCCTTACTGTCCCCGCCTTATCGTCCTCGCCTTACCGTCCCCGCCTTACCGTCCCCGCCTTACCTTCCCCGCCTTACCGTCCCCGCCTTACCGTCCCCGCCTTACCGTCCCCGCCTTACCGTCCCCGCCTTACCGTCCCCGCCTTACCGTCTCCACCTTACCGTCCCCGCCTTATCGTCCCCACCTTACCGTCCCCGCCTTACCGTCCCCGCCTTATCGTCCCCACCTTACCGTCCCGCCTTACCGTCCCCGCCTTACCTTCCCCGCCTTACCGTCCCCGCCTAACCGTCCCCGCCTTACTGTCCCCGCCTTACCGTCCCCGCCTTACCCTCCTCACTTTACAATCCTCGCTTTACAATTTCCACTTTACAATTCCCGCCTCAGAGTTCCCCCATCACAGCCCCCGCCTATCAATTGCCACTTTACCGGCTCTGCTGCACCATGTTCACCTCCCTATCCCTACATCCTCGTCCCGTCGTTCTGACTGCCACTGCCTCGCCGCCACCGTCCCAACAGCGCCATTCTCACCTCACCGACCAAACCCCTTGCCACCTCCCTCACGCCTCTACCTCATCCAGGCGTCATCCCTAAAGCGCCACGCTATCTCCGCCAGACTTCTTCCACCATGTCTCAACACTTCATTTTGATGCCACTACGCCACATCTGCCCTACCGTCCTCACCTCGCTTCAATTTCCTATATATCCTTCGTTTTGGGGTCCCCCTGCAGTCATTGCAATTCCATCTCACCTCTCTTATTTATTTCATCCTAACACCTTGTCTTCTATACCCCTCCACCCCCTTTCTTAATTTCCGTGAATTTGCCTAGCTGAAATTTCTCTCTGCCCCACGACTTGCATCGTGCTTCCATCTCTTTCTACCCTTTTCTGCTGGACTCTGCGTTACTCCCCCTCCACACACACACACACACACACACACACACACTCACACATGCACAGCCACCTTGCATCCACCCCTCACAACCGGTCCCTCGGGCAACGGCGAGCCGCGGCGTGGGCGTTGCGACGTTGTGCACGCAGAGGCTCAAGCTGTGCAGGGTAGAAATAGGTGGACAGCACTCCTGGAGGACTGCGCCCTTTCCGCCCCGGTGACCCGGCGTTGTGGCAGCTTCGCGGTGCCTCCGACACTCCCGTAGCCTCTGTTGTCCCTTATGCCGTTCTCACAACCACATACACCGACACTCTTCCGTCCCTACGCCACTCCAACGCACTACACCTCAACCAGTCAACTCAACTTGACAGCAATCCATCTCATCTCACTCAGTTCCACCTCATTACACTCAGCCTACCCCATTTACCACAATTCGCCCCACCTCAATGTCCTATCTCCCTCCACTCCCTCCCGCGTCGTCTCACTCCCTCCCACCTCCTTCCTCTCCTCGCCTCCTTCCACTCCCAATTCCTTCCACTCCCAATTCCTTCCACCTCTTCCATTTTTCTCCACTCCCTCCACTTTCTTCCACTCCCGCCCACTTTTCTCCTCTACCTCCCACTTCTCACCTCCCATCGCCTCATCCCACTCTTTCCTCCTCCTCCCTCCTCACCCCACCACCTGATACTTCTTCCAACATTCTCTGACTTCTCAACTTCTCGTACCTCCTTCCACATCTTCCCACTTCCGCCCATATTTTCCCACATTCCTTCCACCTCATTTCGCCTTCTTCCCACATCCCCTACCGTACCTTATCTTCTCTCATCTTGCCCCACCTCCTCCAACTTGGTTCCTGTCACACCAACTCACTGTACCTTCCCCACCTCCCCATCCCTTTCTCCCAACCATCTCCACGCCGTTTCAGTTTCTGCATCGCCGCCGTCGTCCCCAACACCGCGCTCGTCCACGCCCGTAGAGTAAGAGAGAGAGAGAGAGAGAGAGAGAGAGAGCGACAGAGAGGTAGAGAGAGCGCGGACGCGGGGGCGTCGTGGAGGGCGATGGAGTGCAATTGCGGGTCCTTTGGCTCGCGAGCGCCAGACAACGAGGAATTAATTAAGGAAGTTTAGCTGCCGGTTTGGACGTGGCTGGCCGCTTGGCCTGGCCTGGCTTGGCCGGGGCCGCCGCCGCCGGCGTTGCCACGTCGCGTCCGTCTCCGAGCGACAACCTGCGGCCACCCGCCCACGCCGCCTCGACGGCGGCCGGCGGCGACGGTGGGGACGGGGGCGGAGGAGAAGGCGCGCGGACTTGGTCGCGACTTCTGCACCTGACTCTGCGGGTCTTCGGGTCCCCCCCTCCCCGCTCTTCCCATTACTCCGCAGCCTCCGCAGCCACTGACCGTTTCCTGCCGAAGGCGTTCGACGCTTTAATTAAATGCGTGTAGTTTGTTCTGCAAGCTGAAGACGACGTTGTGGATTGTGGAAACTGCTGTAAAATGTATTTTGTATTAAGAGTTAGAGAAAGTCACGAGAATTTTGTAACGATTTTGTTCTTGGAGTGCCTCTTATTCGGTAATCTCTTTTTGTCTTGTCACATCATAGTATGTGATGGTTGCGTATTTGAATTTTGACAAGATTGTATTGAATATATTCTCTGGTACGTAAGCGCACAAGGAATGTAACTTTCGTATATGAGAATAATCTTCCCTTCTTATCATTTTCTTTATACATATTTTCTGCATTCTTCAACATGTTTTACACACAAGCCTTCTCTGCCACTCGCCTCAAAGATACTGAAAAAAACCTATTTGATGATTTTTCATTTATATATGGATGCAAAATTAATATTAGTATATTTTTAGTAAAAAGTTGAAAAATGTTCAAAGAATGCATCATATGGAATTGTTGGCGTGTTTTAATGTAGGTTCGAAAAAGTAAACAAAAAAAGGAAAATTTGTACGTTCTTTTTAAATCTAGTACTCTTGCTTGTAGACAAGTATCTGCACTTGTCATTCGAAAAAGTATTTCATGGCAACTAACAAGAACTATTGTGCAAAAATTTCGTTACTTTGTGTGCGTGTGTGTGTGTGTGTGTGTAAGACTTCATTTAATCGAAGTTACATACATTGTATGCACTATCTGGAAGATTTTTATACAACAATTAATGTATAACAATCGATGATTCAAAGTATCTACAAAAATCTACGTACGATATTTGTATTGATGTCCGTATGCACAGTGTTGAGGTTTTTGCACTCCTTAAAGTGTCACCGAATGCGAATCAGATTTTGTATAGTTTCTTGTGTTTTAGTTACATTAATTGTCAAGAATTCTTTTTCCATTTTCCTTATGTAATTTGATTATGTTATCCTGATCTCACGTGATTGCATTTCCTAGAAGTTGTTCTCATACTCCAGTCACGTAATTCATTTTGTGATCTGGAAGCTGTAAACTAATTTTCCTGCACACCTCTCACAATGCTCCCCAAATCCTTCTGCTTCGCACGAAATCGCCACTTGCTCTTGGGCGTGGGAGGGGTTGCCTGGGTTGTAACACGCCCTGCCAAACCTCCCGAGCGATGCTTTGCATATGAGGAAGGGAGCAGGGGACCTCATCACCTTCAGGGGATTTTCATCACCCCGCGTCTGTCCGTCCGTCTGCTTCGCACGGAATCACCTCTTGCCCCGAGGGCCTGCCGGGGTTGTAACTCGCCGAGCGCCAAACCTACCAAGTAATGGACATTTGAGGAAGGGTGCGCATCTGAAAGGGGACGTGGGACCTTGGGCCCTTTTTCTCATATTCCAGATTGGGGAAGGCGAGGATGAGTGTGGGGTGACAAGGTGGAGAATGGTAAAATCGGCCCGGTGAAGAGGTACTCTTGTGGACAGGCGACAAAGAGAATCTAAAACGTTGCAAGAATGAAAGGCATCAAGAATGTGAAGCAACAATGGGGGTTATGCGTTGAGACGAGATGGCTACACAGGGAAATGGAAGAGGCCAGGTTGTGTAACTCGCATTCATTATTTTCGTGCAAATAAAAAGATGTACGAAATAATAAAATATTGAATTGTTTATCGTAAAAAAAGCAACAAAAACAAATCAGTAAAATTTGTATACGGCGTAGCAGGAGAAACTTAAATGTTCGGATCCTGCTTCAAGCCTGTGCGTGTGTTATAACGACCCAAGCAAACGAGACGACAGTCAGGTTGTGAGTGGCGGAACTTTTCCCTAGTGTGGCTTGAGAACGTCCTCACTTGCACCATTTCGTGACAGCGGCGCTCTGTGATGCGTTTAAGGAAAAAGGAAATCAAAAATGCTTTCCTTCAATTAACCTAAATTCACAATTGGAGATTCGTATTCTACAGCAGGTCCTAGATTGGAGTTCCAAATACGGCGGATTATCGATATCATCCAATAACATAGGTCAGGGCCGAAGTGTCCCTAATGAAAATTCCACAGGCCGATCGCTCTGATTTGTGGCTTCCTTTCGTTATTTTCTTTATTATTTTATTTTTTCTAGGCGGGTGCAGAATCCTAGCTACCAGTAACTGGCTACGAATCGCCCACAATCCTTCCTTCCTCCTTGTCGTAATTATCAACTGCACTTCAAAGGTTAATTTGGAGTTACATTGTTAGTTGTTGGAAAAGAAACCTTCACAATCATATTTTATAATAATACAAGAGCAAGTTTCATGAATATCATCATTTCTTGTGTACATTTCTTATAAATATAGAAACGTGATTGCAGTGTTACTCTTACCTTAAACTTAAACTATTTTCAACAAAAAATAATGTAAGGAATGAATTTAGAAAATAATGAAGAATAATGAGAGTAAAATATAAACTTTAACAATTAATGAGAAATTAAGAACACGATATTGGGTGAATTTATAACTACACAGCTTCGTAAAAATTCTCGCTGACTTCTTCTTCAGTAATATGCAGTAAATACGATAAGACAGAACATGAACCAGTGAAGACTTTTCATTTTTAATGTTTGCTTGAATATTGTAAATTGGGCAATTCTGAAAAATATCAAGCAGGTTTTATATGAATGTTTCCGAAGTTTGGTTCATAAAAGATGTGTACGTCTAGTCCGTGCTCCAGAGAACTAGGGTTCAAAAATTACATAACTGAATCCACTACCTCCGTTTACCATGAATAACAAACCTTACTTGTTGAACCTAACCTTACAGTTAGTAAGAATCTTTGTCTAATAGTGCAATCGTTCTCTCTCAAACGCGACCACCCCTATTCGGACCCGAAAATTCAAAAGTGCTGCCGAACTCCCCCTCTGTGAACGCCGCGCCTGATGTTAAATTTCACGACTGTGATCGGTCAGTGGACAATGTTATCTCCCTTTACCCAACATGTAGGACTAAGTCGCGCAGGTGACTGGGTTGCAATGATATGACCGATATTAGTATAATGTTTTCTTTGCATGTAAACTTACTTAGCTGGTTTAGCTAAACTGACCTATAACCATTAAACTATTTCGCATCAAAATAATTTTGTCCGCGTTTTGCGTCTTTCAAACCACCGTACGGGGGCGGCGGCAGGGATAGAAGCGCGAGGGAGGCGCGTGGGTGTCGTAGAGGGGAATGCGGGGGTCGGGAGGGTGGTGGTGCTCCGGATGACGTCAGTCGCACCTCCCCTCGCGCGGGTGGAAGCCGACGCTGCGTGCGCGTCGAGTGGCGACGGAAAGAGGGGAAAGGAGGGGTGGGGGAGAGGGGAGGTGCTGACTGCTGCGGGGGCGGGGTGTGAAGAGAATGCGAATCGCTTGCGGCTGTCAGCTGTTCGCGCTGCGCTTCACCACCGCCAGGAATTCGTCACTCATCCACCAATTGAAAAGCGCTCTAATTATTCAGTTGCAAATGTTTAATATTTTTTTATTATACCATACTTTTTTAATTACTTATACTTTAATCTTTATTGACGTTCATCAATCAATTTTTTAGGACAATTTTTTTGGGTATTAATAAAATATGTTTTAAAGAAATATATTTCCTTATGAAATGAATCGAATTCTTAGTTGTGAATTAGGTTTTGTTACATTAATGATAGTGGTTCGCTTTTTGATCGTTTTGAAGTTAATAATCGTATAATTTGGATTTGTGTATTGTGATAATGACTGCAAGTGTAGGGAAGGGGTATTCGAAATCTTGACCTGGTGGTTGCAAATCAAGAGAACTGTGAATAATTTTCTTAAGTTTGTGCGATATTTTAAGATATTGATGAGCATGAAAATATTTCGTTTCTGTAGTTTATTAAATGTACGTACACATCATAAAATTTATCACCAGGGAAATAATTTTGCGTTAATTATTTTTCAACTTTGCGCAAATGAATCGACGATTTTGCATGAATTTCATAGTTTAGAAATCAGTAATAAGAAATACTACTTTATTTTAAGATATATTTTTTAAATTTTAATCGCAAGAGATTAGATATACGAAGTATAAATAAATGAAAATAAGCGTTGATTACTGCGTCAAATTGTGTTATAAATCTGGAGTTGCTTTTCAGAAGCAGCACAATGACCCAGAAACAATTAACATACTTATCCTTCCGGAGCAGTGCAACTGACGAAAAACTCACTACATTCTGCTGTATTTCTAGATGTAGAAACATGGAGATAGCATTTTTTGTTATAATTCATTTTGCGATAATTTCGGGTGTATCGCGAAAATACACATATTTCGCTTAATATCAACATAACTAAAAAATTCGAAAGAAAGAAAATTATTGAATTCCGTGTCCCAACAATTAAATTCATCAAGAAAACTCGACATCCTTTTAATTTAGTATTTCAAACTTTTATCAACATGAAAAACTTACGACTCGTGCTGTCACCAAATTAGAGCATTCTGCAAAGCCATGGTCCCTGTCCTGCGCGAGGGGCAAGTGCATCACGCGGAGGAGGATCCTGCTGCACGGGGAAACAAGGCCTCCTCCGTCCCTCGCGCCCGCCGCGGACCTAGCTGATTGATCCCCTCCTGGCGCGACCATCTGCCGGCCCTTGCGTCCTCCTCCCTCCCTCCCTTCCCTTCCCTTCCCTTCCCTTCTCCTCTCCCCCTCCGCCCCCCTCCGTGCCGCACCTAACTTCAATTGAAACAGTTTAAAGCCAGAGGAGCGCCCGCGATTGAGGGATGGGATTAAGAAGGGGCGTCCGCCGCCAGGGACGCCGCCCGCCTTCCCCCTGCTCCCATCAACGCTGTCCTCTGGCCGTAAGTGGCGCCTCCTGGAGGAGGTACAGTCCGCGAAGGTCCATCGGCCCGACAGGCCGAGTTTTGCTCAGAGTTATTTTTGTCGTCATCCTTGCAGCGATTCTGATCCTGAGGGTTCGAGTCCCGACTGTGCCAGATTTTCGATACTAGCTATGTTGCTAGGTTGTATTCCTGATCGGTAGTTTTCCGTGGTTTCGTAGATCATTACGAGGCGAATTCCGGAGTAGTACCCTCACAAACAGGCCACGGACAGCGTGCGATCATTCCTTTTTCTCCTCGTACTATCCTCTTCTCTCTGAGAATGCATTTACACTTGCCACACACGTCGGCAGACCAGTTTGGAGCTTATAGCTTTTCTCGGCTGGAGTGGGCCCCACTGCGGGGAGGTACCTGCAGAAGGAATTTTCCCGCAAGCCGACGTGTAGGTCAGCGCGGGATCTCAACATTCAGAGGGGGGTATAACTCCCACCTCCTCGGATTAAACGTTCACTACACTAACGGAACTATTGGATACGGCAGTTGACGTGCTCGAAGACATCAATATATTAATCAATCGGGTCGATGCGGTAGCGCGGCACACATTCACTGAAGGCAGACTTCAAATAATATTATTTGAGAGGTAACTAGAGGGAGTTATGTATACTCATATCTACTTTCTCGCCTTACGACGTACGTAGTATGGAGAAAGTATTGTAATGCTGCGGCAAAAATCGGTGAGTATTCAATAGAAAAGCTCGTATTGTGTGGCCCTGGTATTGAAAAATTGATAAATATTGTTACTTTATATAGCAATTTTCTTTTCTTAGCACATTATGTTGTCAGAATCCACGTTTTGCGAGTCCTTGAGCTCAAAAAATGGATTCACCGCAAAACATCAGTTTATCTTTCTGTCTAGTATCTCTATCTGTTTCGATCACACCCAGTGATTGTGAATTTTCTCAATCATGGAATCTTTCTAATGCTTTCATGTTATGAAACAGTCATGCGTCACGCATGAATGTGTCTTCACAAACGGGAACTATTAGTTTACAATCTTTACTTGTGTTCAAAACCTATAGCTGTGTTAATAGATACTTTGCTATTTGACTGATGCCAGTGAAAACAAACTCAAATTTAAGCTGCATGATTGCTAAGTTTGATTATACGAGTACAGATTAATTACACGTTTACAAATATTCATTGCTTCTCAAAGAGGACACAGCTTGTGTTGTGTTTGGGGAATCGTCCTGGCAGTTAGCCTTCGAACCAATCTCAAAGTTCGGACCTCTAGCCCTGCCCACCTATTATTCCATATCGGCAGAGCCCACGTCGCTTCCCTCAACCGGAATACGACATTGTGCACGTCGCATGCGAGGCACCGTAAAGGTAACCCCCGCACCGCGTGCAGCTGTCCTTACGGTGGGACGTGGCGTTTTCTACCTAGCGCAGAAGTAGTTCGTCGGCGCCATTCGGACAACCGCGCCCATCATTAGAAATGCCCGGCCACTTGCAGCGCGGTCGTCCTGCAACCTGCGGCAGCCGACGGTTGTAACAGCTGTCGCCGCCCTCCGCCAATCCCCGCTCCGCCGCTCCTCATTCGCTCAATCTCACGCCCTCGTGACCGCGCTTATGGCTATTAAGTCCAACTCTCGCCACCTCGCGCCACCGCTGCAACCTTATCACGTTGGATGGCTGGTCCCACTGGTTTCCTCGTTCCTCGACTACCTGCGTTGTGTGCGTCATTTCCCAATTCTGTTCCTTCATCATGTCGCTATTCCCATTGGCGGTGTCTCCTACTGCGTATTTCCTCTCCATCTCTCGCTATGCCTATCTTTCTTCCTTACCCCATTCCTTGTCCCCAATGTGCTACAAATACTGTCCCTAGTTGACGCTCATCTGACCGTGTCCCCTCCCAAACTATTGTTCCATCGGTTTGTATTTTTCCATTCTCCCTCTCGGGATTTCCAGTTTTCTCTCACTCACCTATTTTTAGTCGCTTGTTGTCCAGACTTCGACATCAGTGTCCCTTTATAATGTCAACTATATTTGCGTTGCAATCCATTCACCTGTCTTTTGCGTCCAGGTAACTCACATTATGAGCCCTCGCTATTCCCGCCACCAAGTTTCCAATTTTTATCCCGGTTTGCTCTCTGCTGACTTCTGTCGACTCCAGAGATAGACTTTTTCTCAATTTCACGTCTTCACAACACACACTTTTCTTTCTCAACTCTTCTAATTCTTCTCATGCGTCACAGCAAACAAAATTCACGAACAGCCAATCCGTTGTCGTCCTTCAGACTATCACTGTTTCCTCCTTTCTATTTACAGCCCTGTGTCGCCTCGAACTCCACCTCCCTAACATCACCTCACCTCCCTACTGCTCCTCCACTGCCGCCCCAGCCACGTACCACGTCGCGCGTCGAATCGCTTAACTCCGCCTCACCTTGCCAACGGGGAATTATCTCTGGAAATTTCCGCGTCCGCGCCCACCCGCCCCGTCCTCGGCCCCGCCCCCGCCCCGCCCGCCCCGCCCGCCCCGCCCACCCCGCCCCCGTCCCACCCCCATCCCAAACCATCCCGACCCCGCCCTATCCCCGCTCCACCCACGCCCTCCTCGGACTCGGCCCGCCCCCGCCACGTCGCCCCCCTCTCGACTCCGGCTCTAGCCCAGGCCCCCGGACCCGCCCCCGCGACGCCCAATCCCGGCCTCACACCGCCCCCGCCCCCGCCCCCGCCCCCACCCGCGCGACGCCGGCCCCGTCGACAAATGGGCGCTTGTTACCGGTGCGCGGGGCTGTCGGGAATGTTAATTCGCGCGCGGGCCGCGGTGCCGCGCCGCGCCTTGCCGCTGGGCGCCTCCGTCGACGGCGCTGTCGGATATTGTCCGGCCGTTTAATTGTAACGGTCGCGCGTGCGACGCCGGCGATGGCCCGATCTGTGAGTATCGGGAGCGGGTGACGGTGGCGGAAGTCGGATGCGAGAGTACGGGCGGGGTGGTTGCGTGGACGGAGGCGCTAGTGGAGCTGGAGGGACTGGGAAATGGGAGAGGGCGTTGGAGGTGGAGGTGGCGGGATTGGAGGTGGAAGCGTGCTTCCTCAGGGCATGGCACTAGATAGCTTTTAAATAAATTGTGAGATGGATGGGAGGTACTAGCAATAATACTGGCGAAAAATAACGGACTATTTTGTCACCTTTTCGAACGAAATGTTCTACTACTCTTAATTCTAAATTTGATTTTAGTGACGATTAATCTTGAGTTATAGTGTGGACAAGAATTCCGGTAGATCTTGACAGCATTCAACCAACGAAGGTTGAGGATGAACCCCAGGAAACGTAGTCTATAAAGTGTATTACGTTCAAGACAGTGGGTTGGTGGCCGAAGACTAGGTATGAGGCAATTGTGATCAAACTTAGACGAGGATGTTGAGGGGAATGGGGAGGTAGTAGGGGATGGTAGCAATGGTTCTCTGAAAATAGAATGACGAACGGATTGAAAGAAATAATAAGAATTCATGCAATATTTTTTATTATATTTGCAAAGAGAAATGTTGAAGGTCGTTTGGGAAAGGTAATCAATGGTAGTCCTTCGGGATGCTTCGTTGTTTATATTTGATTGTATCATGTAGCAAGTGATTCCCTTTGGAATCTAAAAACAAAGATAACGTTGGAAGAAGATATTTTTTGTGACTCACTTAAGTGAAAAATAATGGTTTAATAATTAATAAGAAAGGAAAAATTGTTGAAATACAGGTCAAGGGAATACCGTTAGGAAATACCAGGGTCAAGAGAATACCGTGAGGAAATTCCAGGAATTGCACCACCAGGCGCTAAGAGATCGTCCCCCGAGAAGTAGACGGTGCGGTAGAGACAACGTGGACGAATGTGTTGGAGGTAGTCGCTGCGGTAGTGACTGCGCCAGTGGCGCGGAGAGCGGTGAGTGCAAGGGTGGCAGGGCCTATCGGCCATCACTTCCTCCGATAGCCGCGGGCGCCGTCCGGGGCGGATATCCCGCCAGGATGCGTGCAGGGGCCTATCTGTGCGCCACACGCACTCCTGCACTCTCTCCCTCGCCCTCTCCCTCGCCCTCTCCCTCGCCCTCTCCCTCGCCCTCTCCCTCTCCCTCGCCCTCTCCCTCGCCCTCTCCCTCTCCTTCGCCCTCGCCCACGCTCCACCATTGCCCTCCATCTTGCACTGCTCCGCCGGAGACCTGAGGAAATGACCTTCTCTGGTCGCCGATTCCCCCTACGCTCTCGTACAGTCGGAGAAGCTCCTCTGAAGGTTTCCCATACTGACACCTTCTGACGATGACAGAGTCCACGTTAAACACAAAGGTTTACTTGTAGCTTTTTATTATGTTGAGAACAAAACAATAACTGGAAAGAGGTAACTAAGTTAAAAAAAATGAGCTGCTCCATGATTATTCCATTGTATTTTTTATTTAGAAAGGAATAGAATTTCAGGAGAAAAAATGCCCATTTTTTACACATTGCACTGAAATATGCAAGAAAAATAACAAGAATTATAAACATTAATGGCATTGGTGTTTCGTAATAAGGCCATTCAGGACAGTGAGGTACCGTTGTCTTATGATTCTGAGTTTTCTTCAGAGTAAAATTTATTATTACACTTCCAAATTATTTTAATTGAAATTGGAATGACACTGCCAACGAATTGAACTTACAAATCTAGCCGCCATTTTTTTCAGCCATTCCATCCATGTATTGAAATCATTCACACTAATATTCGTAGTTTTGATGTCGCCTAACAGCATTTATCAGTCACCAGTCCACATCACGTCCCGGCGCAGGGAATGTTTTTCACGGGGCTGAAAAGGTTCGCGTTGCGCGGCCCCCGGTGTAATCGGAGCCCATGAGGAGCGCGCGCGTGTGCACCTTGGCGCCGCCCGGCGCGGGCGGGGGCGGCGGCGGCGGCGGCGCGTGTGGCGGCGGGCGGGCCCGGGATTTGCCGTATCGCGTTAACGAGCTCGACAGCGGCCGTCGCTTTCCAGCCCCGCGCGCCTTGTCTAAATACCACCACCGGCGCTGCGCGGCGCGGCACGGCGGCGAACCACTGCGGAGGGGGGCGGGGCGGGAAGGCGGTGTTGGATTCGGCCCCCTTTTTCACTCCACGTCCCTCTTCGGCCGCCCACGCGTCGTCTGCGGTTGTGTTTCTCCCGCGAGCGGTACGACCGATGGTTGGTTGGTTCTTCAGCAGCACCCGCCATGTCGCGCTTTAACTAGCCCCGTCACGTTATCCCCGTCTCGCCTACTACCGTTCCATACCACTCCAGACTATTTCATGCTTCTGTCCTGTACAACATGCCATATATCATACCACGCCTTGCCATATGTGATGACATGCCATGTCGTATATCATACCACGCACACGCCATACAGCACATCACGCCACGCCAAGTATACCACGCCACGCCATATACAGTACCACACCATGTCGTATTCTGAACCACGACTCATCATAGCAAAGCGCATCACGCTATGCAAAGCTTCACCATCGCCTACTTTATCATGTCTCGCCACGCCATTGTCTACTTTGCCACGTCATGCCGTACCATTGAGCGTCATGGCTTCCCATGACTCCTCGCGCCTCGATGCCATTGTATCCATAACGTAACCTCGTTATGCCATACCAATTTCCCCAACAGAAAGCCGCGTACTTTTCTGCAGCGCTCACTAATACTCGTGTTATACCGCAAAACCCTTGGCACCAACAGTTCTCTTATTGCTCTTGCCGCTCAATCCGGCATGATAGTGCCTTTCCAGTGTGTTTGTCCCTTCTCTCTTTCAGTTCCACCTTCCATTTCGAGCACTCAATTCATTCTACACACACGATTCACTCCAATCATGTAGTCCAATCCTTCGTACCTCACTTCTTACATCTCACTATCTTGCCTATCTGGTTCTTCAGCATTACTCCGTTACCTTTCCTTGGCCCACCTTCATGCTCCAACACAATATATTTTCCCATCTTGTCTGATCCCCCGCGTCATCATACAACCATCCACCCTTCTTACATTCTTTTTTGTCAGTCTTTCATATTACCTGAACCTGTTTCTCCTCTTTGAGTGCTCTACCACTCACACTGCCCCGTTCTTTTCCTATTCTTCCACCCACCCAGCAATCCTGATTACACCAGCGTCCACTTCCACCTTCGTCCCCAATATCCCCTTCTTCCACCACACGTCCCTCTCCCCACCCCGCCCCCGCACTCGCGACGGAAACGCAGTCTCCGCTTTCGCGCGTGCGGAGCGCACGGTTTTCAGCCGAGCGGAGAGACGTCACGTGATACTCATTTGCTCCAAGGAGGATACGCACTTTCCGCGCCTTCCCCGTACGTAAAGGGATCCCTGTTTGTTTTTCCAAAGCTCCCCGTCCATTATCTTCATTTCGTGACGGCGGATTTCTTCCATGTCTTCGCCTTTCCAAATTGTAAACAAAGTGATGTGAAATTGCAAATTGCCAAGTGGTGGCACTCACGAGAACGAAGGGATTTTTCCGAACAAAAGTACCTCACGTTTCTGTGTTTTTTGTTGGATTTCGAGGAATGAAAAAAAAAAACGAGGGAGAAAGGAAAAATCTGAGAGGGCTGTTTGAAGCGATAGATCCTTTGCGGGATACATGTCAACCTGTTCGTCGTGTTCATATTTCAGCCTCCTCCGCGGCATCTCTGATTTTCGTATTTTTTTGCGGCTCCTTTTCATCTTTTCGCCCTTTTTTTTTGTAACTTCTCCCCGCAACTTTTTCTTCCTATTGTCACCGGTCGGAATTAGACGCGGTGCGCGAGTGGGTGGCCGGAGACGCACGGCGGCGGCGGCGGCGGTGTCGTGGGCGCCGCAGCGCTCCGGTGGGTCGCCGCCGTCTGTCTGGCGTCTCCCTGCCTCCCCCCGTCGCGCAGTCTCTCTGCTATTTGCATGCCTCCCTCACCGTCTGTCCCTTCACCCTCCGCCGCCGCCGCCACCGCCGCCGTCGCCCGCGGCGCCGGCGGCCGCGATTGTGGGCGACGCACAATGCGTCCCCAGCCGCCGCGACGCCGCCACCCCCGCCCCCGCCACCGACGTCGTCGTCGTCGTCGGTGGCGTCGACTCCCTGCCGCCGGCGCCGCCGCCAGTACCTGCCGTAGCCGCCGCCAGGTAGCAGCTCGGGCGGCGGAGGAGGCGCCGGATGTGACGGACAAATTGCGGGAGCCGTCATGCGTCTGGCAGCGAGGTGCCCTCGGGCAGGTGGGGCGGCGGAAGGGGAGCGGAGGCGCGAGGGAGAGGCAGGGAAGGCGCGTCGCTGGTGCCGCGGGCGAGGAGATGTGCCGTCGCAATAAAGTTCCCAACCCTTGTGGCGCGCGCAGGAGGTGCCTCTGCCTGCGGGACCGTTGACGCCCCTGGTGCCGTCCTCGCGGGGATGATGCACGCGCCGTCACTGCTATACGTATCATTAAGCTCGTGACTTGGACCGGGAACGGTGGCTTAGGGCATCAATGATGTAACTGCAGTGCCTCTGACCGGGAGTCCTAGCTTCGAGGTCCGATGGTGTCAGGATTTTCGACACGAGGCTTGTCAGCGAGATTGAATTAACTTGCTGTCTGGAGAATTCTAGCGTCCGTTGCTCTGATCGGTAGTTACACTAACGTGCATTACTCATCCACACACGCTGGGAGACCCGGCGGAAGACACGGGAGACCCGGCAAGAGCTTAAAACTTATCCCGGCTGCGGTGGCGACTGGTGGGAGATGCCTGGTTGGGGAAAACCCCGCTACCCGACGGTAGGTCGGCGCTTAATCTCGCCATCTAGCGGGGAAACCCACTGCCACCTCCAGAGGAAAAAATGCACTACACTTACGGGACTAATGACATGTTGAATTCATTGACAATCAATCAATCGTGACTTGGTTTCACTTTCCATACGTTACATTCTTCGACCTACTTCTTTTGAGTTCTTTTTTCTCTTTCTTTTATCCTCTGCCTGGTAATCTTTAAATCCGAATATTCATCTTCAAAACCACAGCTTCTATTAGACTGTGATTTGTGGTTCTCTATATGATTTTTCTGCCTGCGGAATCTTTATTCATTTTTCCCTCTTTCAAGTAATTTACGTTATTTTTTACTTTGTGTATACACGTATATTTCTTTACTATTCTCTGTCACTGAATGTGTTAATATATGTTGCTGATTCGTATGTAAATTGTTTTCTTTCTCTGCTCACCGTTATAATTTGTTATTTTTCTTTTACTTTCCTAGATCTAACATAACATCCTTTGTTTTATTTTTGCTCATTTTTTATATCTCTGTAATTGTGTGCATTTCTTCGTTGTTAATTCGAACTTTTCATAATATTGATTTTCTTCGCTATACGTCTTTCAGAATATTGTGTAGTTCTGTTTACCTTTGTATTTTGCTATCGCATCCATTGTTCCTTTATTTTCTTCTTTTGCTTCTTTCTTGGTCTCTTCCATCCATCGTTCGTTCGACCTTGGCTTCCTATAAATTTTCCTTTCCTATTTTCCTACTTCCTTTCTTTCCTCTTTTCTTTGGTTTCGTAAGTCACATGAACTCGAACTTTTTCCTTCGCATCTTCTTTCACTTGCTCTTTCGTTCCACCATTGCGTTCACCTTCGCCGCCGCCGCCAAGTACCGCCCCCGGCGGCCTCTCCCCTCCCTGGCAGCTGCTGCTCCGCCGCCTGCGCCGCTTGATTCCGCCTGCGTGTTTGGAGAAGGAATGAGGCGCGCGGATGAGGCCTTTGTGCATGGCTGAGTGGCCCCGGGGCGGCAGTTTGATTGAAAAGGTGCTCGCGCCGCCTTCGTTGGCGGGCGCTGATCACCCGGGGACCACGCCCACCCCATATCTCCCTCCCTCCCCACATCTTTACTCCTCTCCCTTCCACTTGCCTTCACTCCTTCCCTTCCTCTCTCCACCCTCCCTCCACCCTCCCTCCACCCTCCCTCCTTCCCGCTCTTCACCCTTCCTTCTCCTCCCTCCCTGTCACTCTCGACCCTCCCTCCACCATCCTCCCTCCCTATCGCTCTCCACCCTCACTCCCTATCGCTCTGCACCCTCTCTGTCCACGTTTTTCCTCCTGTCCCTTCTCCTACCTCCCGTCCCTACCTCCTGTCTGCCTTCCCTCCCTACCTCCCTCCTCCTCCTCCTCCCCCTACCTCCTCCCTCCCTCTCTCCCTCCACCCCTTTATCCATCCATTTCTTCTCCTGCCACCCCCGCCCTTCTAGTGTTCGCCATTGCTGCGCGTTTTGTTTGCGCGTCAGCCGCCGCGGGAGAAGGGCCAGCGATGAAATGTCGGAAGGAGCTCTGCTTATCGCCGATTCGCCCTTGTTGCGAGGCGATGTCCTCTGTTGAATTAGCGGTGAAAAGTTTCGCATTGGAGTCCGTGAAAGAAATGTGGGGTCCAAGGAGAAGCAGCATTTGAATACTCGTACTTGTCAATCTTCGATACTTTTATGTTGCCGCTTCAGATTTTCAATATGTGACACAGTGAAATACCGAAATGCAATTGGTTTTTTGAATGAACTTAAGTCTGCCTATGTCCACTTGAAGGTAGCAAATGTTCATTACGAAGATTTGATTAGTAATGTAATTTAATATGTGAAAATAATGAACTTTACGATTCATGAATTGTGTAAAGTTTTTCCATGTAGGTAGGTACATGCCCAACATAAGGTCTTTGGGCATTATGAACTTATTATGTCATCCTGATGGCCACCTTCGATTTTAATACATTTTCAGTTAGCTCAGATTTGTATAGTATTGATAACAAAACATGCTCATAGAAATGTTAAATGAGATTGTGCTCAAACACAGTTATTAAGAGGCCATGTAGATATCAAACTTTTACTCAGGAAAACACTCTTTGACTCACAAACTGTTACTCAGGATAGAACATTTACACCAATTTAAACCAATTAGATATTTTTCTAAATCGCTGATACCAACGAAGCCAGAGGAAAATGCTAGCGTTTTATAAAATGCAAATGAATTTATATTGCAGTGAAAGTATTAGGTATTTGTAATGTTGTCACGAAGAGAAAATAATAAATTATCTTAATAATATATTTCATTATTACCATACTATAATAAAACAATAAAATCAACTAGTCTTATTTTATTCGTTAATAGTCGTATTCTATTGAGTAGGATGACAAAGGATTCCGCAGGGCCGAGGGCCGATATTCCCCAGGGGAGTGGGCGGTGTGGGCGGTGAGTGGCCGTGCGGGGAGGCCGGCGGCGGGCGCTGGGGCTGTCAGCGGCCGCAGGTGCGGGCGGAGGCGGCGCGGCGCGGCGCGGCGGCTGGCAGAGGCAGCGCCGGCCTTTGTCCGGTGGCGGACGCCAGCCGCAGGCGCCTTTGCCCCCGCCACGCCCCCCCGCCCCGACTGCGCGACTTCCTGTCCTTCCGTCCTCTGGCCGCGCCGGACGACCGCCCACCTTGCTCCTCCCTGCGGACTGTCCGCGCGTCTGTGCTCGCTTCCTTCTGTGGCGCCTGGCTTTGCACGCACCCGTTTGTGAAATGCCATTCCATGTATTTGCTCTCATTCTTCCTATACCTCTGCTTTGTTTCGTGCTTCGTGCCTCTCCGCTTTTACCTGCTTGAATCTCCTTTCCCATCGGTCATTTTCTCCAGTACCCTTCTCGTGCTTCTGCATTCGATGTCAATCATTACTTGCTTCTGCATCATCTTCCCGTATCCTCCTCTTCTTTAAGTCTAATCGCAAGACCAAGACTGTATGTCGATCCCTTCCTTATCCACCACTCTCTTAGATCGTTGCCTTTGCTGATCTCTACAGCACAGTGTTGGCTTTCCTTTGTCTTTGCCTCCTACTCCGTTTCATTTGGTGATTTTGAACCACGCCGCTTCCATTAACGTTATATTTGCCTCTGCCTCCATCTTTGCACTGGTGTTCTCTTTTTCGCCTCTTGCCTTTTCCAATCTCTCACGCCACCTCGCCTACAAGATACTCGTACTTACGCAAATACTTGTACGTACTTGTACTTCACAAACGGATCAGTCTGAGTACGAGATCTGTCTCCAAATCTGTACTCACATTTTTCCATGCTCGTCCACGCTTCTCTCTTCTTCTCCCCCGACTTCTTACTCCTTCGGTTTGTGCCAGTTTGTTGCATCGTAAGTTGGCGTTGTTCTTGCTCTTACTCAGCCGCCATGACTCCACCCGTGCCTTCCGCGCTATCTCGTCCTCGCCGTCCTTGCATCGCCCCGCCATCCGTCCTCGCCGCCCAACAGTACTCCTTACTTCGCCCCGCGACCCGTCCCCATGAATCCTTCAGTACGTTTCGTCCTCGCCCCTTACCTTGCCACGCGTTCTGTCCTCCCTTTCATTGCTGCGTCTCACATCCTCACTAATCCTTCAGTACTTTCCGTCCTCGCCCCGCCACCTGTCCACGCCACCCGTACTGTACTTCTCTGCCTTTGATCCACCTTCCTAATTCTTCAGCATTTCTCGTTCTCGCCCCCCACCCTATCCTGGCCACCCGTACTGTACTTCCCCTTCCTTGCCCCCCCCCCCCTCGTCCTAACATCCGGCTCCGTCTGCTCACGAAGCCACCCCGCCGGCAGCAGGACCTGCAGGTACTTCTCCCTACTGTGCAGCCTTCTCTGACCCCTGTGCACACGGCGCGCAGCTCTCCGTCCTTTGCGACGCCCTTCCCGCAGGACGCAGATTCTCGTTTGGGAGCATCTCGCCGACGAATGCTTGAGCAGTTCCAGAGGGTTCCGTTTAAATAAGTAGTTTTTTTCTTCTTCTTTTTTTTTGAACACCAAACGCAATTGTCATTCCCTTATTTGGCATTTTTTCTGGAATTGTTTTTTTTTGTTTTTAATGTAAAATAATATTCTATTCTAAAATAATATTCCGCTTCTTTTAACAAAGAGTTAAATGATTGTGTTCTGCCATCTTTAAAGGCCCTACGGTCATTTAACGAGCTGTTCAGATTAGAGGTATGTACAATGAATTCGTATGTATTCTGAAATTTTAAATGCTCTTTGCTGAGATTTCAGGTTTAATGCACTATCTTGTATGTAAAAAAAACTCCTCGTAGAATATATCTTACCAGATGGCAATGTCACTTTCAGGAATTGTTGCAAAATAAACAAGTGAAACATGTTCTGCACGATAATTTTGTCACTAATGTGAAAATAAACTTCTTGTTGGTGGAAATGAAGGAGACTTTCCAATCTTCGAAAAAATCTAGTTTTTATAAAAATTGTAATGATACATGTGTAATGTCAGATTCGTTTGAATATGTTCAAAGTCCGTGATAGTGTTGCATCTCCCTTTTCTAGAGTCACATATTCCAGCAATATGATCTTATTGGTCATTCTTGGCAACAATAATATTTATTTTCTCTCAACCTGTGAAATATAAGCAATTTGTTTTAAATGCCTTGTACTGTTCATAAATCATTTTAAATAATCATTATTATATTTCCACGTAGATAACGTAGATGTGCAATTTACTAAGGAAAGCTTGTAGTTGGAATGCTTACTTAAAAGAATCCATATAACGATATTGCTTCAAAATTTCTGATTTACAGTAGAAGTCGCTTATGGTAAACACGGTTATTGTAATCATTCGTATAATTCTAGTCCTAACTGAAATTACAACATTCAGAAAACGTCGTTTATTGTGATCAGAATGCGTTCAATGTTACCGTTATTTTGAAACAATTTCAGTGACGCACATTTTTTGGCCTTCATAAGTCGCGACTCGCGAAAGACCAAACAGATACTAATTAATGCTCCCGTGAAGAAATCGAATTCACTTGACCATCAAATACGACAAAAAAGAAATTTGGGGAATATTTGGCTGCGGATGAGAACATCACGACAGTTGCTTGACAAACCAAAGACGACATACGTATAGACGTATAGACTCGCAAGTAACAGCAGGAGTACGTGGCGAAGAAAATTACGACGATGCTGCAACTCTCAACCTCCAACGGCTCAAATGAGGCAGGTATTAGAAATATTGCGACGTGGTGTTCAGCACAGGTCAGTAGATTTCCAGAAACTCGAATGTGATAGTTATATTAATAGAACCAGAAGCAAATCTTAATTGAGGACTGTTTTAAATTATAAAAATGTTCCTGACATTGTAATTTGATTTTAAATGGGGAAAGATATAATTTTTTAATGAAGTTATGAATTGAATGAATGCGATGTTGTTATGAATGGATGTTTCCCCGTAATAAACTACAGTAGCAGCTTTCTTTTTTATTGGTTTTCAATTTGAATTTTTTGACTGTTATCAATCGATTTAATGTTATCATTTTTATCTGTGTTCCGGAGTGAAAACAACAAGCGACGTCCACTGTACTCGTATATCTAAGAAGAGAATGAAGGCCATGGTGTTTTACTTTAATTATTATAAAATAATTGAAAAACCTTGTTAAACAGTGAACAGTTACAATTGATAAACGTTAAATCATTTTCTACTCTTATTTTCCTTTAATCTGCACTACATGTCTGGAGTGTTCTCGTATTGTTTCGCTCTTCAGTTACCAATGAATACCTTATTTAAGAACCACTTTATAAAATCACCCTGCCTGCTCCTGACATCGCGTACCCTTCACTCGGCACACCTATTCATCGCAGTTTGTTTGTTCCTATTGTGCCCAACCGGAAAACCAATTGAGACAGTGGCTATCTCCTGCGGGCGAATCCTTTCGCATTTTCGCGCTCAAACTGTTTCATTCATCGCGTCCATTGGTTGCGTAGTTCGTTTCGCCGCAGGCGCTTTCAGCGGCTCGCATCTGGGCACTTGTTACCGATTCACTGCATCGACGCGGGATGGAAGGGACCAGTCCGACGTCCTCGGGAGGCGGCGTGTAGTGGACTGACTGACTCACGCTCGGGCCCACCGTCGAGGACTCGAGGGCGTGTGTTGCCCGCCGGAGGGAGTCGATTCCCACGCGGGTCGACGTGCTTGGTTCGGCGCGTGGCGCGGTGGAGGTTATGGATCGTTCTCGCTTTTGACGACCCGCGTTCCCGCCCTGCTGAGCCGGCCGTGATTGGGTGCTGCGTGAAGAAGAGGAGGTAGGATTCTGGCCTCGAGGGGAAATAACTGATGCCGTATTTTATTTCATGTGGTTAAGTAATCGCTTTCCATTATTTCGGTTGTAATAAGGCCATTGTTAGGAATCGGAAGAGCTATCTTTTTGTTATTTGAAAATATGTTTTTTATGAGGTTATGTCGAAATTACTTTTCGTCGAATTCTATGCCAGCTGTCTCTTACCTTGCCCTTGCCTTTCTAATATTTCTTCCTTTCTACCTCTTCTCTCCCTCATCCCTGCTGCCGTACATACATCTTGTAAATGCAATATACGTGCGAGTCTTTCTCTTTTTTTTATTACGCTCAATGAAGTCGCTTTCATTGATTTCTTTTCTCCATTATTTTCTTGTTCATTAATTTTTACCACTTATTACTTGATAATTTTCTATTCCGCCCTTTTCTCAGCTCGATCATTACATTTTCTTAGATACATAACTTTCTTCTTCCACCGTCTTTCAAATATTTTTATATCATTGGAACTACCATTTGGCCTTATTTCTATTTCTTATCTGTCCCTTTTCATTAGTTCGTGATAATCTTGTGACAGCTGATTTTTACTTTCTCGCCTTACTACGTAAGTATTAAAGAGAAAGTTGAATTATAATCATGCTACGAAAATCTGCGCTTTTTCGACAACAAAAAGTGGATAAATCCTGTTCCTATGTGTAGTAAATTACTTACTCTAACACGATATGTAGCGTTTTTGCTGATTGGAAACATTTTTGCAGGTTCATGTAGTAGTATAATATTGCGTAGCCATTACAAGTAATACGAGAAACTATGTGCTGTTTAGCACCACTATTTTTACTCTTGTTTCTCCATCCTTTTTTCCTTATAATGCTTCCAACATTATTCCTCCTGTCGTTTTTTTTGTGGTTTCTTATTTTCTACTCTAATAATTTCTTACTTTTCTTGGTTTTTATTTATTCTAATTTTTTCTTTTTATTTTCTGTATTTTTCTCTATACTTCTTTCTTCTCATTCATATTCTCACCCTCCGATATTATTCACTCACGTGCGCTCGCTCACATCCCCCCGTATACACACACGCGCGCACACACGCCCGCACAGTGGCCACCACCTCGGCCAGCGAGCAGCGGTGCCGGTGCGGGCGCCGTGCCGCCCTTGAGCCCCCGGGCGGCGCATCAGCATGAGAAAGGGCGGCGGGCGGGTGGCGCGCACCGGCGCGGGGGCTGTACGGAGGCCCCGCGCAACATTTGGCCGAGTGCTGCGCCCCTGGGGACCACGCGGCCGCGCCGCACCGCGCCGCGTCGCGCACCGCCACCGCCACCAGTGCAGCGACCGGCTGCGGAGAGAGTCGATTGCGCCCACATGTTCCCGTGGCCCCATTGCCCTTGCGCCCGCGCTCGCAACACAGAGAGAGAGAGATCGATATTTTCAATTAATTGCGGCGGAGTTACGAGATAACCCGCGGCGGTGGCTGTGCATACAGGATTTCTGCAGGGAGAAAATTGGGAAGGTATTAGATGTTGTTCCAATTGTCTCGGAACATATAGGATAATAAACTCGGCTGGTATATTTATGATTATTATCTGAATGTACCTTCGTATAAACATAGGGTAACTATGGTGTGTTTCGTTTCAATTGAAGTTATTTTACGTATGTTGTACAACGGTTTACAAGAACACGTGTGTAGTTTCCCTAAAGTTTTCAACTGATATGCGAAAAACAAATGTGAATATGACCCAAAAATAAGTAGGCTAGCTTGTGTTATTTTTTGCGATAGATATTTACTTCTAATCAGGTATATTATAAAAAAATTGTTTCTGAGTTACGAAGAACAAAAAAAATATTTCAAACTTACCGAGCTATCTGAATCTTCCGCAAGAGAGCAACGAACGGGACGCCAACAAGGTCGATTACTTTTGTGATTTTTATATTCATCCAACACTCATTCACCCCCGCGAAATGAGCGCGGGTACTCATTTGCAGCCGAGAATTTCCATCTTCCACTTAACGAGACCATCTACATCCCCTCGCTTCTCCCCCTTTCTGGCCAGTTCTTCATCCGGCGAGCGGCCGGACGGACCGTCAAATCCGCCACCGCGGTGGCCACGTTCACGCGCCACTTGCGAAGGTGGGGCGGCGGGGCGGCGGGGCGGAGGCGGGCGCGGGGGCGGAGACGCCGGGTCAAACGCGGCGGTGGAGGCTGGACTCTGCAACCCTCGGAGGGGGGACAACCCCGCGGCCCCCTGCACCCCCAACCGCCCCACCGCCTTTCCCTCGGGACGCCTCCCCCGCCGCGTGCGTGAATACGGCGTAATGAAGAGAGGCGGGGGCGGCGGCGGTGGAGGCAGTCAGGTAGAGAGCGAGTGAGGAGATTCGCCCGGGACGCTCTCGCCCGCCCGCCCGCCTGCCCGCTCGCCCGCGGCCACGCTGGAGATATGGCCGGCTTTCCCCTCGAGAGCGCCGCCGTCCGCCCCATCCCGCCTCCTCCTGCTGCCCGCCCGCTGTTATCTGTGCCGGTTATCTCTGCAGAGCGCCCCGAGGACAATACTGTGTACTATTAATCTGAAAAAGATTGAATGCGCCGTTAATGAGGCACTCCCCTCGTGCCGCCCCTGTGCTGACCGTTCGCCGCCCCGCCAGGCCGAGCACGCGGCCGGGAAGCCAGGCAGGCGCGCCGCCGGACGCTGAGTACGGGAGGGTCGGCCGCGACAGGGAGTACCCCAGGGTCGTACAATTTGTCCTCGAAATTCGCTCCCCATGTTTAATTGACGCAAACTGCGCAGACGTGGGGCAATTCTTAAAGAATGTAGAAATATTGATTAAATGTACATATTGAAAATTGTGCATCGTTTTATTTATCATAATTTCTCTTATCTTGCAATAAGGTAATAAACAGATTTTGAACATTGCTTTTCTAATTTTCGAATGCGATCTTCATTCAGCTTTCTAGATGACGAAGAAATGATGCCGGTCGTAATGTGAAAGTAGCTTACCCTGCTAAGAGGAGAGCTACAGTTCAGTAAAACGCGATGTATCCCATTGTCAGTCAATTAGGACTATATTCGTGTCTTATGGTCCGCGTAACATTCCAATCCAATAATTAAATTATGTATTTTAAATTTTCATCATTTCATTTTTTTTGTTCAGCTTTTGAGTTATTGTAATAGTTTACGTCATAGATCAACTTTTGAAGTTAGATTTCAACTGAGATTTGGGGCGGGAGAAATGATTGATCTTGCGTTATTTAATGGGTCGCGTTCCTGTATCTATGAACTGCGCTGATAATGGGAAGTTGCAAAGCGATCTTAGGCATGTCAGAACTAAATAGACATGTGCTTAGCATGAGAAGATTGAAATGAATAACCTGTATTTCAAATGAACTTTTTTATAAAAATTTCGTTCAAGATTCAGCGAATAGAGATCTTTGTTACTTCTAAATCACTACCATCTTCTACAACTATCACGCGAATATAACAGTGGGACTGAATACTCTGTTGGAAAGTTATTTTGTAATTACTTTATCCAGGATAAACTCAAATGAATATTGATCTTGTAGGGTTCTGCATCCACTCTATAACTCTCCACTTTCTACCTTTCTATTGAGTTCGAACCAAACAAATAATGTCCGTGATAGTTCTCAGAGTACTGAAACACTACAACCCAATAGTTCATCCAGCACAAAAGAGATTGTGAAGTGTTACGGAAGAGCAATGAGAATTGCTATCCCAACAACGTAAAGTACGTATTTCCTTGTTACCCTCCCAATCCCATGTTCCGCACAATACCTAAACTGCTATTGTGTGCTCATCTCGAGCTCATTATGGAACACGGCGTATACTGTTACCAACAAACGTCCCCTGGCCAATTGAAGGCCGGTTTGAACGCGGGCGTTCTAGTTTTTCATTCCCAGCGCACCGTGTCCTCCCCCCCCCTCCGCGAGTCTCCCAGACCGAGGTCTAATTCGCGTCGACCAGCCGTCGCCCGCGGCCGACGGACGGGCCCTGAGGGTTCAATTACCTCTACCCGAATAGCCGCCCGCCACGAGGTAACCCGAGTGCCCAGCCCCGGGGGGTGCGGTGGGAGGCGGGAGGGAGGGCGGTGTGCATTTAAGCTCCTGTTTACACGCGGGCACGGCGTCCTGGCGGTGGCGTTGACGACGATGGCGGCGGTGGTGGTGCCGTTGGGCTAGTGGGAGATGCGCGCTTAAAATGTACGGTGAGAGTATGGATGGAAAGTGAATGCGTGTGGTATGTTAGTATTCATTACATCAGGGAGATTCCATAAAGAGGTACTCTCTCTTTCTCTACTCTCTCCACACTCAGAACTAACGAATAGAATTATGAACGTACTGTCTAGAATCGCCGCCATGGAGGATACGGAGACGACGGCAACGGTGATGGTACGGTGTAGGATAGGAAAAGAATAGATAAAGACATGGATATCCAAAATGTTATCGCATGTTGCCAATTGAGATTGCCATAGCCAAATTCTGCTTTCTTCTCTTTGATAGCATTTGTTTTTTCATAGATTTTTAGCAGATTTTATTCTAGAAAATTGTCTAATTTCATTCTAACGCTCGGGGTGGGAAGTGCGTTTTAACTCCTGTTAATACGTGAACACGAACTTCTGATTCGCGCTGATGCTGGCGACGATGATAGTAATTGCCCGGTGTGAGATGTGCTGGAGAGCTTTCTTGCGGGGATGGGGCTAAGGGGGAATTAACGGTGAAAGTGTGGATACCGCCTTCCTGAGGAGTAGACACCGCCTTGATTGAAAAAAGTCTCCCACGTCATATAAAAACAATCTTATGAATATTATTTTTGAGGAGTTTTTAGAATTTACGTATCGTCCAGCTTCCACGACACGCTTTAGAATAAACTATGGTTCATTCTTCTTACTTCCTTCTCACAACTTTTTTTTATTTTCAAAAATTACTCGACTAAGTTTGAAGTTTCCATGTATTGGTCTTAGCATCCCTTCTCGCAATGTTCTATTTGAAATTATTTAAGAAAAAAATATAGGTATGCAATCTAACGAAGTTGTATAAGTTGAAATTTTTTGACATTTATTGGGTGTAAAACTCTCTATTGTTTATTACTAACCTTCCAATATATTCCTTTTTATAATAAGATATCGTTATGTCGAATATTCGACAACGAGAACACTTTCTTTCGTCCACAGATTCGAGTTGCAATTTATTCGATATTATTATATAAAGACTTCAATGGTCTATTTAAAGTTGTTGGCTTTTGAGGGCAAGCTTTGGTTCGTCCTAGCCCTCTGGTCTTGCTAAGTTAAAGCTGCGACAATCTTCAGCCGCTATGATTTTTTAGCCTTCTTCAGGATTCTAATGCGCAAAATTTTTTGGACCTTGGTTTGCTTCAAAGGCTAAATTTGAAGGGGTAGGCATGCGACCAATCACGGTCGAGTGCTGACTTTTCAAGAGCTACCGTTTTGCCGATGACCACGAACGGATACCCGCAACTTTGGTGCAGCACTCTTCGATCGTGGTGCCTTCTGGGCAACCAAGAGCTCATCCACGTATTCGAGATTTCGGACAACAATGGCATCTCGTTACACATGTTGTACAATGACTCATGATTTATTATTAACTTGAGATCTCAGGAAAAATAAGTTCAGTATTCTCTGAGCCTAACGTAACTTTCATATCGTATGTGAAATATAATTAATTCGTATTGCGACAACAATTCCACCAGAATAATTCTAATATATGTTCAATGTCAGTTCTAGGCGAATACCGGCGCAATACGTAGAAACGGGCTACAAATCGGGCTACGCATTTCTTCCCAAAACACTTTGCAGTTTGTCTCCAGGCGTTGAGTTGATTCTCTATTCCAACATGGCCCATCACCATAATGTAGACCCCGACAATACGTACTGCAAGTAGGCAGAGGTTGACCAAGACCCAAACAAAATAATTTGTGGCAAAAGTAAATAATTTTATTGTTAGTTTAATTTTTCGTTCAATAGATGAGCAAGTTTTGCCACTTGAAATTTAGCATTCGCCGTGTACCTCTGCAAACAGCTTTTCGCTTCGCGTTGCAAACGCTTTCAAAAATCCGGACGGGGTCCGTCACGCGCAGGCGTAGCGCACGGCTTTTGTACCTGCGGGCGTGCCACGTCTCCTGTTTCGCAGGGCGTGCTCGAACCCTGCTCTCTTTTGAGTCGCCCCTCCCCTCCCCCTCCACGTGCGAGGGGACGCGTGCCCCTTCCCTCCCCCTCACCCCCTCCCTCGTCTTCCTGCTTCACTCGTAGGTCCCGGGGCGCGAGTGACTCACCCCCGCTGCGGGTGACGCTCCTGAGAGGTGCTTGCTGCCTGCTCCGCCTTGCGCGACCGAGTCCTTTCCTGCGTGGATGTGACGCCTCGGTCATTGAGCCTTTGTTTATGGACGGACGGAGTAAGACGGCTTTGGTGGGAATGAACTGCCTTCGATGTGATGTGTTCCTATGTCGTTCGCCAGACGTTTCATGTATTGATTTTTTTGGTGGTGCGAATGAGTCCATTGTCATTTTGCCTTCGTAAAAATAAATATTTCCGATTATGTGTGTTTTGTTTCTCGTGCCTAAACTAATATTTCTGCCTGAAACCTAGGATTGTCCTGCATTTTGTTGAACCTGTACTCAGGTGAGATGGTGAGAAGATGGCAACTGTTCATTGACTTCAGAAACATATTTAACAATCTTCATGACTGTTGTAGAATTGGTTATCGTTAAACATTGATCTTATTCACCGTGGCAAAGAGGAAGTATATTTTCTTCCATTACTTCACGTTTATAGTTTTGAAGTAATGATAGAATCGATATCTGGTGAGTACAGTGGGAGAAAAAAACGTTAAAATATCAAGTTACTGATACTCGTATACTTTGGTTTTTATCATCTGTTGCCTAACCTGACTGTAGGACCAGGATTATCCCTTTAACTCTTCGTGTTTTGAAGGGGAAGTAATATATGACTACAGCCAATGACGGCCCGCCACATGATGGAAAATGAGTGCAAATGGTTTAATCTAACCATGATTGGCAAATATTCACGGACTGAAAAACTCTTTTGTAAATATCATAATTGCAGTCGATTGTTCCGCATTTTTTTTCAATTTTCCGCATTGTATTTCAATGATTAAACATCGTAACGTATGAATATTACTCCTTCGTATCCTCCACAAAGTTTCTTAGGCGAATAATCAAGTCCTGTTTCGGAAAATAATATCAGAAATCTCACATTCCTCTCAAATACTGCGACGATTCTCTTCTAAACAACGTTCAGTTTTTGTGAATTTATGGCTGTGCGCCTACGCAACAATTCTAAATTATCCGCCATAAAGAGCAATTTTTATAACTTTAAACATAATCTTCTTTAATACTTCACTCAATCCTTCACAGCAAAACAGGGGAAACCGATTACATAAGAAGAAATTGCGGAATAAAGCGGGTTTATTAGCGTCTGTAAAGGGTGTTTTTATGGTCGAGTGTTCTGCGAAACTGCGTTATCTGCCGTGGTATTTGTTCCTGCCGCGGTCGCACCCTCCACCTGCACCAAGACCCGAGACGTAATTTTCCTGGATGCAGGGTGGCCCGCAATAATAGTGTACTGTCAGATCTTGCTCACTCGAAACTGAATGTAAGGTTAAAATATTTGGAATTGTAGAGATTTCACACAGTTTTCCATGAATGTCTGGAATTGGTAGTTGAAAGGAAGAAGTTTCACCGAAATTTAGGGATTTCGACTGAGACTTTTTCTAGACAGAGAGAGAGAGACTAAAAATGAAATGGAATAATAATAATAATAATAATAATAATAATAATAATAATAGTATTTTTGTGTGGCGTGTTTTTTTAATATACTTTTTTTAAATATAAAAAACTGGGCTTAAAACATAAAATAAATGAAAATTTACAGAGATGTAATAGATATAATTCCATGGACAAATATATAACTCAATAAATAAGTCCATACTTAATTTACACAGCAAACAGTTTAATGCAATATTTCAGTTAACTTGTATAATTATCATTCTGTTTTAAAATTGAAAACTTTATCTTATGTTCGAAAATATTCTAGGGCTTACTATTTTTCAATATTATCGGTAATTGATTATATATTTGAAAACATCACATTTCGAATCAGTGGTGGTGACGGTAGAGCTAACGCCAGTGGTTTCCCCACATCGCACATTGGGAAAAAAGCCCGAAAAGCTGGCCAAAAGTCCAAAACATGAATTTCAACATACATACTTGTGTCATACACCATTTAAAAGAGGACAAAATTCTGCATTAAATGTCGTACATTTTGAAAATGTTATGTTCACTGACTGCGTTTGTACATTGTTTCAAAGTTAGACAAAATTTACTTCTCTTGGGTCTGATCTCGAAGGCTATGTGCAAGCGCGCATTCTATGACGCATAACTTTGTTCAATGATCATGTAATGACATTTGGGAAAATCTATGTTATTCTTGTAGGTGTAATCTATGTGGTGAGTAATTGTCATTTCATTTGTTTACTTCGGTTACGAGAAATTTATATTAAAAAATTGCGATTTTTCGTTTATTTTTTATATATATATATATTTTATTTTACAGGGTAAAAGTTAGAAGTTCCACGCACTACCACCGTCTTTTATATTTTAAACTATCAAGTATTATGTCCTTTATTGATATTCATAACAATTAGCTGCTAATATCTGCTAATGAAGTTGTAGGGCAAAAAAAACATTTCAAAGCAGATGCTCGGTGGAATATACATTGGCGTATCAAAACATGACGCGCATCGTAACTTTGTTCAATGAGTCTATAATTATATCTGGAAACTCTATATTATTCTTAAAGATCTGATCAATAATTAGTGAATATTACTCAATTTGTATAAATTGTTAATGTGCTAATTGGTATTAAAATTGCTTTCATTCTATTTACATTACAATTTTATGTTCTAACAGGAAAAAAATTAAGGCCACCGCCTTCTATCACGTTTTTCACTGTTTAAAACATTAATTATTAAATTTTTTAAATAACATCCGTAACAATTATCTGACAATATGTGCTAATACAGTTGTAGAACAACAAATAATATCACAAATTTGACGTTCATCGGAGAATGAGCTACTAGAAATTTCGAAAAAATTGCAAAACATTAATATGATTAATACACATTTGTTATAATTGTTTATTTTACTAATTTAATGTAAACAAATAATATAATATAAATAATATTTACAAATAATATAAACAAACAAAATATATATCTTAAATATTATGTTTTTCAAACTATTAGATTTTATTGAAGAACTACACTTGAAAGGATATTCTTTTCAAGAGTATTTGAAACAAAAGGGTAAGTGTAACAGTTTCAAACATCATCAGTTTCCCGATACAAGAAATATAAACAAATTAAAACATGTCAAAACAAAAAAACATTGGGATTAATAGATGAATTCGGCAGTAGACGCGCAGGGTGCCTACTTTTGTATTAAGACTGCAAAGTTGTATGTGGAAAAATACTCTTGGTATTACATGCCAACAACACTCCACAAACTTTTAATTCATGGCCCCCAATTAATAAATTCTGCTTTGCTGCCAATCGGTTAATATTCGGAGCAAGCGCAAGAGGCAAGAGACAAAGATTTTAAAGCACATTAAACTGGATTTTCCAGGAAATGCTCCAGACAATAAAACTTGGAAGATATTTTTCATTGGCTTCTTGTGTCGTCTGATCCACTGATCACTAGTCTAAGAAAGACCCCTCAAAGAAAAATGAACCAATTCTCTCCCGACGCGATATCCCTTCTCATCTGCCTGGACATCACTTTTGGCGATGAAGAATCTTTTTCGGAGGACGAATAAGTTCACTCATCCTTTAGGGGAGCTTCAAGTTATAATTCTTTTAACTTTAAAAATGTATTTCATTTGAAATGATAAAATAATTATTCAACTCCAGTTTAACCACTATTACTTTCTTCTTATTAACAAATAAATTGAGGGATAATGTTTGATGAATCAAATACTCTAAAATATTGCAAAAATACATTCTGATCTATCAATTGTTGGCTTTTACTATCATCCGAATGAGATTAGTAGTCAGACAAATAATATTTTGTAGAATACATCTCTCAAATGATTTATAAATTAATTTTCTGATGCATTATTGTCTCTATGCATTCCAATTTAAAAAAAAATACAAATATGGCTTCAGATTCGGATTCAGCGACCTCAAAAACTCCTAGATAAAATATTTTATATGCGATTGGCATCTTATTTGACTTTTGGCCAGCTTTTCGGGCTTTTTTCCCAGTGTGCATCGCTGTTAGCAGTGCCGAGGCCACATTTGGAGGCACAGGGACGGTAGCGGTGAGGCCATATGTACGAGGAAAGGGGTGTCGTGAGTGGTCAGCTGGATCCAGGGGCGCATGGGGCCAGATTTCCCCCAAAAGCCCTGCAGTTTTCGTTTGTTACCTTCTTTGGTAAAATTGATTTAAATAATTGTTATAATTATGTAATTATTTAAAAAATAATATTGTATATTATCACACATACGCTATAATTAAAATTTAATAACAAATATGTTGATTATTTAAAAAATCTGTGATCCCCTCCCCTCGCCCCAAATGATCGGCTGGATCCGCCCCTGGCAGTAACGTGAACACGTTTGGAAGCTTCGATGACGGCAGTGATGAGGTCACATTTGCGGGAAGTGGCGACGGCAGCGGCGAAGATGGGGGAGATTGTGTGTTTGGCATAATATTTGTGCCCCCGCGCGCTCTCTCCCTCCACCCGAACGGAGACGTAATTTCATCCGCCGCAGCGCCGCCCGCAATAGCGGCGGCCAGCGAACGCAATAACGTAAGGGGGCGTCCACTGCTGTGGACCTTGTTCCGATCGGCGGCGCGGCGGCGGCGGCCCCCGGGCTGTGGGTTTTGGCCTGCGCTTTGCTGCAACGAGCGCCGTGAGGTGGCTGCGGGGAATTTGCGAAGGTGGAGGTGGCAGTGATACTGGCATGGGTTTGCGGAGCCTAAAAGGAGAAGAGGGGGGGACAATTACATTTCTGTACCCATCCGGGCCCTATTTCTCAATGAAACTTTTTTAATTTACTTAGGGGCCGTCCATAAATTACGTAACGCAAATTTCGAGTATTTTTAAAACCCTCTCTCCCCCTTGTAACGCACTTCCCTATCTCTATGTAACGCAGCGTAACGCTGCCTCAGACCTCCTCCCACCCCCTTTAGCGTTACGTAATTTATGGATGACCCCTTATGACATATTTTACTAAATAAATAAAACATACTGCCTTGAGTATAAAATTATAACTCTGTTGATAAATTAATAAATGCAACTGATTTTGCGCTGAACCATCTGAAGGGCTGCCTGGTGGATTGGAAAATGTATTTACTACTATGTACTATGTGTGTACTACAAATGTATGTACTACACGATGTGTATCAGTTCCCCAAAGTATCTGTTTAAAAAACGGGTTCAATCAAGAATTGATCATATTTACGGAAATGGTGTTTTATTACGTAGGGCCAAGAGCCCCATTTCGAAATTTTCTTTGGAACCTGGCGACCCTTCTGCGCAAGCCTGTAGACACTGGTAATGTCTACGGGATTAAGAGGCCAATACACATTCGGGATACGTACAGTTTTACGCGTTCTGGTTTACCCGTTCGGACAAGGTTGACTTGCGTGAACAGAAACCGGCAGGTTCAGCGCAAACGAAACATGACGGAACGTGATTTTCTTCACACTATGAGTTATTGATCAGCCGTATCTTTAACGTCCGAAAACAAAATCTTCCATAAGTTATTATTGTAGACAATTCAAATCCTATCCAACTGTGCGAAAACCTTTACTTTAGTTAAATCTCTTAAAAGGTGAAAGTTATTCCTTGAAATATGAGGTGCGGTAAAGCGATGCATATGAAACTATGAACGCCTTAGGTATAAGGTTAAACACGAGACATGCTTCCCCAGACATGTCAAACTGGGCGCCTGCGAAGGCTTTGTGTTCCAGTGAAACAGGCGCGCTACCCCACACGGGTAAAAGTGACGCATTAGGGCACCTTCTAGGTTCGGTTTAACACAAAACGCCCAAACTGCTGTGGGTAAAACTAACGCACACAAGCATAGGGACCTTGTATAGTGAATGCGTATGATCACCTTTACACTGGAAAAAAGCTGCGACATTCGCTCTTGATTGATGCTACCGTAAGGCAATTGTGCGCCGGTAACGGAGATGTCTTCTATGGCCCATACGGCACTGGTCCGTAGCCATGTAGAAATGCGAAAAGTGAGAAACCTTCAACTTTGTCCTGGGAGATGGTGAAGGTAGAATTTGTTGATGGTGAAGATGGGTATGTTCGACTCGACGGTGAAAGTAGTGTCACATCATGGGCGACTGACGAGTAGCGTTCAAACGAAACGAAATGGCGAATTATTTAGGGTAACTATGTTGACGTTTGAAGGAGATGCTTCTGTGGAACAATCAGTGATAACTGAGATTGCACTGCCAACGTCAACGCCAAAAATGCGTGTGGTATGCTTACAAAATTTTTTGTAATTATCATTTAAAATTATGAACTGAAAATAAGGTTAATGTCAGTCAATTATGAGTCTTATTCACACCAAAATTAATCTTCTGTGATAGTAATATTGGTGGTAGTGAAGAAGCCAGATGGAGACAAACATAAAGACAAAATCGACTTGGTGATGTCTAGGTTTGATGGCGATGGGGTTAGAAGCATTGAAATATTTAACAATAACTAGAGACGTTAAGACAAATTTAAGAAAAATGAAATCCAGAGTGGAACAAGGATTCGGAAGTATTGTCCAGGTGTTAACGACAGGTCAGTCGTCAGTGGCACTGCTCTATCGTTAAAATTAATGACATGGGTCAATGACACTGGTCACTTGGGCGTATGAGGAAAGTCAACGTCATTGTGGGCAGAGATTATACCGTTTTGAAGGAGGCAGAATAAAGACTTGGGCTTCGCCTTAGCAAGCACTGGCGACATCGGAAGCGGTGGGGTTGCCCGTGTCGCAGGGAGCGTTTGGGAGGAGGCTGCAGCCCCGACGCGGCGGCAGAGGCGGTGGAGGTTGCAGGGGCGGGGCGGAGGGCGGCGAGTGCGCCTGAGGGCATAGCGCTATTGTGGTCCGGCACGCGCCGCCCGCCCACTGTTCGCGAGCGAGAGAACAAGCCCCGCGCGTGTGCTGCCGCCGCGCCGCCCCGATCCGTTCTGCCCCGGCCCCACCCCGACCCCCGGCCCCCGGCCCCGGCCCCGCCTGGCCCCAGCCGCCGCCACCTGGCCGCCCTGCAAGCTGCTCCGGCTGCCCGCCCCGCCACGCCGCTCCAACCCAATTCCCCCTTCACCGAGATGATTCTTGCTTGTTAGCGCGTTCCGTCTCCTCTCTTTCGTACATACATGTAAAAAGTCTTAGTATATGAATGTGTTTCTCGTTCTTGTTACCCCTTTCCTCTCTTCTACAATACTTCATAAGGGTTTTCACTTTATCAAGCTCTCTTATGTGTCTTTATTGCTCTATCTTTCGCTCTTCCCTGCACTCTGCAATTCCCAGGTTACCAAGATGTTTCTCATTTGTGTTATCTCTTTCCTTCTTTCGTTTTCTTCTATTTTGCACTTGTGCTATTAAATTTTCGTTTTATTAAAACTTTTCTCTCGGCATTTCTCGCCTTCTCTCTCTCTCTCTCTCTCTCTCTCTTTCTCTCTCTCTCTCTCTCTCTCTCGCCGATTTCTTAATGATTTTTGCTTCTTCTGTTCAGTAACATCCGATGATGATTATTTTCATACTGTACTCTTGCTATACTACTACATATTTAGGTTTTGTTATGAATTGTGTGTTCTTTCTTTCCTATTTACTTTTTTCTTTTGATTATAGCCTTCATTTTTATTCTCAGTTATTGTTGGGAAGTCGTCTTCATTCATTTGAATTTCTGCCCCTTCACATTTATTATCAAAAATTCATTATACATTTCTTGAAAATAATTTCTATTTTCTTTCTTTTACAGTGTATCTTCTTTCAGACAGCTACTTCATTTCGTACTCCGGCAACACAATTCATTCGAGATTGCTGTCCCACTCCCGAACCCGCCGGCGAAACCTCGGGCGCAGAGACTCAATATCACCCCGCGCCACCTCCACGCCCGCTTCGCTGTCCTTTCCACCCGCAATGACTGCACGCGTCTCGTTTCATCCCGCGTGCCCCCTTTCCCGCCGCTGCTCCTGCCACCGCCGGTCCCGCTTCCGCCTTTGCATCCTTCCCTGCAACCGCCATCGCCTTCCGCACAGCCACAGCCTCCTCCTGTGCCTCCGTCACCGCCATCGCCACCGCCTCCTCGTCCGCCACAGCCTCCTCCTACATCACCAATTCCGCCACCACCTCCAACGCTATCGCCTCTGCCTCCGCCGCTGGCGCCGCTGCAATGATTTAATTCGGCCAGGTTAGGTTACAATGTCGATCTAATATCGCGCTGATGAGATTACGGCGGCCAGGAATGCGCTGCTAAATGAGATGTGTGCGCGGAATGCTAACGGCGGCGGCGCTGGAGCCGCGTGCGCCTCGCCGCGCAAGGCCCGCGCCGCGCCGCGGGCGGAGGGCGGGGGCGGGGGTGGGGGCGGGGCGGGGCGGGGCGAGCGAGCGAAGCGGGCGGGGTGCGGCGGGGCAGGGCGCGGAGGGGTGGGTGGGGCGGGCGGGAGTGGCGTGGCGGCGATAGCGCTGGAAATGCATCCAGTGGGGAGGCAACGCAGGTGATGTTGGAGCTGTTGCTGACTGCTGCAGTTTGGATGCACGAGGTGCGCTGTGAGTGGGTTGATGAAAGGTGGTGTGGGAGTGGCGGTAGTGGCAGTGGGATGAAGGTGGTATCAGTGAGTGCAAAAGATTGAGGGGATGTGGAGCACGAGGACCGCAAGGGATGATAAGTAGAATTCTTTGAAATTATACCTTATTTTTAATCAAAATGTTTATTGATTTCCACCCTTCTAAAGATATCCAGTAATGTTATTCTTCGGAAGAGACTTTCCAAACAGTTTTTACCTTGGTTGGAAATGCTTGTTTAGGGAGAGATTTTGCTCGCTTTTTGGAGGATTTTGAATTAAAATACCATACTTTAGCCAAAACTGTCATATTTAAAGCACTTATTTGACTGTTTCCCTCCATTTTCAATATAATTAATTATTCTGTTATTCATCATCTCTTAAAACGTTAACAATTTAAATGCTAAAAAATAAAATCTTGAATATAAAAACAGAAATAAAAAAGTTTCAACCTGTGTAATAACAGAACGCCGGTAAGATCAGCGAAAAATCTTGCTGTTACCCGCTCAGCTCATTCTGCGACTGTCCAATCTTTGAGTGTCATAAGACATGGTTGGTGAATTCCAGACTATCTGAGGCTGTGAAGTTATCTGATATATTGGGTTAAAGGTAACTCAATGTCCCTAATTAAGTACTGTAATAGCGATAAATAAAGTAACCTTTTTTAAATTGAAACTAATAAATGCAGAAGTGATTACTTATCGATCATTGTAACATACAACCAGCACGATTCAGCACTGTGCCTTGAAAAGGAATACGCCTGAAAGACACATGACAATAATTGAATATGTTAATCACGGGTGGTCGAGGAACAGTCATACGTGACAGAGGGAACACGTTTGTCGATGTCGGAGCTAGCGCTGGCGGCGGCGATAAATGCGGCTGGTGGTGACGAGCGGGGGCCTGGATGGAGCGCGGACCTTACCGCTGCCGGGGAGTTGATGGGTCGCTCCGCGTTGTGGTTGAAGTGGGCAGATCCGCCGGCGCCGCCGCAGCGCTGCCGATTGCCCCGGTGGGCGTGTCTGGCGCTTGGAGATGAGATGCGGCCGGATTCATTACCACGTGGCGCGGCAACGTGCAGTTCTTGAGGAACGGCGCGATTGTGTTGCGGGGGAACTCGCTGATGAAGAGTAATTGTACGAACTGCGTTGGCACGAGAACTATGTTGCTCTGAAGCCTGGAATAGAGTTGAATCCCTTTACACGAGAATCGGATTCTAGGAGAATTCCACTTACGGACATCGAATTTGACCCAATGTTTTATCTGTAGAGTCAATTAATAAATGAAGATGAATTTTCTTTCGTCATATAAGAGATATGCTTTCAATTTTGTTTTCCTCCTATAGTAAACCGAATACTGTTTCCAGACAATTGTTTCCCACGAGTACGTCAGAAGTCGAAGCGACAAATTGACCCATCAGGCAATTCGGCTGACTCTTCTTCTTCTTAAACACGCTTGAAAAAGTTTGAATTAGAATGTATACGGTAACAGACTGCCTAAAAAAACAGAGAAATGTAGGTCAGTTGAAAAAAAGGGATTTGGAAAGAAAACAAAAACGCCGGACCATAGGAATTAGACGACCGAAAAAAAGAATAAAAAGTGAAATTGACGTCTCGCAACTAGCCCTGTTAATAAGCTTTACGATAATGCAACATTTTTTATGACACGTTTACAAGTGGCGTTTTATTTACGATTTCCCACATTTATTGTGCATATTAGAGATAGCAAGATTTATTCAAGTTCGACTTTTCTATATGATCCTTCATTTGTTCATAGTCTTTAAACGTTAGAAGCTTAATCAGAGGGTAATTTAATGTTTATTCAATCTTCTCCATCGTCTCAGTTGAAGGCAGCTCCGCTCGTTGAAGGCAGTGTTAACATGTTTCTTAACATTTTTTCCATTAATTCCATTGCCTCCTCGACATATATTTAAAAAAAATTGTAGAAATTGTTTCCTATCCCCGCTTGCACAAGAGTTCCTACTTTTATGTATTCCCTTTGAAACACGGTGTGAGCCTATCCGGGGAACAATTACGCGCTCACCTTGTGTTTCGCGTAGCGGAGAGGCGCGTCGCACAATAGCCTCATTTACGTTCGTTATGACATCGCTCACTTTCATCGTGGAACACCTCTAACACGTGCAAATGGACCCCCAGGGTCCCCACCAGCCCGAACGCGCTCTCCCGGGTGCGTGGCAGCGCGGGGGGCGGCAGAGAGTGGGGAGCAACGCGGTCGGACGAGGCGGAATTGGGTGGTGAGAGACGGGACGGGCGGGCCGATGTGTTGCGGGGAGGGGAGGAAACGGGGATGGGCGATTCGGGTAGAGTTGTGGCGGGGAGAGTTGAAGTTGTTATGGATGGAGCGGGTCCAGGTGTGGCAGAAAGGGGCGGGAGCGGGGATGGGCGGCAGGGTTAGAGGTGTGGCAAAGAGGGGGCGAAGTTGTGATGGACGGGGCGGGCTGAGGTGTATCAGAGAGGGGAGGGGCGGGGATAGGCGATACGGGTAGGGGCATGGCGGGAATGGCAGAAATTGTTGTGGATGGAGCGGGCGAGGTGTGGTATGAATGGGAGGGAGCGGGGATGGGCGTCACGGGTAGAGTTGTGGCGGGGAGGACAGGTAGCGGGGATGGGCGTGACAGGGTGGGGCAGGACGTAGTAGGGCGGGGAGGGTCGACCCGTGGGGCGACGACGAGTGGACGCGTGAATTATGACAAGGAGGTGCGAGGGCGGCCCGTGTCGCCAGGGGGTGTGACGCAGCCCGAACGACTGCTGCCGTTGCTTCTACAGCCGATGCCTGTTGCCTACTGTTGTCCCTCTCTGCAGCTTTCGATTTGTAGATGCAACCCCCTTATGTTAAAGTGATTCTCGTTTTGCATCTCCTACTCCTTAATTCGCCTTTCCTCTAGCGAAGTTTTTCTGCAACCCTTTTTTTCTTTCTTCCTTCTATTCAATTTAAATTTGTATTTTCATCAACGTGATCTTCCCGATTCTTCCTCTTCGTTCTCCTTTTGCCCTTCTCTCATTTAGTTCCCTTCCTCCGTTTCGTCTTAATTTCATGTGACTTGCAATTTTAAATTGTCCTTCACAACGACATCCACTAATAAGAACCTCATTTCGCATGACCTCACCCCGATTTTCAATCATCTCTACTCCTCGGGTCCACGTCCGTCACCCCCACTCATCTCCTATCTCTACCCTCAACTGTACGAGTCTCACTAAAGATTGCGCCGACCCCTGCACCTTCACAGCTCTCGCAAACTCTGGCCGGTTTACACATTCGCTTTCACCTCTGCCCTTTTCTACACCCTGAATGACTCCACCTCCGCTCGCACCTCTACGTGGCGCCACTTCATTAAGTACAGTTCCCCAACTAAAAACACTCAAACTGTCAGTCACTCCGCCAACTTCTCTCACATTAGTTATGATCACACCTAGTTTCCATGATCACTCCTTGTTTCCATGTGTCCCATCATCTATCGGCTCGACCTATGTTACCTCCATCTACCAATCTTTTCCGAGACACCCACCTTCATCTCAACTCTTCCCACATGCCCACTTACCTCCCTCAACCCCTCGTATATCGCCGCCCCTTTTGACCCCGTATCACGCGCAATATCTGACCAGCACACTTTCACCACTACCCCCCATCTCCATTCCCACACAAGTTCAAATCCCCACCTCCCCAAAGCCTCTCAGATACTTCTCCCACGCAGAGTCCCCGCCACCCCCATCTCCACCCCGACCGCCTCCACCAGCGCGCGCCGCGTGCCTCATGAAGCGGGGGCGTGAATTGGGGGGGTGGAGGGCACGCAGGTAGGTCGCTGGCGAGCGGCGCGACGGCCCGCCGGACACGGCTGTGCGTTTAACCGCCATTTTCCCCGGCGAGCGGCATTGTGCGCGTGAATGGAGCGCCGCCGCCCCCGATAAGTGCGGGGGTTCCCCCATTCTCCGCGCGCAGTTGGCGACACTGCGCCCCGTGACAGCCCAATTAACCTGTTACGTTGGCCGCGCTGACGGACCAATCAGAGCCCATTGTGTGCTCGTGTTCCGCCGCAACCCCCCTTGACGTGCATCCCGGCGGACGTAGGCGAACTCCCACCCCCCCCGCAACCTCATCCCTTCACCCTGCAGTTTTTGTGTGCCCTTTTGTTTCCCCGCGGTCCGAAGCGTCGCATAAGGGGTTTCGTTGTGTTTGTTTACCGGGAGGTGATTCGCTGATGAGTGATAATCATACAGTGCGAAGCGGACGGGACGGCTGAGCTCCGGAGCGGCGTGCTCTGCAATTTTTCTCGCATTCGTGTGTGGTCGAGCGGGACTGTGCGGGAGTTAGGGTGGGGGAGGATGTGTTTTTTAACCGCTTGTGGTCTCATTTTGGATGTTTGTCGCCCGTACTTTGCGCCAAGTTACGAGCAAGTAGGCAAGTGAGCTGGCAAAAATGCTGAACGGAAGCGAGGTTGGTGTTTTGGGGGATAAGCGAGGATGTGTTCATTGCTCGTTGCTGGGCTTATTGCTTCATCAATGAGGGTCTTTGCTGCGAAGAATGAAATTATTTTTTGTAACTAAAAGCAGAGTGTAAATATTAGATTTTACATGATCTTGATATTCTAAATATCAACGTTTAAATAGTTTTCTTCCCAAATGATGATGCAATAAAAGTTTCTTCCCAAATGATTATTATTACTAGTAATTTTAAATTTCCATCCAAAGTCATAATACAACAAGTTAGTAAACTACTTCATTTTTTCAAGACAATGTTCATTTATTTATTTTTACAGTCAATAGCCCTCCAAACCGCTTTATGTCCTCAAGCGCCACTAGATATTTGCAGTAGTGGGGCGTACTAGGGAGATGGAAAAGTGAAATAGTTCGTAATTGCGACTGTTCACCACTTAATTGAAAGTAATTCACTTGTTACTATGTTGTTTGAAACAATTAAAGGAGAAATTACTGTCCAAAAGTTAAAGAATATTTTTCTCTGCTGTTTTCTTGTGACACGTTTTATGAAATTATTTGTGTTTAGTACCTGTAAAATTTCTCATAAGTAGTTCTTTGTCATGGAATGAAACCTACCCAAATAAAGAAAAGTTCTAAGTGTTCAGTATTTTAGTATGTATAAAGTAACTATTCTTACTCTTTAAGTCATTTTAAATAGTTCAATCTTCAAAGTATTCTAACTACAAATTGGTTTGTTACGAACTTACTCGTAAAGCTGTCTGCACTCGTATATACTTGACAGAATTAAATTAGGACTTGTTTAGATTCTTTTTACTCTCCCAAGTCGTTTAATACTCAATGGCCATAGTGTCTAGATGACCACTTTTAGACAGTGACGAGAACTGCAGAATTCCAGCGTTTTATGACATAGCAAATCACTCAGGCTTAGAAAGGCTGCTTGTCAGTGATAATCTAGAGGACAGGTTAATAAAAACGTACACAGTGAAGAAACACATAAACGGCCGCGTTGTTTAAAAAATATTTTGGTAGTTAAATATGATTTCAAAAGTATAAAAAAATTCGATAATAGTCAAACCTGATAAAATTTCAGCAAAACATTCAGCAAAACTCTCTGAGAAAAATTGTGTCTTAAGCTATGCAACGTTGCATATTCTCGTAGCACCCAAGACACCCTATCTCCTCTACTTGTCTACATTTCGACAGTGTAGGTCTTCCATGATGTACGAGTTGTCGAATTTCTCGCTCAACGCCCCTTGGGTCGCATCTCTATAATCGACAGATGAGTCTAAATCAAGGTATTCTTTGTTTATTGATTAAATGACGAAAGTAAAGAAAGTTTTTTACGAGCTCATCCGCAATCCGAAATAGGAATGCATTCAAACTTAGCAAATACTTGAGAGATACTTCTTACAGTGCATCATATGAATAATTACAAAATGGGCATTATTAAAGTTGCAGAACGAAAATTTTATATACACGCAATGTGTTTTGAGTATTAATATAGTTTAAATAAATCGAAGATATTGAAAAATTTGACAAAATAGAAAAATAATAAAAATAGAAAAAATGTGTTTTTTTTATTAGATGATAGAAAAAAATATGTAATTGCCGTCTGTGTTTTCTTTAGCTACTGGACAATTTTCGTAACACTCAACACGTCATATCTCCTCCATTTCGCCGTGACGTACAAGCTGTTTTCGAATTTCGCGCTTAACGCTCCACGGGTGGCCCTGGAGCATTTTGGTAATTGGCAGCGCCGCTCCTCCTCAACAGATGAGTCTAAATCAAGGTATTTTTGGTTTACTAATTAAATGATGAGATCTAAAGAGTTTTTAACCAGATCTTCCACAATCTGAAATGGGAATACCTTCCAACTTTCCAAACCTTGAGAGAATCTTCGTACAGTGCACCCTAAGAATAATAACGAAATGGAAATTAATAAAGCACGAAAATTTTGGAACACACAACATGTATTTGAATTATTAATATAGATTAAATAAGTGGAAGATATTGAAAATTTTGACAAAATAGAAAAATAAGAAAAAGACGTAAAGATAAAAAATATTGGATGGCAGAAAATAAATAAATAAACATCGTTTCTTGTTTTGTTTTGTTTTTTGAGCTGCTAAGCAAATTCGAAAACTACTCAGATGTATTGCTGTTGTTTTTTTTAAGAAATGCCTCCCCAACGCTCAAGACAATTTTCGTAACACTCAACGCGTCACATCTCGTCTATTTCGCCGTGACGCACATGCTGTTGTCGAATTTCGCGCTTAACGCCCCACGGTTCGCCCTGGCGCATCTCGGTAATTGGCAGCGCCGCTCCGCCTCGACAGACGAGTCTAAATCAAGGTCGCGCGGAGGCGAGGGGTGTCGAGGGCCGGCCTAAAAGCACTCGCGCATCTGCGAGCGGCGAGAGGCACTCGACGACGCGACGGGGACATTTCCCCCCGCAAGCCAGGGAAAGAGAGATATACGCGCCTATTTTTCATACGGCAAAAAGTGAAATAAAGTGTTGGCTAATTTTGGGGATACCTTACTCTTACTGCCAAGATGTACGCGCCGGCCTCCGTTATAAAGTCTGCTTTCATCTAATTTGCTAAAGCTTATTCTTTCAAGGTAATGAGAGCATCGCGTAGTGGAGGCTCCCCTCCGTCTCGTAGCCCTTGTAAAGGCAAATCAAGTTAACTCTCCATTACGTTAACCGAGTTAAAAAATTCTTGTAAGTTTCCCATTCGTTTTTTTTTTATCCGACGCACACCTTTGCCCGACCTTTTCTCGTTCCCCGCCTTGTACTCCACCCTACGTGCCCTTTCTGAGTCGTTCCCCTTCCCTCATCCTGCCCGCACACTTTTATATAAAAATGTAATTAAAAATGTTCTACGTTCTGGCGCATATTTTATAACTTAAGTCGGTGCTCTTGCCTTCATAAGCGGTCCTTTATCGCTCCTAATTTTATTCCCTCCCTTAGAGCCCAGTCTCCCCCCTGCATTCCGCCCACCCTGGACCCAAGCTTTCCTTTACCTTCGGGCCGAGTGGTAGGAGGCGCAAGCAAGCCGAGCACGCAGTTACAAGGGGGCAAGTAGGTGTTCGTGTAGATGCCATAACCTTTTCTCTAATGTTATATTTATACCTTTTATTTTTATAGCCAATCGCAGTAAAGCAAAGCGATTTAGGAACTTTGCAGAATGCGATAAGGTATTTAAGGGACCCGGCCGTAACTTATTGATTAACTAATAACTTTCCGTTATCTCGGCGCGTCAAGAAGTAATAAGGTGCCAGGTTTATGTGGTGTCGGAGCTAAAACCGCGCTGGAGGTTCTCTTTATGGGGCGGCCCGGATATACCGGAAGTAATGGCTGCCTCGCGTACGTGCTCGCTGCGTGGGTGTGCTGGTGGGCGGTGTAGTTTTGGCTGTGTGAAGTATATCGGCCCTAGGTTCAACATCTAATCGATAGGTCTTGTTCGTTTTGCTTATGATTTCAGGTACGTTTGATATCTGTAGCAGAGATGGAATTATCTTCTGTTGCCTTTGATTTATTTGCATCATGTTATGATTCACTTGTCAGAACTTGTACTCCATTCTAATCAAGAAGTCACGTTTCTTTTTTATACTCGTACATCTCTCTGTCTGCCTGTCTGCCTGCCTGCCTGCTTGTCTGTCTGGCTATCTGCGTGTCTGCCTGTCTCTCTCTTCCACATACGATCATATTCGTATACTTATGCACGAGGTAAACATTTCTTACTTTTCCCTTATAGAAGGTAAATATTCATAGTTGTTAACAAATTTAATAGTTACATAAATATTTATTATTCAACTTGAGCGTAGATCTGATCAATAAAACTAAAAGCTGCGTAATATTGTCTCAAAAATAGCTTGCATCTGTATTTAAAATTTATTTAAACTTTCGTAGTGAGTTTCTGATACTTGCATGATGTTTTTTCATGAACACCACTTGTTGCAGAAGATCATGACAGGAAGCGAGTCTTTTGAGCTTTGTTACTGTATCGGGAGATACCATTCAAAACGAATTCATTTCAATTTTAATCGGACAGTAATCTTACCTGCCTGTAAGGCTAACATGTCGAATTCATGAATGGAAAAAATGGAAACAATTCTTACCAGTAGTTGAGTCCTAACCTTGAGCGTGTGTATCTTGCGCGTTTGGATGCACATCATTTAATCTCTAACTAGTGAAGTTTAAACACAAAACTGCTTTTTTGTCAGCCAAGGTTGATTACATTTACTCAATCAAATAGAGACGATACTGTGTAAACATACGTGATTGCGGGTATTGAATGCTAACATTTAATTTCTCTTAATAAAGAAGATTATTATTCCAACCGCACTGCCTGCTTAAGTATTCTTACACTTTTTCTGGGATGAAAATGAAAATTCTTTAATCACCAATGGTAATATTCTGGTTTCTTCACTCATTTAAAGTTAGTGATATAAGAGAAAAGACATTCATTTGAAGTTTTTATAATAAATAAGCGCAAGTGCTTATAATAGATTTGTTTAATTAGGAGAATTGGAGACGATTGTGAGGAAGTAATAATAAGGTTTCGTTGTTGTTTAAATATTCATATCGACAACAGAGCAATTCAATTTCATGTCGATAATTTTCCCCCTTCCCAACAAACGTATGGTTTATTAAATAATTTGTATCATTAACCGCAATTGAGAAGTATCTGCACTAACAATAATCTAAAGTAACTTTTAACTGCTTGTTTGAACTCAAATCTCCTCCAAAATACTGCTACTACTTCCTTCTCCAACAGCGGCACAGCAAACAAAAGTAGCGTCCGGCAAATTAACTTCCCTCGAGTAAAACGATATCCCGCGAGGCTTTTCTTTTCCCAAGGCGCCGCTAGAGCGCGCTTCGAGGTTCGCGGGAGCACTTTCCCCTCTTCTTCACCACCCCTCCCCCCACTCCCACCCCCCCGCCCCCTCGCCCGCGCGTCCTTCTTCCCCGGCGGCCGCGGCTCCAGCCAGGCGGGCGGCGCTCACGCACACATACGCACACACACACACATACACACACACACACGCACACACGCGCCGTGCTCCCTCGCACACACGCACACGCGCGCGCGCGCTCTCTCGCGCCCGCTACGGCGCCGACACCGATACCGCACGGCGCCACCCTCGCCGCCGCCGCCGCCGCCGCCGCCGCCTTCCGCCCCCGCAGACGTTCGAAAGGTCTGGTTCCCCTCCGCAGAGGTATTTTTACCAGCCGCGCACCTGGACGAGGTACCCGCACGCGGGTAGGGCGAAAGGTGACACTCCTGTGTGGGTGTTCCAGAGTCCTTTGTTCTTCACGGGCCTTGGGAAGTTCTTTGTGAAGGGGGGAAATACAATTTTAGCGAACTTCAGACGCGTCGTTTGTTGGTACTGATTGTTTTGCAGTATTTCGGATAATCGATGCAGACGGAACTTTAAAAGTAACAATAAAACTGCACTTCAAAAGTGGCAATAAAATATTTAATAGAAAAATCATTCATGAATTTCTTTTCATGAAGGATGCTTAAATCAAATTTCAGTTGTAAACTCTGCGGAAAATCAGGAAAATTGTTGGTTAAAAATGGAGCAAAACATATACTCACTATAAAGAAAGGATTCGTTAGAGATGGTCCTGGTGATCGTACAATGATTTTGTATTACTGAACCACTACATCAGCGCTACCCAACCAAACAGGAACGAAAAGCTTTTTGACCGGTATCCCTTATGAACTATCGAAACAAATTATTATAACTAAACTATTATCGAAACAAATTATTATACAAAACTGTTATAACAAAAGATAATGTATTAACACTCCTATAAAAAGCAAATGTATTTCTAAATTATGTGAATTTTCTTATAAGAATGTGGTATTAATAAAAATATTGAACTACAAACGGCCGGTATCGTACGGATTCGGTTCGTAATAAATTTCGGCTGCTGTCTCCTTTCGACAGCGATTATTGTTTGCTGTATATTGACCTAATGATATTCATGGCTGAGTACATATAGTATATAGGGAGTATGATAATATGTGACTGGCTAGCTATACTGCATACACGGGTAGACGCGTATTTTTAGGCTGAATAACGTAATGTCGAAATTTCTTACACAAATGTATCTTTCTCCCGACGTTTATGATGAATGTCAATATTGTCCACTCGAGAGATGCACATATTTTTCGACCTGTATATACCAACTGCGTGTTTCTTTCTCAAGAAAAAAAATACCGTCATGTTTGAAATGGTTGGGTATCAATAATGATGTCTGAATTTTCACAATTAAAAAAATAACGCAATCTGATTCCACTGTTTCCCCGAAAGAATTTGCATTTGCAATAGTGTACGAGGGAATTTAAATCTTGAAATTACTTGGAAGAAGAAAATATTTTTCCTTCATAAAGGCCAATACCTCGATTTCGCCCCAAATGTCAGATACCATTATTTACACTCTAACGCCTAAACATATAATTAATAATAATAATAATAATAATAATAATAATAATAATAATAATAAAACAAATGTCAAAATATTATTCACTTAACAGTTAGCTTTCTTCTTGATTCATTACTGTGACTTCATACGAAACTCTTCTCGCGAATCTTAAAAGGGAAAAAAAATGAAAACGTAGAGAACTAGTTTTCTCATGACATGAAGTGACATTGTTTTCAGTGTGACTGCCAGTCGATGGTCCGTGTGCCGTGACGCCATCCCAGCGGTGGTCCTTCCCTTCGTATAACGGATGTGTTGCTCCCCGTAGTGTGCGGGAGAGGAGGCTGGGGAGAGCGCGAGAGTTGCATTCCTCCGTTGGAGGGCGCGAGGGCGTGGGCGAGGGCGTCTGGGACACACCTGGGCCGAGCGAAGGCGGCATTCCAAAAGCCGAGATGGGTTCCGTTTCGGTGCACGGGAATGGAGTACGCAGATAACCGTGCACAGGAAAACAGGGTAATACATTGCGAAGATTTTGACACTGGCAGTTTGGATATACATGGAGAGAATTGAAATGTCCTAATTGTCAGCAAGGTAGATTTGAAGCCTATTTTTGTGTTGTTTGATAGTTATTTTATTTCGTGAATTCTTTTTTTTTAAATTTTTGCTGCGGCAATTATATATGCATTGTTTAGCTTTACGACATTGGTGACGTGATTAATGTGACAATATGTTTGCAAAACAGGGAATAAATGTCGTATTTCAGGTTATTGTTAGTTCAAGAGAGAATGCAAGAAGGTCGACCTTGAAATATTAAACGAATAACATTTGAAATATTTAAAAAGGATATTTAATTTATGTAATTTGTACTACTAAATATCATTTTCAATTTTCACAAATACTACGTTTCCATAAAAAAGAATTACTTCCACAATACCTTACGCTTAAGAAGTTCTTGGATCTACGCCTGTGTTAATTACATCGTTAGAATTATTTCCCAGACACGTGCTTCATGTCTCTCAATTATTCACTGCCGAAATACGTAAAAATTAATCAAAGATTTTCATGGCAAATTGAATTAACTGGGCCAAGTAGTGGTAGTAGACTCCAGATATTTATCGTTAAAAAATGTATAATGTTTCAAAATTTGTTCACATTAATTCATAATGAAAATTTTGGCCTGAACTTATGTAATATGATGTAACCGCCTGCATTAGAATAAATTTGTCTGCAACGGTAGCCTGATAATGAAACAAGAGTATTCAACATAATGAGCTATTCAAAGAATTTACTGTCGTGGTAGCTTACGAGCAATTCAGCATATACCAGGAAACCCGGTTTTCGGAAGATTCCAGGTGGGAAAAGTCAATTTTATGAACAAATCAAAAATCATTTCTAATTAAATATAGTATAGTAGCTATTGAGTCAGAAAGTGGTTGAATTTACGTTAAGAAAGGAAGCTTATTTCTACGTCCTTGACAGGGTGATGAAAACAAAAGTTATAAGAATAGTAACAAATATGCAGATAATAATAATATTAATAATAATAATAATTAATATTGTTATTATTACGTAAGGAAATTAAAGAAAAACAGAAGGAAGAAAAAGGGAGTGAAGGCAAACTACACAAATTCTATATTTTATTTATACATTTCATCATACTGACGTGGATTTGGTATACAATTAGACCATGGCCTCCTGCGGATTCACAAAACCACCGTCCTCCATCCGCCGGCATTGCAACGCTTCAGGAATCGCTGTGCAGCGGAAGGCCACAGGAGGCAGGCAAGGCTTCTTGGTCGTTCCGCGGACAGCGCGCACCCTTTCGGGGCGTCGAGTGGGCGTATTCTGGGCACGCGCGCATACCTGGCTTATACCTCCGCTATCTGCTTGGCTGGCCTCGGCGGCGTCTGCGAAGCGTCCGCCCTCCGCGCGCTGATCGTCGGAGATGATTGGCTCCGCGATCTGGAGAGGCTTACTAGTGCCTCTTCGCTGACCTTCCTCCCGAGAGCTTTCAGTGGCCTTCTGTCGATCGCTGATCCACGAGATTTGCGGTTTGCATGTGTTGTCCTTCGGTGGTCGTTGAAGATACGTTTGTGTCGTTGGCGTGTTTGTTGATTCACGAAGTAAATACGCTCGTTATACTCAATGATAGTATTGCGAAAAATACCAAGCGGTAGTTGCGTATATTAAACAATATGAGTGATGTGACTGAAATTAATACATATGAAGAAAAATCGTTGTCAATTTTACCAAACTTTAGGTTATTTGAGTCACTGGTGAATTTTTCTCCATTCAGTATATCCAACTAACGAAATTTAGTAGATAAATTGTACAAGTGTAATATTTTAATTCAACATCAATCTCAAATAAAAATTACCTTCAAAATTATGTTATATTTTTTCTCTTTTTAGGAGAATATGCGATGAGCTTGTTCGAGTTTTGCGGACAGTTTCTATCACACTTTCAAAGTCAGAGATTGCATAATAATATTAAAAGTCAATGCTATTGAGATATTCGCAGCTTATAAAGTGTAATGATTTGTCATGAAGAGAGGAACCACGGAAGGTTAAGGTTTCTTAAGAGACTCATTGCAATTACACGATATAAAAGATACCACAAGTCTAATTTGATGACACGTTGACCCAAGCTGCAACGAGGGAATTGTCGTGAAACGTCACTGGGAAGTTAGAGAAAGAGCAGGTTTTCAACAAACACTCATGACCTTAGTGTAAAATGCTTAAGAAGACTCACTGTAAAATGCTTATGAAAACTCTAGCGCGGACAGTTCTTCCGCCAGAAATTCATCAATGTTATAGAAAATTATTTTAAAATAATAAAAATTAGAATACAACACATACACAAATTATTTTAGAGGCATTGTTGTCAACTACTCTGCAAACCAGGAAATAAATTTGTGCTCAACTAGTTTAATTAGCTTTACAGTAATACGATTATTAATTAAGAGTACATAATTAAATTTATAGTGAAATGTATGCTTAAAGTAAAGTCTTAAATAAGAAAATTGCTACTGTAAGCTACAAATAGTTCTGTGTGTAAATGCAGAGAAATAAATGTACAACATTCAACAAACGTAATCTGTGGCCTATAATTTGTAAATGTTGTTGAAAACGTTATTTGCTAAAACAGTTGCGTAAAAAATCAGTATTTATTTCACGATATATCAGATAATTCAGCCAGACAGTGACGCTTAGTACGTCAAGCAGTAAATGCAAAAGTTTCCACCTAGCTTCGTGTATATCACCTGCGAGCGCTAACCTTCGTTCGCAGCGCGTCGATAGATGCCGTCATTCCCAAAGCAGCAGCTCTTCGGCAGACGGCTACGAAAACGCGCCCGTTTGACGGCTGACGGCCGCGGTTTCAAAGGCGTTCATCGCCCACGCGCTGTCGTCGCCACGTGCACGTGCAGGGCGGCGCGGCGGGGGCGGCGCGGGACGATGCGACGCACAGTGGGCCAAAATGACTTGGAATGCCCGCAGAGCAGTGTCGGATTACGCCTGGTTTCACGGAGAATTCATGGAAGTAACAACTCCTGCAAAGCAGGGTAACGAATATTTTACCAATATTTCAGATGTTTGTCGCGGTCTGTAAACAACTAAATATGTTGGAAACATCGTAATAAATCTGCAGTTAAAATTGTCGTGATGGATTTCAGTATAATCCAGTTGATTACGCGTTGGGGTGCAAATAATACATTTTTACTTTACGCAAAAAAAATCATTTTTGTTGCAACATTTATACGAAATTCCCTGACATACGATTGAGTTTTATTGCTATTTTTTATGCATGTCCTTGCTACTTGATACATCCAGAGAAACTGATAAAGAGAAAAATGTGAGATAGTTATTTACATCCGGACGCCTAAAAAAATGTATTTATACTTATACCTATTTTTCTATTTTTTATATTAGTTAATAAGTTTTTCTTGGTTTGGACAAATAAAGTGGCGGGAGGGAGAATGATTCCGGAACATAAGCAATGAACAGAAATTTCCATGACTAATTTCGAAGGCGAACTCACCTCATAACCCTTTGAATTTACGCCGTTCCTTCCTCACCTGAACCACCTGGACCATTAATCGGTATTATTTTCCCCAGTTCTAGTGTGCGTGGCGGGTGTTCGGCTGTCAGGTGCGGGATGGGGGCGCCGTATTTCGCAAGACGCCGAAGAACGCCCGCCCGCATGGGCGGGGCGGGGCAGGGCTGGGCGTGGGCGGGGCGGGCCGCAGGGGAGGGACGCCGGCGTGAAGGGCGGCCGTGTCCGTGGCAGTCTCCGCATGCATAATGCAGCGGCGGCGGCGGGCAGTGTCATCATGATGGTTTACGCGCCCAGGTGCGGGCGGGGCGCGGGCGTGACCGATGGCGGAGGCGGCGCCGGGCGGGCGGGCGGGCCTGAGGCAAAGTCGGTCCGCTGGCGACGGTGATAGTGACAGTGTGATGGGCGCGGTAGGGGTCGCAGACGACAGGCGTCGACGAGTAATGTGGAGTGGGAGTCGAGGGATGGGCTAAGATGGGAAGTAATTGCGAGAGGAGTGGAAGATACTCGCTGTGGAATGTAAGCTGTGAATCATTGCTAGCGAAAGGTTTGAATAAATACTGCTCAGAATTAGGACCTGTTTATATGTTCTATTAATTTGACACTCACTTTGCATCTGAGAATTGAGTTGGAAGTTATTTTACTGATCATAATGTTGCTTTATAATTCAAAATAATTGTGAACCCCTTAGACAATAGTCATATATCATATAGGAAGAGAGATGGCTGTCCAGAAATGTATAAAATAGGCGGTAAAACATTTACTATTATTCTTTCAATGTGAATCCCCTGACGCTCCAAAAGAGGAGAGAATTGGTTTCGAAGCATAGGCTAAGTGAGAACTTGAGATTCTGATGGATGATCACGAGAGGCAATGTGGTTGCCCCCCCCCCAACGGGGTGAATGAACGATTATGTGAATGAACACGCGTGCAAAGGATGCATAAAAGTCGGACGGGCAGAGAGGCGAGAGTTAAAGTGCTATGCTTTGATAATATAAAATAATAATAAATGAACTAAATAAGTAAATTCATTGTTGACTTACGGTGAGCTGGCGGATGTCGAGAAGGAAATCAAGGACCGGGCGAGTAAAATACAGAATTAGAGTAACCGATTTCCAGAGAAATGGGCTTGATCATGCAAATGGTTGATCACGTGAAAAATAGACACTGGTTGAAAGTTTGCTTGCAGGCGAAAGGAAATAATTGTGTGTCGATGTGACGCGGGGTATACGCGGCGAGATGTAAAGAAAGGGTAACATAAGTAAGGACATGTGTGCTATTGTGTAATAAACAGGACCCAGGCATTCCAATTCCCATAGTTTACTACTGTTGATTACAGAATTCATCTCATTCCCAAGACATTAAGTTCAAATGTAAACTAGTATAGAAACTTCTATTAATTGAAAATCATTATCTGCAGTTATTAACGTTGTTGATTACAGAATTCATCTCATTCCCAAGACATTAAGTTCAAATGTAAAACTAGTATAGAAACTTCTATTAATTGAAAATCATTATCTGCAGTTATTAACGTTCTTGATCCACACTCTAGGTCCACAGATGGTGAACTCAGTTGAAATAAAAGTTCATTTCAATTGACGCAAGGGAAACAGGAAAGTAAAGAGCAAACATCAGGTGACCGGTGGGAACTGCGAGCTCTGAGGTTGTAACCCCGAGCAGTCGGAGGGCGGGAGGCAAACCCGCTGGGCGGGCGGGCGGTCATCCAAACGGCGGCAACGGGCGTGCGCCCTACCGCTCCCACACGCCGCGTGCGCGCACAAATCTCCCGCTCGCATCCATCACTCTAGAGAGAGAGAGAGCGCGCGCGAGAGAGCTCGGGGGAGCTCGAACCCGGGACCGCCACCGAGCAAAGTAAGCGGCCGCGCGGGCCGGGCCGCGCTCGCCTCAAGGTGGCGCTGACAGGAGGCGGCTCTACTCCATCACGGCGAGGCGCGCGCCGGCCTCTGGGCGCGACAGCAGCGCTCGCTCGCAGCGGCGGCGGCGGCCCACGCGTCTCCGGCATACCTCGCCCGCACGCCCGCCCGCCACGGGGCGTGCGCGCGACATCTTCCTCCGCGCCGCACGCGCCCCGCCCACCTCGCTCCTCTGCGCCGCCCGGCGAGGCGGATGGACGATGAGGGACGTAAGATGTTCGTGGCGAATGGGGGCGGATCCGCGGGAGGGTCGCTGGGAGGCAAGTTCCCTCATTAGAGATGCAAATGTTACTACAGTAGTGCTAAAAAAGAAAAAAAACCTTTCACCTCGCTCACAGTTGTAATATGCAACATTATCCTGAAAATACACCATTTGATTTGCAAAAATCGAGTGAGTATGAAGGTAATGGAATTGGAAACGTCTAATCTACACAAAATTTGTGATGACCAGTTTCTACTAATTTTTGCTTAAATTTGAAAGATCTGTAAAATACAGAAGATATAGAATGCCCATTTTATTTAGGTGATGCAGTTTCATTGAGCCCTACTGTATATGTGTTTCCCTTCTATTTTTGTATTATGCAAGTAGCTTTACTGCAGATCCTAAAATATCATGAATCCCAATACTACAATGTTCACAAACCTCTTGAATCTTAATGAATTGTACTAAAAATATTAAAAAATACACTATCGTTTGAATGTGCTTGCTTTAACGGAATCACTGGGAATATTTTGAACGCTTTCGTGATGTATTTTAGTGCTTTGAAATAAAAACGAATGTTTCAAGTAGTAAAATGCAAAAATACGTTAACTAAAATAAAGTTGTATATATTCAAAGAAAGGAGCAAACGAAATGTATCTGAAGGTTTAGAGAAGGGAGAATGATGGAATTTCAAAAGATTCTTAGGATTCGAATGTCGAAACACTCTAAAAATTGTGAATCCAGGATGCAAAATCTATTTTATTCAAATTTACTGTATTAGGAATTGATAAATTGTTGCATTTTTTTTATTTTTAAGGAGAATTTGGTATGTTTCAAAATATTTATATATCTCAATTTTTTCCTAGTAACTGGAGTTCTTAATGATCTATAAAACTAGCCGATTTTTAAAGAAACATTAGAAAATGTTTTATGTGAAACAGTTTTACTTTTTTCATACGTAAATAACAGACTTGGGTAGCGTAACCTAAATTAATGCATCGAATCGCAATTTGTATTTTGTGTGGTTGATTTTGACATCAGTAAAAAAATTAAAATAATCCACATTCATCAGCTCAGATCTACAAACATACAGGTGAAACTTAGGTTGAGTCGTGTCATTTTGCAAAAGGTCAAAGACTTTTTCCTCAATTTGTTCGTGGATGATAGGACTGCATAAACAAGTTCACAAACTACATTGTTCACCTCATAGTTTTTTTCATGAACTCTATTGAGAACACTCGCAAGAGCCAGGGTAGAAGCATGCCAGTAAGCGGTACTCACAAGTAATTTTTTTCAGCCATCCCGAACATTGTCTCTCGAATTTGTTTAACCTTTTGTCGAAGTATTCAGTGCGCGTAATCTTGAGTAAATCTCAGCTGCATTGTCACGTTTCCGATTCCGGTTAACAATCGAAGAACACGACCTCATTTCCTCTTTCCACTAGAGCGGCCCCTTTCAAATTCCGCCTCAACGAGTGCCTCCGGGCAGGGGAGCGCGCCTCTGTTGGCACCCCTGCGCGGCACGCGCGACTCCCGCCGCCGCCGCCAGCTGCACCCTTTCCCCCGGGGGCAACCCTTTGGAAGGCGGCGGCGTCGGCGGCGAGCGGGCGGCCTACCTTGCGTTAATCGCAAGGGCAAACACTAGAGCGCCCCTGATAGCTGCCACTGCCCGGGGCGAGGGGGGACGGCTGGGCACGAGCGACGGGCGGCGCCCGCGGGCGCAACGCTCTCCCGGAGGCACAGTGGGCGACAGTGGCATCAGTATCGCTCATTGCGTACCTGCAACCTATATTATGCTATTCCTCCTTACAATTTGTTTAAAATGTTGTGACCTGGCTCATAGCGTACCTGCAACCTATATTCTGCTATTCCTCCTTACAATTTGTTTAAAATGGTGTGACAGCGTGTAAGTAAAAAATTAAAATGAATACGTCTCGTGTATGTTAACTTCTTAAAGATATATGTTAACTTTCAGCATTTGTATTACGAGAGAAGTCTGTCTGGTACATGTAGATACATTAATCTGTTGAATGCTGACTGAAATATATTCGAAAAATTCTCCGCTTTTTGCTGTATACTGCCTAAAAGGTGTGAAATATTAGTGTGAATCTTGGCCTAAAACATGTGAAAATTCGTTAAAACAGTTGCAATTACCAGTAAAATAGTTAATGATGATTACCATGACAAATTGAATATTTCTCAATGGTTGACGTAAATATAAGTTAAAATATTTTTTAAAAACTTAATTTAGAAGATAATGCAAGAAAAACCATGAAGACACATACTACATACTATCGACTTCTTGATTTATTGATCGTCATGGGAATAACAAGACTTTGTAAGTATAAAATACAGTGGAGAGATTTTGCTTTTAAAGTCAGTTGATCATTTTTAACTATAAAATATATCAATATCAATTTAAATACAAAGAAATATCGAATTGCCTGTTATATATGGCATGCACAGCCGATTACTCTAAAAACCACTCTGGGAGAGCTCGCGCTCTGCTCACCACGCTACAGCTTATCCCTTCATTTTGAGCAGGCATGCGTTCTCCCTTAGTCTCTACCGTGCTCTCCCGTTTCGACCCACTGCCCGCCGCCGCAGGCGTCGCCCCGCGGGCGTACTTTTTCTCGAAAGATCTCGGGCCGTACCCACGCGTCCGCTGTTTGCTTGGAGTAGTTATTACGTAGGTAGGTCAACAAATGAAGGGGATTTCGACCGGTTTATTTATTGACTTATCCGCGGGTAAATAACGAAAAGTTTAAACTCCGGGGACGAGGCCCCGCGGCGTTCGCCATGGGCTCGCCAGGAAACGATCCAGGTGTGACCGAAGCCTCCGTCAGATCGAAGGATACTTTTGAGGTTGATTGTGTTGGAACAGGGTTACTGCTTGGTGATTGTGGGGATCCGGTAGCTCGGAACGACTGTGTCGAGTCTTTTACGCGCGTGGTATTTCGTTATTTCTGAGACCCCCCTGCCTCATAATCATAAATAAGGCTAACTGTACAGTTTTTTACGGGTTGCTTCAATTTTATATTGAAAGGCAGCTTTTTCACGGGTTCATTGAAGTGTGATTTTTATGTTGCTGAGAGGATTTAAGACCACTTCGAAATCGTCGACTCAATCTGAAAATTGCGGGAGAGGAGTAGGAAATACTGAAAGTACTGCATAAATTTCCTTTGAGCGATAAATATAATTATATAATATATTATGTAAAATGTAATGTATAATATGTTAAAACATGTAAACGGTTGTGTGTTCAAAATCACTAGGTGGAGGGATGTTTCTAGCGTCGCTTGTCATATTTAGCATATACCATTGGAAGAATCTTGAATACGTATTGAATACTCATCGAATTGCATTTTATAGGTGTTATGAAATACTACCTTAAATACTTAGAAAGAACTTGTATGAATGATGCACATGGCCATTTTGCATTTGCATATTCCTTGTTTTGTAAACTTGCTCAGCAGCTTTCTAACAGTAACAATAACACCATCACTTTTCATATATTCTTTAATTGAATGAAAGTGTTTTGAAAAGTGCTCCAGTCACTTATTTCCTGCCCTGTTTGATGGATTTTTCATACATTATATCCTCCGATTTATCTGTAGCTTTATTTTCATAACTGTTATCTTAAATAAAGCTGTTGTGAGTGATAGAATTTGTGTATACTTGTAAGCACATGAACCTAACGATGTATAAATTTAATGATCCTAAATTTGTAAATCCGTACATTAAGTGGGGGTGGCAAAATAATGGCAACCCCTCATTTCACGCATTCCAAATAAAGATAACCCCTAAAAACAAACAATGTGACCAAAGGCGGAACAAACATGTTCACAGAACAACAATAAAAGTATCAAGTAGTGTATATACAAACTGACAAATATCATGATTTATACAAACCCTGTTTTTCTTTCTGCTTAGAAAAAAATATACAAAAAGTAGGTTATCATTATAGTGCCTCGACCCCTTTCCAACTACAGTTATCTGTGAATACTCCAATTTTGCTATTTCAAACGTTGAATACAAAGTAGTGGCAATACTATTATAATTAATTCTAGGATTTATTCATTGATTATCATTTATTTCATTCCTTGCACTCCAGTCACCTTCTGCGTCACGCGTGGAAGGCGTCTTACATTTCAAGGTGTCCATCTCGGACCGTCCAATCTATGATGGCTTCATGAGGATGATGGTTTAATTCTTATAGAAAAACTGTATTTTAGAATGGATGTAAGGCAATAAAATTACGCTGATTCGAAAAGTATAAGTATACAGATATTTTAAATCTTAAAAACACCATAAGAATATTGGTATCCTGAACCCTCTCTCTCTGTCTCTCTCCCTCTCTCTGTCTCCCTCTCCCTCCCTCTCGCCCTCTCGCCCTCTCTTCCTCTCTCTCTCCCTCCCTCCCTCCCTTCCCTACTGTCCTCCTCTGTCCCTCTCTGTTTCCATGTAGCATGTAATTGTTAATTACAAAAGCCATCGACATAGAACAATTAAATTGTTTTTGTTTGAATGACAAAACTACATATCTTTAGAGAAAAAAAAAACAACTCAAAATAGAAGTTTGGAGGCCCATCCGGCTCCCCTTGATCCGCCCCGCGCCGCTGCCTCCGCCAGGAGGCGCGCGTGTCAGCGCGTCTGTGCCGCAGTCAGCGCGCCGATAGCAGGGCGGTGGAGCGGCGCGGCGCGGCCGGCGAGTGGGCGGCTCGCGCGGGGACCGATATATCCGCGTGGGCGTCTGCGCGCGGCGCGACCGCCTCGGGGCAGATAGCGCGCTCGCGCTGGAAATAGCCGCGGAGCGCCGCGCGGCGCCTTACCTGCCTGCGCCTGTCGGCACAGCTGCGCGCGGGCCGGCTGCGCGCTACTCCGCCACGCTGGGAGGTTTGGCGCTGGGTGGCACGGTGCTTGGAGCAGGGAGCGGATATTGCATTTTGAATGAGTAAATCAGTGGTGTCAAGGTCTTCTACTGTTGGCAGTGGCACGTGTCGTGGCTCCGTAGCATGCCACGAGCTACTCTGCGCAACTAGAGTCGGAAAGGAAATTATTAGTAACCCCGCCGTTGTACAATAGGGATGGCGTTGTCTCTGGTGGCGGGGTGACGAACTACATGAAGGGGCGATTTTGTCGTGGCACTCGTGCCATGGTCTCCTGCTCGTGGCATCGACCGTGACAACACTGGAATAAATGAAGGGGGCGGGGGAAGCTAGCGTTAATCCTCATTTGTAGAGTGGTCGAGCATATTGATCTTAGTGCCAAAAGTTCATATTTGCTTTTTTGATCTCTAAGTAATGCAATTTCCAAGGACAATGCTGAGCTATTGGCTCCGAAACTCAAAACCTTTCCATTTCTTTAAAATCTGCAACCAAACGCGGCGCGTTTGTATTTACCATCTAAGAGTATCAGACAGTTTTTTCCTGTTTCCCACAATTCTGGTTTTTGGCTCTTAGATCAGTTTACTCGACCACTCTACATTTCATAAGTCCCAAAGATCTTAGAAGGATTCATAAAATAAACATATGATATAGTCAGATTGAAGTATAATGAGCCCTCAAGGTCGAGAGCTGCAAGGGAACACTTGTCATTCAGTCGGGAGCTTCGTTACGACTTATTTCTGGTATTAAAGCTTCCAATTGGATGAGAGTGTTCCACTCTCCGTCCAGCTCTCGATCTTGATGAGACACTTGATTGAAATCAGAGAATAGAAACGTTACACACTAATTACCTTAGCACTTTGCTGTAACCTCTTCAAATGTGAGAATGCACTGCTTTTATGACAATGATACAAAACGTTGCATGAATTGAGGTAATTAGCTAAATGACAAATAATTTCTAAATCGATACGCCGAATTTAAATCACTTATTCCAGGTATTTTTATATTAACGGCGAAGTTCATGCCTACGGTGAGCAAAATGCATCCCTGATTTCATCCAATCCAAAGTTCCAATCCATTTTACATTGAAGTACAGACAGGTCTAAATAAGAGCTGTGCGTTTCAACTTTCTGAATTGTGATTATCTATACAGCACAAATGAGACGTGTTTCCTTTATTTGCTTTAACTGTTAGAAAAAAATATCGTTAGTGGGAAGGCGTTTGGTAATTCCCCCATCCACAAGAAAAGGGTTATGCAATCGAGTTTGTAAAAAATGGACGTTTGGTAATGTAATACCCCTTTGGATAGTTTAATTTTAATAAAAAAATGTTATTTCTTTCCACTTCTTTGCACAAAATTAACATGTTATATAATTCCACACAATTTTGTGCAAAATTAAAATGAATATGTAATATTTAGGACATTTCATTTTATTGAAATTATAAGGACATTTTTATTAACCATGAACACAAACTGGTTTCGAATCTTCAGAAGTAATCTTTCTTCATAAAGTTTTATTTGCCTATTTTGTCTTACCACGTACGATTCCTACATTTCACTTTCGCTAATCATCTGTACAAATGCAATTGCCATCGTCCCACTTTCCATCATCCCAACGTTTCCTTCATTGTCCTGAGATATCACAACCTCCCTTCTTTCATCCCAGCTTCGTCGTCTGCTCTTTCATCTCTTTTTTCATGTGGCGTCATTTCTCCTTCCGTACCTCCTGCTCCGTCTTCTTCTTTTCCTCCCCCTCCTCCTCCTAACTTCGAACCACCTCTTCCCGCCAACATAGCGGTCGCGAGCGGCCGCTTTACCGCTTTAAAATCCGTAATTGAATACTTGAGTCCTGCTTCTAATTACATCACTCCTGCTTTGCATCGGCGACCGCGCCCTCCCTTTCCCCTTCGCCCTCCCGCCCCTCCATCTCGCGGAGGGGGAAGGGAGAGGCGGGAGGCGAGAGGGGTCGTTCGGGGATCCGAAGAGCGGCGATGGAGGCAGGAGGCCCCGAGAGTGAGGAAAAAGTTAGTTATATACCTCTTCTTGGTGTAAAAAGCAAAGTTAAAGTGCTTTACCTCCGCAGCTTCCATCCATCGCTGCCGCCGCCGCCGCTTCTTCGTACTCTCTCATCTGCCCCCGGACTCTTACTTTTCGCGTTACCTTTCTCGTTTTTCATCGACGCTCATCCCGTTTTTGCTTCGCCGTCCTCATTGCCCTCTCATCGTCTCGTCCTCTCATTTTACCGGCGAGCGAATTTTAACAACTGTATCTGTTGTCTACCTATGTTCCGCCTTGTTCAGAACGAAAGAGAGGCGGAGTCTATCAACGTTATTGAAGGTTTATTAAAAAGTTAAAATCTCTCTCCGGGGGCTGCCCGCTAAATTACCGTGTTTCCAACTTTTGTGCCGACGATCCTGTAGACGAGAGAAGGATGGGCTTTTCGTTGCCCTATTACCTTAATTGGCACATCAGGTGTAGCAACTGAACGGGAAATATATAATAACGAGGAGTCTGCTTCTACCCTTGCTGGTGCTCCTGTTGCTGCTAACTTTCTGGGAAGCTAATTTTTTTTTTCGGTGAAGAGGTAGTCCGTCGCCGTACGTTGAGCTCGGTGAATGGGAGATGCCAGGGTGGGTTCCTTTGTGTGAGGCCGAGAGCTTCGGCCGATGTTCCTCGGAAAGAGCAGCTCTGAGGCTGTATCGTCTGCCATTAACTCGTCCTTGGGTTGATGCTGGAACGCGCGCTCTTCCTGCGGGGAAAAGAACTCGAGCTAATTTTTGAATGTCCTCTTTTATGTTCCAGGTAAGTGGTGGAGCGTTCGTGGCTGAGCTGCAGGACGGAGGATGGTGCTCGAGTGGAAGGTGGCGCGGTTTCTTGTGCAGCGGGAGAGCGGGTCTTTTGAGAACCACGACGACAAAGTAAGCGAAGATCTAAGAATGAGAACGAACCTATTGAATGTCGTGCCATTTCACGGCATTAGGGAGCAAATGGAGTAATTACGGGAATTCAGGAAAATAATATTAATTTCTTTTTCGTTTTCACCCGTCGAGGAAAGGTATCAAGATTTTCCCCTTTTGCAAAATACATTGTATGCTACTAAAACTTATTCTTACGATTACTAATAGGTTCAGTAGTCATAAAATTTGTGCGAAGGTTCCCAATGACTATCAATTTTTGGTACTGGGCAACAACCTCTAACCGGTATACTAACCGCTATCCCTCAAGCCTGGATAAAGGCTGTGGAGTTATTGTAATAAATTTTCTCAAATCTAGTTGTTAGAAACATCGAAAGTGTTTCACTGATGTATCACTGATGTAGCATGACGTTACGAACTACAACTTTCAGAGTTCCTTCGTACACACTTCTAAATCCAGTGAAGCATTTTAAACCAACGAATTTGACATTTTTCTGTATTTCTATTTGCCCGTTCATTTTTCTTCCCCCTTGCAAGCGTAGTATGAAAACGATGATACAACTCCCTTTAATGGGCAAGTTCGCCCTAATGCTTTTGCACGCTATTGTGATGAAACCCGCTTTTCCAAACACTGAAGCTAAGTGCTGTCAGTGTTGTACTTTCTCGTTGAACACCAGCCCCCGCCTGCGCCTTTTGTGTTTTCTCCTAATGGCCTCAATAAATAGAGCGCCCCTAGTAGTTTGTCGGGCGGGCAGTTGGCAATCTTGATATTGCTGCGCGCCCGCTTTTCCCGGGAATCCTTCGAATCGGGCCGCTTCTTCCCCAAAGCCCGCGGCGTCCCGTGGCTGAAGGAGAGGTACGGGGGAGAAGGGGAGATGCCGCACGGGGTTCTCCAATCCTAACGCAATTCCGCGGTCCGGCCGTAAACAGGGAACAGCCGCGCAGCGAGATTCACGAACCCGATATGTGAATGTAGACTAGACCTTCGCGTAGACATCGTGATTTTTGTAGTATTTTTTCCTATTGACAAGAAACAGAATTTCATTTGTATGTCTTGAATCATTTCGTCACCATTAGTAGATTTGCGAACGTTTAATATTTTAACTCCTTTATGAAATCTTGATTAATGACATGTAATATTGTCTGTTATCCATAACAATATTCACTGTTATCCATTATGTTATGTTATGTTTCCCGTTAATGTTAGTGGATCGTTTTCGTATGGAAAAAGAGTAATTATTTAATTCGATAATATTAAGTAATAATGCAGTCAGAATATTTACTTCTTGGTACTAATGTGCGGTTGTTCATCTTACCCACCATTTTTAAGACTCAAAAAAGTTTTCCTCAGTAAAAGAGCGGCAAAGAACTTTGCGATTCGTATTAATAATTTTCCCGCTTCAAGTATGTGGTTTCTGCATCACAATTTTTCTGTACGTCCATCGCAGTACATTGACCACCATAACAGAGCTTTCCAATGCAGCTTCGATCGATCAGAACATACGAAAATTGTGTGCTTTATTTGTACCAATTATATTTAAAATTCTTCCTGTGGTTCAAATGTTCCCAGATATTGTCGTATTTCTTAGCAAATATTGCCAATCTAACGAAAATCGATTTTTATTTATTCAACTTTTGGAAAATGATATATTCTTTTTAAAGCTCTATTCTACAATGTTCATTTCGTTTCTGACCTCCAGTCTTCATTTTAAACATAAGATTCATGTAAGAACCATTCCATTTTTCAAGTTCCATATCCTCAAAACTCAGGTCTGGTCATGTCTTCTCATGACTACTTGCCTAGGACCTCGGTCTCTGCTTTTCCGAGGCTACTAGACTAGAGGTCTGATCTATGGAGGTCATCGGTCATTCGAGAATCGGTCGCACGGGCTTGACTGCTGAGTTTCCAGCACAACGACGCGCACCAAGAGCTTGTGAATATCGCGAGTAGGGCGCAGGCAGGAACGAGACAGGGTGACGCACACCTTGGCAGGTTGCGAGGCCGCGGCTTGTTCTTGTTCTTGTTCTTGTTCTTCTTCGGCGGGGGCGGGTTCGGAGGCGTTGGGGGCGGCGGGGGTGGTAGCGAAGGAGGGTCGCTCCCCGCCATCCATCATCCGTGATCCGCGGGCTGGCCCGTTCTCCGCCGCACAGATCCATCACCGGCCCCGCCCCCGCCCGCTTGCCATCTTCAGCCCCCGCCGCGCCTCTAGCGCTCGCTCGCACGCCGGCGCTGCCAACCTGAGAAAAACACCGCTCCACCCCCGCCCCCGCCCCCGCTCGCCGGAGGCATCGCCAGCAGGTAGGATGCCGAGCGATGGATCCCGGCCACCTTGAAGTGGAGGCCGGCGGTCGAACTGATGGAAGTTTTTGGAACTGGCTGGCGATGGATGGTGCATTGAAGGGGGTCAAGGGATAGGTGATGCTGAGAAATGCGGCTCCTTTGGAAGATCTTCCGATCAGATTAACAAATACTTATTAAAACGACGTCATATTTTATGAAAGGAAAGGACACTGTTTACAGAATACGAATTACAGATTAAGAAGAAAATGTTTCTGTAACTTACAATATTGCGTTCACACCAGTGAGAAATTTGAATGTTTTATTCACATTCCTATAATTAAAAATGAAGATTTTACGGCTCTAAAAATATCCTCAGTTGTATTTATAAGAAACTTCAAATTGTTTCTTTTCAAATGGTTGCAAGAAGGAAAGAACGAAAAGAAAAAAGAAAATTCTTTGAAATGACTACAAAACGTCTAAACCTTATTGATCATTGAATCTTTGCCACTTTTCCAGTGGCAAGGTCGAAGCTTGGAGTATGTGAACAGAAAGTACGGACTTACTAGAACTGTATATAATTCCAATCATGGCAGTTATGAAGAAATAAGCTACTAACTACTAATTATTCTGGGTGTCAGAAGAGAATTTGAATTGAACAAAAACGTATTTAATTGAATATTTTGGAGTACGTGTTGGAGTTAGAATTAAAATCACTTTAGTATCTGTTTAATTTAATTTTTAGCGTTGAGACAATCGAAATATTGTATAATTTTATATCGTTAATGAAATATGAATACAGATAATTCTTCCACAAATAACATTTATTCTTGATTTAATGAAATATTATTTGTGGAAAAAGTATATCTAAAATGTATTATTAATATTAACGTAATTGTTATTGTTATTATTCTTGTATGTTTTGTATTGCGCCAACGGTGTAAAACCGCTTATACCTTTCTTAAATATAGCGTTATAAATGCCTGTTGGAAGTACTTTCAATATATTTTCTCGTATTTATAAAAATGTGCTTTATTTGTTATAAACAGTTCAAGTTTAAATAGTAATACTTATTTTCCATTACTACCAGCCATTGAGACCCGCAATGAAGCCAAAACTCTTCACCTTCTTAATATTAATTACGCAATTTCAGCCCTTAGAAGCTAACAAAGCATTTCAATATACATTCCGCACATTCGGGAGCCCCCTTTCGTCAGTTGTTCCCGACGGCGCAGAAATCCTCCTACGAGTACTTCCCCTCTTGCCTCCCCTCCCCCCTCCCCCTCCCTGCGACCGCCGCCAAAAGCTTAATCCGCCCCTATCCGTGTCGCCGGCGCCATCTCGAGGTTGTCAACCTGAGGAAGCTAACCCCGTTCTCTCGGAAGGAAGGGGCTCGGTGCTCGTCGGGTAAGTCGCGCGCCCTTCGCCCCGCGCCCGGCAGCCCTTGGCTGCGCTACCTTGCGGTACCCCCTTCCGCGATGCTCTCGGGAGCTCCTTGGCGGCGGCCCTCGTCGGAAGGGGGGCGCCGACGGTGCAAAGGAGGCGGAGGTGATAGAGACAGGGCGGAGGACAGGACGGAGGTTGGGGGATGGCAGAGATGGGGGTGAAGGTGGAGGTGGTGGAAGCTTCGGCAGTGGTAATGGCTGAGGTGGTGGCTGGTAGCGGAGGTGATAGCTGTGTTGGAGACGGGGTGGAGGAGGCGAGAGAGGGTGCTGTGTTGGTGCCGGTGAAAGAGTCGGTGACGGCCAAGGCAACGGATGAGGTGGCGCTAGCGGAGGCGACGGTGGAGGAGATAGCGGTGAAGGAGGAGGCGAGAGGAGGTGCAGTGGTGGCGGTGAAATCGGTAATGCCAGAGGCAGGTGAGGCAAGGGTTGGGACAGCGTTGGTGGAGGCGATGGTGGAGGAGGGGAGGAAGCGGGGGAGGGTGCTGAGAAGGTAGCGATGGAGGCGAATTCGGCGCTGGCGGAGGCGACCGCGCCAAGGGAGGAGCTGGCACTGGTGGAGGCGACTGTAGAGGAGATGACGGAGAAAAATGAGGAGGAGGAGGAGGAGGCGAGAGTGGGCGCAGAGAAGGTGGCGATGAAATCGGTAATGGAGGAGGCAGCAGAGGCGAAGGTTGAGACGGCGTTGTTGGAGGAGATGGCGGAGGAGGAAGTGGAAGAGTACTGAGAGGGTAGTGATGGAGGCGCTGGCGGAGGCGATCGCGGCGAGGGGTGAGGTGGCGCTGGCCTAGGCGGGTTGGATGAGGTGGCGACGGTGGAGGAGGAGAAGGCAGCGGGGGCGGTAGCAGCTACAGCTCCGTCAGCAGAGTCGGCGCTAACGAGCCGAGGCGGGCGTCGCGAGGTGGCCGGCGTCTCCGGGGCGGCAGACCTGCCAAGGGCCAGCACGGCGGCGGAGAAGCCCTCGAGGTGTTGTGCGATCGCTCGCAGCAGGGGCGAGCTCGGAATTTCTAATTCGCTCTTGCCGTTATAGCAGGAGAGACGTGTAGGAAACACGGAATTTCAGGAGCTGGTCTCTCCTGTGTGGGGACGTACCTTTCCGCTCTTTTTGAAGGAAATTGCGAAAATTTTGTCTTTTTCCTGTGATGACAACATGAATTGTGTAGAAAATGGTATTCACGAATTATGCGATGCAGAGAAGTATGGTCCTTTCAAAAATATTGTAGTAAATCTTCGTTTCAGGTTTTTGGTTATAAGTAGATTTAGAATATATAAGTTTCTTTGATTCAGAAATGGATCTTGCGTAGTATCTAGGTACTTCATTTTCATTTTAAACAATTAATTTTCCCTATTTTTATACCATTTCATTTTCACTGTTTTATAGTTTGGAATGACCATATAATTTTTAATAATGCCTTTAGCGAGCCTTCAATAAAACGTCTTCTTGATTATTGTAGTGTTTATTCTAGTTACCCCTTACGACTGAATTTTGTAATTTTGCAACGCATTTTGGCTATTAAATAGTTGTGCCAGCGTAAGTTAAATATTCCGCTACCGGTTTTCCCAAAGGTTTATTATCTGAGAAACCGGGTGATTCTCCGTTGAGCGTTGACTGAGAACACTCAAGAAATTAACGGCATTAAGTAAGTTCGAATTTCTTAGGAAGCATTCAGTTTACCTCATTTCCCCCTTTCCCACCCCTTCCCCTCCCCTCCCGCATACCTCCCAATCCAATACCATCCCATTTTCCTCCCCACTCCTCACCCATCCCTCTATTCTCCCCTTTCTCAACACTCCCAGTTTGCCCCTCCCCCACCCCTGCCGCGTTCGTCTCAACGATGCTTGACAGCCTCCGCGAAACGTCTCCGGTTGACCGCGGGCGGGGAGAGCGGGGGTGGTGCAGCAGCCGAGGTGACGAGGGCGGGGGCGGGGGCGGCGTCGACCGGTGCGTCACCCAAGACTCCTTGGCACGGGTGCTACGTCAGCGCCCGCTGAGGGCAGCCGCGTCACCTCCGACGCCGACGCCGACGCCGCGCCGGCGCCGCGACGCCCTGTGGGCCGAATCCACGACACAATTGGACATAACGCATTTTCCGAGAAGGCAGCTCGGCTGCTCCATGCCAAGATGTGCCAATTATTTCAGTGAACAGCCAATTATTTTGAGGAAGATAAATTAATTTTTTGTCTTAAGTAAGTAGAAACTGATTTTTAAGCCCAAGAAATCATTGAACGTGCTGCAGATATTCTCAAATAAATCTGATTTAATAAATCTATGCAATAGCTCAGTGTATATGCAATAGTGGGAACTCACGTTTTAAAAGAATGTTACATTCATTATTTGGCATGGAATAGTTGAACTCAGAAAGAATGTGTCTTGGATTTTTACTTGACTTTATGAAACAAAGAAGGGTATTATTGTCGGTTGTGAACTTTGCATGTATTATTGTATGTATTGATGTTTCTTCACTTGCGCGTCGTCCGCGCCGTAGTCGTTGGCCACCATGTCTTCATAGAGGTGTTCCATGTTAATGCCAAGGGTCTGTTGTCCTCCTAACATGATTTTCAGGAGCACCTTGGGACCTTCAGGTGTTTGGTAAGACGAAAATGTCGCAAGATCATCACTCACGAAAAGTGAAAGTCTCCGTAATGAAAGGGCTTAATGAGCAAGACATTTTTGTGTCTGTGCCTTGTAACCCGTAGAGTTGAGAATTTCGTATATGAAAGGATGACAAAGTGTAAATGAAAGGGCAAACAGAAACACCTCAAAATGGGATTTGGATTAGTAAAATTTAACGGTGAGCTGAAGGCCAGGGATCCTTCACGAAATTAAAAAAGTATACATTTTAAATAATTTGTGTACCGTTTTAAATAGTTTGAATTTATAAATTGAAACCTACCTATTCATCAAAATACTATTTTATCAACTTTCATAATAATATTGTGATATTTTTTTAAATTTTATTTTTGTGCGCGTGTGTGTGCTGATTTCGGAGCAGTGTTCTACCCCAACGCGACTTGCTCTTCTCCGCCTCCGCCTTCACCGAAGTCTGCGCTTCACCGCCGTCGTCGCCTCGAGGGCTCCTGAAGAGGGCCCGCCTGCCCGCGCCGGGAGGAATATTAACCGCTGCGGCCTCCTCAGGAGGCTGCTTAATGGGCTCCTTGCAACCTTTGCAACCTGTCGCGACGCTCATAGAGCAGACTGTGGGCGTGCGATACGCGGCGTCATCTGTTACGGCGTTCGAAGCGTTGTTCGATGTCAGTGTCTTGAAGGCTGCAAAGTTCAGCATGTGGACTGCAATTATACGTTAACCCGGGAGAGGTGGCGCGGGGTCTTTTGTGACCCCACATATCTTTGTTTAGCTGCAGTTGCCTAATTTTCCGAGTCAGAACCTTTACATTTCACATACCTTTCACCACATTCTTTACCTTTTGCCTGAAATTATTTCAAAATTTTATATGTAGTAATTTATCTATAAATATTTGTGAAACCAATACAAACGCCTTAAATTTCGTACTTTTTCTAAGTTGTATTAATTGGCTTTGAATCATTTTCAAAAACTTGTTTGTTCTTATGTGAGACAATGTTAGAAAATGAAACTTACTGAATTTTCTGATACCTTTGTCGTTGAAATATTTAAAAAAATGTAAATGGAGTCACTACATAAAATGAAAGATAAATAATAATTTTGCCCTTTTATTTGTTTCAATTCCACATTTGCATGTTTGTTTAGAATAGTGTATTATGTTCATACAACCTTAAAAATGATTGATTATTATTAAAATAACTAATTTCACACTTATTTCTTTTTAAATATAATTTTATAAGGAAATAGTTTAAAGGGGTCAGAAATGACCCCGCGCCACCTCTAACGTAACTCTAGCAACCGCCACCCCTCCAGGGTTAATTGAATATTTAAAAAGCACTCAAACTTTAATACTTTGGTTGTAATGTTAATATGTGATTCGTGTGAATATTGGAAATAGTTTCTAGTCCACGTAGGTTAAAATTTGAGATAGTGTTCGCTTGTGTTTTTGTATTTTTGAGTATTCATCTAAATGTACTCATGAAATCTACAAATCCCTTAGTTGAAACTTGTGTCTTAACATCCTCTTTTTTATTAAAAAATTATTAGACTTGGTGAATCGATAGTAAAATCTTTTAAATATGTTTCTATGCAAGTGCCTTTACAACTACTTATTAAATTAATTATTTCCAATCTCATAATCCCGTTAGAAAACATGTTCCAAATAATGCAGCATCCAAAACTGCTCTTCTTTTTCCTCTTATAATTCTTCAGGTTGGTAGGCTTTGCCTGATGCGCCTCTGACATGATTGCTCGGTTCATACGACTTTGTCCTTATAGGTCTATTTCCCTCGGTGTGAATATTTTATATCTCAGAAAATTAAAACTTGAAACTTGCACTTTACTTGAATTACATACAAGTAATTTAGATTTAATCTGGCCTATCCCTTCAAAGTCCATGGCTTTTGTTTATTTTGAAGGATATCGCCATTCATTGCATTTGCGTTCTTTTATTTAAACATTGCTCTTTGAAGAATATTTCAATCATTTGACGATTAGTCGAAACAGAGAAGCTGGGAGTAATAGGCGGAGAAGTTGTTAGTGACCTTCAAACCAATAATCCCATTAAATTTCAAATTTCAAACGTTCGAGGCGCGCCGTATTATTTTGTAGTACGAAAAATGAATTCATCAGAGAGACGAAACGTATACACTTAGGATAACTTTTATGCTGGAGATGTAATTTAGAAATGATCATTACGCAAGAACCCCACTCCCTCCCTTATAACATTGACCAGGAATCAAATATTGATGCAACGCTATAATTGATGGAACTAATTAGTATATAATAATAATACTTATATTTGCTGTATTGTATACAATTTACCGCCTTTAGGAAAGGATCTTACTTCCTTAAAACCTTCCAAATATTTTATATCCATATTAAATAATTGTGTTTCTCAAGTATATCATCGTTCCATTTTCCTTCTCTTTCTTCATTAGATCCCACATGGAAGAATTCTAGCAGAGCGCAAACGTACAATCTCACTCCGCACTAGTTTTAAATCCAAGTTGTATTACCTGACGCAGCGCACTTTACGAGCACATGAACGCCAACTCCCAGAAGAGCTGCCTGCAAAGAGGTTGCAAGAGCGGCATCTCATTCTCTCGGCTCCTACAATAGATTTCATTTCGCAGCGGAGGAGAAAACATCTGCGAGCCCGGAGGGGGGGGCGGTGCGGAAGATGGGGGCAAAGGTGCGCCTACCCGAAGACGCGCGCGTAAATTGACTGCTAAAAGCTTTCCGCGCACGGCCCGCGCGGCAGGGGGTGGCGGCGCACGTTGCGGCGAAAAGGCGAAAATGTGGCCAAAACTTCAAGTGACTTCCTAATTTCAGTTCGATGGCGAGAGACCAGTCGGGAGCTCGGAGCTCGGCCTGGTTTGGACAGTGGTGCCCCGCTGGAGGAAATACGTGGGATAGGAAAATGCCGCAAGCCAACGCGTAGGTCGTCACAGGGTCTCATGTCGCTGCAAGACCTCTGGAATGTGACATAGGGTTAATTAACAAAATTAATGGACAAAGAAGTCACACTACACTTACATGCATTACACTATCTCACATGAAGGGAGACCGGTCGGGAGTTTAGAGCGTGCCTCTGCTGAAGCGGTGCCCCGCTGGTGGGCGATACCTGCTTGAAAATATCTACGCAAGCTGACGTATGTCGGCGCCGGATCTCACCAGCCAGCAGGGGAAGATCACCGCCACCCCTCGCGATAATGAACTACACTTAGAGGACTAATTACTTTAGCAGTTATCACGCCCAAACTAACCAATCCAGCAAATGATTCATTAAACCAAAGAATTTGACATAATAAATGACTTGAAATAATAAATACTCACTTGTATTCAACTCACATGTATAGGTAAAAAACAGCAGAAATGAATTCCAGGAACTACCAATTTTATTTTCGAAGTTTTGGCCATGCTTTCGACAATTTGCTGACACCGTGCGGGGAAAGGGGTGGTGTCTGGGCGTTGGGGCGGGGGGGGGGGGGAGCGGCCAATTTGCGCCGCCTCGCGGAGGGCGCGTTTCCGATTGCGCGTTCCGGCCCCCACCCCCCCTCGTGGAAAAAGCGCCCGCCGTCGAACATTCACGCGCTCTCCAATTAGGTCGCTTGATAAGATTTGAGCCGCCGCACGTACGCCCGTGAACCGGCCGCCCGCCCGCCGCCACTTTCGGGAGTGGTAGGTGGAGGTGCTCTGCCGGCCACCCTGCCGCTCTCGGCGCTCCATTGACTGGCCGCTGCTCCGTGCTTGCATTGTCGTTTCGGACTTCTCCATCCCGTTGCCAGGGGCAGGTTCTTTGTTGCATGCGTCACACCGCATCCTCGACGTTTTCTGCGCCAGTTCGTTACCTTACCATGTCTCCTGAATTCTTTTCTATTCCTCCTCTCTTTTCTGTATCATTTCCATTGCCAATTGTACCTTTCCATTCTTTTTCGCCCAACTTGATCGTATCCTCTCGTCACATTTTCTTATAATTTATGTCCGCTCTAACATCGTACCCAATTGCTTACCCGGACTTATGTTAGTAAATTTAAAATCTTCATCAAAACAGTTCTTCGCCTTTTCTCGCATACTTATCTCTAAAATTTTTTCAGTTTTTTTTCTCTTTCTGTTGCTTTATAGCATTTTAAAGATAGTATTTGTATGTTTAATTCTCCAATATCTACAATACGTAGATTAATATTGATACAACGATCTAAAAGCATACCTTCACAGCCTTGAAGTCCTCGAAAATATTAGTGCTATGGAGTCTGTCATAATTAACGAGGAATATTAACAGTTAAATTTTATCTGAAATAGGGTTTATCTACTAAGTGGAGAACCCACATAACTCATTGAACCTCAAACCCTGTTATCCTTTAGGTCCATCTCGGTGAGTCCAGATATTATTATCCGAGGTATCACGTGGATCCATCTCCTCGCTTGCCACTTTCCAAGAACACAGTTCCGAACCACCAACACAGTTCCTCAGTAAGCACTAGATCTGCATTGCACACTAGTCACCGGTAAACATAAAATTTTAAGGTGATTCTCAGGAACTAGAAAAATGTCCCCATGCCCCAAACACAATTGCAAATATCTATACCTTAAGCGCCTTTAGAACCCACAGCCCGGGTGTCCGGGTACCGTCCGTCCACCTGCTCTAAGGCCCTACGCCACTGGGCCGGCTAAAATGTTTCTTGAAAATAATATTGTTGAAAGTATAAATGTAAAAGCGTTTGATCAATGAAATGTTTTGCAGCATGTCCAACAATATCCTCACCCACAACGTTTCCATCAGCCCTAATACACTCCTTTTGCTTTGTATATGCATCACAGCATCACACGCCTCCCCGGCCTTTCGCGGACTGGCCGTCGCGTCGCGTCGCGTCGCGTCGCCGCCCCCGCGTGCACCTTGTCCCTCCGGCGCTTATGCAACCAATCAGCCGGCGCGGCGTCCGCCATTAGCGCCGTGCGGCCCTTTGTGAAGGGCGCAGCGCACAAAGGGCGTCGGCAGGGCGAGCGGACGTGCCTTCGGCGGCCCTTCGCGGCGACGGACGCCGGCCCTCGACACTTCCAGACGAAGCGTCTCTCGCCCACGCCGCCGCCTCCCGCGCAGGATGGGGCAGATAGGCGCCCGTTCAGCGTTTGTCCTCTCTTCTGTCGTTTCCAAAACCCTTAATTGACCGAAAATAAATTAAGAAGGGTTCATGTTCCTAAAAAAAGAATACTGTAATGGATCCTCAATAATTTAAATTCTTTGAAATCACGTTCGTATTCATTTTGGAGACGTGATTAGTTAAAAACTTAACAGGAATATTATATAGAAATATTAACAACTGGACTTATTTCTTCCCCTTCAAATTTGAAATTTAAAGATCCATCGTATAATTGTGCGATGTTCCTCTCATCGTGAAAATACTATATCAACACCAGATTCGGATAATCCAGACATACAAATTTTCGAGATTTATTGGTCGTTTCAACATTGATTTCCATGGTGATAGATGCCACTTGTAGCATTACATACCGTCAGATTGATTTGAATTACTTTTTGTTGTTTTTTAATGCTGTTTCGGAAAGGAATGGATTTTTTTTCTTTTGAAAATTTAGCGTTTCTTTAGGTCATATAGATTTAGTTACTAACCTCTCCAGAGAACAAATTACCTCACTCGTTCCCTTTTAAATGTTAGACATTTACTAACATATTACTGCTGTATCTCTAACCGGGAGGTCCTAGGTTCGAGTTCCGACGGCAGAATTTTCGACACTAGCTTGTCAGCTAGGTCAAATTCAGACGCTGTCTGGAGGAGAAGTCTAGGTGGGAGACCGATCGGGGGCGTAGAGCTTGTCCCGGCTGGAGCGATGCCCCGCTGCTGGGAGATCCCTAGTTGAGGAAAGCACCGCTAGTCGACGGTAGGTCGGCGCTGGATCTCACCATCTAGTGAGGAACACCATCGCCTCACCCCCCCCGATGAAAAACATGCACTACATTTACGGGACTAACGACTTCACTAGTTGACGCCGCCAACTCCCGCGATAAACACACGCATTACACTTACGGAACTAATGACCTTAGCACTAATCAATTAATAGAATTGACTTGAGTGGAAGTTTGTTAAAGCGAAGTCGATATAGTGAATGTACGAAAAAGCAGATGCGAATGTGAATTGTTTCGCGCAGTGTCAGCATTTAACACAGTTTTTGTTTGCTACTTTTTGAAGAACCAAAATAATTTGTAAAGAACATAATTTTTAGGAATTTGAATTCACGACCCGAAATGAGTAATATTTTATTTCAGTAGATGTTATAAAAGCTCTGTCGAAATGGCTATCAGAATGTGGGGATACAATTGAAATGTCACGAGGAAAAATAGCAACCCAGACGTTGTTAAACCCGCTCAGTACAGAACGAAGATGGGAATGAAGGTGGAAGTGAAGTTATGTGCAAAGAAGTACACACCAATCAACATTCCTGACATCAACATTAGAGAAGGACAAAGGGACAGGATAGATAAGTAGCAGTAGGGGAGACAAAGGCAGAAAGGTGGGACAGTTTGGGAAAAGGAGAGGAAGACACATACTATTACAGAGCTTTCAGTGGTCGAATCGTACTGTTGTGACGAAAGATGTGAATAATCGGTCGGCGAGGGTCTGAATTGAGCGTGGCCTGGTACTCTGCGTGTGTAAGCATTTTAATACGACACTTAGTCTATTAACAATAAAAATACTTTCATATTTGAATTAAATACCCAGAACGTTAAATAATCAAAATAATTTTACATTTATTTCTAGATTCTTCCAGGGTACCTGGAAGAGCTAAATCTCCAAACTTGATTACAAAGGAAGGACGCACGATCAATGATTGATGAATTCTGAAGACGTTTATACATAATTCCATTTGTGAAAAAAATCTTATTAAACACCACCTGTGCCGTGGAAATTTCCGGATAAATCGTAATAATACCTGAGTCCAGTGGGGTAGCGTGAGTAATTCTAAAGAACTTTTCGGTAAGAACAACTGTTATTATTGTGCATTGCACAAGTTACAATTAAAAAGTCATTTATACATGTTTTACAATACGGTAATCATATGATTTAAATTTAATAATCACTTTACATTCATTTCAAGAAGTCATAACAGAATAAGTAACTAAAGATTCCGTGCTAATTTCAATCGGTCCGAATCGTAAGTGCGACAAGTATATGATGTGAATTGGTAACATATTTTTTCAAGATATTATAATTTATTGTGAAATTTTGCCGCCCCCTAAAAGAGCGGCCAGGGACAGCCCGTGGAGACTCCTGCCACCTCCACACTACGCTTCGCCACTACCTAAGACTAAGCTTTTGACTTAAGATAGATAGATTTATTAGTTCGCTTTGAGCTAATGCTCGGTGGCAAACATGACAACAATTAGAATTAGAACAATAACAACCATTAACAATTATAATTATCATTAGAATTAGAGAATGATATCCTAGTTCTAATTAATTTCTAGTTATGTCTAAATTGACTACTAGTTTCACTAACACTTCACTTCACTGTATAACGCTAATACACAATAATAATAAAAATAACAAAAACTATATATGCAATAATAATAATAACTTAAGAATTACACCAAAGCTAAAAGCAGTGTTAATAGTGGTGATATTTATATCAGTAATAATAACAGTAATAATAATAATAATAATAATAATAATAATAATAAAGGTAATTGTCTCAGTATTGATAGTAATCTAAATAGAATTTATTATATTTTTAAATTTGCCTACATTAGAAGGAAGTGCCTCTAGTGCTTTTGCAGGTAGTTTGTTCGTGCGGTCCTAACGATTCGCACAGCGTACTCTCGCCAGACTCGGCTTCTGCTCGGCGCGTCAACCGCCCGCGGAGAACGGGGCCTCCGCTCCGCGCCACGCCGCTCCTCTCTGCGCCGAGCGGTGAGCTCTCAATTCAGGGGAGGGCTTATGGAGCGGGAGAACGGCGCGGGCGGCGGAGGCGGCAGCGCCACTCACCTACCATCCTGCCTGTCGTTGCAATTGCTCGCATCCGCCTGGTAATGGCCCTCTTCACCTACGGACGAAGGAGGACGAGGACGAGGACGAGCAGGGAGCGGAGCGGAGCGGTAGTGGTACAGTCGCTGGCTGCGACGCACCTCTGCCTGCGCGGCTGCCGTTGTTCGGCGCCGTGGTTCTGTACTACGATTTAAATAGAGTGGCGATTGACGTACGATCAGCTGTTAACAGGATAGACTATTCAAACTTTAAAGACTTCTTTAAGTCATGTGATCAACATAAAAAGCGTAATTAGTGTAATAAAAGATACTGCATTTGTTAATGTATTCACCAGTGACTTGCCAAACACAAGAAACGAAGAAGATAAATACTTCATTTTCGGTTACTGTGTGGCATACAGTTGTCTGATTTCAAGCACCTCAAATATGTATAATTTTTCGTAATTTATTTCGAGACGGAAATCCTCTTAATTGGTGGGGAGTTTTAGTTGAGGAACAGCGGTATGTTGAGGAGGAGTAATTTTCAGTTATTTTGCAACTGAAATGGTATGATGCATTCGCAAGGGTGGTGTTTGCACATTGTAGGCCGTATTAAATTTTATTCGATTTGGTATCATAAAGTTATGCCAATAAGTATTTACTGTGTACAGAAAATGTTCAAACCCAGATTTTGATCGAATCTGCGAGATAATGACCTTCTTCACTAATGGAAGATTGAGAAAAACGATGAATTAGTTCACGATAAAGAGGGACCGAATGATAAGACAATGGGAAGGTCGCTCATTGCGCCGCAGTTTTGCTTATGCAATTGCCGCCTTTTAATGACGCGGATCTAGAAATTTAATTTTCTAATTTGAACCGAGAAGTAGGAAGTCCTCTGTTATTAAACGAATTTTCTGTTATGAAACAAGAGATTATGTGCTATCTGACTTAGCATGCCGCCAGTGATGAAGGTGCTTTCATAAACAAATAAGTAAAGGAACGAATGAATGAATGGATAATGTATTAATTAATAAATGCAGTCTAATATAATTGATAAAGATGTTACAGAAAATTAAGCATCACTTTCAAGTTCAGTGTGAAAAATTACGTGTATGTTTTCGAGTTATACCTCTCTCAAAGTACAGTTGTAACAGCTCAAGTATGAAACGTTCTTGGTGCGTCGTGTTATGCAAATTTACACTGTGATATGGCAGAAGTTATACGTGGTTAAAATGACACATGGAATTGGTATCTAAAAACAACGAAGTGAAGTGTGTTATCATGACAGATTAGGCAACAGAAATTGAGAAAATATTTTCGTACTTGATCTTTGTATCTTTGGAATTAGAGAACCGTTCTTCAGAAGTGTTTGCAGTTATGTTGACTACAATACCATTCAGTAATGAGAACTATAGGACTGGGTCATTATCGTAGCCAATAATGAGTGCTTCTTTTGAATGACTTACTATTTCGAAATGTGATGTATTTGTTTTCATTAGCATTTGGATCAGCTTGTGAACAGAAAATTATCACTACTTAAGAATAAAAAAATAAATATTTTGTCTCCGTATTACAGGAAACTCACGTACTTCATGTTCGACCGTGTAAGCTCTCTGCATGGAGTTTGCTATACAAAATAATAGAAAAACCTTTGTAGTTACACAACTTCATTTATTTTTCTAGTACTTCGTAGTTTTTCCTCGTAGGATTTCTTTTAAATGAAAAGTGAAAAATATAATTAACTCTTCATTTACATCTGACTCGTGTTTTGGGGACTGACTCGTGTAACAGGGAAGAAGATTCCCACCAGCCAGTGAGGATACACGTGGACTCCAAATTTGGTTGGCCGTTAAAGACATTTTTAAATAAGAACCAGCCATTAAACTCCACCTGGGCAAGTACTTACGCCCTGAGAAACGAAAATTGCGGATCCGTTCACTTCCTTGTGAGGAACCGGAAAAGCTAGAAGCGTTCTCTGTGAACCGGTCCAAGGTCTTATATTTTGGGCGGACCACGTGGAAGTAATTTCGGTTGGATCAAAACCTGTTTCTTCCCTTCCGTTTGTGAACCTTATTCTAATATTAGGCTGGTTTTTTCAACTTCTCTATTTCCTAAAACTTACCTGAACGTGGGATCGTGTTAGCTGGGGGTGAACACGTATTTCGAGTTGAAGTGAAACGTATTTCATTTATTATAGCTTGTGAATGTCGTTGATCCAAATTGTCTCAAATGATAAATCAGCCACTGTGTTATATTGAAACGTTACTTTATGTGAACGCATTAAAACATTTTCTGAAATAGGATTTACAATGCTTATTAAACATAACAAGACAAAAGAATTGCATCTTAATTTCAACCATTGAGTTCGTAAGCAACACGCAAAATGTATTCTGAGAGTTCGTATTCTTGCTGTAGACTTATGATAAAACACACCTCCTAAGAGTGTTTTACGAGAGAAAGGAAAGTGAGTCCTGTAGATAGATGCAAATTACTAAATTAAATTATGAAATGAAAATATTGTGTGTAAAATAATTAAATATAAAAAATAACAAATGTAATGAAATCCATAACACGATTTAATGTCGGTGCAGAATGCGAATGTTTTTTAATTCCCCCTTTTTTCATTGGCCTCATTCAAAGGGATAATCCCGTTTGCTGGTATCACAGACCTCCACCGCTCACACCCTATTTCTCTGCAAACAACACGGGTGCAAACGCACATAGGCTCCCGATATCTGCTTTACGAGAGCGCGCGAAATAAGGAGCCCCTGGCTGCTGGGCTGCATTGTTCGGGCAGCTGCCCCTGAAATCGCTCGCGCCCCCGCCATCACCTCCGCCCCTCCCTCCCTCTTTCCTTCCCCCGCGGTGCCCGCTCACTGCACCACTTTCACTCACACTGCCCCTCCTCCCTCTTCATCCTCCACACGCTTCCGCTCCTTCCGCCCCGCTCTATCCTCCTCTCTGCCCCCTCATCCTGCCCCTCCCAACCCTCATCCCCGCCGCACCCCTCATCCCTTCCGCCTCCTCACCCCGCCTTCTCACCCCGCCCCGCCCCATCAATCACGCCCCGCCCCCTCATCCCCGCCACGCCCCCTCATCTCCGCCCAGCCCCTTCATCCCGCCCTCCCAACCCTCATCCCCCACTGCCCACCTCACCCTAATCCCTGCCCCACCCTCCGCCGTGAACAATCCTCCGCCCTGAACCACCCGTCACCCACCGCCCCTCCCCGAACCACCCATCTCCACTCCCCATTCAGCATCATGCCCCACTCTCCTGCCCGCCCCACGCTCTACCCCGCCTCACGCTCCACCCCGTTCCACGCTCCACCCCGCCCCCCGCTCCACCCCGCCCTACGCTCCACCCCGCCCCCGCTCCACCCCGCCCTACGCTCCACCCCGCCCTACGCTCCACCCCGCCCCACGCTCCACCCCGCCCCACGCACCCCCGCCCCACGCTCCACCCCGCGCCAAGCTAACACCCCGCCCCACGCTCCACCCCGCCCCACGCTCCACCCCGCCCCACGCTCCACCCCGCGCCACGCTCCACCCCGCCCCGTGCTCCACCCCGCCCGCTTCGTACGGTTCCCTCCATCCCGCCCCTTTCTCAGCATGCCGCTCCTACAACGCCCCAAATCCCGTTTGTCCTCCGCTCATCCCCGCCTCGCCACTATGCCCATGGCCGCTCGCATCTTCCCGTTCCACTCCTCTCCGCCGCGCCTAGCCCCACCCCCTCCAGTCTCCTGCCCTTCCCCCCCCCCCATCGCGCGCTTTCAACGGTCCTCCGCTCGATATCGAACGCACTGCCATTCACGTCGGCGCGGAAGAAATATTCCCGATTATGGGGAAGTCAAATAATTCAGGTGAGCGGCCGGAACCGCGCCACCGCCGCCGCCGCCGCCGTGGGCCGCCCGCGGGGCGATGGGGCGATAGAAGGGGAGTGGCGTCCGGGTCACCGCGCGCGGGATCAGCGCGAGGGCGGCCGGCGCGCCGGGCGCTATTCACAATTCGCCGGCAGCTGTTCTGCGCGCCCGCTGCACTGCGGAGGGTAGCTGGGGGCGATGCCCGGTGTTCGCGAAAGGTGCTAGCGGTGGCGGCGCGCAGTGGGCTGTGCGGGAAAAGAAGCCTTATTGCGAGAAAAAGGAAATGTCGTTTTAGGAAGTAAAGGGGAGGAGACGAATCGTTGTTGCGTCTGTTGCCACTGCGGTGCTCTCTGAATCTGAATCAGTGAAATTGTCACAGATTCAATCAGTGAGAACCGAAGGGACTGATATCTTCAGTCGAAACGAGTAGTTTCGCTGACAATCAGCGAATATGCGAACCTTTTTCGTAACGACCGCCAGCATTTCACTTTTTGTCAGTGGCAAAAGTGCCTCGCCACCACCGCTCACTGATCGTTCAGTCGTCACGTTCAGTGACAGATTTCACTGATTCAAACAGTGAAGTTTCAATGATTCAAAAAGTGGACCCAATTTTCACTGATTTGTTCAACTGAATTCACTGATTGTCAGTGGCAGGGTTATAACTGACACCATCAGTGAATAGTCACTGTCAATCAGTAGTGTTTCACTGATTCAGACTGCGAGAGTGCCTTTGACTGGGAAGTCCTAGGGTTCGTGACTGGACGGTGAAGGATTTTCGACACTAGCTAGCTAGGTCGAACCAGATTCTATCTGAAGGAGAATCTCAACTTCCAGTGTCTCATAGGTAGTTTATCCGATCAGTACCAGGCGAATGCTGGAGCAGTACGTTAACAACGGGAAACGGTCCAAGAGCGATGTCTTTCCCCACCCTTGACCCTTATCTTTACACACATTCACACACACCCAAACATATATATTCACACAGTGACATGCGCTAACCACTTTTTTGTGTTGTGATTGGCGATATGAGAATTCCCAATTCCCCAAACATTTTATAAGACGTTAAGCACAATTGTATGCCATTTTTTGTACTTCTTTATAATCGCACCGGCATATTTTTCAATCGACGTTTGGTATAGTGGTTCCTTTCAAACATGATTGTGATCGGGATTGTGCTTGCCCTTCTGTCCATGATTTAGAAGGGATTTGAGACAGTAACATGTGAGTGCTGGAATAATAACTACATTGTGCGGCGAAAGGTTTCCATTGACAAGCCCTAGATATCCGTGAGAAATAAACTGCAAAATAGAGAAGTGTAGAAAATGTCGATGATTCAGAGAAGATTAATCCAGTGACGCGTAAAGCGTCTAGGATATCACGGATTTGGTCACGTAAGTTCTTTCAGGTGTCCTTGTAATAATTTTATTTAAATCATCGCCATATATTGCACTTCCCATTTTTGTTATTTTTCGGGGATCGCCAGACCTTGTTAATTTGAGACCTTCTGCCGCTCGTCACCATTCTGCCGATTGTAGATATTTTTACGTCCATTCTCGGCATCCGGTCCCAACAATCACGTCGATTGGTTCGCAAGTACGTGTTATTCATATTACATCCTTTGTAAAGAAGGATCTCCGAAATAATGTGGTATTGAGATAACGAAGGTTGGTTTCATTCAATGGAAGGAAGTCAGGTTGCATGTAGATGGCGCTCTCCACAATAACCTATTGGCTTTTTACATCATGCATATCAGGTATTCTATCTCAGTGATGTTTACTAGGGTTGGAAAAATATTACGGGGAAAGAGAAAAATAGGTTCAGAGGAAAAAGGATTTAGTTCACAGGTGAATTGTGTTTTGGGAACACTCTCCAATACACAACTGAAAACAACCATGCAATATGTGGAATTCGAAGCCAAAGACCTTGGTGGAAAGCCTACTTGAGCACGCAATGCCCGAAGTCCCTGCGCTCCCAGATCAGCACATTGTAGTTTTCATTTCCATACATCGGCCCACAGCGCACCCGCGAGCGGGGAGGGGGAGAGGGGGCGACGGACAACGAGCTGTACACAATACACGCGCACGCGTCGCCGCCGCCACCGCCCGAGGGTGGATCCCACGACCTGCCCGCCCCGCCCCCCTCCGCCCCCGAGCACGCGCCGGGGCCCCGTTGCCAGTACGCTGAGAACGCATTGCCGCTTCCGGCACCGCCGTTCTGTGCCCAAGGGCGGTCCGCTATCGGAGATCTGAAAGGAGCAATTTTTGCCACACAGAATTGTTCAAAAGTAAGAGGCTAAAATGTTTAAGAAACCCAAACATTTCCTAATTTTTCTTTATTCAAATGTTGGACGTTGAAATCATAGAATTTGGTCAGAGTTTTCTTATTTTTGTTTACCTAACTAAACAATAATTGACTGGATGTATGTGCAAAAGTGACTACGACATGAGGTCCTGTATGTATATATTTTCGCATCAGAATTTCTCTCCAATTTGCTGTGATACCTTGGCCTGCAATGGATCTGTGTGGGGTGGTCTTGTCCTGTTATCACTTCTTGTGTATGTGCTTGGGAGTTGTGCTATCCATGTCTCTAAGATGTTATGAATTATTTTATATCTTTTGAGAAGTAAAGTTGGTTGCGTTTCTTTATCATTTATATAAAGTGTGTTTGTTCATTGTATAATTATGTGCAAGTGTTCGATTAATGTTTTAGTGTTGTTGTTTTTATTTTTATCATCAGCCCTGATGTTAGAATAAAATTATTCCGAATCGTTGGGAAACTTAATGATTTAACGTTTTAGTTACTCTGCCCATATCCCCCTGATCTCAACCTCCAACATTTGAATAAACCATTGTCATAAATTTACAATGTTTAGACTTTTTTTGTTATTTAACGTCGCATTAACTTCTAAGTCATTAGCGACTACTATTGGATTTAAACGTTATGGTTTCTATAAGAATGAAACGATATGGTGATGGTAGACGATGAAAGGACGAACACATTCAACAATGCCCGCGGCGGGAGTCGAACCCACGACCCTTCAGTCCGAGATTGCTCGATCTCGGCCACCTGGCGTGCAGACTTGCTTTTGCATTCATGATAATTATCAGAAAGCGATTATAATTATATTTCATCTTAATTTTACAAATACACCTAGTACGTTGTAATCTTCCTCTCTGCTTGATGCTCAGCCACCTTCCTGTGCTTCCGGGACACGTGTGACGCCTGCTACCATGTGGTTGTTTGGGGGTTTTCCTTTATTCTCTCGCAGTAGTTGCGGATTCTCAGCTTTCAGATTCAGTGTTCATCAGTTCCGACTTGTCGCTTTCATTTAGTATTTCTGCACCAAAAGGACAAAGGAAAGAAAAAGGGATGCAAAATAAGGAAAAGGGTCTATAATTTTGTATCCTATGACGGGGGTGAATGTTTTAAAATTGGCAAAATTGGTTTTCGATGTTTCGAAAATGCTGTATCGAAGAAGATGATCATTTTAATATTATCCTATACACAAATTTGTTATGATAAATTTTACATTAATATTATTTTTTTATTTGCGAAAAAATATCTGAATCCTGTAACTTAAACCTAATTTTAACATTTAATTATATATAAATGTTCTTATTTAATTGTTCTCATTTAGCTATTGAGCTTCCCATGAATTGAATCAGCTACTCATTAATCCTTTATTTATCGCAATTTTTAAAACCATTTTGATCAACAAATCATACAAAACTGTCTGTCAGCGATATCAAACTTCTCACATCCCCGTGATCATATCCTCTGAATCTTCAGCGTTACCGCTTCCCGAGTTTTGCTGTATTTCTCGCAGTGGTTTGTCATTGGAGCCTTTTCGCCGCTCGACATCATTCCCCGCGTACATTGTGGTTATTATGGCCCTATTCACACGCGAACGTTTCAAATCCTTTCTAAACCATATATCCCTAACCTATTCACCCTTCTCTAGCTTCGACGACCACCCCTGGGCTCCCGAATTCATATGCCACGCGAGGGCTGCTCACCGTCGAAGCGACCAATCCAAGCTCCTTGACAGGAATCCCAAACGTAACTACCTCCATCTCTGTTCGCGACTTAGTGTCAGCATTAATATTATCCTCACCACTACCGTAATAAATGTCTCCTTCGTCACCATCAACACCGCAGTTAGTACCACCATTGTCATCATCGCAATCGACATCGCCACGATCGTGATCATCGTTACCAATGCCAACTTCTTCAGCCATTGTCTTCATTGGTACCATAATCATCACCATCTTCAATGCCAGCTCTATCATCACTTGCTACTCCAAACGCCATCTCTATCATCTCCATAGCCCCTACCAGCGAAGGTGGCTTAGTGTATCAACTGATGTATCTGCATCTGCAGTGCATCTGAACGGGAAGTTTCAGGATGCGAGTCCAGACGGTGGCAGGATTTTCGACACCAACTTGATAGCCGGGTCGAATTCAGCCGCTATCTGCAAGCTGCTCTGATCAATAGTCCGTTATTGTTCCGATCAACAACAAGCGAATGCCGGAGCTGACAAACTACTGACAAACGGACAATGGATCGCGCGCGATCTTTCCTTCCTCTTCTTTGTCCCATCCTCACCCTTACTCCACTCCACTTCCAGACACGTCGGAAGACCAGTTCAGACTTGTCCCTGCTGCGGCGGAGCCCCGCCTATGAGTGATACTTGGATAGGGAAAACCCCGCAAACCGACGTGTAGATCTGCTCCGAATCTTCTTATCCACCGAGAGAACACAGTCGTCTCCCGCGACAAAACATTCACTGCGCTTACGGGATGAACGATCATAGCCGTTGTTGTGCCCGAAAACAAAATAACCGATCAATCCACAATCCCTTTCGCCATCGTCACCACAGCGTCGTTCCGTGTTCCCATCGCTCCAATGGAACCCCGATTTCATCATGCACACCACCCGCTGCGGCCACCATTCCCCTCTTCCGTTGACGGCGGCGGCGGCGGCGGCCCCTCGTCCTCCCCCGGCAACGGAGCACGCGACCTCCACGTGATTTAATCCGCTCTCGCACTTACACCTGAGTACTTTGCTCCGAGGGGGGCAAAACTAAATGGAATGGCTGCGGGGGCTATTGCCGCGGGCGGGCACGGAAAGATCGTTTGTGCGGACGGGCGCGTGCCCCGCCCCGCCCCGCCCCGCCCCCCCCGCCCCGCCCCGCTCCGCCTCGCCCCGCCCCGCCCCGCGCACCCGGAGCCGCCATATGTGGCCCGCGCGCGCACGGGCCCAAGAGGCGCTGCAGAAGACGGGGTGGGCCGTGTAATTGCCGCCCTTCAGGAGTGAGCCGCGGGTGACGGCTCGTTGGGGAGTCGGGCGGGGGTTTTCGAGTTTTTTGTGGTGATGGCGTTTTTTTGTGCTGTTCAATGGTATCGTCTTTTGTATTAGCGATTTTATTTCTTTCCCCATTGTTCGTGGTTGTCCAAGATATTTCTCGTTTTCTACTAAGGTGGTGTCTATCGTTTTGGTGGTTTTTCTTTGTTGTTGGTTTCTTGAGTTGTTTGTTCGTGTCGCTTCATCGTGATGTCGCTTTTTGGGGGATCTAATATGTGAATTTTCTTGGTACATTGTCTTAATGGATCTTTCTGGCGGTTGTTTTTGACGGTTATTTTTCGCATGGTGGATCATTTGAGTAGATTTTTTTTATTGTCGCGGGCCGGTACTGGGAGGTCGTTTGTGTGAACTAGAGCGTTCGAAGTGTCCTACGCTACACTCGCTCCAAGTATGTGTCCCGCGGATGGGGATCAAGTGGCAATGGTGTCGGCGACATGTACCGTGTAAATGACGCCCTTAAAGAGTGATACAGATTTCGGCAGACGGTTTTTTTGATGATGGGTATTGACGATAGACATGTGATTGATACTATAGTTTTGGCTGTATAGTTGGCTATTTAGGAATACGATTCGTGCTAGATACGGTTACCAATGTTTCGATCATCGTACTACTATTTTCTTCGGTGTTAGTGAATGAAGGTTGCAGTATGACGACTGAAACGATGGTAACTCTCGAGCAGTCAATGCTACATTCACACTCGACTGAGAAATCCTGTGTCATCATTTGACAGATGTCTGAATGTGAGTGTCGTGGCTTTATTTGTGACATTTATTTTATATGAATGCCTTTAAGTTTGTCATAAAGTCCCCTCATTTACCTTTAAAAAGTGCGTATATGTTTACATTTTCTTTGTAGGTTATTATTCCAATTGTTTTAACCCAATAAACTTCTAGAAAGTTGCCTATGACACTTCGAAACTTCAACTTCAACTGGGTAGTTCACAATTTCTGAAGATTTTTTCTGCTACTAAATAGCTCTTCGTTCAGATAAAAGTAAGATAAGTCTAGCGAAATATGGAGTTCAATATATCATTCTTTTATGCAATTGTGATGGATGAACTTGAATACTTTTATTACTTTTATTCAATTATGTACTGGTAAAGCCTCAAGTAGGCATCACATTTACCAATATTCTTAAGTGTTGGTAAAGGGAACGTCAACCAACATTACTGCTTCATTGCCCACGACACCTCACCTGCAGATTAATAGTTATGAATTATTTCCATGTAAGGAGTTAAAAGGTTAAAATTCCGAATGTAAAATTTCGTATCAATTACACATCACTTAGTTTAAATGATGAAAACGCGAATTATCCCGATTTTGCTGTTCGCATTAAATGACCATTCGGAATAAATTGACCCAGTAACTCCCCGGCGTGACCGCAGTGTGGCCGGGCCTCCACCTTCCTGCCCTTTGCGCGTCCGCCCGCACCCGCAGCGCCTGCCGCACGTCCCGCGCCCTTACGTGCGGGTACCGCACCCCCATACCTTTTCATCCCGCCCCTGCGCCGCACCACTTGGCTCACCGGGCGCTCCATCTGGCGGGCACAGGGCACGGGGCACGCGCACAAAGGTGAGGCCTCCCCCATCCAACGCGACTCGCCCCCCCCCCCGTCGCGCGCGCACCGGGGTAATATAAGTTTACTTGGCCTTGCTTTGTTTAAACGAGCGTATTGTTGCTGCCCCCGCCGTGCCACGCGCGGATCCCCCACCCCGTCCCGCGCGCCGTCCTCACCCGTCCTCTCCGCCGCCGTCCTCACCGTCCTCCTGCCAAGCTGCGGGCCGTCGCCTACCCACGGGGCAATTTCATCCCCCCTCCCCCCGCCCTCTCCCGGCTAGTTCAGCGTCTTTCATCATAATGGACGTTAAAAAAAATCGTAAAACGTTTTGCGAAGGTGAGACGCTGTGGGACCGCTAGTGGGACTATTGATCAAAAGGAGGGCGTATTGTGCTCGGTGCCCCCCTCCACCGCACCCTGCTGGCAGTCGCGCTCTCCGCGTTTGTATTCCCTTTGTTAGTGTCCGTGATTTAGAGAGAGGGGCGGCGGCGGGGCGGGGTCGCGAGTCGCCAGCGCCGCCGTGCCGTGGCGTGCATGGGAGCTGGTCTAATCCCGCATCGGGCGTGCAGGGGGCGGTGGACGGGACGGGAGGGGGAGGGGGCGGTGGTTGCAGCCGCCTCGAAATGAGCAAGGAAGGATTGCCAGCCCCGCGCGGGGAAGGGTTAAATGCCTCGCCCGTGTTGGTTTTGGAGATGCGACGTCGCGGCGTGCGGCACGGCCCGTCGCGCACGGTTTTCGTCGTCGATGAGGCGTGCTGCCGCTGCGGGGAGCAGGTCGCGAATGGGGTTAGTGTGGTTGAGGCTCGCGATGCTTTGTGGTGAATTTCAGTGTTGTCTCTTCCACATAAAGTTCGAGTTACGTATTTTTCAATTCCATTTTACTCGTAAATGTATACGTATTCTTCAATAATAATTCTATATGCGAAATAATATATTTGCCCATTCACTAAATTTTTGTTGCACTTAAAAATTATTAATTATTGCCGCATTCTTAAATATTTTTTTAAGAAAACACAACAACATAATGTACGGTGTTGATTGTAATCCATATTCTGGTAACAGTTTCCTTACAACGCAAAATTTTAAATGGAGAACAGGAAAATTCATTGATCATCTTGCAAATTAGAGAAAATAAAAAAAACATATTGGTAAGAAAAGAAATATAATAATCGTATTACAGCACAAAAGTGCAGTCTGATGAAACTATATGTGTGGCAAAATACAGGCGTGAATCCAAGGGGGGAAGAAGGTCGCGTTTGTCATAGATCACCCACCCCCCAAAAAATATTGTCGAAACCAATTTTGCATTTAATTTAGGTATATTTTGATTTATCAGTAAAAAATTCTCTTCTCAGGGAATATTTCAGTATATCACCACAGACGATTATAATTTATTTTGTAATTCACACGGTATGAGAACGTGAATATAAATGTATGGAAATTCGAAAAAAATTGACCCCTTCTCAAATCAAATGTGTAAATTCGTGCACATGTTTTTTCAAGATATATTTGTTGATAAGTATAGTATTTAATTGATTGGATTGGTTTATTGGTATTTGAGAATTGCTGCTTCCACCGATCCTGTAACTGCATTCTCACATTAGTTTAAATATATGATATTTTCGTCGTACTCTCATTGTCCCCTTTTGCATAACCTCTGAATTCTGTTGTACTTTTGTTTGATTTCACTACAATATTTTTATTGCATCTAGAATATTCATTTCTGTTATATGTAATTACTTTCTCCAGTACGATAGTGCTATTATTATATTCTCATTCCTCCCTCTGTCCGCTCTCCTGGCAATGCAACCTCCGATTTCGAAATGAGAAACGTTGAAGCAGCTTCATGCATAGAAGCTTGAAGGGTATGTCCCGCACTTGAGTCCTGCATTGGAGCACAGATGCAACGGACGTTTCCTGCGGGGTCCTCCACTTGCCTACTCCTTCTTCCTCCTCCTCCTCCTTTATTCTCTGCCTCCCACGGCGGTGCCGCTCTTGAATGGAGTCGTTTGCAAAATCAGCCAATTCGGAGACACACCTGGGTTCTTCCGGCCCGCCGCCTCCGCCGGCCTCGCCGCCGCCACTGCCACTGCCACTGCCACTGCCACTGCCACTGCCGCTCTCATGCGTATTCCTCCTGTCCTCTCATTCTGCTCTGCTACAAACGTCCTCTTCCGTTCGGTCTCTTATGTGCATTCACGCACATTTACTCTTGATTGCCATTTCTTTCTTGTATTGACAGAATTTTCAGCAAAGCATAGAAGGCAAAGCAAGGGAAAGATGTTTTCTTCGAAAATATTGCTTATGTCTTCACCTTTTAATTAACACACAATTGAGAGCTCACTACTATTGTATTTATCTTTGAAAATAAATTGATTTTTGAAGCAAGTGCTTCAAAACTTCAGTTATATTCATATTAAAACATTGAGGTTAGAAATTTTTCGAATATATATCACATCGTTATAATTATACCACTTTTAGTTTTTGCATGAGAAATGAGATATAATCAGCAATTGTTATTGCGGGACCAAAAATTGCTATTGAAAAATACGAATTCTATCAACTTTTATCTTTCATAGCTCACGCACGTGACCCAAGTCTAAAGACTAAAAGAATTTTCAAGTAGTAAATTTCATGAAAAATATTAACACTGTATCGTGGGTGTCTTTCTGACTTTGTTTTTCTGTCATTATTTTTTCTTCATTTTTTAGTGTTTTTATTTCCTCCCTTTTCTCCTTTTTGTTCTCAATTCACGCTAATTTCTTTCGTTATCGTGGGCGCGCATCCATTCCGCCTTCGTGTTTGAACGTGAAGTTTTGTTACAGTATTTGTCATTGAAATCACCGTCATCTTCGTTATTTCCCCATCTTCCTTCTTTCTTTCCCAGTCCGTTTCAGAGTTTCGCGGGCCTTCACCTTCAGCTGCCATCCGTTGCCCTGCGCCGCCCTCCGCCGCCCGCCCTTCCCCGCAATCTGGGCTGCGTGCGTTATCGCGCCGCCCAGGGCTTTAAGGGCTAACCGGGCGGGGCGCCCCTTTAACCTCGTACCCTCCGGGGTGCAGGAGTAACGTCTGTATCGCCAGCGATGGTTCTGGGGCCCGAGATGCTCGCTTCTTGGCTACGCTCCGCCACTGCTTGCTATCCGTCTGTTATGCAACTCGAACCCCACCCTTCTCTACTGCTGCACCTCGTCTTTTTCATGTTTCGTGTCCAATTTCTGTGCCTTTTTTCTCCCAGTTTTAATTCTCAGCCTCCTCTTTGTGCCTTCGCTGTTTGTTTTCATTGCCGTCTGTTAGAAGTCTTAATGACTTCTGGAGAGGGCATGTGTTGACATTAAGTAATTGCTTATGCCAACTCAGCTATTGTAATTGTTTATAAATAATCTTTAGTGATTTTTTGATATGTCGCGTTACTTCTCAGCATTGTTTGACAGTCGAGTTCTTTTTGCCTTGATTTTGGTACAATTTCTCTTACCCCTGCTTATAATAATTTTGTATTCGTATTTAGTATATCGATTATGTTTCATCTTCTGGCCTATTGTCCTCCCTCCCACCTCTCTCTTTCTCCCTGCCTCCATTCTTTCCGTCTTTCCCTTCGTTTCCCCTATTCTCCTACTTCTCTCTCTCTATGTCTCTTTCACCTGTGCCATATTATATTTTCCGCATTTTTTTATTACCAATTCCACCCATCTATGAATAAAATATTTATCCTAGACGTGTTTCGTTATTGTTTTTCTCGCGCCATACTTCTCAACGCACCGTCCACTCTTCCATCGCTCTCCGCTTGCCCGAGCCATTCATCCGAGGGCAAGGCCCCTCCATCTCGCCACGAGGAGGGCGCCCCCCCCCCCGCGTGTCCGCCGGCGGCGGCGCCGCGGAGAAGGACTGCAATCAATCGATCGGCGGCGCGTCGATTGGGCGTCCTACCTGCGGGATCGCCAGGAGCTCCTCCGCCGGGCCCTTTTGTTTCTTTTGCTGCGGCAGCGGCGCCGCGCCCCCGCCTCGCGGTCTTCCTTTTGCGCCGCCTGCTGATGCACCACCCGCCCGTCGCCGCCGCCTCGCGTCAGTCGCACGTGCGCGGCCCGTCCGCCCATCCACCCACCCGCTCAACACCCCCCCCCCCCCCCGCACTGGCTCGCCCGCTCGCCCGACCTCGTTTCGGCTCTTTGGCGACTTCCCTCATCTCTAGCCGTACATCGCGCCCGACTATCACGTTCCATGTCATGTCCGTTACCCTCCTGCGTCCTCCCTTGTGTGGGTACGTGGGAGCGAATACGTTATTCCCATGTTCGCTCTCATGACCTTGACAATATCATTTTCGTCTATCACGTTTGTAACGCTCCCAGCCACGTTTCTCCTGAATTTCTGCTCTACTTTCCTCACGTCTCCCATCACGGCCCTCACGTCCTCCGCCACATCCTTCGCCTCGTCTCTTCTAAATTCTCGGCCAGGTCCATGTCCTCCGTCACGACTCTTGTCACTTCCTCCATCATGACTTTCATCACTTCCTCCGTTACGGCTCTTGCCTCTTCCTTCATCACTTCCCTCGTAACTTCCTCCGCCACTTTCCCGCCATGTCCTTCGTCACATTGACCGTCAATTCCCCCTTCACATCTAACGTAACTTTCCTCGTCACATCGACCGTCACTTCCCCACCACATCTACCGTCACTTCCCTCGTCACTTCTTCGGTCACTTCCCTCGTCAATCCCCTCGTCACATCCTCCTTCACGTTACTCTTCACGTCTTCCGTCACATCTCTCGCCATGTCTTCCACCACGTTCCTCCTCACGTCACCTCTCTCAAGAACTCGCACACATCTTCCACGTGGCCCTTCTCACATCCTGCGTCACGTGCCTAATTCATGCCGTCTGTCGCATCCCTTCTCATGACCACTTTCTTGTACTCCGACTCTATTTCTGTTCCGTCTATGACGTCCTCCGTCACGTCAATGACATCCCTCGTCACGCTCCTTCTCACACCATCCCGCACGTTCTCCTTTACGCTCTCCATCACGGCCTCCTTCCCAGTCTCCCTCAAGCTTCCCACTGCGTGACCTTCGCGACGTCCGTTCTTGTCTAATTTTATGTTCTCCTCTTCTCGTTCGTTCTCATGCCATATGGTCCCATCTACTTGCCACATATGCCTACACACACATATATACTTGAAACATTCACATCCTCACACCCTCGTACCGATCCAGCTTCCTTTGCGGTAACCCACCAGCATATTCAATGTGTATATCCATGCGCCAACTCTACTGCCCGGCCATCCACAGACCAAAACTGCCCACTGTCCCAACTCACTCCCCGGCCTCTCCGCATTGGCGTGTGCCGCATCGCAATCGATATGGAAGACGTAGACTTTTGGAATTCGCTTTTATGGTATTGTTTCTTAGGCGTGGCCAGACCCGTACGTGGCGCGTTTTATTGCTCGAAGACAAGACTGCGAGGAAGGAATTTTATGCGACCACTACGGCCCACAAAAGACTAGCAGAGCACGACGGACCGCCTTTCTATAAACCGCGGGGGTATATCTTTTTTTCCCGCTAGTCAATGAAATGTTTATTTGTTTCGCATTTTCTTGTTTGTTTACGTTCGCGGTTTTCGAGATGTTTTTCCCTCCTTGTTTTATGGATCGCGAGTGTATAACGTGTTTAAGCAAACTGTTGATGTGCGCTGCGAACGCTATCTACGTATATTTCTTCCTGTATCGCAAATAAACAAGCACTCTTACTCATTGCCGATATGACGTGTGCGTCATATCTATTGAAATTTTCCAGGAGATGGCGCCAGAAAGTTTCAGACTTTAGTTTGTCGTCTGCGAAGTTCTGAAGTGCTGCGTACACAGTAAGGTGTGGAACTTAAGGATATCAATGTGTTTTTAATAAAACAAGATCCTCGTAATAAAAATGTCACAGAGTGGGAGGCGGATAAACAAAACAAAATAAAGCGTCGTACTTGTGGAGGAGGGATCGGATCAAGGACAAAATATTTCATGAATAGCTCTGATATTTTAAAGAAAACTGGAGGTTGGAAAAATTAAGAATAAGAAATAACACTTAAATCCACACAGCCCATTAGTCCTCTGAGTTTAGCAGACGAGCATGTTCCTGAATGATTCACCTGGATGATAATCAAAAGATACGAGTGATCAACGGGACGAAGGAGAAAATTCATTTTCATGAGTGCGAAATAAGAAAATTAATAGTAAATGCTGTGAGTTAACTGATGACTTCGAAAAAGTCCACTTTTTATTAAATAAATTGATGAATTTTGTAGAAAAATATTTTATAAATAGACGCATTTAGACAATATTAAGCTTGTTCGTGGGGATTAGAGGAAGAACGAGAATTACGAAGCTAATCGTAAGAACCTCTCAATATTAAATTTTCTTATGAGCCCTAAAAAAATAATACTACAATATACAAATATTCCCAGTTTGCAGTGAAGGTTAATATATTAAGCCTCGAATATCGATATCGGTAAAGTTTCGGCACAGAGCAAGTCCCGGCAAGATGGTTGCGTATTCGCATCCTGCCTGAGAATAGATGTTTACTTAATGTTGTGGCATGATTGGCTTTCCCACCCACCATCCATCACCTTTCCAACAATTTCTTGTTTCTTCCAGCCTACCTTAATGGCGACACGTTGGAGTAGCTGAAAAATGATACAGATATAGAGATGAGAAAAAAACAAAACATAAGAAGAAATAAATTGCTCTGAGAGATTATTTAATTGGTACTTTGGCTTCGAAAAAGTACTCTAAATATAATATTCAATATGTTTTCGTTTATCTATTGCCTTGCGGCAGCACTGATGTCTTTGGAAGTGGAGGAAGATTAAACTATCAGTTACCAAATGCATGGTAAACAGGAAGAGAATAGGAAAAAGCAGGGCGGACGTATGCGACAATGATGAAGACGTTACGCAGAGATCGCATGGTCAACTTAGCGAAAGAAAGCACATTTCAATCTCACGACCGAGAAATAGGCTGAAAAATCGAGCTTCGGGGTGAGGGAATGATGCAGCAGCGGCGGCGGCGGGGGCGGCGGGGGCGGCAACCGCTCTCCGGTGGAGGGAGGGCGTCGCGCGGCTAACGACGGAATAAGAAGGGGGCGCGACCGCGTAGGGCCGCCGTCGGCGCCCGCGGCGCAGGTACAGCGGCGGCACCCGGCGACGCCGACGCCGACGGCGGCACCGCCACGGCCGTGTCCCCGCCCCGCCCCCGTGTAAGTGTGGAAATTACCTCATTTATTAGGTAAGGGGAGGCGACCCCTGGCTCTGACACCTCTCCTTTGCACCTGCTGCCGAGCATTATTGAGTTTCCGGCGGCGGCGTGGGGCGGGAGAGAGAGAGGAGGGGCTGCGAGGTGGAGAAGGCGGGGCCGGGGGCGGAGGCGGAGGGGAGAGCGAGAGGATAAGCGGAGGTGGCGGTGGGGGTGTGAAGCTCCAGGTCGCCCCGGAGGCCGAGAAAAACTTCCCTTGAGGTGGAGGGGGAAGGCGCCGCGCGGAGGGGGCGGGGCGGTGAAGCGAGGCGGAGGTGCGAACGGGACGATGAAGGCACAGCGGCGGTGACGCCTCGTGATGGTTGAGGTGAGATGGTGGCTGCAGGAGGTGACGAGTTTCCAAGTCGACTATGTGGTAGATAGAAAATGTAAAAATGTCATGACCGAGGACAATGATTTCAAGATATTCTTTCTTTAATTATCGAAAAACTAAAATTTGAAAATGCGAGAAATGGAAAAGGTAAGGGATAGTCAATGTGAGAAAGAGGATGAGAGACTCTGGGGGACAGTTAGAGAGAGGGAGAGAGAGAGAGAGAGAGGGAGAGAGAGAGAAGCGAAACTAAATGACGCAACTACGAAAAAAAAGTTGTAGACACATTTCATCTTCAGGTATCCATACATTACTATGATGGAGAAGATGCATGAGTTCACATGTGAAAAAACTTCGCATGTGAAAAAAATCACTGATCAGGAGAAACGAGGAGTGAAATAAAACGACAGAATGACAGACAAGTAATGGCAGAACATGATAGAGTGAAGGACCAGGACATGTAAGAGCCCATTTAAAGAAAACTCACTATGCGCTGCAATTAATTTAAACCAAGATCAGGAGCAACAAAACAAACTCACGAGCTGCAAGGAAAGGGAAAACGAAGACGCAACCGCCTCCGCCTCCGCCCTGGCGCCGCCGCCGCCGCCGCCACCACCACCACCTCCGTTCTGTCGTGGCGGCTGCGTGGGCGTGTACAGTCGGCGCGGCGCTGCGGAAGCGGGGCCACGGCCTCTCATTACAGTGATTAACTCGGACAGGTGGCGGAGGCGGCGGGGCGCCCCTGGCGGCAGGTGCGGGAAACAGCGCGCGCCGCCTCGTGGGACGCGGGTTGCGCGCGTCATTTGTCTCGCCTCGCCTCGCGGCGCGGCGGTGGCCCGCATTGTTGAGACGCGGCGCGGCACGGCGCGAGCGAGCTGCTTTGTGCGGGAGTAATTCATACCTGCGGCTAAGGAGACGCCACGGCGGAAGCAGCTTTGTTTGTTTGTTTGGAAGCCGCCACGACCGCCTCAAAGTGAAAAGAGGAGTAGCCCAAATACTTTGAAGTTAAAGGGTGAAAAGGATAGCTGGAAGAATTGGTGGTGGTTTTTTCATGAAGTCACGGCGAAGTGGGAGGAAGTCGTGTTAACAAGAAAAAAAATTGAAATCGAGTGGATTTTTATTATATGTTTGTTTTGTGTTACGTCTCAAGGAACTTCAATAAATATGACAGATGTTTCCCCTATTAGTATGCTAATAGTAGATATATCTAAAAGTATGCTTCTGTGCTGTTGATTTTCATGTTATTTCATTATTATTATTATTATTATTAATTAGTTATTATTTTTCGGTAGAATCTTACTGAAAGTAGCAGGAACTTGCTGAATGACACTGCACAAGACTCTTGGCAAATTCCCAAGATTTCAAACTCCCCAAATATATAACTACTAGTATTCTTAAATATTGTTTTTGGCTATTTACAAATTTCATATTTATTTTCGTAGGATAATTTGCAAATAAACTTAAAATGAGCTGAAAATTTTTGTGAAATATTTATTTGTGCTTTCTCCCTTCTCATTATCTGTGCTGGGTTTCCCATTGTGCCAAAAATCTCATAAATGTTTAATCTAATGACTTCATCGGATCATAATTCATGAAGTTAATCTCATGAATTTTTCAGATCTTCATTGGAATACGCGAATTTTCATTAATCGTATTACTCATTAAAATTCCTCATCTATATTCCTCTGTAAATAAACTATCTCTGCTCCATTCTCGGCGCAGTCGCGCAGGTAATATACGAAGGAAACAATTTGTGTAATCGTGTTAAATCACAGGTTTAATCTCTTCTCCGATTCATAAAAAGGAGGCGTGGAGTTATTGATCTGCACGTATTTCATACTGTTTAATTACTTTAATTCACTGCGAGGTAGTTGAGCACGTGTTCTGGAGGATGACCTGGTATCAGGTGGAGTAATAGCGAGGAAACATTCATTACGGGTACCCCTACCGGCAGCCAAATAAGGGAGTTAAAGTGTGAAAAGGAGAAGAATTATAGGTAAAACATTCTGGTTTATCTTATAAAGCAAGTTCAAACGAAACGAGATGACAAATGTCTATACTGAATGACCTACATGAAATACGATGTATCATATGAATTAAGTGTTCTGTTGCTCCTAAAGTTAAAATGGCGAAAATATGACATAAAAACGCGTTGTGTTTAATTTGTGAGATTGGATATAAGAATGACCATTATAATGATCGGAGGTGGAGGATATTAAGCGCATGTTTTCAAGTATAAAATAAAAAAATTGGAGAAGCAAATACATTTCCAAACCGAATATTTTAGAAACTAGAATGAACTGTACGTACTGAAATACTGAAACGTAGAAGCTGTTCTGTACGAACCGTTCAGTAAACACAATTAAAAAATGATTTTCCGTAGCATGAAAACTATTTATTTTGGAATAATTAATTTAAATCACAATCTAAAAGAAAACAACTATGCAAAACTAAAAATATTCAAATTTAAAATTCTTTGATCCGAGTTGCGAAGTCGGGAGAAAACGTGGCAACGTAGGGAAATGGTGTGCTGAGATCACGATTGGTCATTCGGGCAACGTAAGCAACTCCGTCAATTACCGCCAACTGGACACCGCCGCACTGCTGCCAGCGATAACGGCATATCGCGGGGCCGGTCCACTGACTGCGACCTCTTCGCGGCGGCGGCGGCGTTGGAGGAGCAGCGGGAGGTGCCTTCGGGCAAGAAGCTGGTGACTTCGGTGACGGCGAAGGAGGAATACTAAGAGACGGAAAAAGCAAAGAAACAATAAGTTGACAATGAAATGTAAAGGTAGAAGGGGGAGGCGGCGGACGAGGCAATGAGAGGAGAAAGGAAAAATTAACATGGCACGAGCAAAGACAACGATTGTGATAGCGATAATATTGAATAAAAAGGGCAGGCAAAAAAATGAGGGGAAAGGAAGAGGAAAGATAGAAACTGATAGTTTCTTTTATGGAGAATGCAACTACAATGGTGGTAGTGATTATTGTTATAATTCTTGTCATCATCATTGTTATTATTATTATTATTATTATTATTATTATTATTATTATTATTATTACTATCCTCTAAATTCACGACTAAAAATTATTGCTGTAGGTTAGCCAACTTCCTAAATTCAGATCGTGACTGGGTGCCGAAGAGGAAAAAAGGTGAAGACAAATAAAAAAAAAGATAGAAATAGCGAATAGCATTGAGGGAAGGGAAGGGAGTGAGGAGTGTGCGAAAAAAAGAAAAAGATGAAAGAAAAGGAGAAAGTCAGGATGAAGAGGAGAGCTGAAGAAGAGAAGAGAAAAAATTAAAAACAGAAACGTTCGTAAATTTATGAAAAAGGGCACAAGGATGACTAAAGGGAAGAAAACGATGTAGAAAGAGACGATTACAAAGCATGATGACCAAGGAGCTGATATCAGAGAGAAGTACAGAAGAGAAAAAAAGAAAAATGATTGTGAAACGTAAGGCAATGGATGAGGCGGTTAATGAGATGTGTAATAAAAAAGGAGGCCGCTGCGGCATGCGAGCAAGAGATAATATCCAAGGAGTCTGCGACGCCAGAGGAGCCAGCAACGGCGGCGGTGACGCGGCCGGCTTAGCCCGAGGTTCCGCGTCGATAGCTTATCACCTTGGCGCTCGTAGCTTTCCTAAGCAAGCAGAGCGAGTTGCGCGCCCGCCGAGCCCCCCCCCCCCCGCACCCAATGATATGCCAACGGGTTTACAAGAAGCTGGTGGCTTCGGTAACGGCGAAGGAGGAATACGAAGAGACGGAAAAAGCAAAGAAACAATAAGTTGACAATGAGATGTAAAGGTAGAAGTGGGAGGCGGCGGACGAGGCAATAAGAGGAGAAAGGAAAAAGTAACGTGACACGAGCAAAGACAACGATTGTGATGGCGATAATATTGAATAAAGAAGGCAAGCAAGAAAAAATGACGGGAAAGGAAGAGGAAAGATAGAAACTGATAGTTTCTTCTATGGAGAATGCAACTACAATGTTGGTAGGGATTATTGTTATAATTATTGTTATTATCAACAACGACGCGGCGTCACCCGGACAGCCGAGAAGTTATGCCAACGGGTTGGTTGGCATTGCGGCAGACGCCGCGTCGCACAACGGGCTAAAAAGGGCGCAAACGTCTGCTATGCAACGAGTTTCAAAATTCAGTTCAATTCAAGTCAAAGATACCTTATTTTCCGTGGTGAGACTGAGACCATCTGGACTGCTCTTCCGTCTGACCACGCAAACTTCCGTACGTTCCTTTCAACGTCTAGCAGAGAAACAAAATTTGAGCGACGAAACAGGCGATTTGAATTTCGCTGAGGCTTCTTGTAGGTTTGAGGATCTTTTACATGCAGCAAATCTACAACATGGGACAACTGGTTTTACTTTTCCTCCGAAGGATGGCGTACGAAGGATTTTTCGCCTCTCTAAAATTCCACGGCTTCGATCGGGTTTGAATCCGTTAACGTGTTGTACGCTTGGTACGCTAACCGTTATACCACTGAAGCCGAAAAATTTGTGATACTATAAGTTCAATAGAATTAAAACACCTATTGTTGCTTTGTTACCCAAATGTTTTTTACAAAATTGCTGTTTCAATTTTTTCTATTAATATTCAAGAATAGAGGCGAGATTGCAAAAGAGTGTTAAAAATCTTCATTTTTCGTTCATTATTTGTCTTGTAATGTAAATGGAGACATCTGTTATTTTCTTTGCTTAAGTGTGGTAGCATAGTTTTCAAATAACAATTAACTATTGTAAGAGTTTACTGCATTCACCAGTAATTAGGATTCACCATCAAAAACATACAAGATAGCAAAAGCATAACAAAATTTCTTAATATCACTCAATTTTTCGGTAGTAAATATATTGATATTTAATAATAATATAATAATAATATACCAATAAATTCAATGTATAATGCACTGTATATTGTACGTTAATAATTTCTAATTTCTTTAAAAAAATATTCTTGGAGCCTATTTGCCCGTGTGTGCGTGTTGGCCCGCCTCCGCTGATGGGCTGGCACTCCGAGCGAGCGCGGGGCCCTGCTCAGTGGCACGCGTGGTCTCCATTCCGGTCTTTGACCGCCCCCCGCACGTGGCGCACTCGCATGCAACGCCCTCTGCTGGCGCACCGACGGAGACGCGGCTACTGCGCCGTAAATTGGCCTTGATTTGCACAGTATGAAACAGTGTTGCCAAACATTTTCCCCCTTATTGCCACGATGTAAGAGAAAGCGAGCTTGCGAGAATATGCTGCCCGGCAGGGGACTCGGAGGATGTGGTAGACTCGTATGCGTTGGAACTATGAATTATGGTTTATTATGCTTTCAGATTGCTTTGCGGAGTTATGAGAATTCTTCATCATTGAAAGATACATTAAAAATTATAAAAAAACAATACAATAAAAACAAACAATATTAACGACGGTTGTAATGCTTTTTGTAAAAAATAAAGTAATTGTAATGAAATGTAGAAACGCCTTACAACATTCCAAAAATGTTCCATAATGGATAATTTGCGATTCTTCATACAGTGTCATGTATAAACGAATAAAATTATATTTATTATTATATTATTAATTAAAATAATGACATGGAAAATTATAATTCGATTATCTAGAATTTAATTATTATATTTCCTGTATAGCAAGTTAAGAAATTATTTTTAATTTTCATCACATTATTCGCAAAGTATAGTTTTTACGGATCGTTTAAGCCAAACGCCTGGGTTCAATTGCTCTTTTCATACTCATAAATATTTGTGAGAAAAGCCTCGCGTAATAATGTTGATCGATGTTTATAATCTTGGGCTTTTTGGATATTCGCTGAAGCTTCGTCTTGTGTCACTGGAAATCCAACTCCTGGCCATAATATTTCTCTTCTAACTTAAAGGATTTATTAAGCACAATAACAAAGAACGTATTACCTGTCTGAAAATGTTTATCGTATACTAAAGTTATACGCTACAATCTAACGTCCCCACAACTAGAAATCAGTGAAGAATCCCTTGTGGCATTTTCTACAGAGGACCTGAAGAATGTTATTTTTATTGAATTACTTCAACAAACTGCGTGACAACTTGCTTCTCTAAAATATGAAGTATTCGTGCATTTTAATGTGCTTCACATTAAGGAATTATTATTGATCACGTAAACAATTATTCATTCGCACTAGACATATTATCTGAAACATTTTATTGAGGCATTCATATTAATAGGAAAATTCAAACCCTAATGAAATAATAACCATCATTCATTAGGCTTTGCTTCTCTCTACTCTGGGGCCTGGCGTTCTTCCCGCTAAAGCTTTGCCTTGAGACTGCACGTGAAACCTGTAATCTCTCTCTTGTAATGTTAGATGATTGGCCATGTGAAATACCAGTTCATGTCACCATGTTTATTCTTTGAAATGTTTCAGTATTTCATAAAACATCGTTCCATATCAACTTACAGATCTGTGATGTTTATTGGAAATAGTTTAAGAATATTTTAAGTGCCAATTGCTTGAGAGGAACGAATTAACAAACAATATTTTCATAAACTTACTCTGTGTTCGTTTCTGATTAAATAATGAACTATTATTTATTTCACGCATAGTAGAGTATCTTGAAAAATTCCTTTACATATTATGTAACACACATTTATAATAAGTACTAATAGAGCAACTTGCATGTGTTTCATATTTTTGAAGGTTTTATTTTCGATTTTCTTTTCAGTAGGACAGCAAAATGGGGAGTATGTTTCGTCTGCTGATTTGCAGATCTCTTTGTTTTTCTCTTCGTAATAACGAGAATTATGCTCTTTTCTCTCTTTCTCTCTAACTTTTTATTTCCTCAGCCTCTATCTTTCTCTTTCTCTCTCTGTATCTCTCTCTCTCTCTCTCTCTCTCTCTCGGGCCCTCTCTCTCGTGCATCCTGTCGCTAAGCGTCCCCTTGAGTTGGGGGCGGGGGGGAGGAGCCGTCCCTGGCGGGGCTGTACCCGAAGGAGAAGCCGCTCTCACCTTTCCCCCCGCCGCCATCACTCCGCGCTCCCCCCGGTTTTATGATGAGTCTCATCAGCCTGGAACAGATTCCTCGATCGCGGCGGGTGCGTCGCGGGCGGGGGCGGGCGGCAGACGTCACTCGCGGAGGGATGAAGGGGAGGGGATGGTGGAAGGGGGAGGCGCGACGCCGGCGTTCCTTTGTCACCGCACTCCCCCGTTGCGGGCGCTGCCTTCTCGCGGCTTCGGTACCTGGAGCGTTACCGTTGCTACCTCCTGCTTCGCCAGTCTGGGAATTACTCGCTTAAAGTAGTCCATACACCTTCCAGCAGCTCTAGCAAGACTTCGCTTTGCGTCGGTTGTCAATATGTTCCAGTTCGCCGTTTATTGATACATTTACAACACACAGTAAAGACTTGCGAACGTTACTTGCTCATCTATACTCTACAGGGTCTATTAAAGCTGAGGGTTTTCATTCACCGGCAACGTCATGTATTCAGAAATGTTTTCAAGGCCATTCACTGGATGTTACAAATTCTTTGTGATATGTGTAATAAAAAAGTCAACTTTCTACTTTTGCACTAATTTTGTATGATCTCTTTTCGAGAGTATTTCGTTGGGAAAATCTTATTTGACAGTACTTTTTTCACGAAGTTCCTATAGGCAAACCGAATGTAAGAAAATAAAACAATTTATTATCAATGCGAATTACTTATCAAATATTCTGAATGGTGGAATCGGCGACATACAGTTGCGTACTCCTACTGTTTGAAGAAATGTCTTATTCTTCTTCATTTCGTTCTCTTGTGCTTAACGTGAAATTATTTCTTTAATGACTTTTATTTCGACCTTAGTCTAAAGCATTCAAAGTTAGCCACACATTATTTTCAGTTTTCAATCCATCGCTAACATTCGTTGTCAATATTGCTCTTTCCTCTATCACCTCAATCACAACACACCAACTGTGATATCGTCGGGACATCACTTGAGCTGCTGCCACTAATCGTAAATATTTGAATGAAAATTCATTTCCATATTAACATTATTACTTCCCTCAGCACCGTTGTCATTCTTTATCTAACTTTCTTTATCTACTTTTTTCCAAAAAAATACCTTCACTCGATCATTGTTAAATGACATTTAGCCCAACCACAACCGCTACCGCATTTGTCCAGCAACTACTTTCCCCCGCTGAGCCATCACCGCCCACCCTCCAGCAGCGGCGGGGGCGGCGCGCCGCCGGTCAGCGAAAAGAGCCTCGGCCCCGAATCGGCAGGTTTGAAGGTGGGGCTTCCCTGATGGCGCAGCGGTCTGGCGCGGGGGAATTACGCAACCGCTCCATTGTGCTCGGGCGCAGCACGTGAGGAACGCTGCGCTGGTGGGGGAGGAGAGGGAGGCCTTCGCTGGCAGGTCCTTTGCGAATTGACTGCTACCACCGCCTCCGCCCCCACCCACGACAGTGCCTCGCTGCCACCGCCCCCTGCTACCGCCAACCCCGCCGCAGCCCCCGCCACAGCACCCGGCTACCGCCCCATGTCAATGCCCCCTGCCAACGCCAACCTCGCCGCCGCTCCCACTCTCGCTCCCGCCACTGCCCCATGACACCAACACCGCCTACGCCACTACCCCAAACCACCGCCACCACTCCTTTACCATCAACCCCGCTCCCCCCGCCACTACACTGCTGGCGCCACCCCTGTCTCCGCTCCCGTCCCGGCCACTGCCCCCTGGCCATAATCACCCCATCCCCACCACCGCCACGCCCACCACTGTCCCATAACAGACATTTTCGACGCCCCCGCCATTGCCCACCGTCCCCTATGTTCGCCATCCCCGTGACCGCCCGTCCTCGCCACAGTCACTTCCCCTGCCAACGCCGTCCCCACCGCCTCCAAAACCAAGGCCACCGCTACTGCTACTGACCTCCATCCCCCGCCACCTCCGCCGTCACCCGTGCTGTCACCCTACCCGCCATCTCCACCCCGTGCCCTCGCATGCGCTTGGGGGCTGTCGTAAGCACTATGGGTCTGACGAAAGAACCATACCACACCACATCGCCCCACACCGCTCACCACACCGCGCCGCATAGCGCCTACGCTGCCGTAAAATTTTAAAGAGGACGCTTCAATCGGATGAAATTGGAGTTACTGGGTCTATAGGTAAAGTAGGGGTGGAGTGATGGTAAAGGCATTTTCGTGGAAGAGTCAACAACAAGCAGTGTTTAAAGGGTGAAGTTTGGAGGTCGTTCGTAGCAATTAAATATTAGAAAGCAGCAGAAAATCACCATTTCCCTAGAATGTTGCTTTTACGCCTTTATTAAAAGAAAATTACAGGAAGATAATGTCTCTATATTTTCGGAATTAATGAATAAACTAAAATGAAAATGTTTCCTTTTTGTAGTTAAAACTATTAGATTTACAAAGAAAATTGTGCCTTTGTTTTGGTGTATTTACTGTGGTAAGTTTTAGGAAAAGCATGCCAGTCTGAATTTTTTACTAGAACCCTGACGACTCTGAATATTAATAAGATACAATCTTTAAGGTCACAATCGTAACAAAATTCTATTGGGATCATATCTTAATGAAATAACTGCTCTTGATAGCTGAGATTCCCCTTCCTTAGGCGACTAAGAATATAACAAAATTATAGAAAGTTTGTACTAAACTACCATAAACAGAACTTAATATTTTTTCGTAAAATATAAGAAGAGAATTTATTAGTGTAAATTGGAGAGGACTTTCAATTATTATTATTATTATTATTATTATTATTATTATTATTATTATGAATTTGTCTCTGCAAAGAATATTTGTGGATTAGACTAAGGGATTTACATGCCCCCAAAAGTCTTTTTTTCTCCAAAAATTAGAAAAATGTTTGTCAATACGATTCTGAAGTTAACTGGAGAACGTTCTCTGGACACTTATTGCAATAAAAAGAAAGTTAAAAGTGTATAGTTGGAATAGCTGTTCATTGGCGTTCCCGCTTAAAACATTTTGCGAGTAAAACATGAAAAATTGGTCTTGGCACTTTGATCGCTTATCCGCGCTATTCTGTAATTGTTGTGTCTACTATATTATCTCCGTAATGTGGATACGTTTTGTATCCAACGAATTGGATCAACCAAGTGGGGGCTCAATCTATCTGAAAACAAGAGGGGTCGAAAGATGGATGATTTCATGGAGAGGTGACGCATGGCAATAAATATCAATATTTTTTGCAAAATACTCTTCTGAACTGGTAATTGCAATTGTTAGCCCTGCAATACACGGGCTGCTTTGCGATCTGTTTCTCAACGTCAGTAGCGAATAACTCAAAAACGATGCACCATATGGCCATGAAAACCGAGTTTCGAAGCCGATGACTTTCGCTTATGTTCCTCACTGGGTAATCCACAAAACAAAATACTAATTCTATTTGGGGCCTTCTATTAAATACTTAAGAGATCGGCGTTTCTGTATACCACCACTCCGTGATAAGTCTGAGGCATGCAGTATGACAGATGTAGATTATCTCGAGCTCTATTTGTACATATTTGGCCAACATATTTTCCCTTCACAGAGATTAGGAGAGTGGGGTGGAGGTCCAGTCCCCCAAACGAGAGTTCTCGTACGGGTAATCTAGTAATACTTTCATCTAACTGTACAGAGCGCGAAGGTCTTCCGACTGTTTCGGTGCCAACATTTGCGATCGCTTCCCGGCTTTCCAGCTGCCTCTGGGACTCCACGCGCACCTGGGCGCTCCATCACCACCCTCGCCCTCCCCCGGTCCACCCCCGCAGCGCCCGGATGTCCTCTCGCGCCTCGGCCCCCGATTTCCGGCGCCGCTTCCCGCTTGTCCTCGCCCCCCCCCCCCACAGCCGCCGACATTCCTCTCTCCCCCCGCCACCGTAAGTCACTTAGGAAAAGTTTCTCCGTCTGTGTATAAATCCAACGCGGACGGCGCGCGGTCGCGACTCCGCTGAAAAGCTCCGAGAAATAGCTCGCGGGTCGCTCCTCCTCCAGGCCGCGCTCACGATCTCGCCCTCGCCTCCCGGGGCCTTTCCTCCCTCCTTGAATCGGCTTGTCATTGCAGTCTCTCCCTCTCGTTCTTGCCCGTGCTCTGGCCCTCGCACTTGCCCTCGCTCTGGCCTCGCCACCGCCCTCGCCCTCACCCTCGCCCTCGCCCTCACCATCGCTCTCGTGCTCGCTCTCGCTCTCACCCTCGCCCTCGCCCTCGCCCTCGCCCTCGCCCTCGCCCTCGCCCTCGCTCTCGCCCTCGCTCTCGCCCTTGCCATCGCCATCGCCATCGCTATCGCCCTTGCCCTTTCCCTTTCCCTTGCCCTCGCCCTTGCGCTCACTCTCCCTCACTCTAACTCGGGTCATCGCTCTTTTCCCCATCCTCGCTCTCGCTCTCTCCCTCGCCCTCATCATCACTCTAGCAGAGTCTCTCGCGTTCGCCATTGCGCTCGCACTCGCCCTCGCCCCTACGCTCGATCTCACGTTTCCTCTCACACCCTCATCGTCCTACGCTACACCATCATTGCCCCTAGCTACGTCCTCGCCTCCGCTCTTGCATTCCCATGGTTCCTTGCTTTAGACCCTCCCTCATCTTCAGTCCCCAAGTCCTCTCTCGTTTCCTTTTCTCTCCTTCGTTTCCCCACTCTCATACCCACCTTCGTGTCCCGGCTTCCACATTCGCCTTCCTCCCCACCTCTCCCTTCATATCCGTATCTTTGACCCTACTCACATTTCTGTAATATCCCCCCCGCACATCTTCTTCCTACTCGTTTTTGCTCCTCACCCTGCGTGAACTCTCGCCCTTTACCCCCTCCCAATCCCTCCCCACATCCCTCCCTCGTTTCCCCCTAAACGGTTTTTCATCTTTGTATAAATTTGTACGTATGAAGATTGAATCAAATTTCCGGGCGAAGGCTCTCCCCATGTTTCTATTCAGCTCGGCTTTCTCTCTGCATTTTTGAATGGAAGCTCTTCATCGTGTGGGTGAGCGTTTGTGTGCAGGTATTTAAGAAGTTTGTCGTCAGCCCCAAAACACTCCGCGTCTCCGCTTTCCGAAATCGTTTGACTTTGACGGGATCTGAATGCGTATGTTGAATGTCCCCGATTGCGGATAATAAAGGAAGGAAATTGGTGAGGAATATGAGATTTAAAATTCACCTGTGCACCAAAGGAAACCTTGTAAAAAGGAATCCGCACGGAAACCGTATTTCCCTCGAGAGTTTCAAAGAAGGGGCGGTGATTGATCTAAAGGTTGGTACAAACGGATGTGGGAAATAGGTGGTTTGATTCAAAAGGGAATGGCTTTAGTACTACTCTACCACGCAAAAAATTAAGAAATGATTTTTTCCTCTTAGTGCTTTAAACCGAATCACAAATATACAAGGGTGGATTTCGCGGAATATATCCAATAAATCAAAGAAATTTTGTTTTAATGTTGAATCGCTTTTTGCTCACGAAAAAGAATACAATACATTCTTCACATATTTGATCTATATTTATTTTACGTCGAAAATACCCTTCTATAATTCTATTGCTTCCTTAATATCTTTTAAGAACTTAAAATAAGAATAAAAGCACATTTCAGCATGATATTGCATACATACGTAATATCCGTTTTGTGAACAAATGGCGCAAAACCAAACCAGATCAACTTCATTTTTGTTATAAAATCTAAACAGATAAGGAATTCGGATACATTAATAAAAATAGTTTCATGCATTTATTCACTGCTTCTAATAACCTAATGAAACTGTCCCGTTTCCATCTGAATATATCGTAATATGATAATTCGGAATTGTCGGTTTCCCATTCATTTAATGACTTTAAATGCATGGTCATATTTATAGCATTTCAACACTCCCTCTGAGACTATGTAACGTGAGATGTGTATTTTCTTTCTTCGGCCTATATTGAGTATCAATTGTAATAGTGTATATAGACGTGCGCAGCCTAAAAAAGCTGCAACTATAGTTGTGAGCTCCTAAGGGGGTCTCTCCTCCAGTAAACTTTTTATTTATATATGACATTTTACTAGGAAATAAATAAAACATATAACAATAGTAAAAATTAGTAGTATAACTTCAATGGTACAGAATTAATAAATCCAAATGATTTTATATTGAACCATTTACAGGATTATCAGATAGTTCATTGAGCCTCTTCCGCAATTATCAGATCTCATTTCCCCAAAGTGTCAGCTAACAAACGAGGATATTAGAAACATATCATATTTACGGAAATAAAAATTGTATTACTTGAAAACCTCTTTCGAAACTTTATGGGGGCCACGTCCCCCCTCCTGTGCGCACGCATATGTTGGTAGGCTATCTTTTAATACGCTTTAATATTTCTTCTTTATGCTGATCAAGGCAGCGTAGTGGAGACAACATATTTCATTTGTGAAGGGCAATACATTTCTGTATTTGTGTTATTTTATGTGCAGAGAATGAGCGAAATTTTCGCACGACTCACTTTTGCGAGAAATGTATTGACTGAGAAATGCATGTTAACTTTTAGGTTCGTGTCTGCGACGGAAATGTGCCTTCAGACCGTTGCGTGAACATCGCGCGCCCCGACGCCACCACTGCCATTGAGCGTCACCGCGTCGCGACGCCTTGGTCGCCCGCCCGCCCGCCCACCCTCAGTGCTAACGCGCTGCGCGTGTCTGCCGGCAGGTGGCGGGCCGGTCGGATTAGCCCCTGGGGAACGCCGCGACTGCCCCGCGGGGCAAAAATTGAAATTCCGTGTATTCTCGGGGCTCCCCGGGCTTCTCGGAGGCACGGGGACGACCTCGCTCTCTCCCCTCCCCTCCCCGTCCCACCACTCTCCCTTCCCCGTCTCGCCCTCTCGGTCTCGTTGCGTGGGCGCGAAGGGCGCGAGCAAGGGCGCGGGCGTAGGGCACGCTGCCGCCGCCGCCGCCCGAGGGGGTTTAGCGGCTCCTTTCGCGGTTTCGCCGCCCTCAGGACGTGTCGAGGGCTTTGACGTTCGTGAGCGGGAAGGACGCTCAGCGGAGGGAGCGGCCGATGGATGGCGCGATGCTTAGCAGCAGTTTCCGTGAAGCGGAGGACTTGTCGAAAGTGCAGCGTTTCTTCCGGCGAGCTATACTGTGTTGACGACTGACTGAGAGTTTTTTTTTGGGGGGGGGAGGTTCCTAAATCGAAACGACTTCATTCGTTGTTTCTCGCAATGTTCGGTCCTCGGTGAAGTTGAAATTGAACGCAGTTAAGTGAATTATCTGAAAATGGTAGTGTAATAATCTCGTAAGATTATTGAAAGTAATTTGTTAAATAACGGCAACTAGATAGATATATGGTGTTGGGAAATATTGCTGTACGTGAAATTGATGTTGTTTTGTGTATATTAAAGCCCAACTTTTCAGTTTCTTACTTTATTTATTCTTTTATTAAAGAAAACGAACTAGAAATATTGAGACAAGTATTTTCATCTTCTCAGAAGATATTCTTTTTCCGTAGTAGCTTCAGATAAATATTTATCCCGAAGTTATCAAACAATATAAAATGTTTCTTAAATCTGCAGGGAACATTTACTGTCTCGGGTAAATAATAGTTTTTCTTTTCCTGATTACCATTCTCTCATTTTTTCAAATAAAATTCCTGTTAGCCATGTAGGACTATGTAATGTTACAAATAGTGTTTAGTAGGATTATTGGACGAGGAGAGTTTCACGTATTCTCTTGATACTCCGTTTGATTCGCTCAGAGCCACGGTATCAAGAAAACGTGCAGGAGTAGTGCGTTGTTATTTATGAGTTTTACGTAAATAATCACGGCTTCATTATTACATTTATTATTTATTTAATATTATTTACTTCTTTATGATGACATTCCTAATAATATCGCCCTTCAGTGTATAGGATACTATCCTTGCTCAAATTACTCAGTCGTAAATGTATTTTACCTGCGTTGTCGAAACATTCTCTTGACTCAGGCTCGCCTGTTGTCCATTCTTTCAACATTTCGTAGGTCAATTGTAGGGTAGGTATTGTGTTGGCCTTATCAATTTCTAGGAATTCGTGTGTTATGTTTTATTTGAGGTGGATTCTGAAGGTGCTCTTAAGTTATCGTTCCCGTAGGGGGAAAATATATCATTTTAACGTGGCGTAGGTCATCGATAAGTCAGTTCTCTATTTAACTCTGTTGTGTACCTTTTATGAAAGGAAACAAAGCCGAGTGTTCCAGAGCGTATCATTTTGTTTGATAAACATGTATACGGTGAAGGTGGGCAGCAAAGCGAGTTTTCGTCGACTTCCGTGTTCGGTGAACATTATTTATTTTTAGAGTTTTAGAAAGAAAAAAATCGGTCCGATGTCTATATATTTCTGAAAAGCGACGCTACATGTTATACTTTATAAACTGCAATCAGGGTCATAAACAGACGTGCTTAAGGTCCCTTCTGCGTTGGGGTCCTCAATACAGTTCTAAGCTATTTAAATTATTTCGTAAATATAAAAAACTGTATTAATATAAAATTTTGAATGGCAAAGATTATTGTTCATTTTCGTATTTATTATGACTATTCCACTCGTGAAAATAAAACGAATAGTACCTACAAAATGTCCCAATCAGGGTCGTGTATCTCGAAAAGTTTATCGCTTTTTCTATCCGATTTTTCTTAACGCTTTTCCCTACTGGCCAATCATAAACTGTGACTAATGGCGGTATACATCGATCGCTATACCGATGTCCAATAAACCCTATATATACTTAACATAACCTCTTTGATTTTAACATACCTTTCAGTTATTTAGTTGGCCGGAGTAGTCTCTGGAATTTCGACGCGTTTTTCGTTGAAAGGTAGTGTTTTGTCGCGCATAACTTACGCCACTTTCTTTTCCATTGTACTATGAATAAATCCGTTTTTTGTTGCAAATCTGTGGTTTTTTCCCCCATCTTATTCAAATTTTGAACACGAAATCGTCTAAACCAGAGAGAAGTTACTGTCTGTATGATATTTTCTACAACTATCTATCTTCCTTCCTTACCCTTAAAGCAAAATTTAAAAGTGCTCTCTTTAAGTGTTTCTCGAATATTTCTTAAACGTGGAATGAATTAAGTGAATTAAACGATTCTTCAACCCCATAAAATTTATTAGTAAATTCTTATTGATTCATTGCGATAGAGCAATTAGACTTGGAATAATTGCAGGTCCATTTTGTCAGTGGAAGTTTTCCGGGAGGATCCAACAATGTAGGTTTACAGCTCTCTTTGCAACGATGGTGGTAGTATAAGTTATCGTAACAGAAGTGGAAAAACGGGACTAGGTAGGGTTGATGATGAGATGGAGCTGGGTCGAGACGGAGTGAGAATGGGCTGGACGGGGAAGGCACAGGGTGCAGTAAGGCAGGGTGGATGAGGGCGGTGCCGTTCAGATTAAGGCAGGACAAGTTCAGAGTAAGGATACACACTCTAGGTAGAAAATTTTTCTTTTTCCGCCAGATAATTGTGATTAATAAAAATTCGGGCTCTGCAAGAAACCGCGGGAATGACTAATCAGAGCTGCTTGTGCCTAGAATACTTTACCAAGCAGTTGTCTGCTTGGTCCCAGCTTCTAATACGAACCATAAAAATGTTTTACGAACGGAGTTTGTGTCTTGAGGCACAGAGGTACCTCCCCTCTCTCTGAACGTAGGATCCTCTTCTGCCTGGTTCCTCGAGTCAATGCAACGATTTACTGATGCCACGCAGTGAGCGCCCTTGAGTGTGGCGCAGTCATGGCAGAATAGCATCAACTGTCACCGATGTCGAATGCGGAATGATACGAAGTTTAGAGACAAAGAGAAAGCTGCCCTAAGGCAATCGAAATGGTAAGCAACAGTTATGATGGGCTGCAGCTGCCAATCAAAATTTTAGTGCATGCATAATAAAAGCGTGTTGCCTTGACAGTTCCGGTTTCGTTAGCTAATATCGAAAACACTGCTCTGCGAGAACACGAACCCAGTACCTCCCGGTCTACGAAGCTCCTGTTGCGGAACTGGTTTCCCTTTCGCACCCACTAATAGGCATTTAAGACGACTATAATATTCAGGAAGACAATCACGATGCTTCCGTAACGCGCGCGTCCCCGAAGCGCAGTCTTTTCTTGTCGCGGCCCACGCGCCGGGTCTCGGCCTTCCGCCCCGCGCCGCCCTCCCGGCCGGTGGGTGTAATTAAGGAGGCGGCCCTACGGAGCAGGAAGGCCGCCGGCCCTGATTGATGAGCGCGAGGGGCGAGCGAAGGGGGCACGCGGCGCCGACGGATCACGTTTCCCAGCGCTTAGTCCGTCGTCGCCCCCGGCGCGCGCCCACGCCCACGCCCACGTCCTCGCCCACGCCCACCTCCCGACGCGCCTGCGTCGTCTCGTGCGTACCCTCACCCACGTCGCCTGGACTGTCACTGCGGTGTACGATGCTGCCTTGCCTTACGATACCGTCCCGCCCCGTACTACTACGTTTCTCCATTCTCCCTTCTTTTTTCCCTTTCTAACCGTCCTCTGCCATGTTCTTCTCATCATTTTTGTACAGTGTTCTCTGTTTCCCATTATGGTCCCACCTCGCGGTTTATAGTTCCTCCCTCTCCTCCCTTCTCTCCGTTCTAACTCCATCCCATTCCCTGCCTTACAACCGCTCCCCCTCCTCTGGTCTTTCGTTACTCTTACCTGTACCGTCGGATCTCTCTCTCTCTTTCTCTCTCTTCATTTATTTTTTATCGTTCGTCTCTGGTATTACTCGCTCCGCTCCACTCCTTCCTTTTACTTACCGCTCCGTCCCACCAGCGAGTATTGTTTTGACAAGTCACCACCCGTTATTCACATCGCATTCCACACGTGTACCATGTGTCCATTTGCTGCAGCTGTTTGTCAAAAAATACTCGCTACCCTTTCCCGCGTGTTACCCCTTCCCTTACCTAGTTTCGCCAGCCCACTTCTATTCCGTCGTGTCCCGTCTCTTTTAATCGCATTTCAACGTGGCCTATCCCGCGTTCCATTTACTGCGCCTCTTTTCGGTCCAAATCGAACCATAGCGAACCGTGCCGAACCGTATCGAACCGCACCGAACCGTACTCGACCGTACCGAACCGTACCGTACCGAACCGTACTGGACCGTACCGAACCGTACCGAACCGTACCGAACCGTACCGAACCGTGCCGAAGGGCACGAGCCATACCGAATCGTACCCTACCGAACCGTGCCGAACCGTACCGCCCCGCCCCGCACTATTACGTTTCTCCATTCTCCCTTCTTTTTTCCCTTCCGAACCGTCCTCTGCCACGTTCTTCTCATCATTTTTGTACAGTGTTCTCTGTTTCCCATTATGCTCCCACCTCGCGGTTTATAGTTCCTCCCTCTCCTTCTCCCTTCTCTCCGTTCTAACTCCATCCCAACTCCATCCCATTCCCTGCCCCCCTCTACTCCTCCTTAGTATACGCCTCTCTTCCTCTGCATCTCCCTCGCGTTGCCGCTCAGGTGGTGACACTGCCCCTGCTTTTACAGCTGCCGCTTGCCCACGGAGGCAGGGTGTCAGCCGGGGAGCTGACATGAGGGTCCCGGGCTTATACCACAGTCGTGCTCGATGGACACTCTGGCCAAGAGTTTCAACACGCGATATACTTTCAGGAAGAACCGAAAACTCGGATTTTTCTTAAGTGGAAACGACACAACTAGTTGTCCCTCGGCCATTTCATTTCTATTCTGACAGTCGTCTCCCTTTCCCCCTTGAACCGGTGCATCAGCTATTTTGCATCAAAAATATTTTGTTGGCAACGTGGACAGAAAACAAACGAAATTATAGAAACTAATATAATTTATTACATGATTAGATGGGGCATTTATCAGCACACATTACATTATTAGCACGTACAATTTATTTCAATCTTCTCCTAGTTTCTGGTGTCAACGTAACTTCCATGGTCTGGGGATCCTTTCCCTTCCTCGCAAATACAGCCGACTACTGATTCACATATTTTCTGGTTTTTGTAAAACAGTCCCCTTTCCATTCTATATCCCTGCAACAAATGAACTCAATTCCAACCTCCATTCGGAAGCAAACAAATATATTCAGTAGGGAGAAACTCCTAAGCTAATCCTTTTTAAAAAGAATTACTAAAATGTAAAATTACTGATATCTGCAACTGTTAAACCGCATGGCTGCAGCTTATTAGCTCTGATGTCTTCAATAGAAAATTGTTTCGGACCGCTCTAATTTTCCACTTATTAAGAACTGGTTGCATACAGCTGAATTTCTAACACATGTTCTGAGAAAAAGAACTTCATAAGCACATCACTTTGAATAATTTTCATAGTTACCAACTATTGAAAAATGCCTATTGCAAGTATTTTCCGATTAAATAAATGGAAAAGAGTATAACATAATGTGTTTATTCTTTGTTATAAACTTTTCTTTTCGCAATTTGAAGTAAACGTTTGAACGAACTTCGTACATTATGCCACTACTGTGCAATACCAGGCCTTAAACGATTTATCTAATTTCCATGAAATATTATCTGGAAAATTATGAAACCTTATTTAACTAACACGTAAACCACTATTTCGAAAAAAATACAAAAGAATCGAAATTACCTTAATTCATGTTTAACTGTGGAATGGGATGCTTTCAAAATTCGCTCGATAGAGAAAATCTTGTTGTTAAAGACATGTATTTCATTCTGTTCCACGGGGAAGTTCTTAAATATTTGTAATTGAAGAGACAGGAAGGCTGAACAATCAGTTGTACATAGCCTCCACACATTACAACTGTGAAAAATTAATTCATAAAAAATTATTGTATAGTGATTTATTCGTATGTAAAAAACTCAATACGTTTGTTGCCTTTAATTTTTATTAATTTAATATTATTAAAAGAGTGATGTGCTCTGTAGAATATATTCATTCTGGAAAATTAATTCGTTTAATAGAGAATCTGAATTATCCATATATTTCTTCTTTTACGATTTCTCTCCGGAGACTTCCTCTCCAGGTTGACATTGGAAAGCACGCATCATTTCACCTCGTCGCCCGCAGATAGCGCGGGAGGACGCTTCCGCGGGCAGCTTTTCGGCGGCCACCTCCACCCTCGCCTCCCCAACCGCCCCCACCACCCCGCCGCCGCCACCCCCCGCCTCTACCACCTCCCCCGCCGCCCCCACCCCCCGCCTCTACCACCACTCCCACCACCGCTACCGCCTTCGACGCTGCTGCTGCCGCCGCCTATCCCCCCTATTCCCCTCCTTCATACATCGCCACCATCATTTCAGCTGCCACCGCCATCGTCACCACTGACGTCGCTAGCTGTCGCCCACCGCCCCGCTCGGCGCGTCATCGTCCTGGGATTTCCGTGGTCACCGCGGACAAACACAGCCTACCGCTCCCGCGGGGCCGCTCGGCGCAGCGGTGCTACCGCCTCCGCCTCCGCCCCCTCAGCCAACCACACCCCCTCCCCTCCCCGACAGTGTGGCGCCAGGGCGACCGCCGCCGGCGCCTGCGCCCCGCTGCCCCTCGGCCACGTTGCGGTGTCGACGGCGACCTGACGGCCTCCAACGTCATTTCTTGGTCTTCAGCGCACCTTGCATCGCCTCGTAAGTAGGGAATGCGTTTCTCGCGAAACTTCGTTCTTATTGTTCCTCCGTGATCACGTAGGGATTCCCCACCGCTTTGAACAGTCATTCCAGCACACAGCAGCTGCATAATCCTCATCATTAGAGTCAGAAAGTTTACCAAAATCTTCTTTTGCATCTTCTTCTTCTTCTTCTTCTTCTTATTAATACTATTATTATTATTACTATTTTATTATTATTAAATTAAGATTTTAGGATTGATTTAGCAGTGGCTGTGTAAATTGCTTTAGATTTTCGTTTTATCTTTTTGTGACTAATTAAGCTTCCGAAGCATGTTTTAAGTATTTTGCTTTACTATCGACAGCTTGCGTCTCATTTTCCTTCCCCCTTCGTATTTTCCTTTCTTCTCTCGGGACCGATCTCGATCAAGCCGGACACATATCTCCAACCTTTAACTCCACGTGAGTACTGCTTTTTTGGTCTTTCTCTGCGGACGGGGAACAAGAGCGGGCAGGAAGTGTTGAACTCGGGCTCTAGGGTCAGGAAATGTTCAAAACGGTGACGAGAAAGGAGATAATACCAGTCAAGGTTCTTGACTTTGTTTCATTGATGTTGACAGGCTTTCTTAGGCCGACGCTTGCGTGTTGCATCCATCCTCTGCCGAGGAAGAGCTCTCTGCACTTTCGTATACGATGCAGCATGGTTCATTGCTGGCGTTTACACAAATTCCCCTTCACTTTTTCGTAGAGACATCGTGAGTGAAACATTTTCGTAGTCACTGCCGAAATTTGGTGCGACATTGAGAATAATGTCCATCGAAGAAAAATATATCTGTCTTAGATTTGAGTCCATAGTCAATTTAAAAAATATTTCGTATTTGTAAGGAAAATATCAAGTTTCCAAGTAAATGTTGAAGTAAATTTGTGTTGGAATACAAAAATTGAATTATTTTATATACTACGGAAGTGTTTTGACCACAAATCCAGATGCAGACGTATTGTATATCCTTTTTTGCGCCCCCATTTTAACCGGAATAACTGCAATTTTGCATGCCGTATCGCATTGAGCCGTAAATGCCTATTTTTCGGAAAAAATAAAATTCCTTTTCCTGCCCCGGTTAGGCAGAATAAATGCTCGAACATCCGGGCTCTAGCGATCACTATTTCCACCACATCCTCTCCAAATCTCTGTTTTCCGCTTCCTCCAGTCTGCCTACCGCTCACTGCCAGCCTCGCGACGCCGCCGTTTCTCCACGGCCGCCGAACCCAGTGGGAAGGAGATCCTCTGCGAGCCGCAGGCGGCCGGTTTGTGAACTTTTCCTGCGCAAACAGCGGGACCGCGAGCCGACCGCCCTTGTTTGCCGGTCAACACGCGCGCCCGCGCCCGCGCCCGCGCCCGCGCCCACGCCCACGCCCGCGAGAGTTTGACCGAGCGGCCACCGCGAGCGCGCAGGTAGCCGGCGGCGACGCCTGCCGGTCCCGGTGGCTGAAGTCGCGTCGTGCAGCGCATAGGACGCCCTGCAAGACTCCGATGAGCGGCCGTCGGCCAGACCTTCGTGACCCCAAGGGCGCGCGATAAGCTCATTTTTTAAAATTTATTTCTTCTCGTGCGACATACTTGTCTTTCGAGGAGGTTAAATTATGCAGTACATAGTTATTAACTTCTTGGGAATGGCCATCCATAAGCAGTGGTTTATATAACTCGGAAGAATGTAATCCTAGTGCTAAATTAAATGAAGCTAGGTTGAAGATTGATTCAGTTTGATCAATTGACAGTAATGGAGGATTACGGTGGTTTGAATCGGTCTTTGGGATACCTGGATTTAATACGTGGGGATGCAGCATTGCGACCTAGGCTGAAGATTAAGGAGCGTGGGGAAGTGTGAAGGTTCGATAAGCTCAGAGGGAGAGCTTCGAAGAAACACATACGGCGTTGTGTGAAGTTGGTGGAGATCGGTGGCGGCTGATCCTTATGGAGTCCAGGGCGGCGCCCTTCCCAGAGAAACCAGTCACGGGAAAAGTTTTAGAAAGTATTAGACTTGCAATAAGTCGACTCGTTTAATTTGAGTATCACGCCAGCTCAATTTTTGAGAACAAATTTAATTTTAAGTGCCCGAATATGCGAAAGATATATGTTTTGGAATGGGTAGCATCGTAGAGTATCGGGAGTCCGTCCGTATCTGGTGCATATGAGGCAATGAAAACTTGAGGAAGAGTGGCGGTACTGGGAGTTGGGTGGGGGCAGCCGGCTCATTCGGCATTCGCCGAGGTGGCTCCACACATTCGGCATTCGCCGAGCAGCGTGCTACTGCTCGCCCGATCCCGACCAGCTCATGCGTTCGGCGAATGTTCGCTCCCTTTGATGTGTGTAAAAGATCGATACTCGGTGGGTAGGGCGAGCGCCGAATGTTCGTCATTCGGCAAATAGAAAGGGACCCATCCACACTACTCGAGATTCGGGGAGCGGGTGCTCGCTGTTCGCTGAATAGCGAATGTGTGGAGCCACCTTTAGGTTTTTGTTCAGCGGAGACCGCGGCTATTAACTAAGCTAAAAATACCGAACAATATGATTAGAATACTTCTACTTAGGAGACCAAAATGGACATCAACCGCTTACATAGCACAACTTCACGTCCGCGTCATCAGTTCAGCCGGGCGGGCTGTCTGGAGGGATAGGCGGTATTAAGGGTAACCCCCGGATCGAACACCGCCCGCATCGCCTTGGACCCTCCGCCGCGCGTCCGCCCGTGCCCTCGCGCACAGCCGCGCCAAGCCGCGCGCCGGCCAGGCCAATCAGAGCGGAGCGCCCCTGCGGCTCTGGCGGCGAAGTCGCGAATCGCCGTTTCTGCTCACGTGCGCACCGGCCGCTGGGCCCAAAATATTGCCATAACTCATAAGAATCTCGAGCGTAGAGGCCAGTGGCCAGCCCCAGCCGCCGCCCTCGCCACCCTGCTGCCGTCGCCGCCGCGGCCAGCAACTCCGACGTCATAACCACCACCTCTGGTGCCGCTACCATCGTCGCCCCCGCAGCCGCAGCCACCGCCACCGCCCCTCCTCCACTACCCCTCCTCCACCCCCACCCATTTCCCCCTCCACCGCCCACACCTCTACCATCACCACTGCTACTATCGATACTTCCAACGCCACCGCCACCTCCACCGTCACCGCTATCGCTACCACTACCGTTACCCTCACCGCCATTGCCACCTACCTCCACCACTGCCGCATCGACCGCCACTCTCACTGTCGCCTTCCTCAGACACAGTCACTGCCACTCCGCCGTAGTCACACACTGTCGCAGCCAAACCTGCAGCCACAGCTAAACCACTGTCACTGCCGCAGCCAAACCTACAACCACGGCTAAACCTGTCACTGCCGCAGCCACCTGCCTTCGCTATCACCGCTCGCTTTGCCCTCGCCGCTGGCCTCGGCGGCGTTCGCTCTTTGGCCCAGCTCTTGCTTCCGTCCGTTTGGAATCGTGGCATCGGGCGCTATGCTCCCTGCTTCCGCGGTGCCTCGCGTCCTGCGGGCATTTCGCTTCTTACGGTTAGTCTTCTGTGCGGGCATTCCATTTTAAATATTTTCCTTTTTACTTATCTAAGACACCAGGCACAAAGTGTAAGATCAAGAAATGGAAATTGATAAAAGCAGATTATTAAATAAGCAAGAAAATTAAAGTACAAATGAGAAATATCCTTCATTATTAGTCGTATTGTACAATTCTGTTTCTCTCACAATCCTTTTGTTAATTTTCGTCATTTTAAGAATATTTATTTGAACGGCTCTTCTTTTTGTTCTTCATCCTGTCCTCTCTCTCTAGTTTTCATCATTCGCTTTAATAAGTTTAATTTTCTTCCTTATTTATTATTCTACGAACTTAGTTATTTAAAATATCTACATCAAGTTATGTCTCAAATGTCGATTTTTCAGTTTTGTCTCAAACGTTGTGTTATTCCTTCCTTCACTAAATTCTTTGTCTCTTCCAGACATCTTTATATTACAGTACACAAACACGCCCTATGCTTGTTACGCCCTTTCTGTAAATATCCGTTCACTGAGTTTCATCTGCGTCTTTCTTTTTTGCCTCCCTACCCCTCCGTCATTTACGGCCGATTCGGACTTTCAAGTCTCTCTGCTTCAAGTCTCTATGATCGCTTCAAGCCTCTCTATTCTCATCATCTCCCTTCAATTTCCTCTTCTTCACATACACCTCGCACCGTCTCTAACTTGCGCTGCGGCTACTGCCCTTCCCCCATCTCCTCCTCGTTTCTGCTCCACCTCTTCCCATCCCCTATCCCGCGCAGCCACTTTTTTCTCCGCACGCCCATTCACCGGCGATATTACCAAACTTCCGGCGCCGGCAGCAAAAACTGTCGCGTCCTTCCTTGGCCTCCCGCGCCGCGGCCGCAGAGGGTCAGGTAGCCCGCTGCCCCCCCCCCCGCCCACGCGCCTGCGGGCTCGGCCCCACGTGCGACCGCGCGGAAGCTGCAAGTGATGACGTCGCCAGATTGCCAGACGGAATTGCTTATTCGAGAATCTCGGCTTCGGTTTTCCGTCTATTTGCGACGCTTTCGTCTTCAGAATCTCGTTTTGGGGGCTAACGCTCAGAAGGTGTCTTGATTTGAGCATTCAGATAACACACTCGTTCGCTCGTGGTTGCAGTGTGGTCGTGGATCTCGGACTTCGTTTTGATGTGTCTTTTTGAGGCAGTGACGTCAAAGAATCTTGCTGATTACAAGTAGTGTGTCAATCACAGCGCTAGATATTTTCAATTTGCAGTATTGTAGATATATTTATCCGGTTGATATTTACCCAGTCCCCATCTCAGTTTGAGGTAAAGAATGTTTTAAGTGGAAGTTGATATTACTGAGCATAATGCAAGTCGGATCTTTTTCTCCATAATCTACTTCTAAACCGCCCCCTACTAACGCAATGTAACGCAAAACCGCTTCAACTTTTTTAAGGCATTTGTATCGAACGTTTTTCGTTTAAACTTTTATGTACGCTGGACCGAGGGTCTTTATCTGGATATTTCATATCAACTTAAGGCCCTAAGACATTCCAATTGAGTATTTGTAGTATATCGTCAATGATGCATTTATTATTATTATTATTATTATTATTATTGTTGTTGTTGTTGTTGTAATAATTATTATTATAGAGGGAATCGTGTGTTAGATTGTCGCTCTGAAACAGCAACTGTTGCAATGAAACTTTCGAATCCAATTGCATTTCCACACTCGTCAACTTTCAAGTCACAGATAAACCATATGTGAAACGTGCACTGCATTCCATCGAAGAAGGGGAAGTAGTGCGTTTTAAGGTTCCAATTTGCTTTGTTCCGATTTACATTTCCCACTTATAGTTCCATACATTGCGATTCTCACTATTTATCTTTACCCTCAGATTATAATGAAATTCGAAGTAGCGACCAAAAGAATTTAGTACTTTTCCTATTTTCTATCTGACTAGCAGAACCCGGCAGTCGTTGTTCTATCCATCTCTCTCTCTCTCTCTCTCTTTCTCTCTTTTTCCCTCTTCCATTCCCGTTTGCCTCTGTCTCTCCCTCCCTCTCTCTGTCCCCATCTCAGTCTGACTCTGTGTGTCTCTGTCTCTGCCTCTCTCTTTCCTTCTCAATCACATTTAGTTGCAGATTCTGCACTTCTCTGAGCAGGTGAGGTAATATCGAGAAGCGCCGGACTAGCAAAAATGTAATAGAATGCTCATGAAGGTCTCATCCTGTAGATTACGGTATCTTTGAGGCCTTCGGTCTCAAAATTTTAGTTTTTTTATTCCTTAGAACGCTTCGTTTAGGAGTTATTTAACAATATAGATCCAAAATGCTGCCGAGTGTTGTAGGTTGCATTTGACGTGAATATTTAGTTTTGTTCTACAGCGCCCTGTAGTGGAGTTACAGCAGAATTAATAGCACATATACTTTTTGAGCGAAAAAACAACAACAAAAAACAAACAAAAAAAACAAAAACAAAACAAAACAACAACAAAAAACACACACGCAGAAGTGCCAACTTTCATGGAGATCGGTCGTACCTGTCGAAGTTTACCTCTTATATACCAACATCCGTTTTTGTAGATAGAAGAGAAGATTACTTCCTTTTTTCTGACGTTTTAAAATGCGAAATTAATGCTTTTTTGCTAGAATTGATCTCATTTTGATCTTTTTTCTGTAGTACGCTACAAGTTTGGTGGAAGTCTTTGTTTTGTATTAACAATATAGATCCAAAATGCTGCCGAGTGTTGTAGGTTGCATTTGACGTGAATATTTAGTTTTGTTCTACAGCGCCCTGTAGTGGAGTTACAGCAGAATTAATAGCACATATACCTTTTGAGCGAAAAAACAACAACAAAAAACAAACAAAAAAACAAAAACAAAACAAAACAACAACAAAAAACACACACGCAGAAGTGCCAACTTTCATGGAGATCGGTCGTACCTGTCGAAGTTTACCTCTTATATACCAACATCCGTTTTTGTAGATAGAAGAGAAGATTACTTCCTTTTTTCTGACGTTTTAAAATGCGAAATTAATGCTTTTTTGCTAGAATTGATCTCATTTTGATCTTTTTTCTGTAGTACGCTACAAGTTTGGTGGAAGTCTTTGTTTTGTATTTTCTTTAATATTCGTGAATCTTCTCATTGCTGAATGCATCACCCTTATTTATCAGCATCCTGTACAGTTATTTATTTCACATTTAACAGTTTCTCGTAGCCTTTTGCACCCCTACAGACAAAAATCAAAGATTACCACGTGATGCGATTTTACCGCGCGAGTGAACACCAATACAAATCCATTCACTTCCTACAAACCTGGACAAACAACGCCTGAAAGGCAACCGGACAGATAAAAACTTGTAAAAAAGCACCCCTTTGCCCGGCAATGCTCATTTCTGAAAGCATCCCTTCTCCAAACTCGATATGCAGATGCAGGGAGGGCATTGCACTGCCACCCCATCCACGGAACATCCCCTCAGTCTATCGCTCCCCCTTCCCCTGGTTGCACACCTTTCCCTGGCCCGCCCAGTTCAAAAGCCGCGGCGCCGCACGGCGCGTCCCCCCGTGGCAGAGCGACTGACGGCCGGGCCGCCCGCTGGGTTGCCGCGTTGGTTGCGGGGGAAAAGTTAAACCAGGGGACCGGTCGGCGAGGTGTGCAGACGGCGATTACCGCTGGATCGCTGCCTTCGTTAAACACGCGTTAGCGGCGGACGCGTTGTTCCCATTGTTGCCGCGTTTGCCACGCTCGGCGAAGGAAAGATCACTGCGGCAGCGGTCTCGTTTGGTGACAGACGCCGGGATTTCTGTAGGAAGAGCTTCTGGAGAAGTGGACAAGGGGAAATGCAAAAACGAGGGAAAACAGTTATGTTCACAATAATACAGTTTGTAATAATGAATAAAATATATTTTAAATATTTATACTAATTAAAATTTGCAAATATAAAATTGGTTAAAAATACATTTAGTTTATGAAATGATAGTAAATTTAATACATTTAATAAATTTAATACATCGCCTACTACTTACGTAGTACAGGAAAAGTAGTGAAATTCTGCAGCGGAAAACACATTAATTTAGTAGAGATATATTTTAGTAATTTACAATAATTAACATTTTACTAATGAAATAATAAAAACGCATTTAGTTCACAAATGATACTAAATGAACACCTTCAATGTTTCTTTTCTTTATTTATACCTTCCCGTATACGTACGTATACACTGAGTGATACACGTAGTAAAGGGAAAGTTATGTAATGCTGCGCGAAAAAGTAGGCGATTTTCGGCGGAAAAAAATCATTGCCGGGGCCGTGATAACGAAAGAGTGGATAAAATCAGTTGCTCAATTAAGAAAAAAAAATCTCTTAACACGTGGTGTAGCCAGAAACCCTGTTTTGTAGGTCCTTGATACCGAAAAACCAATTGAAAGCAATTCGTCCGTCTGTCAGTCTGTCCGTCCTTCAGTCTGTCTGTCCGTCCGTCAGTCTGTCCGTCCGTCCGTCTGTCCGTCTGTGAACACTATTAGCACCTAGACCATATGTACGATTTCTTCCAAAATGGATATTCCCCGGTCGATCTGGTTCTAGTGGAAGCTTTGAGATTTTGAAAAAGATTCTGTAAAATTTGGGGGTACTTTACATGAAGCCCCCCGGACATTTTCAAAATTTTCTCAAAAACGGCTTCAAAGTTTTTCTTTAAACTTTTGGTAGGGTTGGTGCTAAATGTACCCTATGAGATGACCATATCGCTCTATTCTTTTGTTTTTTCATGAGTTGCAAAAGTGTAATTTTTTTACTTGTCTCCCACGTCGTTATTATTTACGTTAGCTTTGATTTTTGACATTATTTTATTAAGAAGTACATGGGCTTTAAATAATGTTAAGTAAAGGTTCTCGAAAACATTACCGTTTTCTGTGAAAAGTAGCTCAAAATTCCGGATTTTCAGAAACGCACAAACGCCATTTTCTCATATATGGCTGCAAATTTTTTCTTGAAACTTTTGTAACAGATAGTGCTAATTACACTCTTCAATATAACGTAAATTTTATTTTGAGTTTTTTTTTTCAAAATTACACAAATGTACTTTTTTTGAAAGATCTCTCACATCTTCAATATGCACATTACCAACGATTCGTCAATATTATTATATTTGTGAGTGTAAGTGCTTCAAATGACTTCAAATTAAGTATTTTGAAAACTCAAAAATTTTCTGTGAAAATAAGCTTCAAATTTCGTATCTTTAGTTGCGCTAAAACAGAATTTTCTTTAAAACGGCACATAATTTTTAAAACAAAATTGCCATTCAGGGCTAGGTTTTTGTGTTCTTTAATATTATAAATTGAATATTTCCGTTCTACCAATAGGAAACCGAAAAATTAAGAAAATGACAAAAAAATGTACTTTTGGCGATGATAGATTGCAGCTGGCAAGAAAGAGTATGTGGCAATTCCAAATCGCTAGCGAAGACCCAAGGAAATAGAAAACTAATATGGGAAAGTGTGTGCCGTTCTATATCACCACTAGTTTCTTTCTTGCATTCTATTTAGGTAGTATCAAGTATTGTAACCGTGCAGCTTAAAACGCCGATTTTTCGACAGAAAAACTAGTATTGAATGGCCCTGATACCGACAACTTTATCTGGCTAATGTCAGGGTCCTTTCAATTTCAAAGCGTTATTTTGATTTTTTTGGACACTTTACAAGAAGCCCTAACATTTGACATTTTCAAAACGTTCCTAAAAAATGGCTCCAAATTTGTTGATTAAATGTTTTCCTCCGAAAGAGCAACGTTTGCCTTTAAAACATTACCCGATCCGATTTTAATTGAATTCTCTAAATTTTCGAAAACTGTGAAAATTTGACATTTTTCAGTCTTTGACCAAAGCAATTTTAAAAACATAGATTGTCTAAAAAACAGTTCCAAGTTTTCCCTTTGATTTTTTTTCTAGAATATAGCAAAGTACGCTAACAAAAGTGGATCGGATCATATTTTCAGTGAATGAAGTCATAATGAAATCTTGTTTGCTTGAAAAAACTTGTAGTTTGCTCGTAATTTTTGTTTAAAATGGAGACATTTCATGAAATATTTTTTCTTTAATAGTAGCTGAAAATGATTCTAAATTCCCTCCTCCTGGATAGAACAAATGACGTTTACAAATGACGGAGGTCTCAATTTCGTTGAACTCCCTGAATTTTTGGAAAATTGCAAAAGTTACCAATAATGTGAGAGAGCACATGCTGTTGTAGCTCCACTACTTTATTTATGAGTTCGTTAATAATATTGTTTGCAAATAAATTATTTTAAAGTTATGCTATTATTGATATATTATTGAATAATATAGGGTTTAATGACTTTGATTCTTGGTTTGGGGGAAAAGTTAAACCGGAGACTGGTCCGCGAGGTGTACAGACGGTGATTATCGCCGCGTATTATCGTGTACAGACGCGCATTAAAATCGCAGCAAGTCAAAATAAAATTAATGCAATTGAAGCCATTTCTAAATTCCGACAGTAAAATGTACCGTTAAAAAATGCTACCACTGTCGCCTTTCCTATCATGGCCGACTCAGTCGCGAGGAAGAACAGCACATTGCGACAGCTGTCACTTGTAGGATGGTAATCGCGGACTGCATTTTTGTCAAACAATCCACTTCCGCCGGATATGACGGACATTCTTAATATATTTATATGTTACCTTAAAACGTTAACAAATTAGTAATTTGTTAAAATATAACGTATGTGAGATTAAATTAAATTCGTAAAGAAATAAAACATTTTAACAGTAAAAAGTAAGCTAATGAAATAATAATTTCAAGTTTAAAAATAATAGAATTGCTTACACAAAATAACATTAAAACCATAGGTCTGAGCCCGGGGGTGGGTGGGTCTGTGTATGTGTCATCTCTAAAAATTTGGAAAGTCGCCCCGACGCCTTACGTAATAAAACTTGTTATTTACTTACTATCTTCAATCTCTGATTTTCGATTTCTCCTTTTTAAATCTGACAATTGTGGAAATTATTACACGACTATAGAGAAGAGGTTCTCCAACTCATCTGGCAACTGTGTAAATGGTTTAATATAAAATCAGTTGTATTTGTTAATTGTTTCATTGTAGTTAAATTTCATCCCTGTATCTCTTCCCTATCCTTGTACTAGTAAAAGACGTCGAAAATAAAAAAGGGCCTAGATAGGTACTTAGCCACCACTCTTTTCTATGCTGCGCACACCAATGATTAAAACATTACGAGAGATTCATCAAATTATTTTAAAAAGCAACTTGTGAAAGAATGCTGAGCTTTTTTTATGATCGTCATAACCTTTTGTCAAGTTGTAGGCCTTGTATGGTACTGTGTTCTTCGGTAGGCCTTATTTCTACTAGTAATTCTTGCATTTGCCATGCCCTTCAAATTTGTGTTGAACGTTTTCAAATTTTATCATTTATATAATTGTCTTGTCAATTTTTATCAATGCTATTTTTCATTAAATACGAAGGTAATAAGCGTTTGTTTAGTCCACTATGTCTCTTACCGCTGAATGAAGTAAAACTATCGTTAAGCAATTGGACATGCATTTAAATGTCGAAAATTGTCATATTAACATATCTGTTATTTAATTATAAAATCTTTTTTTGTACAAGGATAGGGGAATATTTTATCTCCTTTCCCTATTTAAAATTCGGTGCTACGAGTATAATTTGGCGCCTCTCTCTTAAAACTGCGGGACATTTCTTGGTCGACCCTTCTCTTTGAACTAAGACTAAATTTTGTAAAATTCAATTTCATAAGGAAGGTTTACTTGAAATTCTTGTTAATGTGTAAATCGTTTAGTATTCGGATATCGTTTCGTTAGCACTAATATCCCATACTTTGCTTTTTTCTCCCGTTACCTTACTTTATCCTTAAAAATTTTTTGAAATTATTTATCAACATTGTAGTTATTTGTAACATTTTAGTTGCACGTCCACGCAGTGTATTATCTTCCTCATTCTTTCTTGTTGGATACTCAACAATTCTTTGCAACTTCAATGAAATCTTCTCGATCGCCAAATGCGGTGTACATAACGTCCCTGTTCTCAAACAATTGCCTCATTACCGTTGTCTTACTTCAGCCAACTATACAGACTGTCATTGCCATCTTTTAATCCACTCCTTATCGATTATCTTAGTCTTCCTTCAGACCGTCGCCATTTGGCTTAACACTATTTCCGCAGTCATCCCTCTTTGCTTCCTTTACTTCATTCTGCAGTATTAGTGACTGTCTTAATTCTTCCAATAGCGAGTCCATTGTTCATCCAACTCTTCCCATTAACACCTCGTGTTTCGCTTCGATACGAATGCCTCCAGTGAGGCCAGAGCAGGCAGCTTCGCCCCTGAGCCATCGGACCGCCACCTCCTGGCCCGCGGCGCCAGGTGGGAGCGGCGGGCGGCGCGGAGGCTGCGGCGGCGGAGGCGGCCCGGCGAGAGAGGCGCGGCGCCGGCGCGGGCGCACAGCGACGGAGCGGGCGAGCGAACGGGCGGCAGCGGAGGCAGCGGAGGAGCCGAGGAAGAACAGCCGACGATCGGCCGCTTCTCCGTCAGAGCGCGCGAGCCCCGCCCCGCCCGCGCCCCGCGTCGCCTCGCGCCTCCCCGCGGCGTGCCCCAGGGTCTCGTCCGTGGCCCCTCTCTTTCCCCCCTCGCAGCCGCCTCCGCCGCCGCCGCCGCCGCCGCTCCGCGCGCGCTGCTCTCTCGCGCGGCCCGCCCTCTTTCTCGCTCCCTCCGTCTCTCTCGCGGGGCCCGCGCTCTCTGTCGCTCCCTCTCCCTCGCGCTCGCTCGCGGCCTCTCCGTCTGCGTGGCTCCTCCTGCCGCCGCCGCCGCCGCCGCCGCCGGCCCCGCCGCGCGGGCGCACCCTCGCCGCGCCGCCGCCAGGCACCCTCCTAACCTCGTGCGGTGCATACGTGTCGGCCGACCGCTGCTGCCGTCGGCCGCGTTTCTGCTGCTGCCGCTGTCGTCGCCGCCGACGTCGCCGCCGCCGCCGCGACGCCGCGCCACGCTGCTGTCCCGCGTGCGAGCGCGTGCCGCCGCCGCCGCCGCCGTCACCGCCGCGCCGTCGGCCTGGACGCCGCTCGTCGACTGCGTGTGCGCGGGAACGCCCCTCAGCGTAGGAGTGCATGTGTGAAGTGCTACCAACTCCGCGACACGCAAGACGTTCGCAACTGTGCGGTGGTGGTGACACGCGTGGTGGCAGCCCCAGCGTCATGGCCAGCCGACGCAAGAAATTCGTGATTCGGCGCCGGATAGGTGAGTGCCTCCCTTACCCCAGTGTCTCCGATCACCACCACGCCCCCGACCGAAAGTGAAAGTGTCAAAATGGAATACTAGTGTGCCACGACAGTGTCTTCCTCAAAAACACGGGCCCATCCCGGGGTCGTGTTCACCATAACCTAAATCCGACGTCGCCGACACAAATAGCGTGCGTGTGTATGCGCCGGAGGAGGCTCGGGGATGCTATTTTCAAGACGCGGCGCCGCAACCTACCCCAAGGCAGCCTTGACGACGCGTGTGACCGCGCGCGCGAGCGCGCGCAGAGACATCTCGTGACGGGCGCGCGCAACGCGCGGGGGCGGGGGTGGCGGCCACGCCGCCGACCCCGCGCCAGGGGGGTGGTGAGGGGAGGGGAACAATGCGCGCAAATTGGGGGGAGGGGGTTGGAGGGGGGAGTAGTGAGGCTGGCGTCGACTAGGTGGTGATGGTGGGTTGCTACGACGTAATGGGTACCAACGTGGTGGGTTGCTTGCGCACGCGTCCTTGCTCTGGCGTGCCACGTCGTGGTCGCCGGCGTGCTGTGAGTGAATGGGCGTTTTTGTGAGGACGCCAAGACGCCTCCGTGCCTCGGGCTCAGGCCGGCGCTGAGCTGACAGGGAGCTGCCCATTGATATCTACTGCTCTATCGCATTCTACTTTAATGCGTTTCAACGATCCCTTGAGTGAATGAGGCTGTTTTGTACGATAGAATTAACCATTCGATCTAAAATTGGGCAGTATTAAATGTATTATTATTGTTATCACTATTGTTGTCTACTGACAGAACTGTCTATTGACTCCCTCCTTTTGTCAGCGTTTGCATTTTGAAATTTGTCATACACATGCCACATTTTCAATATCGGGACATTCAGCATTTAAAAATGATTTACCTAATATTACCAGCGTCGGAGTTAAGGTGATTTGAAGATGAGTATAGTACCTACGAAGAGATGTTTGGCTTTGGAAAATGGATTTGTTTAAATGTTCTATAATTTTTATTTAATGCAAAGTGATAAATTAAAAAAATATAGAAATATGTCAGCTAGTCGTTTGAGCAATAAACAATGAATACTCCATTGAAACGAAGTAAAACGTGAGAATCTTGTTCCACAGAGGGACCACATCTCACGAAATTATAATATCAAAATGAGACAATGCGTAAAATCCATTTTTGATTAGCAACTCTGTTTTATTCTTTTCAACGTTATCAATCTCCTCCAATATTTGATGAGTTTTCATAAACGATACTGCGTTTTTTTAAATTGTGGTGTATTAACGGACCCTACTACCCGAAGGCTTGAGGCCGAATGGCTTTCTGGGTTGGGGTCGGCCGCAGCCGCCCCCATTACCCCCGCCGCCGCAAGGCGGGCCGGCGGCGGCGGCGCGTCCGTGACGTCGTGACATCTCGCACGGGGTCACTGACGGAACGAGATCAGGAAGTAAACAAGTTATGAATAGACGCGGTTGTTGCCTCTAACGATTCGTAGTTTGAACTGGTTAGCGCTCCGCCATGGATCAGCCCATTGAGTTCGTTGAAACCCTCGGGGGCGGGGCTGGGCGGCGTGGGGCGAGAGGGATGGGGTGGGGCGGGGTGGCGGTGGCGGCAGCGAAGACGCCCCACTCAGCACTTCTGGACGGTCTTTGTGGCGGCGGCGTATTTTTAGTCGCTGCGTGACTGCGAGGCGAGGCAGGACGTGTCGCGACTCCCGTCCGCTTCCGGCGAATTTCGGAAGGAGGGAAATTCTAAAATAGGATGCGTTCTTGGATGTACGGATTACGTAACGACACCGAAATATTTCGTCGACGAGAGAAGTTATTCTTGTTAGAAGCGATGGGCTCTTCGACAAATTTTTGAATTTTTATCATGTTTTCGAAAACAATTAAAATTAATTTTCATATTCTTAGAAAATAATGCTGTAATTAGTATGAATTATTATAAACCACTCGTTATTGTGTCATATTTCATGCTCCCAGAGCAAACCTGTTATACGTTGGGACTGTAATGATGAGCCCAATTTATTTGAGGATCAGGCTCTTGTGGTATTTTATTACTCGTGAAAGAATGTAGGGATTCTCATTCTCTTTGATTTTAATTGATTTTAAGTTCCAATATTTCCCGAAGAAATTAGATCTTAAATTAGATAGCACCGAACATACTGTTCTATTACGAACAAATCAATACCAAGATTTCGTTAAACATTTTCCACAAATCAATAACGCAATTGTAAACTACCGACTCTTATTAATGAGATGTTCAGTAGAGCATAAAGTAGTATGTTATTGCAATGTTATAGCGTTGCTATGTTATAGCGACCTGATTGGGACAATACCAAACGTCTCGCTTGAGACTCGACTGAATTATCGATTTATCTCGACTATTCACTACGATTGGAAAATGCATTCGAACCGACCAGGAATCTTACGTTTTGGAACCGTCTCATTTGTGAATTGCCATTGTTTTGGTGCGCCATGCGTTTCGTGCGGACGCGTGGCACATGGTGGCGATCCAAGATGGCCGCCGCGCGCGTCATCGGCGCTTGTCGGAATTGGCCTGGTCTTTCCCTCGGCCGGCGCGGGCGGGAGGCCGACCGACCGTGGCCGCAGGACGTAGGACGCCCGCTCGCTTTCCCGCCCGCCTCACGGGGCCTATGTTTAGCTGAGAAGCTAACCGGCCTGTTGACACCGCCCGGCCGTGTCGCAGCTGCCGCCGTCACCGTTGCCGCTGCCACTGGCCGTGACGTTGCGTGCACTGTCATCGTCACTGATGTCGCCATTGTTAATGCGCTGTGATCATCGTTGCAGCCTCCCTGAGTTTTTTCGTCGCTGTTTTCGTCACTGTTACCACCTCCACCGTTGTCACATCCACTGTCATTTCCAGAGTTGCCACAGGCAAGTTTTGCTCAGCCTTGCCGTCGTGAATGAAATTGAATCTGGATGCAGAGAACGTGCTGACACTCACCCCAATCAATTTTAACTATTCCCAAAAGAATTGACTTTATTGTTGTTGCTGGTACCACTTCCCGTTTTGACATCAGGGGCGGATCCAGCCAATCATTTTGGAGGTGGCCATCATAGATTTTTGTTAAATAACAAACATTTGTTTTTATATTGTATATTATTTTTGTGGTATATGTACGATACTATAGTATTTTTAAATAATTACATAATTCTAACATAACTAAATATTCAAATCAATTTTGAAAAATAAAAGAAGGTAACAAACGAGAGCTTAGAGGAAGGGGGGCATGGACCGCATGGCCCCTCCTAGATCCGCCACTGTTTGACATTTACATTTTCGTGTCTTCGACACTCGAGTCCTCATTGTTAAGTGACGTTGTCACGCTCTCCATAGTCTTCAGCCTCGCAATTAGTGATATATTCTTCGACTTTGCCTTAGCTTTAGCAATTTCTTTGTCAATGTCGCTGTCCTGATTGATTGTGACAATGTCGCTGCAATGATTGTGACAATCACTTTTGCTCAATAACCCTATCTGAATTCTTCGGTATCCATGAATGTCTTACTGACGCCGCAGTTTTACCAATTGTCACTGTAACTGAACTAAAACCTTACCACAACACAAACCTTATTTCAATCATTGATATCTGAAAGCGTTGCTAACTCGACGATACATCAGTCATCGATACGGGCACCGCCATCATCATTGCCATTAATACGCTTAACGAAACCGTCACAGATTACAAGTGACCGACAACGTCATCAACGCTGTTACCGTTATCCTTTATCGTTACTACCACCATTGTCACCGAAATCATTATCGTTACTTCTACCCTTCCCTTCGTCGTCATTGTCACCGAAACCATTTCCGTAACCACCTCCGTCACCATCACATCTCCGACAAAGTTAGGGACTCATACACCATTCCTTAAACCGCCATCCAACACCGTCACCTTTACCGACACCGCCCTCACCGCCGACACCATCACTTTTCCCGTGGCTTTCGTACCGACCGCCTCCATCTCCACCAACGCTGCTGCCGGCGTCGCCGCCGCCTCTCTCGGTGTGTCCCCTTCCTCCTGCGCCTCCCGCGGGCCGCTCCCTCCCCTCAGCAGCCGACGCCGAGCGCCCACATGGACCCCATCTGCCCTCCGCCGCCGCCGCCGCCGCCGCCGCCGCCGGGCCATTGAACGCGGCGTGACGTCACGAGCATTAGAGCGGCCGAGGCCGTCGCGGCGGAGGATTCCGTCCGCTCCGCTGATTCGCAGCGGCGGCGGCTTTCTGACTCCCGCCGCCTGCGTGAAGCGGCTGGCGGCGGCGGCGGCGGCGGCGGCGGCGGCGGTAGCGTGAGGCGACGGTAGCGCGAGCAGGTGCGAGCGGACGCGTGCTGATTGACGTGGATCACGCTCGACCCGTTCCGAGGACGATGAAAGACGCGGGCGAACCAGTTTCGGACGCCAGTGTCTTTGTTCACTGATGGCTCTTCGGGGATAGACTATTTAGATGCCGTAATCGCTGGCAATGTAGTTTTAAGTTCGGTACTATTGCCCTGAAGAAAGTCTAAAGTCGCGATGGTGATCGGAAGGTTGTCAAGTGTGGATAGGACGTGACGACTCCCGGCCAGCCAAGACGAGTTTTCGTATTTAGATATGTCGGTACAGGAGGAAAATGGCTTGTGCAAATAAGTCATTTTGAAGAACGGCTTTCATATGACTGGAGGCGTTTATTTGAAGTCCAAAGAAAAATGTTTGGCTGTCTAGTGAATTATATTTTTACTAGTAAAACTGTACTATTTTCTAATAATTTCTTCACTTCTCAAAAATCGACTCTTTTTGTTATGTTATTTTTTGGTGTACCGACATCTGCTCGGATTATTTCTCTACTTGTGGTATATATTCTGCAGAAGACCTACCATACGAAACTTCTAGAACAATGAAATCTCGATAAATCAAACATGGGTCGATACCTTGACATCTCGAATTAAAAATTGAACATATTTATTAAACACTGTGCTCGATATTTTACATTTTTGGAGTACTTGTTAACTTCAGTTTTCTTATCAGAGATTTTGTAGATATTGATTCGAGTTATCGAGGTTTTATTTTAATCCATCATAATTTATAGAGCTGAGTGTCGAATGGTTGGTGCTGATTGTGAAGCCCCCAAATCACGTATAATGGTGTTTGACCATTTGAGAGCTTTTGGGAGCGCGTCAATCGTTAAATTGGGACCCCACGCACCCTTTGTGACCTGCAGGAGAGCAAGGAGTGTTTACCGATTATGAAGTCACCAAACCAACTAGAGGAGGCTTATGTGAAAGCTTGGGAAGTATGTTTCACAAAAAATTAAATTTCAATATAATGGCTTCAAAATCAGTGAAAAAATGAAATGTATGTTTACATATTTTGTTCAGTTTTTCTTTAAGTAAATGATCAATACTGAAAGTCCCATCTATCCTTTATTTTTTGTAAGTTGTATTTTGTTGAATTTCTTCAAGAATGTTCTCATTGTTTAGTTTTTTTATCTATTGAATGAATATCCCCCTCAAAAAATCAATTCATTATACGATTAGCTGAATTGTTACTTAGTTAAGAACAAACCACTAAGAATCTAGTCCGATTGATCTCTTTTCTAAGCATTTGTCGTCTGCAGAAATATTGTTAAAATGTAATGCAGAAGTATTGTTGAAATAATAAGAAATGCTCGATCCCCATCGAATGGGTTAAAAGGGGTGATGAGATTGTGAAGCCAAAACGAAGTTCAATGTTTAATATTGTCAATTAAAATATATAAAAGACACTTGGAATTGTTAATGAAACAAAAAATTGATTTGTCTTTCGTACATCGTCTCTTTACTTAGAAATATGATAGACGAATTATTTTCAGAACAGATTATATGATATGTTCAGAAGTATCTACCGGGGTGAAATATGAATCAGGTGTATTTGTTGTGATATCTTCGCAATACAATATTTCGTCAATACCGTTACTTGATGATTAATATTGCCTTGTGTCTATTTTCTGATTCACTGTTATTCTTTAATTTAACAGTGGCACCCAATATCTCAAGTGTTGTCTCTTCTTATCTAAACAACGAGTATATCAATAGAGTTCAATGGCATCTTGCTTGTCGACTTATGATAAGCTTCTTGTGATGAAGGTAGGTTATGCTACCTTTGAGACGTTAGTGCATCGTTTGTCATTCATATTCAGTACTACGTATTCTCCTTAAAATTTATTAGAAAGGTGGAATTATGGTATTTACAATTACGTCGATCTTCTTGTGAACTTTCAAAACTTGTCTTAGTTTCTTGTTTTTTAGAGCCTTGACTAAGAAATACATGTATTCCAACAGATGATTGATTTGCGCAACCATTAAAATAAAATAAGTCACCATTATAATTAGATTATTTTTGAAAAATGTACATACCTAATGAAATGTCAAAGCTCTGCACAGTGAGCTGCAATATTACTGCTACCAACTTCTTACACAGATGATCCTAAAATAGTATGAAACAGTTTGTTCACAGAAATGTTTGTTCAATTACAATTCAGTTGTATTTGAGAGAGGAATCACCTATTTCAATCACCTACAAATTTCTGTGTGAAGCACACAGCTCAATCACTAACATTTACAATTACAAAACACTTCCGATAGTACATGTTGTTATATTATTTTAATTAATACATGTTATTATGTAAGTAGTATACAGGTATTTGTTAATACTAATTTAGGTTGGTTTATTGAAATTTAAAATAATGCTAGGCCGTCCCTGGCAAACATTTCAAACTTCATGCGTAAAAGTAACATCAATTGTACCTATCATCATTACATCATGTACTCCCGCTACTGCGCATACGGGAAATATTAGATATTTCTGAGCATTTATTAACAAACGAAGTCTTAGACCAGTGCGATTATATTGTACCCATAGAATCCAATTCTCAATTTACTGTTACTTACAAATCAAACTTCTGCATATCTCATCCGTGTCTCGAAGTGAAAATACCGAAACGAGCAAATACGTAATAGCCCCCAAATAATAGAAAACTCAGAAAGTTCTTATTTTTTAACTTACAACGTAAGGAACACAAGTCGTGGGCTCCTATAGGCAGTGAAAATGAAGTTGAGGGAGGGGGGAAAAGAGCGACCTGTGGCGAACATGACGTTTCCCCTTCACCGTATCTAGTAAGATCCGCCTTCCTAAGCTTTTCTTCGTCACACAGCTATAGAAAATGAGACGTTTAAAAGGAAAGCTACCACTATTTTTGCCCCGACTGGGAATCGAACCCGGGATTGCACCACTGCAGGCTAGTACGCTGCCCATTAGCCACCCTAGGGTGTTTCTCGTGCGTAAAACACAAATAAACCATATTTTAAAAAAATCGTTATGAAGCGAGAAGTTTTGCTTCACGCATTTCACGTCTCCGTGGAGGTAACCATACGCAGCCTGAAGCAGCCTCTCGCGTTCCGTGACGCGCCGCGCCGCGCGGCGTGGCTGTCGTGGCGCATGCGCAGCGATAAGAAGAAGAAGAACGTCGCCCGAGCGCCCCTCCGGGAGAAATATGGGTCCCCCGACCACACGCCACCCAAAGGGTGCGCTTCTTAACTCACCCCTGTCCCCAGGCCCCAGCGAAGAAAGAACCCTCTGTGATCGGTGTGCGAGAGAGAGATGGCTGGAAATGAGGCTTAGGTGGTGGGGTTAAATACGGATCTGAAGGCAGGATATGCTTAGTTTTGTTTTATGCTATCATAAAAGAGAATTTTTAGAAAGTTGAGAAATGTGGCCGCGGAGAAAAATGTTGAAAATGCAATATATCAAAAAGAGTAATGAAATTGTACTCAGAAGAATAGGAGATCGGAAATTGAGTGGAGTAATTAAGAATAGGAAAGCAAATTCCTTGAGCCTTATTTTGCGTCGACATTTTGGAAACAAAAAACGTACAGATGCCAAAATATATCGAAAAGGGAGAAGAAAGTTATAGGTGCAGAATATTTCATTATGAGGGAAATACAAGAAGCGATAAACTAATGAAAGAAAAGGCACAGAAAGAATCGTTATGGATAACATCCGTTGAAACGTTCGTAGGCAAGTCCACAAACAAGAACAAAAATTGATTTCGACTTTTACCGGCGGTTATTCTTATATAATTTCTTCACATGGATTGGATGATTCCTTCATAAGGATTATTCGTCATTCAGTGGCCGGGAAACGAACCCGGGTCCAAGCGAAGGAAGGCGTACGCGCTAGCTATTGTGTTACGAGCTCCCCGGAGAGAAGTGTACGACTCCGACTAACGCGATCTTACGAGAGCGTAGGCTTCCGCGACTGGAGTCAGTAATTACTTGGCTGTGCGGAAGACGCCGCGTCCTAGATACAGGTGATGTTTTGACCGCCATTCTGCAATCTTCTTCAGGGTCGGGCGTCCGAAGAACGCCTTCAGGGCGTCCGAACATTGATAATTGGGTTGTTTCTGTCATAAGGCCTTACGCAAATATAGCGTCCTATGGACTTGCTTAGTGGCAAAGGAATGGAGGGAAAAGAGTTTAGGTGAATTAGAATTTATTTCTTAAAATAATGTAATAAAATATATAATAACATGACATAATAATTTAATAAAATAATAGAAAAAATAATAATTGTAATAATCATTGATGATTCGTTCTTTTTAAACAATAAATATTCATTTATTACCGTTAATTTTCGAAACCCTGTTTTAAATTTTTTGAGAAGGATTCTTTTTTTTTCTTGAATACAAAAAATGTTCAGATGGTGCACCCTCGTTTTCCCCAAAGGGGCTCCTCATTATGACAGGCAGTGAAAGCTCGGCTGAAACATTGTTGCCTTGACAGCATCGCTGTCCGTGAGTGAGGTTCTACGACTCGAGTCCAGACGGTGGAGTTTTCGACTCGAGCTACAAAGCTGAGTCGAATTCAGCTACTTACTGGAAGAGAATTCTAGCGGCTGGATAATATGACCGTGTTGTACACCGTCGTGAGTGCTAATGAAGCCAAAATAGAAAAAAAATTCTTGCAATAAATTATTCTTTTGATTGATGTGCATATCAATTAAAGTTGTCCTCCACCTTTGAAGACGGTTTTTATTTTTTATTTCTTAGTTGTTCACAAAAATCGTAGGAAATTAATCTCACAATCATGTGGTGTTAAATGTATACACGAATGTGAGAGCAATACAAACATGTGTATTATTTTCGAAAAATATCTAAATGAGTTAATCAGCATTTGAAATTGCCAATATAGATTTGTCAAAGTCAAAATACGTTAATTATATTCATATAAAAAAACTTTGTTTTTCAATGTGTGCGCAAAATGCCTGAATTTGACATGGGCTTCTATGACGCCTACAAATTACTATTTCCTATATAAGGCGTTTGATGTCGAACAATTCATAGAATTGATTTTACAATGTCTATGATGAGGTTACAAGCGTACACCTTTTTTGCCTCACTTTGAGGAGACATTCTCTGATCGGTAGAGGACATTTTAGAGAAAATTTATTTCTCTTAAACTACAGTAAAACCTACTCAATGCGGAACGTGTATAATGCAGAAATCTGTCTAATGTGAACATTAATAGCTGTCCTGCCAAAAATATATTCTACAGTATTACTTTGCATAATGCGGTGTCTTCTCTAACGCGGAAAAATCACTGGTACCTTGAAATTCCGCATTGCACAAATATTACTGTGTATATAAACATATTGAAACTATTATTTACTTCTTAGTTATTTAGATACAAACAACTGTCTATTCCTTTATGGCGAAGAATATCTGGATTGCAGAGATTATTACTTTCAATATAGTTGACTCTGACTTTATAGCAAAATCTGTAAACTTCGAGACTACCTAACCTGTTTATAGGCGAGTTTGAATTTGAAAGAGACAATTCTTGCTTGCGTGTTTCACCATGAAGTCACCACCTTGCCAAAGGGCTCCCTAATCCCCCGAAGAGATTCTATTGCATTAAACTTGCGATGCTAATAGTCGAAACTTTAGCTCCACTAAAAGACACCAATAGTGACACTCCTCCAGGTGGGTGATCAGAACCAGCAGGAGAAAATGTAGGTTGATGTGGATAGAAGAAACTTAGCTAACATCCGCAGATCCTGGTAGAAGATACAATGTAGACTACACCTGTTTGCTCAAAGAGTTATTTCATTTTGGAATCGAAATATGGACCCAGCTACGAAAATGTTCCGTCAAGGAACGCACTTACTGCCTTCGCGTCGGGAAGGATGTGTCCCCTCTTGCGACTCCTCTCTGTGATCTGATGCGAAGAGAGAGTCCTCTGTCTTCGTTGGTGTGAAAGGGGTTGCAGGCAATGGAGCACGTGTTTGGGGAGAAAACTTTAAGAGCCACGATTGTATTAACAATTGTTGGGAGTGTGTAAATGATTTATTTGTGCCATGTGGAAAAAATACATAGCATCATTGTGTCTTAGGTGAAAAGCTCGTTTTTAGGATTTTTACCTGTTACGTTTATTATTATAGTTTATTATTATTATTATTATTATTATTATTATTATTATTATTATTATTATATCCACTGACGTATGTCAGTCACTGTCGAGATCAGTCACGTCAGTGTCACTGACGAGATTTTCAGACGTGCGGTTGGACCTCAAATAGTACGTAATTCTGTATGCATGGCAGAAATATATTTACTGTTATAATGTTGTTCGCGTTAGGCGTATATTAGCGCACTAGAATTTTATCCTAGTGAATTTTTGTATCATAATAGTTTGCAAGATATTGTTTGCAGCATTATTTAACTTTTTCTACATTTACATTGATATACTATATAGTTTTTTAATGTAAAACCAGTCTCTATATTTTCAATTGAATTCAAGTTCAGAATTACATGTTATGTTTTACAATGTGGGCAGGATGTCTTCTATCCCAAACAATTATTTGAAAACATTTCTATTTGTGTGAAACCTGCGTGATTAACATTATAATCGCGAGTGAGTCGATAAGCACTGTACGGAAATTTTACACATACATTCTTAGGTACCTAAAAATTGCGTTCCCAAGTAATTTGCGTGCCTCAACGGCAATAAAATCAATCTTCATTACCAATTTCACGCTTAACCTACTCTGAAACGCATCTCTCCCACGAACCTACATCTTTTTCAACGTGAAATCCGGCAACGCTCATCCCTTTACCTTGACTCAAAACAGATTCTGCCAGCCCGCCCATCCTATCAGGCCAATTCCAGAAACCGTGCGAGCGACACGCATGAAGCGTGGCGTATCGCGTTTGCACAGGTGTCCGTAGAGCGGATTTTCTCTCTCGTTTTTTGTCGAAATGGCGAACCTTCGAAGCTTTCTGGCCGCAGCAGTCGCCCGTGGCGGCGGCGGCGGCTCGCTTGATGTTGCTAGCACGCGCCGCCGCCGCCGCCCGCGCCGCCCGCGCCGCCCACGCCCTAACCTGTTGCGCCGGCGCCGCCGCCGCCACCGCCGCTGCGCGCGCGGCGGCGGCGCTAACGTCGCGCCGACTCGCCTGGCCACGCCCCACCCGGCCCCGCCCCCTGCGCCGCGTTTGCGACTCTCGCGAACGTTTTTGTTATTGTACTCGTTATTGTTATTGTGCATTGACTGTGAGAATAATTGAAAAATGAAACTGAAGAATATAAGTGTTGTGAAAAATTATGTATGGGACAGAAAACATCCTGCCCACGCTTTAATTAACGGATAGTGAACAAAATTTGAAGGACGAAAAATATTATGTAGTCCTGAAGTTGTATTTAATAAAAAAATATTGAGACTGGATTTACAACATTGAAAAATTATAAACAACAGAGTAACTCCATGTAAATGTGGGAAAGAACGTGACATAATCAATGATTTATACAACTGCTAACAAACTCTTCCAAGCACTTATACGAAAAAACGATTACGAAAAAAATAGTTATTGGAAGCGAACAATATACTAGTATGATATGCGCTAAGATACGCCTAACGTGAACTGTATTATATTATGGGAGAAAACGTCTTTCTCCCGCATATATTGTATTAATATTTGAGTTCTAACCGCACGTCTGGAAATCTCTGATAATATTGCAGTTCCACATCTCCGACAATAAAGCATAATTTTCTTTAATAATAAAAACTTTTGAGCTTTAGGCTTAACTTTTCGCACTCCACAACCATATAAGGGACCTTCAAATTATTATTTATTTTTCTGTCTATAGCTTTTTCAATTTTATCAGATGTTATAAATAATTGTTCTTTCGTGTGTGTTAATTGTTGTTTATTGGCTTCTTCAAACTTATTTTTCTTATTCAGGACACCTTTTTCGATATACTTTGTATTTTCAAGTGTTTTAAGAGTAGGCGTTTGGGAATAAAAATGCTGATAAGAACAATTGAAAATGCAAAACAATCGATCGGTATAATTCATAAAACAAGCTCTCTGGCGTAGGATAAACTGAAAACTGTACGACTCTTTGCTAAAGTGTGTTACGGGACTTTCCTCTCGGCCAAACAGGTCTTCGAAAATATTATCATAAAGAGCCATGATTCAGAGAATGGTACACATCGTTTCCCAACCCCTTTGAAAGGAAACGCCGCGAACATTTTCGTGAGTATGACTATGCTTACTTCTAGAATAGGGCATCCCGTTATATTTGTTCTGGAGGTGGTGTAAAGTCCAATAACTGTATGTACTCCGGACTCCTGAAGTGGGTAATATTTGAAGACGAACTTCGCACTTTTGTCAGTGTGCTGCGTAGTTTTCGGAAGGGTGATGTGGTACATTGCGTGGTATTCTTTTTTATAAGCAATGTCTCATAATACCTGAATATCGTAATTGCTTTTAAGCAGTGTCTCACAGTACCTGAATGCAAACAAGATCCTTCGCGTTTTACAACATTGTATGGGATAGAATGGAACCTATCACGAACATTTGAGACCAGTTTTAGGATGGAATTGATGTGACTGATTCCAAAAGCATCAGATTTTTCCTCTTCTCGTTTCTATTATCTTCTAAATTTGTTACTTTGTCTTCACAAAACGTATGTAATAGATATGTGATCTTTAGCTGAAATATTCGTTGAATTCCATGTAACAATAATTTGATAACAAGAAGTCCTGAATGCAATTTATCTGACTTCCAATGTGAAGATATCTTATCAATAGTTGAAACAGTGAAAAGACACTTGTGCGAATTGCCAATATATACAGTAACAACAGGCACACAGTAACAGCAGGCGAGGTTTTATTTGTTAAGCTCAAAACTTGATCTGTTCACTTCTACGGTGGATTTGGCTACTTTTTGAACGGTTAGGTTAGAATAAATGGAAACACGACATTATTGGAAAAAAGGTTAAAAAAGGCACAAATACAAACAATTTTGTCGTTCAGTCAGTAAAAGAACTTTCATTAAAATAGTGTGAAGATGATAACACCCTTGATAACATTGTACTTTCGCTTGGTTTTAACTCCATGAAATTCCAAAATTAGCTTTAAAAGTTTTCTTTTGGTATAATTAGAATTTAATTGAAATTCTGTAATATTTGTATTAAATCACATGCCTAATCACAGTAATTACCGGAAATAGCGACAACACATGCATCCAATACAAATTCGATTTCAAATGTAAATGTGATTTTCAAAGTACATGTCAAGGGATATCAGCGATTTCATTTTGATATTAGCTTTTCAAAAAGGTTGTGTACTTTCTAAATCTGGACTAAGACCAACAAAATGCTAGTAAATAAGTAAATTACGTGTTCATTTTCAATGGAAAACCAATGTCTATTGCACTTGGTTACTTTTTTTTATAAAACATGCTGCATTAAACTTTAAAAAAATGAGACACATCTTTTACACGGTCAAATTTTTCGTAAAATTGTTTGGCGCGCCTACTCTGGATAATTTTGTTTACTAAATTGCATTCAGCCGTAATTTTACAAGACATTTGCAATTACTACTTCTTTGGGATCGTCTGGCAATTCTTTTGTAATACAATGTATTATCTGATTCAATTGGATTGAAATCTCTTCAGAAACTCTGAAATGAGCTTTACAATCAATTTTGCTTTAACAACTTCCTTATAATGAAATATTGTCTGAATTTTTAGCTAATAGCATTATTTTAACCTTCTCACACCCCAGAATTTTCCAACTGTTACCACTGCAATGACACGGACTATGGGGCTCTGTGGTTTGAGTCCCGACGGCGGTCAGTGAAGGATTTGACGGCCTAGCGGGGAAGAAATACTGCCAACATCCGTAACATGCATGACACTTACGGTACTAATTGCCAGGAGTTGACGCGCCCGGAAATAAAATATTCAATCAATGAAATCAATTCTTGAAAATTTAATGTTTTATTAAATATTTAGGTAGAACAAACTCAAAAAAACAATTAAAATGGCGTGATTGGATACTAAAGGGCTCAAGCGATTCCAAAATTCGAAAATCTTACGTCATTCTCGAAAACTCACGATTCTCTCGTCTCTTCTCAAACTGAAATTTCATACGTTTGAGCTCGTAGGCATCTCGAGCGAGTTGGCAGCAGCGGCAGTAGTGGCAGCTGCCTCGTGCATCCCGTCGAGCCCGCACCTTGCCTCACCGGGCCGCCGCCGTCATCGCTCGTCTGCCGTCTTGTTGCGGCCACTTAGGTGTAGATTGTCTTAATTGGATAATGGCCACCTGGTGCCCGGCGGTCGCGGCCCCTCCACCGCGCGGCGGCGGTGGCGTTGGTGGCGGCGGCGACAGGGAGGCGCCCGTATGCTCTCTGCTCCAGGCCGCCCCCGCCGCCCCCGCCGCCCCCGCCGCCCCCCGCCGCCCCCGCAGCCGCCACCGCCCCCGCCGCCCCCGCCGCCCCCGCCGCCCCCCGCCGCCCCCCGCCGCCCCCCGCCGCCCCCCGCCGCCCCCGCCGCCCCCGCCGCCCCCGCCGCCCCCGCCGCCCCCGCCCCGCCCCCCGCCGCCCCCGCCGCCCCCGCCGCCCCCGCAGCCGCCGCTGCCGCCACCGCCACCGCCACCACCAGCATTCCGCCTCCAACTGGTCACCCGCGCTCCCGGGACTCACGGAAGGGCCGCCGCCGCTCTTGCCATTTCATCCCAACAGACTACATGCGGTCATTAATTCTGGGTTGCCTTGCGTTTTTAGGCTTGAATGAAGGAATATTAATGTTAACGTGATGACTTAAGTGTGAGGGGTGGTTGTGGTGGAATTGGCTCTTTTCTAGGGCGTGGATTCGATTAAGTGGGACATGGATGCATTTACCTTGTGATTGTGGCGTAGCATGCAAAAGAAAATCATTATATATTTTCCATCATTGTTCTTTTTACAATTGCTCGACATCTGTCACTGTCTTTTTCGTATTGCAACTATCGGTACATTCCCCCTCACTAAACAGTAGGGAAACGTTTATGCTAGCGTTTGTTTTTTTTTCTGACTTTTTTTTCTTCCAGTGACCTTGTTTAGTGATATTAAAAAAAATTCACAGTGAGTATTCTATAAACGAAGCTAAGTATCAGTTCTCTACGTTTTTCGCCAACAACCAAAATGAGACGTCGATGTACGTCTCAGAAAGTGTCATTTTGCAGGGGAACGTTTTGAATTTGTCCGGGGCTGTCTTCTTTCCAGCCAAAGACAGTATTTTACTCTTTATATCCGCTGCATTGTGAACTATGGCACCGGAAGAATGCTTTAATAGCTGGCGCGGACAGCCGAGACATCTTGCTTTGGTATTCATCAGAGTGTTTCTGTATTTACTTTTCATTTTTGTTTTAATTTCATCGTTTTAAGACCTTTTTAGTTAGATTCAATCGTGATAGCATGCAGATTGTAATCATAATCAAGGTCTTCGTTGTAATCTTGATTCGTATTCGGAGCGAACCTATATTTCTTCTTGTCGAATTTACCTGAGTGTAAGTATCTATAAAAGTCCGCATATATGAAGGTTTGTAAATAGTTCCTTCTAAAACTCATTTCATCTGAATCATTAAAGAACCGCCTGTTATTTTAACAATAACAGGCGGTTCTTTAATGATTATGTATGTTATTTAATTAGGATTTCAATATACGAACGCTATGAGATACGGATTCTAAAGATAGTTTTTTAAGGAAAATATCAACAGAATGAATTTAATGAGGTTTAAATGCAGAGCCTTATGGATTATAACTATGACTACAGTCGATGAGAGCAAGGAAGTTGACTTCTTGGGTAATGTGTTTTCCAAATAATTAAGTACAAGTATATTATTATACCTGTACTAATACTTTATTGCTGATATTTATTGAATAAAGCGAAAATACGCGTTATTCAACGAACTCACTGCCTTAAGTTTCGAAATTCTGTAGCACATTCCATATAGTAGTGTAGCCAACCAGTTTCCCTGCAGGAATTACAGTTTGCACAGTATCTTCTGTTTTCAGACCCACGTAACGTTATCGTTGTTATGCATTTGTCTCACTGTTTGTGCCTCCGTCCATCTGGCCTTCCGGCTGTCTGTCATTCCGCTCGCTTGTATTTACGAACCTCGGACAGTATTTGCGTTCAGTCGTTCGAACGAGAGTTGAAAGTGCTGCCCTACTCTCGAGAGATATATTGTGCGCTCAACGAACCTCATGTGACCAGATTTCTTTGGCTTTTGCTTTTTTCAAGGACACGCTCAAATCATTCCGTATGTTGTATGTCGTTATCTCTTACTATGATGAAAAAGAACCTTCCTCGTTCTGTGTACAAACACAATATGATTGCCAAATTAAACTAACACTTCGCAAACATAATAAAGTTCCAACACTTTTTTCTTAACCTTTCAGTTTAGTCCATGGTGGAAAAAGTATTGGAATCGCTTCAACAATGAGATCCTGTGTTTTAGGTCCTAAAATCGGTGTTAAAGATTATCTTGAACTGTAATTTCGTACACACATAAGGATTAAGCTCTATTGCTGCTTTTCCAAATTCGGTTAAGATTAGAGGTACGCGAAATTTGTACTAAAAAATTTGACCGACTGTAAAAATGGAAGTATGTGTCACGTCAAGAATGTGTAACCCTGTCAGATTAGAAGCTTTCGAGCTAAAAGATAAACACGCCAGGAATAAGACCATTAAGACAATTGAAGGTTTGGAGGTACTTTGTATGTCGCTCCTGTGGCATTTTCTCTGTTTCTGGAAAATAGCTGCAATCTTTTCTACAATATTTTTGATACTCATATTTTTTTATGGAATAGAAGAAAGTGTAGTTACAAAAAACTTGTAGTTAGATTTTCATTAAAATCTCTGAAATTTTGAAATGCAAAGTTCAAATTAATTTTCGAACCTGTATTATATTTCCAGTACTGAAGTCAGAGATTTCTTTGTCAGTGCAATTATCCCTGAATTTAAATCCTTAAATGATGGCATGAACTTCTTTTAAAAATATGATAGTTGTTGCGGAATAAATAGTGACACTGAGAGGAAAGAAACGTTTGGTATGTCGTGTGTTCCCACTTCAATTTCTTCACTTACTTCAATTTCGTCTTCGAATACCTATGGTAGAACATTACATTTACACATTACTGTGGGTACATTACATTTTCATCACTCGGTTTGTAATAATTTGTAGGATATAATTAACTGCCGTGTAATTAGAATTTTCTTTGTTAATAAATTTTTCTACGCATTCACATTTTTCTAATACAATGATCCTCAAGGGCCACTGTTACATGCAATTAAATCAAACCCTATCGATTATTATCACATTCGTGCCTTCTTCTCTATTTCCCTCATTCTTAAAGAATTTTTCTTTTAATATTGCTTAGTAAATGTATTTAGATATTGTGTTTTAATACTCATGTTTTTTTTCACATGAAATACGCTCCAGAATATACTACGAATATACTTCGTAAATAAAAGCTTTGTCTATCTCTGAACAGATGTCCTCGCTTTCGACGCTTTGACACTTCTTTCTTGATTTTTATAGTTTTCTAACGTTGAGATTTTATGTCTGCATTTCCCCAAACAGATAGCCCTGTGAAGATGATAATATGACTAATTGTGAAGCAACCATGTGGTTGTAACACAGCAATGTCCCGCTTAAAGACTTCTGATAACGTAAGCGCCATTTAGCTGATAATTTCTGTTGGTAACTGAAGGTTTAATGACTTGACCGGGATGACTCCCGCTTTTTCTGAGCAGGAGGGTCCTCCCCTGCGTGATGAAGGCATAACATTATCTTCCACGCTGAACAAAGACGCTCTTGTTTGCTCCAAACTTCTACCGATGAGATATTCCGAGCCCGCTACCAATTTTGATACAACGCACTTCGTTTGTTTTTTTAAAAAAAATTGTCTTTTGATCCTTCTCAATTCTCTTTGTGATATTCCAACTATGTCTTGTGAAAGTTATTTTATCTTTTGTGTAAAAGTTACTGAAACTGTTATTCACAATTGTTTGAATTACTACTCCTTGTACAAACATTATGAATTAAACATCTTGTAATTTGATACAGACTTCTTTAGAGAATTCTAGCATGAGCTTTATTTTCTTTGAAATTTCAAAAACTCTACAGACACGTTCGACGTAAATAATTCATGCTTTGTGAGCGAGTAACGTCGAAGCAAGATACTTTTTTTTTAAAGAAAATATTATGAGTACACTACATTTTCTTCACTCGGATCGATATAATTTGTAGGATATAATTAACTGCCGTTTTAATTACAATTTCGTTTGTTAATAATTTTTTATACACGTTCAAATTTATCTAATATGATGATCCTCAAGGTCACTTTTACTTTTGCAATTAAATCAAACCTTGACGATTATAATTATTTTCGTCCCTTCTGTATTTCCGCGCCAGTGTTTCCATCGTTCCCGCCCTTTCTTTTGTAGTCAACGCGTTCCTTTACCAGTTCCCACCACTCCTCTTCCTCCTCCACCGCCCACGCTTCCACCTCCGTCCCAATCCCATCAGCGCCTAATCCAGGCGGCAGACCGGGGCACGCCCCAAACATCCTCTTACGGAAACGTATTGTCGGCAACTTTTTAAAGGTAAAACGGAGACAGGGGAGGAAAAGTTTAAATTAGCTTTATACTTTTTTTTTCGTCCTTTTCTCGTTCGCGCCGGAATCTGAATTAATATTTCATTCATCGGCCGAGGTTTCCCGCGAAGGGCTTCTCCGGCAGCGGCGTCCCTGAGCTGCTCAATAATGCACGTTGATTCCGTGTTAAAGTGATTGCCGCCGCCGCCGCTGGTGGTCCCGCGAGCTCGTGCGGGTAGAGGGGCGGGAGGCAGCGCGACACAGGGTAACAGCGGCGTTGGAAACGATTGCCCTTGTAGGTGAAAATCTGTGCTTAGGCCAATAAAGGGAATCAAATGATCACAGGTGTTGTCATTGCCAACAATGTTATTTATTTCAACAAGAGCAGCTTTCGATGGCTTAGCCATCATCATCAGTTTTCTGCTGTCTGGAAGCCACGACACGACTACGCATTTAATTTTAAATGCCAACGGCATTTCACCACTAAACCAATACAATAAAGGAAAGTCCGGTTTTTGTGGGAACCTGGAGAGATGCTGACCACAGCAGGAAGGGGAGGAAGGTTGGCAAGGTTAGGCGAGGAAATGCAGAAGATGTCACGGTTATTAGGATAATGGGGTGCGTTTGGTTTAATTGAGAGAAATGGTGTTCTTGCAGAACATCATATTTAATTATTCGAAAGTGTACTGACACCGTGGAAAATAAAAGTTCAAGTGAGAGACTTTTAAAACTGCATTCTCTTAGGTGATAAATGGTAATGCGTAAGATGGAAATGGGAATTTTATGCAATTGATTGGTTTTTGAGAAGCAAATCGAAAATAATATTGTTTATTATTATTGTTACTTGTATTATTAATATTAATTTTATTACATTTTTACTTCCAAAAACATTATTTCTGACATTAGTGAATCGTAGTTCATGTGTAAAAACGTATGACAACGTCCTTTATCGTTGCTGTCTGTACCATCTCGCATGCGTCATTTACCACACATCCCATCACTTATTATGCAAATCAACGTTCTCTAACGCACTGTGGGATGGAATTCACGTCCTTATTTTCCGGGAGAAAAAGTCCCCTCTTCCGCCCACGCCCCAGCTCGTCGAGCGCCGCAAGCAGCTCTTGAGGCAGGTGTCAGCGAGGTGACTGCGGAGCTTCAATGCTCTCTCGGGACGCCGCGAAGCGCGAGCGGCAGCATACGTACGTAGTACGGCGGCGGAACGAGAAGAGAGCGCGGCGGTCGGCGGATGGCGGAACGCAGGAGCGCAGCGCAGCGGCGTGGGAGACCCGGGGCCTCCCAGCAATCTACGCGAGCGTTCCTGCAGGGACGAAGGCGGGGGCGGGGCGGAGGTGGCAGAGGCTTTTGAGCGTAGGACGGGACGGGGTACGCGCAGATTGCGGTGGTGGCGTTACGTTGGCTGTTGATTCCTCAAAGGAAAATTACCTTCCACCTCCCGGCCCCGCGCTCGCCCCCGCCCCCGCTTCTCCGCTTCCCCGCTCCCACGCCCCGCCTCATTTCGCTTCTCTTTTACCTATAAACCCCAACCTCCCCCCGCAGAGCCACCGCCACCGCCGCCGCAGCGGCAGCCAAAATCAGCTTCCCCAATTAAATTATTCATTTAATCAAATACGTCTTTGCTTGAGCAAGAATTAGCGCTACTGCCGGAGCAGATGCCGCGGGGACGGAGGGAACCGGCGGCGGCGGCGGTGCGTGTGTGTTGTGGAGCACGGCTTGGGTTTTGAGGTTAGTTTTGCGGTTGGTACGGTTTCTGCTAAGGTAGCGGTATAATGGGGGAAGGCTGCACAATGCGTCGACTCAAAGTGAAATCATTTCGGAGCCGTGGGGGCGCCATTGTGCGAGTTCTGAGGCGTCTGCCGGAGTGGCTGTGGGGGCGGTGGTTGCGAGGAGGGGATTGAGGGAGTTTCGACAGCCGGTAGGTTTCCTGGTACTGCCCGCGGAGAAGAGATCTCTTCCTTCTGAGTGATGATATTCCATGTACCGTTCTCCTGAGTGTGCCATTGACGTTAGTTTGTTTTGTGAGATGTGTCATTTGAGCCTGTAAGCGTTCGCGATCTATGTGAAAAATATTATTTGTACTAAGTTTGGAGTGACGTGATCTATGTGAAAAATATTATTTGTACTAAGTTTGGAGTGAATGAATGAATGAATGAATAAATAAATGAGATCTTCGGTAGTTCACAGAAATAAATTAAAATTTATTGTGTTTTAACGTCTATCATCGGTTGGTAGCTCGTGTAACAGTATGACATTAGAATGTTCCACTTTTGTAATCTCCTCACAAAAACGAACCTATCGGTTTGTAATTTATTATTTGTTCGTTTTATTTTGACAAAATATAATATGATTGCTTTCTTTTCTACTTTACTTCCTCTTTGCGATTCATTTCGACTCGTGTTAGCCGTTGACATAATTACAACCATATTTTCTGTACATATCGAATTTCTACCCTCGTTACTACAAAAGCGCTTTATAATTTATTAATTAATTATAAATTATTTATTATAAATTATAAATTATTTGCAATATGTAGACATATTACGTTTATTTACTCATTTTATTTCTTTTTGTTTCTAAATAATCATTGCGCACTTCTGAACACGATTGTCTTTAAAGAAATCAAACGATATTACGAGCTCTTCGTGAAGAGAGATGAGAAGATTTAAACCACAAGATCGAATTTCGCAAACATTTCTCGTCAATTGAAATATGTGTTTGCATGTCCTCACCAACTAGTGATTCACCAACTGTATTTCGAAGCCAAGTTAGAAAAATATCAACATTTTAAAAATATTTTTGTAACACTGTCATTGTTAAAGCATGTAGAAACCGGTTTATAGTATACTATTATAATTTTATTTATTCTTCTTTTCAGGTAAGCAAATCATGGTGCTTTTGGTTGGTTCTTCTTGTTTTTGATGATTCTCATCCTTAGGTAAGTGGTCTTATGACAATACTTATCAGGATTCAACTTGCCGACAGTGCTTTTGGCTCTTAAAAATTATCTGAAATGTCGAATGAAAAAGCAATTATTAGGTAATACATCTGTAAGTGCAATAGATATCAATTACAATATTCTGGAATATTAATGCAAGAATTTGGCTCCATTATCCAGTAATAAATTATACAAGGTTTGTTATAGACGTAGCGCGTAGAAAACGACCTTGAGGACGGCACATGATTGTGGCGCGGCCAATCCAAATTTCAGCATATGCGCAGTGCAAACGTTTCTCATCCTGTTCAGAAATATTTAAATAGTATCTAAGACTGGCGTAACCGCGTAATGTAACTACACGCGAGCAACAGTGGGGTCATTCCATTGTCGCCTCCATGTGCCAGTTGGCAGCCGCAGAATCGGGAGCGGATTCTTGAGAACTAAAGTCTCTGGATAGAATAGCACATTCAATTGCTTCGTGGATTCCAACATTTTTTCCAATGTTCAGGGGATATCGAACTCTGTAGTATTGTTATTGTTTTGCAAACCAACAATCTATTCAAAACCAATATTAATTACATTCGAAGAAGGTACTGTAACGTATGTTGTAATTATTTTTCCAAAACTCTCGTATGCTACCTGGTGAGGGTATCGGGAAAGATGTTACGAAATGGTGCGGCTGTTCAGGTTGCGCTTCTCTCTGCATCAGGAGATTCGGGAGGGACCTGGCGAGCGGCGCCTGGCGACCGGGCCGGCGTTCGTCGCACGGCGCAGGAGGCCTTGGGATGAATTAGACGCGACCGCCCGCTCCGTCGTCGGCCTCCTGGCCTAAACCAATCAGCAGTTGTCCGTCCCGCTCCCGCCCTAAACCAATCACCGGTAGTTGGAGGGCGGCGCGTCGCGTCTTCCGCCCGCGCCTGCTTCCTGTCGCAGCGCCTCGCCCCACACCGCCCCACCCCGCCCCGCCCGCCCTGCCCCGTCCCCTCCGCACCCAGTCCTCCTCCCGGCGCCAAGGCCCTCGCCGCCATCGCCCAGGCCGTTGCTACTCCGTCTTCGAAGGCATCAATGGCATGTGAACGGTGTGTGCCTGCTGAAGCATATCGCACTGCTAAAGATAGGCTTATTCTCACAGAGAATAGCTAATGATTTATTCTTATTAATTGGGCATCTAAGACATTTTTGTTCCTGATTTCACAGATGTTGGTATGACGAGAAAGCTGTAAAGACAGTAATTGTATCTTTTATTTATAAATTAATTATAACAGCTAGTTCGTGCCGGCAATATTATTTGGAAGTGTGCAAACATTATTCAAATACCGAAGTTTTTGATTATTTGATCAGAAGAAACTACAAGCATTGTTTTTTCTGATTCTGTCATTCTCTGCTACAATCCTTCCCCACCAAAGATTCCTTACACTAGGCACATTCATTCTCAATTTACTTCTTGTCCTAATTAGTTACTAATTTTCTTTCCTATTGAAACCACCTCATTATACATATCCACCTTCCCACATTGACTTATCCGCCAACCCCTTACCACCAATCGCAACCTCCACCACCGCCCCGCCGCCGCCACCACCGCTACCGCCACCCCCACCGTCTGATGACGTCGGGGACTCACGAGCCCGAAGGAGGGCGAAGACGGCGTTGTCGGCGGTGCGGGTGCGGTGCAGGGAGGGGAAGAAAGCGAGGGGAAGGTCGTAAGAGGTCAAATTTGGAATGAGGTTGCAGCCTCCGCTAAGTCCCCCAAAGCAGCTTGGAGCCGTGCGAGGGACCCTAATCAAATCAGTGCTCGCCCGAAAGCCTGCGCGCCTCCGCCGCCGTCGCTGCCTCCTCCGCCACGGGGCCTTGGGTACCTTCCACCGAGTTCCCACTTGCTCAGGTTCTCTCTGTCCGTTTGGCGTCGTTTCGTGTGGGTCTGTCGCTTTCCTTCACTTTTTTCGGTTTGCCTCTTCGTTTTCCAACCTATATATATCTTCTCACATTTTCTCTCCCTCTCTCTTCCTCCCTCTCCCACCCTCCCCCTCTCATTCTCTCTCCCCACCTCCCTCTCTCTTCCTCCCTCCCTCCCTCTCCCTCCCTCCCCCACCCCCTCTCTCTCCGTCCCTCCCCTCCATCCTTCTCTTTCCCTCCCTCCCCTAACCTCCCTCTCTCTCCCTTCCCCCTCTCTCCCCCCTCCCTCCCTCTCTTTCATTTCCCTATCCTCCCTCTCTCCCCTCTATCTTCCTCCGTCTCTCCCCTCTATCTTCCTCCGTCTCTCCCCTCTATCTTCCTCCCCTCGCTCATCCTCCCTTTCTCCCTCCTTCCCCCTCGCACTCTTTCTTTCTTTCTCTTTCTCTGTCTCTGTACGTCATTAGTGTCGTTTTCTTTGTGCTCGCGAGTGTATTTCATTGGTTTCTTTTTGCTGTGAATTCTTTAATGTATGGTTTCTAATTTTTGCACCCACTCTCTTCCCTATTAGCGTGTTCTTTTTAAATGTGTGCCTGTGTTTTATCATCTTTTCTTCTTACCTCAACCTTTTTTCTTATTATGTCTAGTATTTGCGGTCTCCCCTCTTTTCCCACTAGCGTCATTTTGTATGTGCTTCTCAGAGCTTTTTATTGCTTGTCACTTCAGGCTCTACATTTCTTGAATTACTGTTCTTCGAATTTGGTTCTTCATATTTGGACTTTCTGGTCTTCACCTATGTCACTATTGCTTCTTCTCTTTTATGTTTATTTGAACAGTTTTTTCTCTTCTTAACTCTTGTGTGATTATAATATGTACATTCCTTTCCCGTATTTTCGTATTTCGGTTTCCTCATTCTTTTGAGACGATTGGGCACACTATTCTATTGGAGAAGTTTTTTTGGTTGGAGTTGCATCATTTCTCCGTTTTCTCCCCGTCCCATTTTCAGGCATAAAAAAATTTACCGATGTTTTCATGCAAATTGATTTCTACATTTTCAACCCTGTTATCTTCTTCCTACCCATTCTTTTCCTCTTATTCATCCCCCTCCTTCATCTCCTACCCCGCTTCTTCATTCTATCATACATCTTTAATCTCCTCCTTCTTCCCTCCCTTTTCTTGTCTCTTCATCTAACATTTTTCGTCTGCCTCCGATCCGCCTCCTATTCTTCCTATTACGCATCACAATCCTCTTCCACACAGCCTCTGCCGCCCCAATCCCATCTCTCTTCCTCTCCCTTCCCCACCGCCTTCGCCTTTGCGTCTATTTTTAATGATCACACGGGCGCTCTGCGTAAGCTTGTTTATTTTTTTACCTTGTGTGTATACGGGCCCATGTAACCGTGGTCCTCTCCTCTTACGAAGTTCTTAAGTCGGTCCAGGTTGTTTTTATCGTCCGGAGCCGCGAGGCGCCGCTAGGGAGCGCGAGCCGTTGAAATAAAAATTAGGCCTTCGCCCGAGGAGTTGCTTAATTGTAATTAACATTTTAGAAGACTCGCTCCGGTAGACGTAATTTCTTGAGTAATAAGGGAAGCTGGAGCTTCGGAACAAATGATGAGTAGAACTGAGGACTCAATTACGAGGGGAATCTTTTACAAGCGGTGAGAAGAAGGGAGAAAAATTGCGAACGAGAGGATATATTCTAGGAACAAGGGAAGTAACTAACTTCAAAGTGGAATATAAGATATAAATGTTTTTGTACTATTCTTGTTTATTTTATTATTAATATTGTTAACATATAAAATAAATTTCATTTCTAGAAGCATTATTATTAATATTATTACTGTTATTATTTATCGTATTTCTTGATTGACGGGAAGACCACCAGAGGAGATTGTTTCGAAGAAAGGTTACTCGGATTCGCTACTAAGTAAATTTAATTCAAACAGTGAAATTATTCCAACAGTAATGATAGGGGTAACATGTAAAATCTTATTGATGCATTTTGATAATGATGTTGTTGATGAATGTATATCGAATGTAAGGCAGTGGAAAAGAGAAAAACCCAAAGGAAACCTCCGGCAATCCCGCTTTGTCCAGCACATACTATTACTACTGAAATGCAAATCATTCCACCAGAAGCATTCAGTGTTTTCGCGCTGTTCAACGTGTGTTTTAAAAGCCATTTTGTGACTGGACACTAGCCGCTCAGAATGTGATATTCCCATCATTGCGCATAGAGTTTTACATCAATGATTAGTCTTTTAGAAGTAGGTCATTTCTCTTTACTTTTAAATCTACACTGTTGTGTCAGTTGTTTTTTTTCTTTCTTTCTTTGAAGAAGCGTGTATTTCTCGAGAACTGCGATGTCGAACCGTTACATGAAACGTATTTGACGAGGAAATAAATCTCCGTAAGGCTTTTTACCATCCCCAAAAAGTCAAAGCAGATGTTGTGGTCTCGTAATTTGTCGTTGATTTTTACACAACTTGTTAATGACAAATATTTGGCAGGTCACATTCTGACTCACTAAAAAATAATGTACCTGCCAAACACAGAGGTATCCGGGGTTTCCTAAAATCAGGGGCAAATTACATGTCGAAGTGCTTATAACTCCATTATACTCAATTTCCCACTCTACGTACCGTGGCAAAAACTGCGCCTGATTTTCCGTAAAAGTTTGTAACTTTTTGAAGGTATTCCTGTATGTATAAGCAGTCGACTCCGGTTATAGTAAAATCGGATCTATAAACCCTCGGTGGTAGTGAACTTACGTCACTGGTCCCGTTTCAGTTACATTACAGATAAGCATTAGAAGATTCGGTTGTAGTAAATCTGAACCTCGGCTGTAGTGAACGTAGGAAATACGTCCTGGAAATTAATTCCCTTCTCGAAAAGAATAGTACGTAGATATGTATACATTATTACGGCAATGCCCATTTCGTGAATGCTTGAGATAATCATTGCGTGCCACGTGGCCGGGCGGGCGGGCGGGCGACGCAGAAGACTGGCGCGGGCGCGGCGTTGGCAGGCGCTCAAGGCGGCGTCGCGGCGCCATAACGAGGACGAATTTATGCAGCGCGCGTCTGTGCGCGAGCGGCGGCGGCGGCTGCGGAGGCGGAGGCGGCGTCGCGCGCGGCTGCGCTGGCGCGGAAGACGCGCTGCGGCGTCGCGGGCGGATAAATACACAGGCCACGCCCCGCCGCCCCCGACCGCCGACCTCGCCCGTCGCCTTTCCTGCGCCTACGCCCGGGACTGCGTCGTAGCGCCCGCCTGTACCTCGGCCCGCGCCTGCTTCACCTACGATTCAGTGATGGACTTCGTATCCGCCGTAGCATTCGCGTTCACCTCTGCCTTCGCGTCCGCCCAGGCCAGCGCGTCCGCCTCCGCAACTGCCTCAGACTTCTCGTCCGCTTCCGCTTTCACGACCACTTCTGTCTTCGCATCCACCTCTATCTTCGCGTCCACCTCTGCCTTCGCGTCCACCTCTCCTTCGCATCCGCCCACGCCTTCGCGCCCGCCTCTGCTTTCGCATCCGTTCCCGCCTTCTCATCCGCTTCCGCTTTGTTCTCCTCCTCCGTCTTCGGTTCCAGCCCACCTCCACTTCCGCCATCGTCCCCGTCCTCCTCGTCCTCCATACCCTTCGTCACTCCCACCTCAGTCCCAGTTTTCACCACATACTTCGCTCCCGATTTGCTCCAGGTTTTGCGGTCTTCTCCGCTTTCGCATTTCTGTACGCTTCCTCTCCGTCCTGAAATTCGCGTTTGGCTTCACCTCCGTTTCCGCCTTACTTGACGCATTTTTCCTCGTCCTGCCCCCTTTTTCTCCTTTACTTCTGCCTCCTGCTCCGCCTTTACCTGGACCTCCGTTTACACCAAGCACCGGCTCTCTTATCCATATCTGACTTCAATTCCGTCTCTGTCTCTGCTTTCTTATCAGCCTCTTTTATTACTTGACCAATTATTCAGCTATTCTTTATCCTCTTTTTAGAATTGATCTTTATCTTAGTATTTGTTTCCTTCGCTTTAATTCACTTTCTTATTGGCGTCCGTTTTGATTCGAATCTTTGGCTTTGCTTTATTCTCCGCCGTAGGTTGTCACATCTTCTATCCCTATAGGGATAGATATAGATGTAGATATAAATAGCATCGAGGATCTGTACGCCTGGTCTTCATTGGCCGGATTCGATGCATTACAAGTGACACTCGCCTATGTTCTTTCGCCACCATGCCCTTTTCATCTCATTTCATAGAATAATGATATTTTGAAATGATCTCTCATGAAAAAATGTAATAGTGTTTGAATATTATTTGATTTTGTAACATGGAAAATTAAACCACTATATCAATTATGCTGGCATTATGAATTTATTTTGAAAGGTTGTTTCATCTGCAATATAAGAGTTGAAATTTCTCGTCTGAAGAAAAAAATCGTTGTAAGGATTTTTTATGTCCCTAGAAATGTATACATTTTTATTTGGATCAATCTTTTGAGAACGATAATCCAGTCTAGCAAAGATAACTAATGTTGTAACATAACTATCTCTCTACTCGTCTATGTCCTGATAACCCACCAAAACAACACTTCTTCGTATTATTTTTTGATATAGTGTCTTAGAAGTATCCTTCTGCCAGCCTAACTTCCTATCATTCAATGAATCTGTTAGCTGGTATAACGAATTTGCCACGAATTCCTCACAAGCCTGAAATTTCATACTATTTCACAACTGTCAACTACGCATGTTAATATCCTCGCGTGGTACTCTGTATCATCTCTGCTCTCTTTTCCCCTCTTTTTAATATTCTCTCTTTCCACTTACATATTTGTGTTCTTCTCTTTCCACATTCTGATGTCCTTTCCTCTCTTTCTTCATTCTGCTTTATTTTCATTCTCTCTACTCCCTGGTACTCCACTATTTCTTTTTCTTGTCCCTGCTACCTTTTGCTTTCTTTCCTATAATCCACATCTGTTTCCCTACCACCTTCTGCTTTATTTTCCAATATGCCACCTTCTGCCTTTATCCTCATCTTTTTATCATCTCCTTCTTTTTCCATCTTTGAACCTTCTTCCGTTTCTCCAATGTGATACCTTCGCTGTAAGCGGCGCAGCGCCGCGCCCGCCGTCCAACGCAGCTGTCCACGGCTGCGGTCGTTGCCGCAGAGACCCGACCTGTGACAGCGCCGCCTCGTAAACGCGTTGGAAGAGAGCGCAAACAAACACTGCGCAGGCGGCATTGCAGCCCCGCGCCGCACCGGTGCAGCGGCGGAGGTGACTCAGTGCGAGTATGCCGGCCTCCCCACAATAGCCCCTTGTGCGATATTCGCGGACGGGCTGACGAGGTTGACGCTTGATGGCTTCCGTTGCTCTTTGTGCAACCTGATGGTAAACGGGAATAAATAACTTGCAGCGGTTGGTAGAATTTTCTTTTAATGAGTTGTCTTTTCTGCAGGTCGCCCATTTCGAATAAAGACTATTTTTTAATATTGATATTTGTGGAAAAATTTGGGCGAATTATTTTAAATATTTTCAGCTTTAAAATGTGTATTTGTGTCAGCAGGAAAGCCAGCAGAGTAATTGACAGCGTTTCACTATTGTGTAGGTGCATTGAAACGTCCCAAAATCCTTTCTTTTTCTACAATTTTTCTCGGATATACTAGAAGAATCCGACTAGAAATAGTGTCAATTGATTCACCTTGTCGAGAAGAATATCTACATATGAGCTGTTGATCTCCTCTGTAGATGCCATATTAACGCTTGTTAGATGCTTAAAATCTCAAAAAGAATTTCTTAGAGAATTCTTTAAGACTACTTTAAAAGGATCCTAAAATATATGTCAGTTTCCCGCCAGTAGACCGATATGCGACGAATGACACTTCACTTAACCCGAAGGACTCTAACCATGAGGAAAGGACAGACTCACAGGTACACAAATACGACCACACTGTCACACGAGTACAAGGGCACACGTGCACATGGAGGCAACCCGATTACTAATAGATTTGGGAGAGAGGCATCAAATCAGAAAGGAAACTGTGGTTAAATTCTATAAGGTATTAAGTATCCCAACATGTATATATGGAAGTGAAAACTGGACTATGACCAAAAAAAAGATAACACTAGACTACATAGTGCTGAAATGAGATTTCTGAGATCAGTAGCTGGTGATAAGCTGATGGACAAGAAAAGGAATTTGGAAATTCGTAAAGACCTTGAAGTAAGTAATCTTCAAGAGAAAATGAACTATTACCGATATTCCTGGACACTGCACATTGAAATGATGCAAGACAACCGCCTGCCGAAAAGAATTCTACATTACCGCGCACAAGGAAGAAGAAATCTTGGCCCCCCGGAAGAAGAGATGGGGTGTCCAGTTGGGAATGGAGCCATGCGTAACAGGCAGTGCCTAAATACCTGAAGGAGAAGGAGAAGAATAAGCATCGGTGGAGGGGGAGTTGCAGCGTGGGTGTGGGCGCGGCACGTGGGCTCGGGAGGCTGCCAGCGGTCCGTCGGCGCCCGGCGCTCGTCATGGCCGCGGCGGCGCCGCGACGTTGGCCAGGCGCTGCTGCAGGCGGCGCTGCAGGTGGTCTCGCCCCCACCTCCCCCACCCCTCCCCCTCTTCTCCCACCGCACCCGGTATCGTCACCTCACCCTGTCGTATACCCGCTGCGCCGTGTAAAGCGCGACGAAAGCCTCGCACAGCGCCGCGCGCGAGACGCGGAATGACATTTATTAAGGCGTTTTATACCGAGCAATTGCTGACGACGAAGGCTCAGCCGTTAAGGGGTGAGAAGCTGAAATATAGCAGGAATGATTCAGAAGATGTAGGATTTAGAACATCTGTTTTGTTGTTGTATCAATTTAAAGATATACAACAAGGTCATCGTAGCCTATCTTTAAAGGAATGATTCGGTTTTATGATACGACTGTACAACCGGCGAGAAAATGTATTTCCCATTTCTTTCTAGAATATTTCATTTAATTAACAAATTTTGTTAAGGAGTGACGGTTGTGTTCTTCACCGTGGAATTTGTAGGTTCCTTCCCGCCGTCGTCGTAATGTTTACACATATCAAAATACATTAATGTTCAAAGAACCAAATGATCTATTTGTTCGTGGGCTTAACGTGAGAATTTTTAAAATCACTCTAACAATCATTAACAAGGGTGTAAGACCTTGTACTTAATGTTAATTTTTAATCTCACAAATTACTGCAATACAGTAGTATTAAATATTTGTATTTCTTGTATTTTTGCATATCTTGTATTTTAGTTGAGTGATTAAAGTGTGTTTTATCGTATGAGTTATATCGCAATTAGATGGTAAATTTCCTAGGAAGTCGGAGTCGCGATGCGACGTGGATATGTTCTGCAAATTTCCAATGCACAAGTGATATTTAATAAAACTATTTTGCGAATGTACTTGTGTCCAAAGACACCAAAAATTAATTCTGTCAATAAAACCTGTCCTTTAAGTACATACTACTTCCTGTGAGTAATGTATCGGAGCTTATGATTGGGCAATAGAAGAGGTAAGAAAAATTGGATAGAAAAAGTGAAGGTTTTTTTATATTCACGAGATGAAATAAAATTATATATCTTCACATAGTTCACCATTTCAGCTTGAAGTCGACATAATAATGTATGTTTTTATCATCGTACCTAAGACGATGATTTTTGGCGAATTAACACTGTTCGTTTCACGAATTATTCAAATCGGGTGCAGACAGTATTAAATCACGCCTCTTCCTACATCGTTGCGGCGTACTCACGTAATTACATTCAATTGAAGAGAGTGCATGCAGCGCCATCTATATAAAGGCATGAATTGTGAGCTTCCTGGAGTGCTCACGTTGTTGATGCTGATGAGACTTCATTGCATTTGAAGGATTTATGGCCCTTTAAAATAATAACGTCACTGTAAACAGCATTTCTTGCAGTGTTTTCGCCTTTTACACTTTCAAAATTAACGTTTAAAATTTGACATATTCCTCCGATCTCCGATCAGTAAATTTGGACGATATCTTGAGGGGAAAATGATTTGCCTTGTAACATTTTGATGAGAGCCTGGCAGCTAAGGTAATTAATTATTAATTACGTTTCTTCTTCAGTCTTTCGTATTTTTGAACGCTGCGTAATTGTTTGTATTAAATTCCACATTTAATTAATAATTTTATTGTCATAATTTTTTTAATTTGCGTTTAGAGTTTCCGCAAGCCGCGACTGTATGTTGTCTACCCCACTATCAATTATTTGCTATCATCAACTGTTTGGGGAGTGGAGGTATGGGAGGAGAGGCTTCTGATGACATCGATAAATTTCCTAACGTTAACAACCCTTCGTGACACATGGACAAATACAATGCAATGTCGGGATTCAAATCCCAGACTTTTCGAGCTGAGGTAGTAAGAGTTCCGCCGTAACAACTTCGACATGCTGAGACAGATCGGAATCCTCACACCACATGATTTGATTTTTGGCTTACAAGTTACTTGAAATGAATTTTTCATTATTGTCATAAGAAAAAATATTGAATGGACTAAATTAACAGAACAGTATCTACGAAAAATATGCATCCGACTTCTAAGACCGAACTATTGACCGTCGGCTATTATTTAATATGATATAAAAGCATCAACCGAAATATCCCTTATAATTACGGTATAATAATTCATCCAGCAGATGATCCATAAAGAACTCCTCTATAAAACAGACCCAATATTTCCACACACCCGCCCACATCTCCTGGGGAAAAAAAGATGTTCGCCTTCTCGTTAGCGAAAATAACTCGCTTTGTGCGCGAGGAGGCGCAGGGCGCAGTCGGTGGGCCACCGCCCGGGGCGTCTTCGCGGGCGACGACGGCTGCTTCGCCCCGCCCCGCCCCGCCCCGCCCCGCATCGCCCTCATCCCCGCGCGCCGCCCAAGCCTATTTCGAGAGCGGAAACGGCCACCGCCGCTCCGCCGCCGACGCCGCCGACGCGCTACCTGTTTCTGCACGCGTCACCCCCGCACGCGGCTGCCGCCCCGCCCCGCCCTGCACCGTCCGGCCCCGCCACGCCCCAGCCCATCCCGCCCCGCCACGCCCACCCCACCCCACCCCACCCCCTCAGCGCTCCTTTCTAACCCTCCCCGCTACGCTGCGCCCCTCTTTGCCCCTCTCCGCCCCTCTCCACACTCTCCGCCCCTCTCCACCTCTCTCCGCGCTTCTCCGCCCCTCCCCGCCCCTCTCCGCCCCTCCGCCCCTCTCCGCCCCTGTCCGCCCCTCTCCGCTCCTCTCCGCCCCTCTCCGCCCTCTCTTCGCTCCGTTCCAACGAGCTTCGCCACGCTCCGCTCCGCCCTGTCCCGTCCCATCCCGCTCCGCCCGCCCCGTCGCGAATCCCCACGCGTCCAAACAACGGAAGACCCTGTCGCCCTCCGGCGGATCGTCAAACGCTCCGGACTGTTCTGAACTGATCGCCCTCGGTGGAATCTTGTTCTCAGGATTGTTCTGATCTGCAAGCGAGGGTAAAATCGCTTGAATGCCAACGGCGTCGGGCCTTTAAATATATTGTTTGTATGCTTCATTTGAGTTAGTGCGCTTTATCAATACAGTGTGGTATCTTGAACATGAAATAGGAAAAATACCTGCAACATTAAATTTTAAAAGTATGTAGATAAGAGATGACACTTGAACCATGTTACATAAAGTAACGTTTCATTCATCGCTACCGCTTAATATTAAGTATGTATTTTCTTTATAATAATGATCATATAGTGCTGCGAATATAGTGTTCTATACTTCACAATGAACTGTATTGTTTACCCGAATGTGTTTAGTGTACGTGACTAGATCCTCCATATGTGTTGTACGGATATTGGGTGTATTGGGTTAGTTAAATAGTAGCGAGTCTATTCACGGTTGAAGCTCGCATTCCCGGTTCAAAAATTCGAAAATTCGCGTTTGCTTACAAATAAATACAACTGTCCATAACGGTTCATGCAATTGCCGTTTATATTTTCTAAAGCTAATTGTTATCTCATTTTATTGCTCATTTTTCTCCAAAGTCTAGATTTGTCCTGCTCTGATCCTGATATTTAATTGTACTAATATTTAATAAGTAGAGACAGGAAAAACGTGTAGTATATTAAACATCAAAATACGTAATAAAAACAGTAAGAATGTGTAAGAAATATGTAAAATCGGATATATGTAATATAAAAATTCTGTAATTAAAAAACATTTACATAGAACTAAATTACAGTTTAAAAAAAATGTCCTAAATAAATTTTATACTTAATACAAACGTTTTAAAAACATTTTGGAGAGCACAATTTGATGCACACTTTACATCATACAACTTTCTCCCCAGTAATAAAAGCTTCATCTATTGTAGTCCAGGCCTTCCCAAATTTTTCTTGAAAATTCGTTACAGGTCACAAAACGCGGTGTCAGTGACACTTTTGACACCTAGATTTCACAAATAATGTAGGGGAAAATGCTGATTTTTTTTTAAAATACTTCTTTTCATAAAAAATATGAAAGAAAATTGATAGAATAAGAAAATATGTTGTAAAACCAGCAAAATATGTAAAATATATAATATAGCACTAAATATGTAAAAATATGTAACGAAAAAATTGGATATTGTGTTAGGAGGGCGATGATTCGGCAAGATTACAATTTTGAGAACGGTAAGTAGGAAGACAAAAAATATGTAATTACATAAAAATCCTGTCTCTGTTAATAAGTATAATACGTTGCATTTTGATTGTCTGCTGACGTTGAATAATAACTTGACTTTTGCCAAAATTGTCGGAAAGTTTCTTACAACTTCTCATGCTTAAGAACAGGATTCCTACGTATGCGAACCCTAGAGGAGCGGTAAATATCTTCCAGATTTTGCTTTCACTACCTCGCTTATAATAAGAAAAATTCTTGCCCCTCCCCCCCTCATTACCTCGCGGCGTCAATCTGCCGTGCCTGGGAGCGAGCCCGGCGGACTCCATCGCCGTAAAGGCGAAACACGTGTTCCTTGCGGCGCGTCGGCCGTTATTACTGCGTTGATGGGCTCTCGTCCCGAACAAACGGCTGTCGGAAGCGACTCCCGTCGGCACCGCGCCGCGGGGGCGGGCGGCGGTGCAGGTGGTGACGTAGGCAATGGCGGCGCGCGGCGCTGCCAGAGCCAAAATGCATCTCACGGGGAAAGAGAGGAGACTACAAGCGGGGAATGAGTTTAAGCACTCATGCTGGAAATGTACAAAAAAAAATTAAACGTATTTTTATTAATAATTCACTTGAAGGTGACAATTAATTTGTCAATGTACTTTAATACTACAAACCAGTAATATTAAACAAAATTAACATCTTAAAAATTGGCCCGGCCTAGTAAGTGGGAAAGACGAGAGTGATGACGATGTTGGGTGACGCGCGAGAGCTGGGTTTGGGGCGAGGGCGGCTAAGGTGGGGTGGGTGACCTAACCGGAATAAGAGGTGAGCGAAAGGAAGTGGCAGGCGAGCCGTGTGTGCGGCGTGAAAGGGTGGGCTGTGTGGTAGCGGGAGGCATGTTGAAGGTGAGTGTTGGAGGCGGGGAGAGTGTTGGAGGCGGGGAGAGTGTTGGAGGCGGGGAGAGTGTTGGAGGCGGGGAAAGTGTTGGAGAGGCGGGGAGAGTGTTGGAGAGGCGGGGAGAGTGTTGGAGAGGCGGGAAGAGTGTTGGAGAGGCGGGAAGAGTGTTGCAGAGGCGTGGAGAGTGTTGGAGAGGCGGGGAGAGTGTTGGAGAGGCGGGAAGAGTGTTGGAGAGTCGGGGAGAATGTTGGAGGCAGGGGCGGGGACGGAGCCGGGGGCTGTGATGGAGGAAGGTCGGTGTGGAAGGCGGGGACGGTGTGGGAGTTGGGAGCTGCACCGGAGGAGGGGCCGGCGCCGGGCGCCGAGCGTGGACCTGCGAAGATGCTGCTATTTCCGGCGGCGCGCGAGAGCGAGTCGTGGAGGTAACGAGGTCGTTTGTACGCGGGGGCGGCGCGAAGGTGGGAGGGCGGAGAGGAAGGGGGATGGGGGTCCCGAGTTCGATGCCCGCACGTGGCCCGCACGTGTCGGCGCCGGATATCCGGTGGAGAGGTGCGAGCGGCGCGGGCAGGCGGCGGAGCAGTTTCCGCAGCTGCCGCTCTCCGCCGTTTTGCCTGCTGCGGGCGCGCCTGCTCGCTAGCACCCGCGTCGCTGCCTCCGCAGCGGGTTCTGTCTAGGTTTGTCTTTCACTACCTCCCAACTATTCGCATCAAATTCGTACAGTAACATCCACAACATGGTGGATGCAGTTAATAAAATTGCTACGGTCCGATTAAAATAAGTTGGTGATTGACAGTTGCGAATGGAAGGGAGCGACGATGGCAGGTTGCTTACTACTGAGCACGTGATCCCGGGACTCGAAGATAAACACTTGAAACTAACACTTATTAAAGTAACCAAATCATACACTCTCATTGTCTGAAGCTACAGCTTCAGAAGCACAACTGTCAATAACCAACTTATTTTAATCGGACCATAATTAACCCATTTTGGCGGCTCTTGTCGATGTCTCCGGCTGAATACATAGAAACTGAAAGAGCGATTTCGTGACTTAGTGTGTTTGAAAATGACTGTGTTGAAATGTAACTACTTGTATGTAGAAGTAATTTGAAGATATTAGACTCTGCATTTTAAATATCGGCATTTTTATATCAACATTGACACAATTTATAGAACCCGTTCACCTATTGTACGTTATTGAGCGTAATTTTTATTTGATAACTTCACGATTTGTTAGAATTAATGATTATAAGTTCGGAAAGGTTGTTGCATGGGTGCATGATTGTCTTTCTATTGACGCAAAGTATTTAATTATAATATTGACTTAATGATGCTGAAGAATGAGGAATTCCTATTTGTAATCGTGTCGTCCTGTATCTCGTATTAGTGGGTAAAATCGCTGCTGGTAGCATCTTCACTCTCTAGTCAATTTTTGATTTCTATGTAGGCCTATTTTAAGACTGTTCCTAAAAAGACGTCGGTTTGCAAATCTTTTCGATCTACTTTCCACATTTTTTTCGGTTTCTGTTATCATATTTCTTTTCTCACAGTAAATCAGCGTCCCTCCATTTCTTCTGCTTCCCCTTTCCTTCCCCACCGACCCAAGGGTGGACCATTCCTCACCTGCCTCCTTCCTCTCTCGGCGTTTCTCCCCCTGCGGCCGAGCGGCGTCGCGGCGTCCGGCGTCGGGGCGCCGTGGTCGCGCGGGTATTAATAGCTTATCTGCTGCAGGGGCTAGCGCCGCGGCTGGCCGGCGCGCGCTGCGCCTTCGTAAATTGGCCCGTGACGGCTTTATGCGCGCGCCGAGTGCGCGGCCGACAGCGCTTGCCCGCCCCGCCCCGCCCCGTCCCGTCCCGCCAACGCAGCCTCCACGCCCCACACTGTACCCGCATGGGACGAAAATTCGTCTTAAATAATAATAATAATAATAATAATAATAATAATAATACTTGTCGATGTTGCTGTACCTTGTGATCAAAACGTCGTTACCAAGGAGGCAGAAAAACGTCTTAAATACAAGAGTTTGGAAATCGAGATCTGCCGAATGTGCGGCGTAAAAGCACAGGTCGTACCGATAGTAATCGGAGCTCTGGGATTTGTTCCGCAAAATTTGAGGAAGAACTTATCTAAACTCCCCGGTAATTCAAAAGACTGGGAAGTGCAAGAAATTGCTTTATTTGGAACAGCCCACATTTTGCGCAAAGTATTGTAGAGGCACTGACAGTCACCGGATCTGCTCGTTAGGTAGCTGGTTGCAACCTGGAGTAGATTTTATATTCAGCCGCCTCATAACATCTTTAGTCGTGATGCAGTGGAATAATAATAATAATAATAATAATAATAATAATAATAATAATGGTACTGATAATGATGGCGGTGGCGGTGATGATGATGATGATGATAATAATGATTGAACTGTTCGAAATGGATTGCCTCAACCCTGGAACGAATATGGATTTCTTGGTTCGTAATTAACTGCCAAGCTAGCAACTGTGACAAGGTGATAAAAAATGTTAATAATACTCGTAATAACAATAATACACTATTATATTGTGTTTTTTTTTCAATGTCAAGATTAATATAGAAACGTTAGCCCTTTGTAACAATTATTTTTTGTACATTGTTTTAAATATTTTATAAAGAATAATTATTCAAGATTTCATTCTCCATAACGTATCACACTGTGAGGAATATCGATTGATTTATATAGAAATCAAAGATGGGACTGCGGAGAAATAATCCGATAATGATGCTCACTGTAATAACAATTTAAAAATATTGTGTGAGAGAAATTTCTTGGCAATAAGTTTGATAATGCGTAATCGACTTGCAAACTGAAATAATAAAATACTTTTCCAACTGTAAGTATGCAGAAGATGACATAAAAACCGTAAAACACCGTAAAACAAAAACGTCAAAGTAAAACGGAAAAAAACAAGATTTTGCACGAAAGTGCATAAAAAGGACATCAAATTATGTTTTTGTTCCCCGATTAAAAGGGATACATGTATAGCTGACTCCTATTGAGGTATTACTCACCAAGTAAATTAACGTTAACAAAAAATATATATTTTTGAACAGTAAATAGAAAGTAGTCAATTAATTTTTTTGTTTATTTAATGACAGCTTGCTGTTATATTTACATTCTGTAGTCGTGCAGGTCATATTCTGATGGTTCCTTCAAAAATTTAAGAAAATATGCTATGAGGTCATGTGGTGCCGTCATTTCGACCCACTGTCCTGAACACGTGCCGGGCACGCATTGCTTCGCGCGTCGTAGATGCTCTGCACTGTGTGCTTTGCCATCTGTCAGCTCGTGATGCGAATCTTCGCTCTCGCATGCAGCTGCATCTCTCTGACGTGAAATATGAGTGTTTCTTTTCGTGGAGATTGCAATACGAGATGTGCATGTTGCATTTTGGGTATATGCTGGTTGATGTTTTCGTTTCAACGTTATAGATGCTTCTATGCTTGATTATATTGCGATTTGCTGATGGGGTAGTGCTTAAATGCTTTTGCAGAATTTCACGGAGCAAGGAAAGATGTAATTTTTGTCTTCTGATCGAACTCTTCAAATGAAATTCAACGAATTAATTGTATTACGTGTGCCATTCCATAGCATGAATATCACGGCGTCCTTTATTGAATTATGTTTGTTTCTTGACATGGACAGTTAAGAAATCCTGCTTAGTTCCCACTGCGTCTTGGACACACTAACGTATCTCTTCCTAAATCATTTCGTTTTGAAGATGGAGTAGTGACAGAAAGTTAATTTTTGTAATTTCGCACACACCAGTAGAAATATTGGTGAGACCGGTTTCCGTGTAATTATGTTAAAATTTTGTAATAACAATAACAACAAATTCTCTCCTGAACATAAGCAAACCATAGCATTTTTTTCGCCTTTCAGTACTGTTCTTAGATGTTGCATATTTCGCCATCCCGTGATATCTATCTCAATACCGAAAGCCTCGCGAATTTCATGTTGCTCTTCTGTTGAGTCACTTGGTTGGATCTTAGATTAATCGTTGCAGGACTAAATAAAAACGTCATATTCTTATTGGAGTAATGATTACACACTGCATCATATTCATTTTACAAGTATTTCTTCGAAAATTTGGAACTTATTGAAAGGATTGCGTTTCCATTGTATCTTCTTTTGAAGATGAATGCTCAGAACTGTGCGATTCTGCTGCTAACCTTGGAAATTCTATTTAGACCGGGTTAATCAATTTTTAACTTTTAGTTTTTCGTGCCAAATGATATTGCGTTAAACAGCGTGTTCACTGCATGACAATGTAATCGATACTTCTGAAAAAAATTTGCGATGTTTTGTAAGGCTCTGACGAATTTATTTCCTGGTTTTTAACGCACTGTATAATGAAGTGTATTGTGCTTCTTGTCACACGCGTTCTGCGTGAAACGTTTCCCAACGCTTATCGAAAAATATGCGATGGGAATCGGATATACCTGGGAAATGAAGTCGGAGTTGACGAATATCGCGGCTTAGTAATGGATCGCTGCAATTGAGTCACTGGCGTCCAGTGCCCATAAGGGCCATTACTGTAAAGTATGAAGCGAAACATACACCTACAGTGTACTCGCGAGCTATTCCCGTATCGTTACAATCCTCATTTTTATTATATTTTGGTGTAGTATCTCTTGCCTGTGGCAGAGTAGATGCGACTAAAACATAACACAATAAACGCCTGTGCCGCACCGATGGTTATCATTGTTATTTCAGCCCTCCGCCCCCGCCGAACCCCGCCGTCCCCTTCCGCGCACCGCACACGTCCCCGCCGCGCTGTTATATATCGGCTCGGTTTTCGTTTCGACCGACCGGCGCCCGCCGGGCAATTATACGATTTTTCGGATAGAACGGTGACGCAAATAGGCTTTTGCGTGTCCGCTTACAGCAATTTCGGGTTTTGCGCGGCCGTGTACCGGGTGCAGGTAAGCGGGGCGGGGCGGGGCCGGGCCGGGCGGACCGCTGCGGTGGCCCGACCCGTGTCCCGCTGGGAGGGCGGGGCGGGGTGGGACGAGGGCGGGGGCGGGGGTGGACGCGCGTCCGCGACGGTTGCGGGATTGGCGAGCTGTCGAACACGCGGGTCGCGGGGGCGGGGGTGGTGTGGGCGGGCGGTGGCGCGGTGGGAGGGGCGGGACCCACAAAAACAGCGTCCGCGCCCTCTAAATCTCCCGCTACCGCCGCCGCCGTTGCAGGTGGCCGTGGACCGCCCGTTTTTTGTGTGTCGCGCGCCCCTCCCCTCCCCTTCCCCGCCCGCTGGCCCACCCCCACCCCCACGCGTGTGGCGCTCCGCGGCCCCTCAGTGGCGCTCGGCCGGCGCGTCACCTCGCGTCGCGGCGCTCGTCTGCCGTCAGTCTGCGCCGCCCCAGAGCCTGTCGCGCCCTGACACGCGTGTCCTCACTCCTGCTTCGCTCCCTGTTTACCTTGTTTCCTGCCGAAATTCACTTCCTCTGGAGTTACATCGAGTTTGGTACCCGTTTGCGTGACCTTTGGCGTTGTTCCCGGTCGCCTAGTTCTCGGATGCATTTCTACATGTTCGTGGCATGCTATAATTTCAGTTTTCCTATACTACCTCCTTTTATCCCATTAATTGTACTCGTATCTTCGTTATTATCCCTTCCCTTGTACCCCTTGTATCACTCTTTCTCCTGGGTACTCTCTTCCCACCCGGTTCTATTTCCTGAATTTTTCAATGTTGTGCCACTCTCCCTTTTGCATTGGGATGATATTAATTTCACTAGAATTTTTTATTCCATCAACTGTCAAAAATTTGTACATTCTCTCATTACTTTTTTCTTTCGAATTTCTGAAATTTTGATCCGTAATTTTTGTTACAATTGTCAAACCATGCTACTATTCCCTTTCGGTTTCATTACCATTGTACTCATTCATTAATCCTTTATTTTATTATTCCTTCCTTTATTTTTTTTCAATCGTTTTACTCTAGCATGATCATTCCATTTCCTTTCTATGTTCTCTTCGTACCCCGTCATTGTACCTGCCGAATCGTTTTGGCCTCAGCACCGCCGTGTCCATCCCAAACACATTCACCGCTCCTGCCACCTCTGCACACCGTCCACCTCCCTTCATCGGGCGGCCTGGCGCCCCCACCCCCACCTCCTCCCCAGCACCCGCCACCCCTCCCTCCCCTCCCCCCTCCCTCCGCGCCCACCCGGCAGCGGCGCCACCGCGTGCATTCCGATGCACACCCCGTGTAGCGCCCGCCAGCGCACCCTGGTTTCGGCCCCGAATGAGTTTTTGATTACTGGGGGGTGAAATTTCATGTTTCGCTGCGTTTTTGGGTCCGCGTTTGGTGCGGTTTCAGGCCCTAATAGCGCCCGAGCGCGCGCGCAGGGGGGCGGCGGGCTGCGAGGGGTAAGGGGGAGGGGCTGGGTGACGAGGGGGCCGCGGGGACGGGGCGGAAGGCAGGTGCGTTCTATTTGGCGGGGGCAACCGCCTCGGAATTGGGCGCGACCGCACGGGTGCACCCGGGATGTCGAAATTGAGCTGTTTTCTAATTATTGGGGAGTTTGTCGCAGTTGCGATGAAATCTGATGAGCGCCGGTTGTTGTTGGGTCGGACGTGGCCGCCGCCGCCGCCACGCCCCCCTGCCCGATTGGCGTGGGCGTCCTGCAAATGAGGGGGTCGCGTGGTCGATGTCGTTCCAGTTTTCATTTTGACGCCACGTCGATGTGGCAGATACGGCTGGTAGGCGACCGCGGGCGCCGAACCGCCGATCCGATGGGGCCGATTCCTGCCTGATGCTCGATTCCCGGTCTGTAGCTCGGCTTGTTGGTTCGCGAGTCCGATGAGCGGATTGGACTGTTACGAATTTCTGATGACTATAGCTTTTATCGAATTGTTATCGATGGTTAATAAATTGTTTCCGGATCTATCCAGAAAATACCAGTTCTTACAGATGAATGTTTATTCATTTTAGTGAGTGATTCAAATCACTATCACATATTTTGGTGCGTTATATTTATGAAACGTTCTGTCAGGAACTGTTTTAATTGTTTTTTTCGGGTGCTTGTTATTTGTACTTTAGTTATGTTGTCTCTCTTGATAAAAGACGAAGAATCGATAGCATAACACTATACTGTTCATTTGTGACGGTGCCGAAAAGATAACTAATTTATTCATCTAAAAAATGGTTCAGTTAATTCTTCAACCTTAGATACCGCGAGGTAATACGAGAATGAAGTAATCAGGGAATACGTCGATTATTCCAGATTGGCCCTTGCAATTTATGTCAAGGTAGCAATTCACAGAAATCTTCACAATCACTATGAGGTATGAGTAAAGTAATGGAACTAGTTGCATAAAAGAGTTTTCAACAAATAGGTTTATTTCGATAGCCCAGCATTGTATACGAAACTATTGAGAGTATAATTTTCTCTTCCCATACTTAGTAATGGAATAACTAAGTGGGACAGCATTTTTTTGTAACACGGTATGTGTATTTTATTATATATCAATACTATCAGTATCGGTATATCACACTTGGGATACTATAAAAGAACTAAAAAAATATGAGTTTCTCCTTAGCGAATTACTCTCTTCATTTCTCTTACTCACGAACTACTATTGCCCTATTCAATATTTTAGAGATAAAATGAAATGTTCATTTCCAGTATTTTACTATTATTATGTTGCAACATAATAATACATGTTTTACTTGTTTACGTAACTACATTTTCCAACGTTTTCGTATACATACGAATACATAATTTGATACTCTTTGATGATCTGAGGGTAATTTTAATTATATCCATTAAACGTAATTATTTGTAATTGAAGTACGGACTCAAGAAGAAAACGCCCATTCCGTTGTCTAAAACGTCTGAGTCATAATTATTAAGTAAAAGCAAATTTGAAAGCAGAGGAATACAAGCATACACGCACACACACACACATACATACGCATGCACGCACGCACATACACACATATAACCTGTGCTACGTTAGTTTGAACTTCACCAAACCTTTACGAATTTGATGAAATGCAAGTTAAACGTTTAATATCACATTTTGTAATTTACTAAAGTATATTTGCAATGACAAGGTAAAAGACAAATTTTGTTAGCAAATCCAGAAAAATGTATGTGAATGACGGTTGAAATTTCTCAATGAATTCTCTCAATTGCCATTCCCGTTAATGCCTACATATTTACGCTACCTGTATTTGACGAGTGCACACGCATTCTCCGCCGCAACCCCCGCGGAGAAACCGTGGGGCTCTCGCGAGCGGATGTAGGTCGCCGCGCACACGTGCGGCAGGCGGGCGGTGTCTTCACGCCGGCGGCGGGGCGGAGCGTCTCCCGCCTCGCCCCGCGCCTCCCCGCGCCGTCCCCGCACCGGAGCCTCGGTAACGATCGCGCGCGCGCCGCCGCCCACACCTCCACCTTTGCCGCCGCCGCCCGCGCCCCCGCCGAAGCCCGCCTCGCCGCCCTCGCCGCCCTCGCCGCCCTCGCCGCCCTCGCCGCCCTCGCCGCCCTCGCCGCCCTCGCCGCCACCGCCGTCACCGCCGCCACCTCCGCCACCGCCGCCACCGCCGCCGCCGCCGCCGCCGCCGCCGCCGCTGCCACCGCCGCCTCCGCCACCGCCTGCGCCGAGCGAAGGCGCGCGGGCGCGGGCGCGAGAGAGAAAGCCCTGGCCGTGGCGCGGGCGCGCGGCGCGAGCCTTCATTGGCTCCGCGGCGCAGGTGAGAGGCTCCGCGAGCTACCTGCGCGGCTCACCTGCCGCCCGCCCATTGGCCCACCTGGCGCCCAGGTAGCGCTGACGTAAGGCGCGGCCCGCCGCCCAGGTGGCTGCCTCCGCCAGGTGCGACGAAGGGCATTGGCTGTCTTGAGGAGGCCTGCCCCCTCCGCCCACCCGCGCCACCGCTCGCCCGGCCGGGGCGACGGCGCCCGGGCCGCTTCCGGGCGCCCGGGCACGCCCTCCGCGCGCGCACCTGAGTGGGCGAGGGGAGACGGTTGGTGGATGGGTGATCGACGGACTGAGGAGAGCTGGCCTATTGAGAGGGCCTCTTGAATGCGGATATTGATTAAAGGGTGGACCCTATGATGAACTGGCATTGTTTTAGGCGGCGTAAGAGGATATGTAGATTGGTTTTATTTCTGAAATTGTATTGAGAGACATATATTATTATCTGTGATACTCCTTTCCTTGCGTATGTCATAAACTGATTAATAATTACAATAATTATTGTACTAATTGGTTCAGAATCGTACTTTTAATGATTTTTGGATACCAACTTTTTTCAAGTTGTGTCTATGTGTATAACTTGAGGCACTCAGTTGTGTTGTTTGCAATGGGTCATAGAACCCAACAGTGAGTAAAGGGAGATCGATAATGTTCTTCTTGCGACCAAACGCAGAATCCTCAAGAGCCCTTGCGTCTGGAAAACCAATAAAACAAAGTATATATATTAACACAACGGTTGTTAGTAATGACACAACAGATTGAGAGAGTAGTAGTTCGTAATAAGAAGACGGACGAACGTAGTGAAAAAAAAAGAATAAAATACGTAAACATGCCGAACTGTAAAGGATTAGCAACAAACGTCTAGATTATTTTGAACAATGCTTAATACCAGTCCCTTAAATTCCTAATTCAGTCTATTGCAAAGACAAGTTTGCCATGACAGATGAATGACAATATTTTTGTTGATTCAATCCGTTCTACGTTTCATTGCAGACGTCTTAAGTGTGTTGGAAGTTGCGAACATTTTCGTTCCAAGAAAATAATTAATTTCACTTAATTTCTACACTCTTGATTTCACTCCGTAATATCGTTCAATAAACACGTCGTCGATACACGTTCCAAAACGTTCAAAAACGTTCTACCTCTTAAAAAAATATCAATTTTTAGTTAAATGAATAAATATATTTTGAAAATAGTATATTTCTACTAGAAAAATTTCGTAGAATTACAAAACGTAGGTGATTTAGACAGTCTTGCACTTTTATCGCAAATTAAACAGCTTCTCCCAGATAAAAACAGTTTTCAGCAAAGTGTTCATTTCAAATGTCACTTTTCCTGTGCACTGGCGGTGTGTATCCGAGTCCTCCATCCTTGAAGCCACGGCAGCACCGGTACCTGCGCAAACGCAGCGCGGCCGAAGCAGCCTCCCGCTCCCTCTCCGTCCCTCGTGGCGCGCCGCACCGCTCCGCGCCGGGCTTCCTTCGACCTGGCGCGTAGGTGTCGTCCAGGGGCGTGTCCCGGTGCGCGCAGGCGCTCGTCTCGCGGCCTATTCCCGCCCCGCCCCGCCCCGCCCCGCCCCGCCCCGCCCCGCCCCGCCCCGCCCCGCCCCGCCCCGCCCCGCCCCTCCCCGTTCACCGCCTCGCTCTTTGCCCCGACTTCTCGCTCTCTTTCCCCGCTCCCGGCGGCGTTCTTCTCGCTCTCTCTACACCCTCCCCGCCCTGTCCCCCGCCCTGTCCCCCGCCCTGCTCCCCGCCCCGCTCCCCGCCCCTCTCTCTGTCCGTTCCTCGCCCCGGCACACCGACATCTCGCTCTCTTTCACCTGTCCCGGCGGCGTTCCTCTCGCTCGCTCTTTTCGCGCTTCCGTCCCGCTCCACGCCCTGCACCCCGCCCGCACCCCGCCTGCACTCCGCCAGCACCCCGCCCGCTCCCTGCCCACTCCCCGCCCTCACCCCGCCCGCTCCCCGCCCTCACTTCGCCCGCTCCCCGCCCGCTCCCCGCCTGATCCCCGCCCGCTCCCCGTCGCGCTCGTTCCTCTTCTTGCTCTCTTTCCCTGCTGTCACGGGTATTCCTCGCTCTCTCTTCTCGCTACCCGCCCTGCTACTCTCGTACTTGCATCTCGCCCCTCCTTGCACACCTTCGCGCCTTCTTACCTGCCGTGTTTCTCTATCTTGCAACTCACCCTGGCAAACTGACTTCTCGCTCTCTTTCCTCGATCCCCAGCCCGCTCCCGGCCCCACTTCCCGCCCCTCTCGCCCCCCGCGCCCCGCCTCGCTCCTCCGTCTTCTCGCTCTCTTTTCCTGCTGCAGCCGGCATTCCTCACTCTCTCCTCGCTCCCGTCCCGCTATTCACGTACCTCGCTTCTACCCGCCCCAGCCCCGCTCCTTCCTACCTGCCGCGCTTCTCTATCTCGCACCTCGCTCCGACCACCAACTTGTCGACCTCTTTCCCCGCTCCTGGCGGCGTTACTCTGTCTCTTTCTGTCTCTCTCTCTCTCTCTCTCTCTCTCTTATTCTTCCCCGACCAGCCATTCTCGTACTCGCACTTCACCTTCACCCATCTCATCTCATTTCTCCCCGCTGCGTTTCTCTCTACTCGCCGCGATCCCCATAGTCTCACCTCGCCCCTGCCCACCACCTTCTCATTCTTTGACCGATCCTGGCTGCATTTCTCGGTCTCTGTCTCGTCATTCTGGTACTCGCACATAATCTCTCTTTCTCCCCGACATGCTGCGTTGTTGTCGCGCTCTCCCTGCTCCCTCACCTTGCTACTCCTTTTCTCTCTCTTTTTCTCCCCCTTTCCTCGCGGTACCTCGCTCTCTCTTCTCGCTTCCACACATCTCGGTCTTTTCATTCTGTCTGGCCACACCCACACACACACGTCACCTGTTCGTCACTCTGCTGGGCGCTTAGCGTGCCTCTCCCCCTCCCTCTCCCTCCCTTTCCCTCCCTCTCCCTCCCTTTCCCTCCCTCCCTCTCCCTCCATCTCCCTCCCTCTCCCTCCATCTCCCTCCCTCCCTCTCCCTCTCCCTCTCCCTCCCTCTCCCTCTCTCTCTCTCCCTCCCGCTCCCCGCCAGGTATGTTTCTGTCCGCTGCCCGCCAGGCATCTCTCGCTCTCGCTCCCCGCCTCGCAGCCCGGGGTCCGCGGCTGCCGCTGCCGCCACCTCAGCGCCGCGGCGCGGCCGCTGCTTTCGCGCTGTCGTGCCGTGGGGTCGAGAGGTATCACAGCCCAAAAGCAGCGTCCGCGGCGGCGCCATCATCGGCGTGGCGGGGCGCGGTGGGCTCTCCCTAAGCCCTGCACCAGGAGGTTCAGAAGAGCGTATATGATTAGGCACTTGATGAACTGGACGGTGTAGTAAAATTAAATCATTTGGTTTTGAATGTTAAAGTAACCAACCATAATTGAGTAACCCATTAACATTCCAAAACGGGTCACAATTCAAGGTGCTGCAGAAGATATATGTTCATAGGTACATGGCAGTCCGAGAGATGTGGCGCCTCCCTCTTAACCAAGTATCTATTGTTTCTGGCCGCGTATGCCTTCGTTTTCAAGATAATATGTTCATAATTTTTATATAGTTAATAACACTAGCTATAGTATTAAAACTTTCGAAAATACTATAAGATATTGTAATATTAGGGTTTACTCGAATTCTAAGTACTTTTTTGTTTTTCTGGGAATTTCCACGAATAATTCGAATTTCATTAACATACATCAATCTTTTATGCAACTTTCAAAATTCAAAATAAAAAGAAGAATGCTGTGTTCATATTCATTCCTTGAAGAACATCTAAAAGTTATTGCGCTTTTATGTGTAAACAACAGAAGTTCAAAAATATGTATTTGAAAATCAATTCTAATGGTTTACAGAATTTGGTAAGCGGTCAAGTGTAACTGCGGGTAAGAATATAACATGAAATACATATATTTGAAACGAATAATTTTTATTTTCGTGAATACGAGTAATAAAGATATCGATTTTATATCACGAAAGATACGTATGTGTAATTAAGCACATGAAATATTAGTTATTTGAAGGAATAAGTTCGAGAATTATTCAATAGATGGCAGCACGAGTCACGTAGAAGTTACGTGTGCAATCTGTCGCCTTTTCAGTATTAAGTGGTAATTCCACTATGAAGAATAATTCGAAATTCACCGAAGATTCGTTTGTGTACAAACGATTATTTAACCCATCTACATGTAAACACCGCAAGGTTTTGTTATTAAAAACAATGTAGTCACTTGCAAGATTTCAAATAATTAGTAAACGACTGCGTAACGAAGTACATACTTCATAAATATTATCTCTCTGGCTTGTGTAATAATCTGCAACAATTCAGAAATCTAATACATTCGCTCTTTGCAATTAAGTTCTTTTCTTACTTTTTTCTAACATAATTGAAAGAATTATCGTTAGGTTTCTTCAGAAACATAACAGAAAATTAACTCAGATAAATATTGCTAATAATTATTTACTTAAAAGTATCAAATCAAGTATTTAATTCTGTAAAGACATTGAACATTAATTTCAATTAAAAGCATTTACTTTCCACTCGCAAACCATGTTTCAACATAATCAGAATAATTTCATGTTTCGGAAACGCCGAATAATGTTGTTACCGTGCATCGCCATGCAGTCATCCACAGATCCAACGAGGGTATTTGCATGATCCACTCGGCGCCTTGGCCTGGTGAGCGATCCTTCCCCTTGAAGCATGTTGCCCGGATACAATGCCACCTCGCCCCCCCCCCCCGCGTCGCACGCCACCCTCTGCGCCGCTGCCGGGGGGCAGGTGTTGGCATCCCGCGCGCGCCCTTGGCTCCCCCACGCCACACCCGGCCGTTTAGGTCCATCTCCCTTGAGGCGCGATAGACCCGGGTGCGCGCTTCGCGGATAGGCTGCCATCTATCCCCTGTGCACATAACACGCTGAGGAAAAATTATACTCCTCTAGTGTTCACAAGAAATCTTCGATGTAAAAAGCGCGTATGTGTCGTAGTTATGGATAGGGAATAACTCCCTTCTCTCACAGGCTTGCAACAATAAGATATTTAATGAGTTAATTGGAAGTTTGCAGATTATGATAAAAGGCTGAGCCTCTCAGCAGACTATTTCTCACATTGATCCTTTTAAAAGAATTTTTGCTTTATCGGCCCCCATCCATATTTCTCTATTTTAACATATCAGAATTATTACACAAAGAATTGAAAATTAATGAAATACAGGTAGATATCAATTACATGTAACAATATTTTCGTAAATTTTTCGTTTTCTAATAATCGAAAATGCTTCCACTTCTGATGAGCTTTGTTTCTAACCTTCGCTTTTGTGCAGTGGTTATTAAATGCAGCCTATGATGTGCGTTTTTTAAGAACTGGCCATAACGTTTCTACAGTACTAATTGCCGGTAATATTTTCTTGTGCAATAGAGTAACTTTGTGAGCACACAGTTATTTCTTGAGTTTTCTCAACGTCGTAACGATGAACGATAAATATATTTATATAAATATATTTCATATATGAAAGAAGAACGAATTTGTAATACATATCAGGGTATCTACACCTTTGGGAACCCCTAGTGTAAGGTAAACACCAGCAGCACATGCATCCATCTTACTCTAGAACGCACCTCCTCGTCAAGCGTTACAGAGAGACGATGCGTCGTACGCTCTTGAATCCAGGTTTTCGTGGTTCAAAAGGCACTGGAGTTTTTTTTCTTATATTCTCATCTATAAAATCAGACTTTTTGAATGTTCTAGTACAGTTTGGGGACGGACTCCCATTCCGTAGAAGGGGTTGGCCAAAACTTATAAATGAAGTTATTTTCACTCTTAAAACAATAATTTACAAATCATACTAGTGTTCGCACGGGTCTAACTTGTATTATTTAGATGGGAACGTTTGGATCTCAGGTCCAAATATCAGAAGAATGGATACGTATGAAAGCTGAGAATGGGCTGTTCCCTCCATTCTAATAAGTTTTTGTCGCTTCACCGTCCTGAAAAAGTTATTTACAAAATAAGATGTGCAAGAACACATATTGCGCAAAATTGAGTTGGTGAACCGGCTGCTACCATGCCTGCAGGCAAGAACGATGTTGTGTATCCAGCGAAGTATATTGGCTCCACAAAGAACTGTATTTCCATTATTGAAGAGAATTAGCAATTCATGCCCTCTGGGACATGGATAATGAAGGAAATTTTGATTCGGTGCTCTATGATTTTAAAACACTTCGCGAAATATTCGCACGGGACCTACTAGTGAATATAAAATGCAGGGCTTATTTTCTACAGCCGCGCCTTCGTTATTTTGCCGCTGCGTATTCCTGAAGAATTCCTCTCAGCTAAAAACTTGTACAGATTGGTATCATCCATGTCGTTATTCTGCAAAACAAAAATTCTAACTATATGATTGAATTCATACTAGAATTGCGCATAATTGGTGGAATCACGCAAGAAATTAAGTAATTTCAGTGAATGTGCATACTACTAATCTGAAAATAACAACAATGAACGAAATTAAAATGTAAAAAATCATTCAGAATAAGAATGTAATTAGTACGAGTAAATAAATAAATATATTAGATGCCACTTTGCTGTTTGACCAAAAATATTGGGCATCTTGGTTATACCAAGACGTTTATTTCAAAAGAAAACCTCATTCCCCGAACCTGCTGTTATGGAGATATGGACCATTTGCATCTACCCAAGGAAGATCTTCATTGTTGTGGCAGACAAAGTTTGGAGAATGAACCTAGGAAAGAGGTAGGAGAAATAATGGGAAAAGAAAAAGAAGAAGAAAAAACAAACAAACGAGAAACCTCCATGGAGTTTTGTCCAATGTTAATTTTACATAGCATTCCTGCGTACATTCCGTCAAATACGTTCCATGATCAGAAGTTTCAAGAACAAGAAAATGGTAATGAGAGGATCAAAAAAACCTGCCCCTAACTTCATTCTTAAACCGCAGTCCCCGCGTGCGTTAATGGAAAAAATAACCACAATCTGGAGATATCGGCGAACAAATACGAGTTAGAAGTACATCAATCAAGGAAGTGACCTACGTCAACTTTAACAATATATTTGTCTTATTTTCGCGAGGACTCAGGCGCGTGGAACACTGCATTAGAGACGGGAGCACTGGCCCCGATGTCCGGCTTTGCCAAGGACGCCCCTCCCCTCCCATCTCGGTCATCTTGGCCCCCACGGGCCTCCGGTAACGAGGTTTGCGTAGCGCAACCGGGCGCAGCGGTGTTTGGCTTGGGATCGATCCTAGGCCCGCACGTATTTTTGTGCGCTCTGGATGCCGAGTGCTAGGTGTTAAAGGAGCCTATTGGTACTTGGTGAATGGGAGAATAAAAGTAAAACATTTCATTTTTGGCAACCGAATCGTTCATAATTACGCCATAACCTGATGTTTCAACAGTATGTTTTGTCTTTTCACATTACTGAAAACCTCTTTCCTCTAATAAAATTCTTTAATATATTTGATTTGATTTATTTTGATGAAAACAGTAAAAACTGCAACTGACGTATGTGGGAGATGTATTTTAATTTATTGATGTATTAATTATATTAAATATATTTATTTAGTGAACGTGAAAATAGAGAAGTGATTGGGGGCCGTCCATACATAACGTAACGCGTAATTTCCAGTATTTTCAATACCCCCTCCTCCTTATAACGCACTTCCCTATCCCTACGTAACGCAGCTTAACGTTGCGTCAGACCAAATCCCTCCCCCTTTAGCGTTAGGTAATTTATGGATGACTCTTTAGATAAATTAACCTCAAATATAGGCATTTTACTTCCTGTTTTTACTATTCATTGAAACCAAGCTTAAACAACATTTTAAGCTATTTCTGCTGAAACACTCTAAATTGGTTTAAAAATGTTGTAGCGGACCCAAAAGGAAGCCTGATGGTCTCATTATTTTACAGACGATTAAGTTATTTTTGTTTGCAATTACTCAATTGCCAACCAAAATAGTTTCGACGAGGTATATTGTGAAGCACTTTATTGACGTTGTGCAGTGTAGTTTTCATCAAGCAACATCAACCTGATATATTTCCGTTCCTGTAAACACGAATCCGCTGCGGCGGACCGGAGGCGATGCTGTATAAGACATCGCCCGGCCCTACTCCATCCTCCCGGGAACAAACTGTAACACGTTGTCGGGGCTCCCAATCGTACTACTACACGGTGGATGGGGAGCGACGGAGGCCACGCGGTTGTCTCGGGCGGCGTGGGCGTGTCGGCGGTCGAAGCAAGCGCGCCCGCGACCGCCGCCGAAAATAATCAGCGGCGGGCGGCGCGGCTGTGTTCGCGTTGTCCCGTAAATCGGATCGCAGCGACACAGCGGTGCCCGTAGGTCAGCGTGATGCCATCCGCCGCCGCTGATGTCGACACCCGCGCTACCACCCCCGCCTCCCAGCCCCCCTCGCCCCACCCACGCCCCTTCCTCGTCACCTTCGCCCTTCTGGTCAACTAGCCCTCTCATCCCCTCGCTCCCTCTCTCCCTCGCCTCCTCAGCCCCTGGCTTCCCTGCCCCCTCACCTCCCTCGCCACCCTCCCGTCTCACCCCCTCGCCACTCACTCCCCTCTCCCCTGACCACCTCGCCCCCTCGTCCCCCTAGCCACCAGTCTCATCACCCCTCGCTCCCCCTTGCCCTTCACCCAATCACTCTCTCGCCCCTCTCGCTCCGTCTACCCCTCGCTCCTCAATCCTTTGCTCTCTCGACCCCCTCACCCCCTACCCATCTCGCCCTCCTCGCCCATTCAGTCCCCTCGCTCACTTGCCCTCCTCGCCCACTCGCCGTTTCCAGTGCCTCTTTGACCCGTCCTCTTAGTTTCACTTCCGTAGCTCCCCCACTATTCCTTTTGCTCCCGCCAACCTGCTGCCCACGCTTCATCTTCCGTCATCCCTACCGCCGTCGATCCTTCGCAATATCCACCGATCCAGGTTCCGCTATTATCACTCCCCCCGCCACTTGCCGTTTCCACTTTTCCAAACTCTACCACCGCTGTTTCGCAAACTGCTGCGTTCTGCCACACTCGCGCTCCTGCCCTTCGTTGCAGCGACAGGCACTCAAAACACGCACAAAAACCCCGACCCACCATATACCACACCCTCTCTGCTGCGACCTACGTCGTGCCCGATCGCTTACTTTTTCTTTGTAAGCATTGATTTCAAATTGCAACGAATTTTGTTTATGAGGCCGGATGGCACTTCATGACATTTGTTCGCTTTGAATAAGAAGAAAAAATCGAAAAAATATTTTGTACACTTATTTCTTTCATTTAATTTAGTTTCTTTTCTAAGCATTTCTCATATTACAGGTATTCCTGTTATTTAACATTCAAATGTTGCCCAAAGGGGTTTTTGTCAAGTATAAGTTTGGTAAAATTAATATTATTGTCACCCATTGGAGAAATTAAAGATTCTTTAAGGATCTCTTGAGTTACGATCTAAGTTTTAATGAAATTTCATTTCATGGATTCCTACTTTTTTTTATTATTTAATTATTACTGTGTAAATAGTTGCATATTCTCATTTGTCATATCCTTCCGCCACAGTCAGAATCCCCTATTGCATCGTTATCATTGCACCCTTCTCCTCCAATCAGCATTGTTCTAGAGCTGCTACCAATCTCTCCGTCATTTGTCTCTTTCTGGATCATTTGCCAGGCACATAGCAATCACCGGTCTCTGTCGGTATCTCCATCTCCATTCCATCACCGTTTCTTTTCATCATCGTTTTTCTCGACCTGCCATCAACCTCACAATTGCTCCCCAAGTCTTCATGCAGGGACCATTATCACAGCCATCACCAACAGTTGCCGTCTCCATCGCCAACATTCGACCGACCCCGCGCCAAATCGGCCCGTATCTGCGGCGCAGCTCCACCAACTGACACCGTGTTAACCGGCTCTCCTCGCGGGCGGTTCGCGTGTCGCCCTCGCGGCCCCACCCCCTCCCTCCCCCTCCTCTTACCCTCCCCCTCCTGCGCCCGCGACCGTTGCGTTCCGGCGACCAGTATTTTTAATTACCGGGCCGTGTTATCGTGATCCGATCGGACGGCGACGCGCAGACTTAGCCGGCACCCCGTGAAAAACGCGAACCCCGGGAAACCGCCGGCCCGATCGTCACTTGTCGCCGCGCCGATGGCAGCAGGGGCGACAACATTGCGGGGATGTTCGGCGGCGGGGCCCGCAACCGGCGCCGAGAGAGACAACATTGCAAATAAACAAGGTTGTAAAAGTTTTGTTTAGAGCCGCAAAAAAAACAACAACAAAAAAAAACCGCGTCGCCCGGAGGACACACACAGAGAGAGTGCCCGCCGCCGGAAAGCCGAGGTAGTTTTAAAATTTATTAGAAACAGCGTCCCGCTGGAGTGCGCAGGTTAACACGGCGAACCCCGGGCGCGGGGAGAGTACCCGCGCGTGTCTGCGATAAATCAGACGCGCCGCATGACGGGAGGTGTAAGTGAGGAGGCAGGGGGAGTGGGGGGGGGGTTGGAGCGGAGGAAGAGGCGGAGAGAGATTCTGATAAAGGGCACGGGGATGGAGATGTTAGTGGGGACTGAGGGGAGGTCTGAGAAAGTGAGGACGATGGCGGGGAACGTGGGTATAATTAGTGCGTATGAGCAGGGTTCTGGGCAGGGTTGGGGTATGTGGGCAAAGTTGGGGTGTGTGGGCAGAGTTGTTGGGGTGTATGGACAGAGTTGTTGGGGTGTGTGGGCAGAGTTGTTGGTGTGTGTGGCAGAGTTGTTGGGGTGTGTGTGGCAGAGTTGTTGGGGTGTGTGGCAGAGTTGTTGGGGTGTGTGGGCAGAGATTTTGGGGTGTGTGGGCAGAGTTGGGGTGTGTGGGGACATGGAGGGGGGTGTATGGGCAGGGTTGGGGCATGGATAAGGTGGGAAAGGTGAAATATGGGCGGAAGCAGCGGTGCGGAATGTGGTCGGAGGTGTAAAAAGTGGGCCGAGGTGTTGAAAGTGGGTGGATGTAATGGGCGAGAGTGGAAGGTTGGGCATGCACAAAGGAGAGATACAGATAGAGGCATGAAAGGAAGCAAGAAGTGGTTCCAGGGTGCATGTAGAGGAACAATCGTGACGGAAGTGTAGGCGTAGGTGGAGTCAAGGAGCCCACGTCCGTTGCGGTGGGCAGGCCAGCGTGTAGGTTGGGAGCTGCGCGGAAGCGAGGGTGAACACTGCGGGTGCGGCACTGAATGCGGGGTGTGGACGCGGCGGCGGACGCGGCAGCGGATGCGGAGTCTGGTGGGGAATGGGGGGATGGCGGGGCGACCGCTGTGCCCTCCGGCCGGTGCGGTTTTCAAAACTTCGACAAGCGAATTCGTCTTGCGGCGGGCGGCACCGCAGTGGAGTAGTTCGCTTGCTTCGAGGTTATTTGCTGGCGCACCTCCTGACGGCGAGGGTTGCGGGGGCGGGCGATTTGTTTGGTGCCAGCCCACCTTGCCTCCAATACGTTCGGGCAACTGGGGCTCCCTGGCTGCCTTTCGCGGTGCTGAGTCTCTGTGTGAATGTATGTTCTGTGGAGGTGAGAGTTGATTGGGACAAAGTGAGCTGCGTTCTTCTGGAGCAGAACTGTTGGACTTGTGGAGGTCAGGCAAGAACACGTTTTCAGTTTACTAACACGAACGTAATGTATTGTTTTCACATTATTTTTCTAAATTAGGTTCTTATCTTAACCCTGATTTTATTTTGACAGCTAATTTAAAAAAATACTAATTTATTAGTTGCATTTGTGTTCTCAAATTACAACAGACTCATTGCACGTTATCATGTTCGATTCAACGATTATGAATCTAATGCATTGCTATACATGTTCAGTTAAAATAATACACATAAACATACTTGAAAATTAATATTTATATTACGTACACATTACATGGACATCGTTTCACCTTCATTATTAATAAATATTATTTAATGCAATAGAATCTGTTTTGGCAGCAAATGGATATTTTTCTAGTTTATTAAAACGTGAAACACGATCGCCTTTAGTTAGCAGCTAGGTTAATTCCTTGCTGGTTCGGAACAACGGTCTCACAGGTGCGCATTTACATTGGTTGAACTGGCTTTGGCTCTGCTCCAAGCGGAAATCATGTTGTTGGACAGAGTGTAATGAGGCAGGAATGTGTGTTGTGTACGTTGCTATGTGATTGAATACGTACAAACTGTTTACCAAGCAGTAATATAAACGCAAAATTATGTGATTTCTAATATTAAAGTAAATGCATGTGTTTTACGAAAAAAGTGTATTCAAGAAATGGAAAAACGAATTTCTCTTTCCTTTTATCATGTTCAAAGGCGTTTCGAGTAAGGACCTAAGGACCTTAGCTGCCAAGCCCTCCTTTTCAACGTGTTAAAAATAATAGTTTTTAAAATATTTCAATGCAATTGTAAACATGCAGAAAAATGGTACCTAAGTTAAGATTTGATTGCTGATATTAAGGTTTTAGTTTTTTAAATATATTTTAAAGATGGTCTCCAAGTTTACGGTACAACTTTTTTTTATAAAAAGTAGTACCAAAAAAATTAAAGATGTATATTGTGTTTTATTTTAAAGTTGTTTATAAATTGCTAACACTTAAAGCTACGAACTTATGATACTTATAATAATAGTTATTGCTAACAACTTAGAAAAAATGATTCTTTCAATTTTTTGGAATTGCCAAACCCTCATTGGTATTTTCTGAAGCTCCATACTAATTAATTCGTGAATGGCGCATGATGACCTCTGCGTCGAAGCAAATTATTTCCACCGGGAGCAATCGTGTACCACCACTCCGGCGGTCCATAGTTTTGATTCGTAACAAAGTAGAAACATCCATTTCCTTTCACCCTGAACACGCGTCTTTTAATGAGTACTTTTTATGTGAAATAGTACTCAACTACGGCAATTACATGGGTGGAATTCAGCGATGCGGAAACAAAAACTCGATTTCCCAACTCGGCTCATTTGCAATTCCACAGAAGTCGCCCGGGCGCTGTAGGATATTGACTTCGTTCCCTAATTGCAGCTCTCCCTTCAGCCCCGACAAGTCCCCCACCCCGCTATGCCCGACACGACCCGACTGCCGCAGTCGCTGCCCCGAGCTGTGTCCGTCCTCCGACGCCTCGCTTTCAGGTACCCCCGCAAACGCACCGACGATTTTCATTGTGGCCAGGTATATGCGTACGTTATCATTAAATTTTAAGAGGGATGAAATTAGTACTTTAACTTTCAAATGTCTGAAATATGTCCTATTCGACAAACACTCCATTGTTATCGATTACTGTAATTTATTAACATTTTAAACTCAATTGTCTATAATAGTTATTACAGTATTTGACTTGGTAATACGTGGTAATTAGCACGAAAGCATTCGGAGAATTTTAATGTTGCTGGTTTCTAGCCAGGGGTTTCTTCAATGGCGGACGGGTGAAATGGCACGCTGTTTTTTCCGCCTTCATAAATCAACCAAATCTTGCCGTATTTGAACACTGAACTTCAGTCTAGGAATTCAGCATGCTAACCATAACCAATGGAGCTGGAATTCCTCTTATAATTATGCTTTAAAATTTTCTTTTTTGATGTTATACGTACTTTTTTTTCCATCTCTCCTCCTAGTTTTCAATGAGAGCCTTCCTACTTCCGCCATACTCGCATTCCCTTTCAACTCCTCATACCATCCTCCTCATCCTCGTCATACTTGCCATCCGCGCAATACTTGCCATCCTTGCAATATTTGACATCTTCGCCATTCTTGCCATCCTCGCCATTCTTGCCATCCTCGCCATTCTTGCTATCCTCGCCATTTTGCCATCCACGCCATTCTTGTCATCCTCGCCATCCTCGTCATTCTTGACATCCTCTCCATTCTTGCCATCCTCGTCATTCTTGCCATCCTCGCCATTCTTGCCATCCTCGCCATTCTTGCCATCCTCGCCATTCTTGCTATCCTCGCCATTCTTGCTATCCTCGCCATTCTTGCCATCCACGCCATTCTTGCCATCCACGCCATTCGTGCCATCCTCGCCATTCTTGCCATCCTCGCCATTCTTGCCATCCTCGCCCTTCTTGCCAATTTCGCCCTTCTTGCCAATCTCGCCCTTCTTGTCATCCTCGCCATTCTTGCCATCCTCGCCATTCTTGCCATCCTCGCCATTCTTGCCATTCTCGCCATTCTTGCCATTCTCGCCATTCTTGCCATCCTCGCCATTCTTGCCATTCTCGCCATTCTCGCCATTCTTGCCATCCTCGCCATTCTTGCCATCCTCGACATGCTTGCCATCCCCGCTTTCCTTGGAGTCCTCCACATCCTTGTCATTGTGTCAATACCTGTGCTAAATCAGCCTCCCGCTCTGGCACCTTGGTTGAACGCGTGCGCCGCGGGGGCGGGGCGCCGTGTCAAACAGGGCGCGTGGCGGGGGCGAGGGTGAGGCTGTCAGGTGTCGGGTCGCGGTGGCGGCAGGTGAGGCGTCGCCGGCCCGCGGTCGGGGGCGTCGCGCCCGTAAATCACCGGCCTCTGTCGTATCTGGGAGGCAGCCACCGGCCGTGGAGCGCGCTCTTCACCCGCGGCCCCGCTGTCCGCGCCGCCACGGATCCCGCGCTGTGGCCGACGCACCACAGTCGCCGATGGTTGAACAGCACCCGACGTCCTTTTCGTCTCTGCCGCTCTGCTGCTGTTTTCCTCACTTTCGCCGCCTGCCTCTCCTTCTTCGCCTTTTTCGCCTTTCTTCGCTATTCGCGTTCTCGCTATCATTGTCACCATTCTTCCCATTTTCTTTATCCTCGCCACTCTCGCCATCCACTCTAATATAGATTTCCTCGGCATTACAGATTTCCTCTCCTCTTCATCCTCGCCATCATCGTCAACCTCGCCATCATCTTCGTCCTCGCCATCATATTCATCCTCGCCATCATCTTCGTCCTCGCCATCATCTTCATCCTCGCCATCGTATTCATCCTCACCATCCTGGCCATCCTCTTTATCTTCGCCATCCTCTTCACCCTCGCTGTCCCCTTCATCCGCGCCATCCTCTTCAACCTCATAAGCCTTTTCGTCTTCGCCATCCATATCGCCCTCGCCATCCTCTTAATACTCATCATCGCCTTTTCCGTCTTCTCTGCCTTTCACGCAATTATCGATATTCTAGCTATTCTCTTTTCCCACTGTATCCTCACGTTCTTTGCTGCCTCGCCCTCCTCTTCTCCCTTCCTGTCTGTCTCCTCTCCGGCAGCAGATTTGTCGCTGCCGCTTCTGCCACTCCCGGCCAACTCTGCTTCTCCCAATGGGCCCATTTGCTCCACTGCCATCTGGCCCTAAGACCCCATTGTATTTGCTATTAGGGTAAGTGTTCATCGATAAGTATCGCCTTGCAGCTACCATTTTTCCTACATCGTTGCATTCCATTCATCGTTGCAGCTACCATTATTCCAATTCTCCAACGCCACAAAGATAAAGCAGATATTTTTTTTAATCAACGTACCGACAAAATTTCCGATTCTTCTCTTCTTAGCCTTTCTTAAAACAAACATCTGTTAATATGTGTCAGGTTGCCATTCTACCATCTCATCAATTTAATTCGTTTATTGTTACATTTATTGAGATAAAATTATTCTTTAAGTAGATTAAACCTACAAATAATTATTATAATTTATTTTAATAACGCAGTGTTCATATTGTAAATCATTTTACTGATACTTCTCTATAGAAAGCTGGTATCGCAGCGAAGGAAAAGGAGAAAATGCCCAAACTTGGCATCGATCGTCATGGCTACCAACTCTTCAGTGCTCCCTCGCTGTGCGCTAACGTTCCATGACCGGTGCTCTCAAACGTCCCTTGCGTTCGCCGGTCGTTTCCAAGCGCAGGTCCTCGAAACGCTGTTCTCTGACCCCGCGCCTTCCGCGCTGTCACCCCGTCCCTACCTCCCGTTCCCGTGGCGGACGCACCTGACCTGCTCGTCCCCGTCCCTCCTCACCCTTCGCTTTCCCTCCCCATTCTTTCCTTCCCTGCCCATCCCGCCACACCCTGCCTTACCCCGCCCCGCTCCACCCACCCGTTACTTTCCCTCCTCATCATTTCCCTTCCAGCCTACCCCACGCCTCCCTGCCTCACCCCAATCCCACTCCATCCCACCTGTCCCTTTCACTCATCGTTTCCCTTCCAACCCCACCACACCATCCCTACCACTCTCCGATTCGCTCCACCCTTCACCATCCTTTCCCGTCCCTCCAACCTCCCTCACCGAGCCCCACTCCACACCACACGTCCCTTTCCTTCACCATCCTTTCCCTTCCCTTCACTTCCCACACTACCATTTTGCTTGACCCATCCCCGCCCTGCCGGTGCCCCTCCGCCGCAACCTCCGCCCCGTCCGCGTGTCGGCCGTCACCTGCCTGCTGGACGTGCGCCCTCCGAACGGGATCAGCCCTGGGGTGAACGAAGAGGGTGACGCGGACGTGGATGGTGTTCGACCGACGTGCCGGAGGGAAGTAACTGTGAAGGACTGTCCAATCAGGCGCGTCACATGACAACGATGTGCGTGCCGAAATAGAAATTTATGTCTGAGATTAGTAGTCCGGTGGAAAATATTCTTCTGTTCAGGTTTTTAAAAGAATCTAGAAAGCGACGTGCCAAGATACAAGTTATAGTATAGCCTGATTGAATGGTGAATGTTACGATGTTAAATCAATGTATTTCTTTTCATTTACTTCAGAATAAATTGCTTCGTACTTTGTTCAATTGAGTGTACCACAGGAACTGAAACCATCATGTCAATTGCAGTTTAACAACATTCTATTTCAATATAAATCTCTTTCCCCACACGTCATATACAGTTTTTACTGTTTTTTGACAAATAAATAAATAAATAAAATAATTATTGAGTTGTCGATTCTTTATTTATTGTCTCAGTACTCTGACTGAATTTCAGGTAGCCAAAAAAAATAATCAGAATGTCTTTGAAGATTATTATCTTTGTTATCACAAGTAATGATATTCAAATGAAATATTTTTAGTAATTTCTTAAAACGCTTGAAAAAATAATGCAAGATAACTGAATGCATATGGCAACATTTAATATTATAAAGCAACTTATTGTAAATGCCCATAATTCGACACTCGATATCTCGAATTCGTCGCTGTATCAAATATTTCTCATCCTCCTTCACGATACACAACGGTTGGTAATTGAAACCGCGCTAAGTCGAAATATCCGATCACTCCAAATATTTCTTTTCCCTTCATAACGGATATACCGCGATTCCGCTGTAATATGTTTTTCGGTTTGATTTATCTGGTGTATCAGTGAATAGGGTGTGCCCCAAGGACAGCGGGGCGGACACGGGCGCAGCGTGTGGAGGTAGTAGGCGTGGGGCGGGCGGAGTGGGCGAGCGCGTGAGCGATGGTGCAGCTGCAACTCAGCGACGTGCGTCCGCCGCCAAGACCCCGCCCCTGCCCTCCCTTCCCATCCCCCTCCTCCTCCTTCCCCACCCTCCAGTGCCTCACCTGTGATTTACTCCCGGCTGCCCTCCGGGCGACGCGCGCTGCCTCACTCCACGCGCTCTCACTGCTTCCTCAGGCGACTGCCGCCTCTGTACCGCGCTAGGACAGGGATTCCCAACCTTTTTCTTTCGTCGACCCCTTTTAAGAGAATTACTTGTTTCATCCACCCCCTTACGTTTTCTCTACAATAAATAGCATCCGTAATAATAACACAAAGGATAGCATTGAATGTCTCAAAATAATTTGTATACCAGTATTCTTGTAAATTTCTCGATTTTTAAATCGAAGACAGTCGCTTTTGAGAATCTGAGTTTCTAATCGTCACTGTAGTGCAACGCTTGCAAAATGTTGAGTTTTTTTAAGAACTGGTCGTTACATTTCTCCAGTGCTTATTGCGGGAAATATTTTCATGCGCGATAGTGTATCGTTGAGAATGACTAGTTATAATTTATTTACGTAACTCCTAAGGATGAACAAGGATACACCCCCAATAGACCCCATGATTATCATTGACACCCTTCAAAATTTTCTCGAACCCCAGGCGGTCGATACCGACCCAGTTGGAACCCCTGCTCTAGGAGAACATTCGTTGGGCAGGAATTCAACTGCTCGGTTTTGCCTTACGTCCATTGCATTATGAAGTAAACAGAAAATGAATGAATCGATTGTTTCGAAAAGGCCACGTCTGTATCAAGGTGTTTGGTAGGCGCTTGTGGTTGGAAAACACCACATCTCCGGGGAAGTAGCCTTTTCGAAGTAAATTCAGAACATTTGCTGGAACTCTTTGGAAAAACCATTCATGAAACTAGAATTAAATAATTTACTTTTGTATTATCTCTTTACACAGAACGGAGTATTAGATCCTCATTTTGTGGCAATATTGCATAATTATATTTTTTCTTTGGCCCGATGATATTTTATATGTAAATTATTCGCTGTCTTTTCGAAAACATTCATTCTCGCATTTAATATTTTTATCTAGTAACATTTCCAATTCTTGGGTCTACCCGTTGTAATATCATTAAGTGTTTAAATTGAAGCATTTTCTTAATGTTTTCCTTTTCGATGCAATAAGGAACACGTAACAAATATTTCGAAAACCTATTAAAGCAGTGATGAACTAATTGCTACTGAGCCAATCTCTATCCTCCGCCGAGAAAGATGATGTGTTCTTCAAAAATCACTCTGATATTCGGATTTTCATTAGAATGCAATTAATTTCTTTCATTTGTGGATATAATTTTTAAATATCACAACTGGCTTTGATGTATTATACAGGAATTTACGCTTGACTTCATCTTTATGAGAAACTATTCGAACATCCTTTTCCCCTGCCGATAACAATATTTTCTGCAACCCTCTGAATGAGAAACTTGACAGACTGTACCTGTCGACCACCAGCTGCTGGGTACATTCCCGAATAGACCGACAGTCCCAAACCGCAAACTGTCCGGTGAGCGAGTGCATTCTTGCGCGTAGGCCGGTGACCGCTGGGCGCCAGGAGATAGCAACGTGGGTGGGCGAGAGAGCGGTGTGCGTTCGCCTGCGAAAATGTGGCCACCGCCCGCCCACTCGCCCGCCCGCCCGCACACATGCGTATCTGCCCGGGGATTCCATTACCTTTCGCCCTTATCCACGTCACATCTTGATTGAGGTGAACGTGCGAACCTGAAGGCACATTTTTCCTCCGGGCGAAGGCCATATCCCCGCACGGGACGATAGCAAATCAAAATTATTCCCTTCATTTTTATAACAAAAACCTCCGCGCAACCACGAAACACCCTTTAAAAAGACAGCGTAAAATTGAAAGTTGAAGATAAGAGTATGGACGTCGCCTAAAAAAGGAGCGAACGGTGGGAAAGAGACAAGCGGGAGGGTTTTCCCCGCAGATAAAAAGAGAGGCTAAATTGAAATTCAAATAAGCCGAATGATAAAATTCAAATCCGGGGACGGCGTATGTATAACCGTGGTGGCTACACGAGTCTGTGAGGAACCGGCATGCTGCTTGCTCTCTGATATATCTGGCGTGCGGCAGGAGGATGCGGCGGAGGTGGGGTTGGTGATGGTGAGGGCGGGCGAAAGGGTGATGAGAGGGCGGAGGCTGTTGGGTGGGAATTCGCCCCTCTGCCCTCCCACGCCCCTGCCACCACGCGGCTCACCGCCCCCGCCGCGCCGCACCGCGCTGCGCGCCGCCTGGATCGCGCAGCAATCTTTTATCCACGCGCCGCGGCCAATATTTTTAACAGCTTGAGGGCGCTGGCGCTGCTGCGCGGGCGGAGACCCCGTGTCCGGGGCGGTGGTGCACAGTGGGTCCAAAGAGCCAAATCGCTGGGCATAGCAGACGAAAAGCATGGCCCAAAACTTATTTTAAGTGAAATACTTTGCAATTTGATTGACTGTTTGAGGGATTAATAGACTCTTAGATTGGTAGACCAAGAATTTGATAGGGTGACTGTTTCAAAGGTTGTTTCATAGACTTACTGATTGATAGACTTTAATAGACGGTTTGACTGTTTGATAGACGGTTTGTTAGACAGTTTGTCTTATTGATTGGTGTTTGACTTATTGATAGGCTGTTTGACTTGACTATTTGTCTTATTGATAGGTGTTTTACTTATTGATAGGTGTTTTACTTATTGATAAGCTGTTTGACTTATTGATAGGCTGTTTGACTTATTGATAGGCTGTTTGACTTATTGATATGCTGTTTGACTTATTGATGAGATGTTTGACTTATTGATAGGCTATTTGTCCCATTGATAGGCTGTTTGTCCGATTGATTGTTTGTCTCAAAGGTTGGCTAAATGGTTGACTGTTCGACTGGTTGATTGACTGATTGACGCGGTGGAGATTCGGACATGGGAGGAGATAAAGAAGCGCCCAAAATAATCGAAAAGTCATGGTTCAATAACATTTTAGTTGAATGTGAAATTTTTTATAGTTGATTGATTGTGGTGATTGGTCTAATGAGATCTGAATTTTTTCCAGGGGAAAATTAACTTGTAACTTAGGCCTAAATTGAAACTTTCACAACTTTATTTACTTATATGAACATCACATACACTTACTTCCAAACGCAGCTTATTGACGAAATATTTAATTCAAAAACACAGTTGATCTTTTTTGGGGTCTTCTGTGCCCACTGTGCAGCGTCGGAATCAGTGGAAGTTGGGGAGCAAGGGATGGACGGGAGGCGGCGGAGGCGGTGGCGGTTGTGCTGGGCCTGACGAACACCGCGCTGCCAATTTAGGGCCGCTCCGCTCCTCTTCGCGCCCCCGCCGCCCCGCGCCCCCGCCGCCCCGCGCCCCGTTGCTGCTGCTGCTGCTTTATGGCGCTGATAGCAGCGCGGTGAAGCGCCCGCGAGAGGTGACTGAATTAAACTGCCGCCCGGGATTGCGAGCGCGCCCTCGGCCGGCGCCGCGCGCCGCGTGCTGGCCGTCAGCGGGGCTTCTTGGGCGGTTATCGCGATCGCGGCGTGGGATCCGTCTTGCCACCTGCGATGACCGCTCGGATTTTGTGGCGGTTGCGTTACTCGTTTCGGGGTTAGGGTGGACGTGTTAATGTTGAGCGATGGATGTTCAGAGAACGTGCTCAGAATTTGCGGAGAGGAGAGCGAAGTGGAAGGGCGAATTTGTGGAAAAGTTCATTTAGAGAAATGCATTACTAATTTGTTGTGGAATTATTTTTAGTGAGTTCCCACATACTTCAATGGAATTTACCCAGAAGGTTTGTAAGGTTTATGTTTAGTGTGTTTAGTAGGTTTTCATCGACCCCCGTTTTTTTATTTTTGTTTTTTAATGTTAGTATACTGTGTATAGATATTCCCTGTGTTCAGGTTCCTAGCATGGCCGTCATTAATTTTTTCTTACCAACTTTACACCAACACGTGACTTTATCGCCCTTCAAAAATTAATTTCATATTTTAATTCGTAAAATAATCTGTCCACCAGTTTGTAAATTATAGAATGTGTTTGTCATGTGAGTTTTTTCTTCTTTTTTCTTTTTAAATACTGGTTGAAAACAATGTTCTTACATTACTGTTCGTAGAATTGTCAAATTCTGTGTAAAAGAAAATTATCGCCGTTCTTTGAAGACGTAATATTTAAAGCAATATTTTGCAACATCCCTGTATCTGTGTGATAATAATCCCTCTGGTGCAAAAACACCAGAAGTAATGTCGCGTTTCTACTGTCCATTCGCTTCTAAGCCCACGTGATTTCGAATTACATCAAAAATACGGCTGAACATATTAATTTCCTCCGCTCTCCCGCTTCGTTCCTCCGCGTTTCTCTCGGGCGTGACGTGTTCTCTAGGCCGCGTTAAGTTGCTACACCTCCATCCCTGCCCTGGCCGCTCCCGCGCACCACTGCCCCCGCCTCCTCCGCCACCTTCACCGCCCCGCCGCCCTTATCGCTCCCGCCGCCTCCGCTGTCCCCGCCTCCCCGCCGCCCCCGGCACCCCCGATACCCCGCGCCCGCCACCGCCACTGCCACCACCACCGCCGCCGCCGCCCTCGCCGCCTCCGCTGCCCCGCCACCCCGCCGCCCACGCCACCCCCGCCGCCCACGCCACCCCCGCCGCCCACGCCACCCCCGCCGCCCACGCCACCCCCGCCGCCCACGCCGCCCATCCCGCCCACGCCACCCACGCCACCCTGCGCCCGCCGCCGCCGCCGCCGCCGCAGCCGTCGGAGGGTGGTCTTGTTTTTGCTGTCGGAACTCTTCGCAAGCCATTAAATGCGGCTTTGTAAGTATGGCGTGCGATTTGCATATTTGAGGCGGCCGCTTCGCTCTCTGGGCCGGGGCTGTCGCGATGGCAAAGGGGCTGCCTGCTTTGCGTCGCCCTACAGTGCGAGGATATCCGCAAATGACCGCCGAAACCTAGTTGTGATGGTGTCAGAAAAAAGTATCGACTGTTGTTTTCTGGGAAAGATTTTTGCACTTGCAGAATTATTAAATGAATATAATTATAATTTATTTCGTAATTGCATATTAATATTTTACATTCCATATTAACATGATCCGTAAAAGTTTTGCAGGATAGATATTCTTAATTTATCCTTTGTGCCGTTAAAAGATAATTAATTAGGATACGTGTTGTTTTGAAATGAAGTATATTTTAGTGGACTGTGAAGAAATTGACTTTCGACTATATTCATCCAGTTTTGTAGCTTATACAACTGAAAATAGGAACAAATCGTCATATATATTTTATAAAGAGAATAAAAAGTTTACAGTATCTAGGTTCCAAAGTTAATTATACTTATTGTCCAAAGTTTTTCAACCATTGGATAAAAATAAAATAAAGACATGAAGGGAAAATCTCCAATTTTTCTACTCAAAATTGTATCGTTCATGATCGAAGGCCCGACAAGTTCATTCATATTTATCGATGGGATTTGTAATGAGTTAATTATTATTTTTTCACTACATCACGACTAAAGATGTTATGAGTCGGATGAATATAATATCTACTCCAGGTTGCAACCAGCTACCTAAGGAGCAGATTCGGTGACTGTCAGTGCTTTAATTACTTACAATACTTTGCGCAAAATGTGGGCTGCTCCAAATAAAGCAATTTCTTACACTTCCCAGTCTATTATTATTATTATTATTATTATTATTATTATTATTATTATTATTATTATTATTATTATGCCCAGGGCTGATTTGAGCAAAAGTATGTGTTGATACACTTTCATGCCATTTTTTGCATATCTAATTATTCCTTACTTCTGATCTATGATTTATTAACGATTTGAAGAGTAGACGAAGAGACGTAGACGATATTGAACGATCTTCTTTAGAAATCACACATTCAACATTCTTTTACCGCATACCAGCATTATAAATCGCCTTTTTTCTTTCGAAAAATAGTTCGTAAAAGAGCATTTTACGACACAAATGATGTCGTATTAGAATTTTACAGCAGGAATTATCGCCACTCAGCCAATCGCAGCGAGATAATCGTCGGGAGGTAGCAGTAAACGGAACAGCCGACCACTGATTTCTCGCACAGAAGTCAAATGCCCGACAAGTCACAAGAAAATTGTTTCGCAAAATGAATTTAAATTTTCTTAAAATCTGTTAAAAAAGCGTGTACAACTCGTTTAAAAGTTGCTTTATTGCATTCGTACAAATTTGAAAACTCGCTCCTAACATAACTCGTTTTCAAAACATATACTCGTGCTATAAAGTTTAGCATTATAACTAATTGCATGAACTACTATTTCCAATCATTCCCTGTGCGTCTTCGATCCACCCGGCTGCGACGCCCCTCCCACTGTGCGCCGCAGGAGGCCGGGGCGACGCGACGTGGCGGCGGCGTCTATCGGGCTACACGCGCCCGCGCTCTGTTGGGGGAGCCCGGAAGTTGAAGACCGCCCCGAGCCCCGAGCCGTCGCTCGGCGGAGTTGGTGGGTGCGGCGGCGGCGGCCTGCGACACCCCCAGCTGCCACCCCCCTCGTCCCTGCGACACCCCCGGTGCGCAACGACTTCGCCGCCGCTGCGCCGCACTCCGCGTTGCTGCGTGCACTCTCTCCTTCCGCCCGCCACCACGTTGTGATATCCGGAATCAAAGCGGAAAATGTTTCAGAAGACATATTAATAATGGAAAAATTCAAAGCAAAAATTAAAAGAAAAACTGACATTAGAAATATATAATATACATAAAAAAGTTTATGTATAATTGTAACTTTTAACTGCACATATTACATTCAATGCCTGAGCAAAAATCAATTTGTAAATACATCTCAAAATACTTGTATAATCGTTTTGCTGTAACTTTTTCTACTAGATATAATTTTAATGTAAACTCGGAAATATTCTATTTTAAAAAGCTGTTAATTGTTTATTTTATCATTAAATAAGTTCACAAATAACATATCATCTTGTACATTTTGCGACAGGGCCTTGGGAGCCATGTTGCTGTTTTAGAGCCGACTATGTTGTCGACCTGACTGGGATCAAGTGAACTGCGTTATTCTCTCCAGATTATTATCCCACTGCTTGATGCGCAGGCGGTAATTGTTGTTAAGTGTCATGCTTCTTTGTCAACGTTTATACAAGTTGCGTTAAATGACCTATTGCTATAAAACCTATGCTGAAATAATTTTTTTTATTATGGGTGAATGAATAATGTTGTTAGGAACATATCGGTGATTTCCTTCTGACTAATTACCCAGATATCGCCGTATATCGGAAGTATTTGTAAAAGTAGTGGCGAAGCTGAATGTTTAAAATGTCTTACTTTCATCTAAGAAAAAGTATCATATAGAACTCGTTAAACACACATGGTGTAGTAAATCTTTTAAAAGCATTCGCGTGAGTGAGAAAATTATATCTATCTGCTCTGTTGTTAATATTGTTTTTAAGCAGTTTAATTTCGGCCAGAAATGAAACTACTCGTTCAGTTTTCCTTATGGTTTGCTTGCATTTCAATGTCCATATTTTTCTTCTATTTTTTTTTATCATTTCACTCCTTACTTTGTTACGCTCTATATTTTATTCTCCGTTCCAAACTAGAAATGCAAACGAAGTTTCTGATATGGGTGTCGGTCGTGGACTCAGAATTCACTGCCGATGTTGCAAATTAATTCTATTGCACATATTTTCTAACAAAATAAACTTTATTTTTAAATTATTGTAAAATGAAGCCGGAAGCCCATTAAATTGTTGAATTAATTCTTTAATGAGATAATATCTTTTCTATTCACCACCCTGTCGCGTTGTTGGACAGACAATTACGCCGGAGGTTTGTTCCACGTAGTGTCTTTTATGGTATGACTGTAAAACAAATATATTTTATATAATTAACCGGGAATCGAACCCGGTGTTAAAGTGATTAGAGCAACCAGGCGTAAACCAGGAGACCGGGTCGGTTTCCCGGAGAGAATGAACAAGACCTTTAAACAATTTGGACAATATTTATTTAAATGTATGTGAATCCATTCGTTTTTCTGCCGGTAAGAGCGCCAGCGCATGCAAGACGAGGCCCGGCGGGCCCTGCAAGTAGCGATGGCGTGTCTCGGCGGAGCGGATGGCGTGGAAGGAAGGCGGGTTGCGGCGGGGCGGGGCGGGCCGGGGCGCAGCTCACCTCGCCGCACGGGGGCGGGCCGCAGCAGCCCAGGCGCCCGTGTTCCGGCGCACCTCTCCCGTGCGGTTGCGAACTTGAGCGCACCGCGAAACTCGAGCCCCGCACGCGCAAGTTGGGAAGGAAGGGAAGCGGGCGGGGGTGGCTTCCAAGCGGGCGGGCGAGAAGGAGCAGGCGAGAGAGTTAACATGGGAGTGCGGAACAACGGTTCGGACGAGAGAGTGGACGGGTGGGAGAGAGCAGGATAGGCAATAGAGCGGGCTAGACAATAGAGCGGGTAGGCAATAGAGCGGGCTAGGCAATAGAGCGGGTAGGCAATAGAGCGGGTAGGCAATAGATCGGGCTAGGCAAGAGAGTGGGCTAGGCAAGAGAGCGGGCTAGGCAATAGAGCGGGCTAGGCAATAGAGCGGGTTAGGCAATAGAGCGGGCTAGGCAATAGAGCGGGCTAGGCAATAGAGCGGGCTAGACAAAAGAGCGGGCTAGGCAATAGGGCGGGATAGGTAAGAGAACGGGCTAGGCAATAGAACGGGCTAGGCAATAGAACGGGCTAGGCAAGAGAATTGGCTAGGCAAGAGAATTGGCTAGGTAAGAGAATTGGCTAGGCAAGAGAATTGGCTAGGCAAGAGAATTGGCTAGGCAAGAAAGTGGGCTAGGCAAGAAAGTGGGCTAGGAAGAAAGTGGGCTAGGCAAGAGAGCGGGCTACGCAAGAAAGCGGGCCGGATGAGACAGAAAACGGGCGGCGGGTGAGGTAGCGCGTGGGCGGGCGAGCGGGCGGGTAGGCGGAGCGGGCGAAGTTGCTCAACTTCCTACCTGGATGCGGGCGCCCGCGCACGGTGAGGCGCCGTGCGCCTCTGGAGCAGATCAGGTCGCACGCTATCGCGTCGCAGCGCTTGCCATGCTCCTCTTACGTGAAAGAGGTTCGGTTTCTAGCGGTGGTCTTCTCGTTTTGCCTCGTGATTGGTTGTATCCGGTTAGAATGCAAGTCCGTTAGCAGATTTCGATGACCTTCATTCACCCTTGTGGGGATTGTTTAAATATCTGAAAGTGTTCCAGTCGTTTCACTCTTTTACCCAAGCGCATATTTGACAATCAGACGTGTGATTTATTACATATATTTCTGTTACATGTGTACTTGTTTAAAATATGTAATTTAGGTAGACACTTTTGAAACTGTAGATTGGCACACGAAAGTGTGCACGCTACGGAGGGTATTTCTCTTGCGAATCTTCTGCTGTTTCTCTTGTGAAGAACGCTATGGAGCGTAATTATCTTGCAAGATTCAAGATTTTCAAGATGCAAGTATTTTCATTCCATGTCCGAAAATTCTTTGTCATCTTCTATGCTCGTAGGAAAATACGTTCTTCTTCCATGGTAAAGGTTTATTTTTTCCGGTGGCCAGCTTCTGTTGTATCATTCATATTTGTTTTCACATCGAATGTAATCAGTTAGAAGCTTTGTATCAGATAATTTGTGTGGTAGGATATTTAGAATAAAACCTCGTAGCCCTATTTCACCAAAGTACAGTTTAGTTCGATATTCACCTTTGACATTCGTAAATTTCTGGTGTCAAGTACGAGCATTATCAAAACTTAACACTGCGAAACACAGCCAGATTTCATTTTAACTTTTGATTCAGCGAACTGCCACCTTTTTATACATTCTTCACTTACGCATTTTTTTTTCACTACTGGTATACATATAAATAAACATTTTCGCTTCTTGTTCTGTAAAGTTAGTTCATTTCATCTGTGGTGATAAGTGCTCTCAGAATTTGAGCAATAATAACTAAATGGAATTATTAAGAAGAATTAAATGGAATAATATTCTACAATTGTGATTTCTGTACAAACGTATATAATTTTGCATAGATGAAACGTTTACATATTGACACGAATTCACGAGCGTTTTCCATAAAAAAGACTCATACATTTTGCAAAAAGACATGTCCCAAGAACAAGCTTATGTTAATCCCCACACGTCTTCCTCCTCTCCAAAGGTTTTACGAGCGCGCGTGCGTCTACGTGTCCGGGGGATTCCCCTGAACGAGAAAACGCGGCGCACCTCATGGTCCGTGATTTGGGGCTTTTTATGAATTTTTGAAAACTCGGCGCACTTTATGCAGCGCGTCTCATTTCCCTGGCGGCGAGCGAGGGAGGAGGAAGAGGACGGGACAAGGAGGGTGGAGAGAGAGGAGGAGAAGGAGGAGGATGCGCGCGTGCGCAAGGTGACAAAAAGGGCGGCGAGGCGAGGCGGGGCGCGGGGGTGGGGGCGGGCGCGGAGAGGTGCGCCCATGTGCGCAGGCACCGACGCCGCGGGGGTCGACGTAGATAATGCATGAGTGTTGTCTTTATATTCATTGCTTTCTTCCTTCCCGCCCGCCGCTGCCGCCGGACGTGCCGAGCGCGCCACCGTACGTCTTGCGCTCCCGGTCCGCTCTCTTCGGTGTTCCGCTCTTTCGTTCGCGGGTTTTCGCGTTGCCCTCCTCCTGTTCGACTTGTTCGAACAGAACGAAGTTCTGCTCAGACAACTCTGACTGCGACTGTGTTGACCGACACCAGTTGCAGTGAGAGGGAAGACGAGAAGACTACTTCTTTCGGAGGAGCGTTCAGATGATTGGGAGGTCTCAGGTTCGATTCGAAACAGATGCCAGGCATGTGATTGATGTTTTTAACATCAAAAAGTGGGTCATACCTTCCGGAATAGAATTCGTAGGTCAACTGCTCATCAGGTCAGTGCTCATCATCAGTCGTAGGCCATCAGCGTTTTTCATGATTTTCCGGATCATTACCAAGCGAATGCCGGAACAACGAGCAACGAACGGAGCGCGATCTTGCCGTCCCATTCCTTTCCCTTCCCTTCGTACCATCTCAAGACGTATACTGCCGCAGTATTGAAAATCTAAAACCATAATCAAAATTGAAAAAAATCCAAGGCAATGTCTTCCTTTCTATCGCTCGATGTCGGCCATCCTTGTTCCCGAACTAGTTCCGTTCATTTTTTAGTTCAGTATAAAGTTTGCCAAACGTTCATATGTCTTTTAACTTCTTGCGGTTTTCTAACAGTGAATACATCCACCACTCCTGATTTTCGTACGCTCTTCCTGTTTCATTTCTTGTCACCATTTTGCTTCGAATTTTGATTGCATACATTTCCGTACCAAATTTTTCCCTCTCGCATTTAAGTCATACTAGCGGTCTTATCCTCCTGCTGGTCTTCGTCGCTGAAATGCCTTAGTGCCTTAAACCGAAGCAAGTTGGCGGAGGAAACCTTAAAATAGGAGGAAACGGTAAGTTTTTTTTATTAGGGGATAATCATAACGTGTATTATTTTGCTTCCATATAAATGGATTTTGTGTTCCACCTTCAGCGGAAGAGTAATGTTATCCTGTAGATGCATTTGTAGATGCATTTGTCCATTATTTCATAATGTGCATTATGGAAGTAATGCAATCTATAGCTGTAAGATTTATTGACAGTATATACCGTTGTTTTTTAAAATTCATGTTCTTCGCCTGAATCTCGGAAAACGGTGGTATATTAATGGAAACAGCATTTATAAATTTTGCTTTGGAATAGGTCTTCTGTTTCTGGCATACACTTCAGGCAATGTCGTTTGATACTTTCCTGCGTGATTTATCCCGTGTTTCTTAGAATTAAAACTGATTAGTATTGTGCAATATTATTCATTAATCAAGATGCTAACGTTTCTCTTATCAGAAACTTGGCAGTGCACCATTTCCACGCCTTGAGAACTGTCTTCTACCGTTTTCTCCTTTCTATTCGTAAACGTACAATTCCCTTGGCTAGCTCACCGTGCTCATTCTGTTCCACTCCGCGAGGAACGTTCGCCTTATCGTAATTACGTGTCAAGCCCACGTCGGTGTTGCGGGTGCTTTATTTCCACTCGCTGGCTGTTTCTATCCTTCTGCTTGCACTACGGTGTGTAGGTAGGGCAGAAGCATGCCGTTTCTGGCATCCTGAATTTCTTGTCTTGGCATAAAAGTTTTCTTCAGGAGGCTGGGAAAAGCTGGACCGTAGATGTGGTCATAATATTCTATGTTTAATGAGACTTGTTCAAATTAACTCAGAGAAGGTTTCCTTTTCGTTGCGTACATGGTGATGCTTGTAATAAATAGGTTATTATCAAAACCATTAATTCATCAAACGTTTGGTTGTATTATTTGATTTAATAACTCGTGGATTACTTTCCGAATAATTTCTAATTGCTTTTTTAATTTACAATCTGTTCTGTTGACAACAAAGTATTATTTAGTTGGTCAATTCACATATAGCTATCATTTCGTAATAATATATTTACATCATAATTACAAATATATTAAATTAAAAGGAGTACTAAGATTTCAAATGTATTCAAAAATCCCAAGTCGTATTTAGGTGCATTCCAGTGGAGACTGGAGGAATATCAGTCGTCTCCTATAATTTCTATAATGACCGCTCTTGCGGTTGCCGTACGCCATTCATTAGTATGCGATTCAACAGAATTTACATTGCTGTGCTTACTTGAAGGAGAATCTTGACCAGTATTATAATGTATTAAGCACAACATAATTTTCGGGGTGTACTGTGATTGCAGAAAGGTGCAATCTTTTCGTCATAGAATATTTGCCGTGGTGCCCACTCTATCGACATCATCAACCACTATGTATTGTCCAGTGCGTCTGCTGAACACTCTGTGCGGAGTTCGGACTAGGGTTGCCAATCGTCCTCCATTTGGGAAGACAGTTCTCCATTGACGTTAATTGTCCTCTCGTCCTCCCTTGTATTTTAAATGTTTTCATTTTAGTACATTTTTAACATTTGTTGTCATTTATTTTATAACGAACATACGCTACGTTGTGTCGTTTATTGTGTAATTTAGACTAGAAAATATGAATATCCTTTTTCTGCACTCTGACTCACGCACTTGTCACACGCATGCATGATAGAGTCTAGCGACTAAAATAAAGAAAAAAAGTCGTTCATACTATCTTCATCGGCATTTTGTGATCGGATCTTTTGACTTGGATCGCAAACGGAGAGAAGAAAGGTATATAGCTGATGAGTTAGTCTAAATTAAGTATTTATAAAAAGAAATGTATTGATGCGTTTTTTTGCTTACATGAACATTGTTGGTAACCCTAGTTTGGACAGTTGTCACCCGCGCGATCGAGTAGTCAATCGCCCGGGCGCTGCTCTGCGCATTCCCCTGCGCGGCGGAGCGAGCCGATCCCGTGGGACTTTCGTCGCAGAAATGTCCCAATTTTCTTTTAATGATAATTATTAGTTTTCCTCTTCCCTCCCAGAAGTTAACATGGAACAGAAAAGATATGTTCGGATTGAAATCGCAGTGTCCTGATACCACACTGCATCACTGAAAGTGCATTACTTCATGCAGATAGCATCACTTCGGAAAAAAGTTTTTTAGTGCGTTTATGAATTTTCGGAGTTTCAAGAGAAGATACTAATTAATTTGTGGCCGGAGAGATCTCCAAATGTTGTGACGTGTGATGAAATGCAGAGTGTACAAAAAGAACGCGCACGCAAAAACGACTTTTCAGAAACAATATTTAAAAAAGTCTATAATAAAACGGGACGATTTTTGAAAGGTGTGTGAACGCTCGAATTGTGGGCGTAGGTGAAGAGCATTTTCAACGTCCCCTGCGAAGGACGGGAGGGTGAATGCGGAAGGGCGTGACTTACAGGGCCCATCGCCCGAGAACCCGAAACACCGCGTCCGCAGTTTTTGAGTAGACATCCCCCCCCCCCGCATTTTTTCTCAAGCTGTATGTACAAGAAATTCATTTTTTTCCATTATTCACGTAAAATAAGATCTATAAAACAACATACAAATCGAAACATCTTGAGCAGGTAATGGACTATACTCGTAAATGTTACGTTGATGTATTTTACGTGACCGGCGCATGCTATGTCGAGATGCAATTCCTACGTCTCCAATTAATTTACAGTTCCCAACCACCCGCGTCACTGCCGTTCGCACGCCAAGTAAGAAATTTCCCTCGTCCACCCACAGCCACTCTCACCTCCCACTCACCCATCTGCACTCTTCCACTCACAACTGGCCTCGAACTCTCTCATCGGCCCACTCACTGTCATACCCAAACCCACTCCCATTCACTCCCATACGCATTCATTCACACACATCAACACCCACGTTCACCCACACCCACCAACATACACAAATATCCACCCATTCCATACTCGCCTGCGAACACGAAGTCTCCGCGTCCGCAGCCTGGTGGAGTCCCGCGGAGCGCGGAGGTTCGCGCGCCGGCCGCCGCAGCGCTGCCGCAGCCCACGAGAAGGAGGCGCCGAGGCGAGGCAAGGCGAGGCGCGGCTCAGGTGCGGAGCTGCGGGACTTCATATCCCGGGTTCTGATTGCATGGGCTATTCCTGCGGGCGGACTCCGTCTCCGTCTGTCTCGCTCGCTCTCCCTCTCTCTCTTTCTACTGGGACCGGCGTTGCTCCTTTACGCTGCTGCCTTGCGTCTCCAGTGTTGTGCTGCTGTCGATGCGGAGACCCGTCTTGTAGCCATGTCTCTGTCGTTTTCGGAGGCGGTTGGTAGTTGCCTGACTGTTCATTATATTTCTTTCTTTCTTTTTATTTTATAGTGCTTACTTTTGAAATATTTTGTACATTTATCAAGCACGTTTGGGATGACATGGATAAGCGTTTCTTGTCTGCCTGGAATGTGTGGTACTTCCTTCCGCTTTTGTAAATTATTATCTTTTAGGTTTTGCGTTCTTAGTTTCCTTAGTAGAAAATGTACAAAAAAATCGCGTTTGTCTGCTTCATCATCTACAGATGTGTTACCTCCTCTCTATTTTTTCCCATTCCCTACAATGGCATCATGTTTTCTATTGTATTATGATTTTACCATTCGCAAGTATGTTTTATTTGAAACGAAGTTGAACAAGTATCTCTCTCTCTCTCTCTCTGTTTCCCTATTCCTTCATTACCATCTCTCTAGTTTTGAATGATGTTTTTCTGCTATTTTCTGAACACTTCTCGTATGAAACTTAACTAAGTGTTCTCCTTCTTCCTCACTAAGTGTTTCCATCCACGACCCTCCCAACCCACCCATAACCGCTCCATAGCGCTCTGTCGCGCCCTACACTTCTCCGCCCCGCTCAACTCTCTTCTCGTCCAGCCCTACCCCATTCGCTCCTCGCCCCCACTTAACTTCACCAGTCTAACCCCTCACCGCTCCTCCCCGACCCCCTTCACCCCGATCGTCTCCTCTGTCTTCTCCTCCTTGATCTCATCTCCGTCCTCCCCGCATCTTCTCCCATCCCCGCATCAATTCCCCCTCCCTACCTTCTCCCCCACCCTTCTGCCCCCGCCCTTCTCTCCCGCTCTTCTGTCCCCGCCCTTGTTTCTCGCCGCTCCCCGCCCTTCTCACTCCCATCTCTCCTCCCCCGCCCTACTCCTTTTCGCCCTGCACGCGTTCTGCCCCCATGCCCTTCCTCCCTATTCCTCCGCCATCTCTCCTCCCTACCCTGCTCCGGCCCGTCCAGCCCCGCCCTTGGCCTTTGCCCTTCCTCGGCCTGCTCCGCCTCCGCCCCGAGGGCCGCCGGGGACAAACCCAATTTAAATAAACAGCGCGCGAGCGCGGCCCCCGCGGCGCCGTCCGTCTGCAGGCAGCGCAGTGGCAGCGCGGCGCGGCGCGGCGCGGCGCGGCGCGGCGCGGCGCGGCGCGGCGCGGCGCGGCGCGGCGCGGCGCCAAGGCCTGTACCTGCTGCTCCTGAGAGGCGGGCGGGGGCCACCCGGGCGGAGGTGCTCGTTTCGATTCGTATGCACGGGGCGCCGCGTCGCACGACCCTCCACTGTCTCTCCGTTGCCTCCGCCCTGCCCTGCCCTGCCCTGCCCTCCCGTAGCTCTCAGGCAGTGTTTCTTCGTTGGCGGAACGGCGCGCGAGGAACTTTCTAGAGCGCAGACCGCCAGCCCCTGAATTGACCTTACGGAGTCAGGTGTTGGTTGGGGTTTTAATGGCGGAAATCAGAGAGAGAATGTTGGGTGACGTTTCGTGATTTGGAATAATAATGTTTTTATGGGAGGAACTGAATTAGATGTTTGATTGGCCTGTGGTGTTTGACAATCGAGCATGGAGAGTCAAAGGGTTCATTTTTAAATATTTAAAAAAATATTGCTTCGAAAGTTTTGTGAATTTAAGTATTTTTTTCTGAACACTTCTCCTATGAAACTTAACTAAGTGTTCTCCTTCTTCCTCACTAAGTGTTTCCATCCACGACCCTCCCAACCCACCCATAACCGCTCCATAGCGCTCTGTCGCGCCCTACACTTCTCCGCCCCGCTCAACTCTCTTCTCGTCCAGCCCTACCCCATTCGCTCCTCGCCCCCACTTAACTTCACCAGTCTAACCCCTCACCGCAGCCACTCTCACCTGCGGACGGGGCGTGGACGCTGGTTAGCCGGACCGCACGGTATGCGAATGTCATCCCGCGACGTCGGCGGGTTTTTGGAAGTCTTCAAATGTATTATTACTTCAAATGTATTATTTTAGATTGACATGTAGGTGTTAGTACGTCTTTCCATTTTCACTTATAATATTATCAGCTTTTTAAATTCTTTTTATAATACCTCTAATTTAAATTTTTAATATTACGTGGATTCTGTATGATATTATTCGGATAGATGAAAAAAAAACTATATCCCCTTATCCATGTTTGTATTTTTTTCTCTTTCAGTGAAATAAATTGTCGGATCTTAATTATTTTAACCAATCTACTAGTATAAATAGATGTTTTTCCTTTATTTTAAATTTTCTTTTAACATCTCATAAATGGTACATCATTTTTGGCAAGTTCATGTCAGTGACTTCTGTCTTCTTTCCTTTTCTCTGAAACCAGTCACCTCGCAGCTTCACGACAGTACAAGAAAATCAAAATAGTAACTGAAATAACGCCATATTTTCATCTATTTTTCATTCTTAAAATGTATTCCACCAACGCATTCAACCAGTGCATCCGTCGCAATAAAACTACCGCACAGCCCCCGCCTCCTCCCCCACCCCGTTTCGCATCGAAACGCTGCACTAAACCCACCGCCATTTACCAACAATCCGCATACCTTCGTCATGCACCGCACCGCACGCTCGACCACTGCCAATCCCGTTGCGGATATCCCGCGCTCCCAGCGCGCGATTCGCGGCCGCGGAGAACGACACTCGCGGCGCGGCGTGGCGCGGCGCGGCGCGGCGCGGGCGGGGCGCGAGGGGGGAGGGAGGGGACGTGCCGGCGCTCGCGGGGGCGGGGCGGGGCAGGCGGGCGTCCGGCGGGTGACGGCGCGCGGCCGGCCACGCAATGCGGGGCATTCGCGCGCCTTGGTGCGTCACGCGCCCTACTATGCAATAAATGGGCGCGGGGGGAATGGGAGGGGGTGGAAAGAGATGATGAAAATGGTGGTGATGGTGGTGATGGTAGTGAAAGGGTGGCGAAGGAAGTGAGGGAGATGGAGCAGGGGTAGGAGTGGTGTTAACGGCTGTGTAGGATGGCAGCGGTGAGGTTGGTGTTGGTGACACAGACAGTTGTATTCTGGGTGGTGAGTGGTGACTGTGGTGAATGGAGGTGGTGGTGGGGTTGACGGAGGAAGCAAGGGCGACGGGACTTGTTTTGGAAGAGGTGATGACAGCTGAGGATAGTAGAGGTAGTAGTATGGTGGTGGTATGGTGGTGGGGGTGATTATAAAGTGATGGTGGACGTCGGCGATGTTAGCAGAGGTAAAAAGCGGATGTAATTGTGTGTTAGGGTGGCGACAGAGGGGGTTGTGGTAGTGGAGGAGACGTCACACCGGTTGCTGCAAGGGCAAGGTTGGGGGTTGACGGCGGTGGCGAAGGCGTCGGGGATGGTAAGAATGGTGTCAGTGAGAGAAGTTGACAGAAATGACAGGAAGGATGATTAGAACGGTTTCGGCGAGAGCAGAAGCTGGGTGGCGGCAAGGAGGTGGTTCGTCGCGTGTAGTTGCAAGGATAGTAGTGGTGGCGAGAGCAGATGTTGAGGTGGTGGCAGCAGGAGGGTTGATGTGGATGAGTGCGAGGACGGTGGTGTCAGCAAGGGCAGACATTGAGGAGGCGGCAGGAGGTTAAGGGGTGCGGGTGCGATAGTGGTGGTATCGGCGAGAGCAGAGGTTGAGGCTGCGACTGGAGATTTGTCGCATGAGATACGAGGATGGTGGTGTCAGCGAGAGCAGAAATTGCGGCAGCAGGCAGGGGCGGACCCAGCCGATCATTGGGGGGATATCATAAATTGATGTTAAGTAATAAACATATTTATTATTTTGTATATTGTTTTTGAAGTATATTTACGATACTATACAATATTATTGTTTAAATAATTACATCATTTTAACATAGATAAATATTTAAATCAATTTTGCCAAATGATGGAAGGTAACAAACGAAAATTCTAAGCCTTTTGTGGGGGCCATGGCCCCCATGGCCCGCCTCCCTGGATCCGCCACTGCCAGCAGGAGTGTTGTCAAGGGATGTGGTTGCGAGGATGGTGATGTCGGCGAGAGCAGGAATTGAGGCGGTGCTGCAGCAGGAGTATTGTCAACGGGTGTGGGTGCGAGGATGGTGGTGTCGGCGAGGGTCGACGCGGCTGCGGCGTCGGCGGCGTTGCGGTGCGAATGCCGCGGGCCGCCGCGCCCGTCAACGAAAACTGCGGGCTGCGGACGGGGCGTGGACGCTGGTTAGCCGGACCGCACGGTATGCGAATGTCATCCCGCGACGTCGGCGGGTTTTTGGAAGTCTTGTGTGGTTGGATTTGGAATTAGATCTATTTGACCCGTTTGGGGATGAAATTCGCGCTCTGATTTCTTTTGTCGATGAAGAGGTTGGGGTGAAGCCTTCATAAAAAGAACAGACTGATTCACCCACTCTTTTAATTCTCTTTCGAATTTTCGTGTACATTATTGCTTACTTTGATATCCGAAATTTTTATGTAATTTTTTCGATCAAAAGTAATCTTTACTGTATGGACAAACAGGAAGGTGATCGGGAGAGTAAGTTGAAACATTTGCATTTTTTTGTTGAAGCAAAACATTAGGCAGCCTAAGACCGCGTTTACAATTATGTGAAGCTGTGCTTCAGCAGTTTATTCTCTTCTTTTGGCATATTGATCTTTATACCTGGTCTTCTGCTACACTTATTTAGAACTTACTCGTTCAAATGGGATCGTTTGCGTATCTGGCTGTAGAGATTCTCCAAAAATGTCGGCTGTGCTATCGCAAAAACTCTGCAACTTTTCTCCTCTACCTTATCCGACATGCTTGAATTTCTTACAATCCACGTAAAGAAGAAGCGACACATTCCTCCAATTTACTAATTTTAGTAATGTTGGAAGTTGATTGACAAGTGATTGGTAGGCCAAATGGGACTCACAAATGTACGCGTTCTCATTGTGTCAAGATCGATTTGCAATAAGTTGTGGTTTATTTTGTAACAACGTGAGCGGTTTTTAATAATTTACTTGCCTTCACAAATTTGATCGAAAACCACATTTTCTCCAATGCTTAATTTCTAAGACTGGAAAATCGTAGCATTAGAGCATTAATAAATCCTCTGACCTGTTCTAATGCAGAATAAAAATTCTGAAAATAATTTGGACCTATTTTTAAAACCTAACAAGAGTAGTTATTAGACACGACTACTTCTACTACTACACCACCGGCAATCCCCACCACCTCCCACTAGAGGCACGTGCTGGTCCAACAATCCTCCCCTCCCCTTCGCCCTCCACTATGACTACGCGCCCCGCCGCCCTTCCCCCCTGCGCCGCACAGACCGCTCGTTCGTCTCTTCGCGAGCCGCTTTGCGCGCTGCTTTCTGCATTAGAGCAGCGCAGGGGGGCGGGGCGCATAGGCGGGCGACGGGCGCCGACCGCCGCGCCGCGCCGTGCAGGCGTTTGTGCTTCGCGGGGGCGGGGCGGCACCCAAGCTGCGCCGGCCGCCGCCGCCGCCCCCGCGCGGGTGTTTATCACGCAGCCGCCCAGCGGCTCTCCGCGCGACGGCTTTTATAGGATTCAGCTCAGCTGTGAATGAGAGAAATGTGAATAGATCGGTCATCATCAGCGGCGATGAAATCCCAAACACTCGCCGCGCGCCTGCACACCCGCGTGCGCGCTGCCCCGCCACGCCCCTCCCTCGTCCCCGCCCCGCGCACCCCCCCTCCCCTTTCCCTCGCGGCTGTGTGCGCGTTGCCCCCTTCCCCTCCTCCCCGCCCTTCCCGCCCTCACACGTCCGTCGCACATTACACAGTTCCGAGCTTCTGCCAGGTATGCACTGCATTATGTGCGCGCAACTAGCCATAAATTATATCATACATATTCATTTCAGCGGGCGATTTCAAAATACATATATACACGGGCGCGCGGGCACACACAAGCGCACGGCGGGGCGCGGCGCGACGCGGCGCGGCGCGGCTGGCGACGGGTGTGGCGGAGGCGGTGGAGGCAGAGGCAGCGGCAGCGGTGGCGGCGGGGTACATACACCTCATGCTTAAACGCCGTGATGCATGTTGGGTGTGATTTCCCCCAGACTCGTAAAATATCTCTCACTGTATAACGCGTCCCCCTCCGCCGCGCCGGTCCGCGCCGCTCTCGCCTCCCCCGCCCGCGTCCCCTTGTCAGTCTGGTCCTGCGGCGCCGGCGGCGTCGGCGGCGGTGGTGGCGCCGCCACCGCCCTCCACACCTATTCTACCCTTTAAACCTTTACCCACTAATACTCCTATTGTTTTCAATTGTTTTGCACGGCTATTCGGATGGCTCAACAAACACCGAGCGCGCATTGTTGTAGCCAAGCCATCACTTTTCGTCCTCCCTCTCCCCGCCCCGCGCCCCGCCCCCGCCCGGGTCCTGCCAACGCGCCGCCGCCGCCGTCCCCGCCCCTTCCTCCACCCCCGCGCGCGCCTGTTCTCGCCAGCGCGTCCCCGCCCCCACCCAGCCACCGCCGCCAGCGCGGCTCGTCCCCGCCCGTGCCGTGCAGCACAGCGGCGCCACCGCCGCCGCCGCCGCCACGTCGGACGCCGCGTTCTCATTCCGAATCTCCGGCGCGCCGAGCGGCCGGGGGCGGCGCGGGGGCGGCGGAGTTAGGCGCTAGCACAATACGCGCGTCAATCAGCGCGGCTGCGAAGCGTGTGATGCGCGCCGCAGAACTGAAAACACGCGGGACAGCAGCCACCGCCGCTGCCGCCCCCACCCCCCTCTGCCCTACCGCCACCTCCACCAACACCGTCGCTCTGGCCGGACGGCTGCCGCCGTACACCGCACACGCGCTCGGCTCGGCTCGGCTGGGCGCGCCCGTGCCGCCCCGTGCGCGTATAAACGCGCGCGTGTGTGTGTGTGTGTGCGCGCGCGCGCCTGCGAGACCGCGTGCCCACCCACCCGCGAGCGCGCGCGAGCGAGCCCGGATTTCATACGCAAACACGCACTCAACAATTACCGGGGCAGGCGCGGCGTGGCGCTCACACACCGCGCGGTGGAGGTGTGGGCGACGGCAGCGCGCCCGTGCGGGCCGAGCGCGCAATAAACACATGAAGAACGACGCGCGTGTGCGCGCGCCGGCAGCGTCGGCGAACAGAGCAGCGTCGGTTGGTGGGCCTGGCGAGCGCTGGCCGAGATTTATGCAGCCGCGACAATGGGAGGGAAAGGTGTGGATCTGCGATAGTTCTCGCAATGCCGGCTGCTGCGCGGTGATGGGTTTCTGACGCGTTTTCGGTTGGAGGCGGGATGTGTTTGCTGCAGGGAAGAATAGAAGGCCGTGGGATTATTGGGAAGGAAATGTAGCACTCGGAAACTGTCGAACTTGCGCATGTTACGAAACCGTCCGAAGCTTGTTAAAATTTTATTCAGAAGAAAATTAAAGATCGTGAGGAAAAAAGCCACCAGCAGTCATTGCTACATACATTCGTATTTCGTATATTCGAAAATCCGTTTTCGAAATGAATGTCGTAAATCTAAATTAATATTTGTTTTGTGGTGACGATTATGTATATAGTATCTGTAAATACGTTTATTGAGGTTACACTAAAAATTTCCTCCTAAAAATAAAATCACAAAAAACTTCCATGAACGCTGTCACTTTTAGAACATGTTAGGTCAGCATTTTCATTGACGTCTTTCCAAATTTTCGCTTTCTTTTTCGTTTTATTTCTTCAAACATACCGTGTCGTTCGTTTGCTGCTTGATTGTGGTTTCACTACTCAAAACTGGCGCAAGATTCAAGAGAATAGTTCGCACTCGTTTCTTACTGAATGATATCATTGGCGAACTGCTTGGACTATTGCAGCCGCAACAGTGTTCGTAGAAGTACGATATGGCAATCGCTTTTTGTGAACGGGTCACGAACCGTGAGCCAGAAGCTCCGTGATGGTGCGATTTTCACTATCAAAAAAAATATGGAAGCGTCGATTTTAGTGTTCTGCACCAATAATTCAGCTAGCGTGGGTTGTTATTGTTATTATTATCAGTGATACTATTATTCTTGTTATTGACTGTGGAGTGACTTATTATTATTATTATTATTATTATTATTATTATTATTGCTATTATTATTGACTGTAGAGGGACGTATTCTCTCAGCATCATAGAATGTTCAATTTTGTTCATGTTACGATTATACACATTCAATATACAAATAATAGAGATTCAATGTCAATGATATTCGAGACTTTGATTTTAAAATTACTGTGAAGTGTTTTACTCAGTAAGAAAATCAAGATTGCCGTTCTCCTGAATGATAAGAAGTCAACATTTTGATTGAAGTTGCCCACACGATATCTCGATTTATTTTCATTTCATTCCTTGAAATAAACCGTGTCCTTCGTTTCCGGTTAATGCTTGTGAGCCAGTTCACTGCACTGGGCTCGGCACCATAAACACATAAAGAACGGCGTGCGAGCGACGCCGACGAAAACAGACCGGCGTCGGATTTATGCAGCCGCAACAATGATCGTAAAAGGTATGGAGCGGCGATTCTTCTCGAGTCGCTTTTTGTGAACGGGTCGCGTGAATCGGGAGCCGGGAGGTCCGTACTGGCGCGGTTTTCGCGCGCGAGAAAAAAAATGGAAGCGTCAATTTTATTGGCGCGTGCTCAATAATTTAGGCCGCATGCAAGCGGCTGTCGTGTGCTGAGCGAGGTGCGTGGCGGGGCGGGGCGGGATGTGGCGGGGAGTGTATGGGAGCGGGTTATAAAACATTTCGCTCACGCCCTCACTGATCTTTGCCTGAGCCCTCGGTGGACAGGGTTGCGTAGCCCGCTGAAGGGATGCCGTTGCCACTAAATCAATTTACAACCGTAGCTATACGCAGTATTCAATTTTGATATTTTCAGGTACAGTGAATCTTCTCTTTTGACTCGATGCTTTTAGGGGTTGAATTCGGAACTCTCTTTTTTTCCTGCTGTGTGTTGACAAGTGCACCGGAGCGCTGTATTAGATATGGAAGTCCCATTCAATCGTGAATTCGTGTCTGAAATTCTTTGACATTGCGTACGAAATAAAAGTGATATACTTCAGTGCTGCGGATGGGGTGAGGCAGGGTTGCTGTCCGGTGAGCAGAAGCATGGTTTTTTGAGGTTTTGTTTGAAATGGGGTAAAGAAGAGAAGGGTGTCTGGAATAGGCGTGGCGACCTAAATCTGTTTGTAGGCAGAATGTTCTGTTGTATGTATTTTATACGATAATATATTTTCTCGCTTACACGAAAACGCTACTTATCACATTCGTGTAATTAGTCATTCAAGAAATTGCAGACAATTTTTGCACAATGGGATGATGTATTTTTGGTGGATTGGATTCTCGTTTCAATTTTGTAAATTAAAACAAATTCAGTTGACTTAGTATGCCTGTTTCATAGCTATCGAGTAAAACATGTATGCACTCATGTAACTTAGAGGAGTCAGTTCAAAATGTGTTTTAGATGTGTGATATTTTAACTTGAGAATTTTCCAAAAGTTACTGATGCACTATCTAGCAATTCTGTGAAATATATTTCATCCGGGTAACATGAGAGAACTTCAGGCCCTTCACAGTTTACTATTACTTCATGTACTTGCAGCATTGGGTAGCACCGGTTGATCCCACAGGGTAAACAGGCGCCATTCGCCAATCCTTACTCGTCTCTCCGTTCAATCTAGTGCCTTCTCTCATGGCTCTGCTCTTCTCTCTTCTTCCTTTTCATTTAGTGGCAATCACGCCTTGCAGAACATGTTCCCGGCCACCACCCTCCAACTTTACATGCTACTGGCCGCTCGTAACAGCAATGGAATCCCAGATGCCGTTGCCCTTTGTCTCGCTCTTCTTGCAAGTTGTATCAACATCACCGTTTCTTCGTCATGCATTCGACCATTTATTTCTCATCGCCACACCAAATATAATCAGTTTATTTATTCATCGTCTCCAATACCTGCTTAGTTGCTTCACAATATTTACGCTGTTGCTCCATTACCTGTGTTTGTTGATTTACAGTGTCAGTCCAGTCGTTAGCTAATAATGCTTTTACTCATCTTTGCTCTCCAAGTGCAAGTCTTATATGTTGACGTCCTTCGTTCCCTGCATCGAGTATCCATCGAGTTCTTTCTCTTCCTCTTTCTTCTTCCTCCGTTACTCTCCGCTGTATACCTCCACTCCTCTCAGAATCACCGCCCTCGTCCTTCTCTTTCTCCACAACAATCCTGCCCTGCGAAACACGTTCTAGACACACACATTACCTCTCCTCGTTCGGCCATCACCACTGCTTGGCTTCCCGTCTCTTCGTCTGGAACCGGCCCCGACGCCGAAGCCAAAGCCTCCGTGGCGGGCGAGGGTGGGGTGGGGGCCGAGGCGCACGATCGCTGCCCCGAGTGGCAGGTAATTGTCCGTCATTATGGCGAGGGCGCGGGCGAGGGCGAGGGTCGGGCCCGACGCTAAGTCCCCGCGACTCCCAATTGATCCCGCCCGCATGCCGCCTTATTACAAGGTAGCCTGCGACGCGCGCTCGCCCCGGCCCCGGGTAAACACGTTCATCAGCCGGGGACGCCGCGGGGACCCGCGGGGAGTTGGTCGGGGGCGGTGGAGCCAGCGGGGGCCGGCGGAGGTCGGGGGCGTGGCGGCGTAGGGCTGCGGCGGAAAGCTGTGGTGGAGGCGGAGGCAGGGGCAGCAGCAGCAGCGGGGTAGGCGGCGGGGGTGGGTCGGGGGTGGCAACGGTGGTATTGGCGGCGGTGGGTCGGTGATGGCGGCGGGTCAGGGGCGGCGGCGGTAGTGGCAATGGGGGCGGCGGTGACGGAGAGGCCAGTGGGAATGGCGGCGGGGCGGCGGCAACGCGGCGGCGGCAACGGGGCGGCGGGGCAGCGGCGGCAGGGCGGCGGCGGCAGGGCGGCGGCGGCAGGGCGGCGGTGGCAGGGCGGCGGCGGCTGAGCGGCGGCGTGGCGGCGGCGGGGCGGCGGCGGGGCGGCGGCGGCAGACGGAGATATCAGAGGGGTCGGCGGCGATGGCGGGGGGGGACGACGGGGTGGAGGCGGGGGCGGGCGCGGCGTCGGTGGGGCCTCGGGTTTAGCCCCGCTAAGCCCCGTCACTCGGCTGCCGCCGGCGCAGCCGCTACGGGTCTCTCCTTCGTCCAGCCTTCGCGCTGCTCCCTTCTGCCCCTTGTCTTTCTCATCAGGCTCCCCCGCCGCCGGCAACACGGCTCGCTTCTGCCGCACGCGCGCCGTCTCTCAATTGATCCTCCGCGCGGGGGAATCGTTCTTGTTGCTGTTCTGCTACGGCGATCCGTGTACTACATCGTGTGTACGGTGAGAGCTTTGCTGGCTCGGAGGCAATGTTGCCAAAGATACGAAAAGGCAGTGTATGAAGAGATCTCATGAGAAGAATCACTTGGCTTCGCTAATCGTAGCGGGGGAGTTGCTGAGAAGGATTACTCTTTGACGAATGCTACTGCAATCCGGTCAAACATAGAAAGTACATAACCAGATATTATCTAGTTCTAGTAGGTCGAGTCTCTCAAGACGTCTACGCTCTCAACTGAGCAGCCTGCAAAGCCTTCGATTACATTATAAGACTGACCAAAATAAAAGCGGGAGTCTTTTTTTTCGCTATGATATATTGCTTGGAGTATAAGAACACATAATAAGTAAAAGTATTACATGGGTGAGATATACATTGCACGCAATAAATTTGTCGCTTCAGTGTCCCACGTTGCAAGGTTATAGATCCTCCAGAAAAGATTGTCCGTCAAATGAAAAGCTTCATCAGAGTTCGGCTCACTGGCGCAATAGGAAGGTAAGCATTGCCATGCAAACACAACAAGCCTATTGTCTAACATATCCGTCCACCTTCGAATCATGGTTGATTTGAATTCGTTGAGGTTCTGTAGCATGTAGTTCCCTTGACTGTGTGCTTTGTGGCTGCATTCCCAATTCTCACTGCAAGCAACTAATAGAAAAAAACGCGTGATTATCATATGATATTCTGATACACATTTTCCTTAGCTACACTAACTCCTACCTTCAAAATCTGAAGTCCTCTTCGCTGGGGATGCATGGACAAATCCATATTGTGTAGGTATTCAACTCAACGTTCTTCTGCGCATGTAACTTTGTCGTCACTACGATACCAGATTGCCAAGTATATAGACGAGTATTACGTCATCTACTTTTGCATTACTAATCTGCGGAAAAAATCTTTTTTTCGATTTGGTAGTCCTAATGCATATCCTTCCTGGCAGATTTTAAGAGGTGCGATCTAATTAAAATCTAATTTTACAACCTGCCTTGAACCCACTTCCGAAGGAAGAGGGTATGTAGAGATACATTATAAGATTACCAAAAAATATCAAAATTATACATGTTCACTTATAAATTTTCAAAATTACGAATTGAGTGTGGTATTTCAATATTTAAAACAATAATAAGATCTTCACTTACATATGCATGCCCAATTTGGTGTAATGCATCTGTGTCAAACATGAAGAAAATATAAACCATTCAAAACAAATTTTTAAGGAGAATTCTAAAGGCTGAATGGTTCATCTCCAACAAGCAGATACATAAAGAATCAATTAACACATTTATAATTACTCAATCTTCTAACTTCTTCAACTCTTTGGCAAATTTTCCTGCTTATCAAAATTTCGATTTAGGACAAAATTATCACTTAAAACGTATTCGTTCCCGCTTCCCCAAAGATATATTTCACCCTCCGTAAAAAAATTTATAAATCTTTTCTAAATCATTCTTTTTCTTAAAACTCAAAATTTATGATAATAAAAATTATTAAATTCTGATTAAAAATCGAGTTTTTATTTCATGTTTTATTGAAACATAATCATAATTAGCAGTAATTATGATTTAAATTTATGGCATCTCCAAAAAATGTTGTTATTGTAATGTTTTCAATCATCCTGAAAAATTTGTATAAAATTGAACAGGAAATAAATAATATTAAAAAAAGTTCTAGATTCAGCTTTAATGAGTTGTCGATGTTTTTGTAACGTTAAATATTTCGTAAATAAGTTCCTAATTTTCTAAAAAAATACACTTTTACAGTTTCCTTAAAAAAAATCAAGCAGTGGCGAGTGAATTGTGATTGTATATAAATGGAATGCATTAAGCGATATAAGTCTTCCCTAAGATATTAAAGAAACATGTCAAATTTGTCTTTACACTTGAGTAACGCAATCAAACAAAAGCACACGACTGCCAACTCACCGCACTCAATAAATTCGCGAGTGAATGTGAGTGCACGGGAAACATGATTGCACTGTTGCCAAGAGTGACGCTTTTAAAGAAGTAGGTACACGCAATATTACATTTACATACTGGAGTGGTGCGTACCCAGGCGTCAATTTCATTCTAGATCCCCGTCCCAGTTGCTCACACAGACCTGCCAAGTGCGTCGCCTCCTCAGCCTGTAATTCATTTGCGGAGGGGAACGCCTTCCCAGATACACCCCCTCTCCCATTCACCCCCTCTCTGCCTCCTCGCCCTGTGTGTATTACCATCTTTCGCCCTTCGTTTCCTCATGCATTTTTTCTGCGCCCCCATCTGTATACTCGCCTTGATTGTACGTCATTTTTCTATGTTCCGCCTGGCTTCCTTCGCCTGCCAGACAGCCCTCCTCCCCCCTTGCGTCTCGCGACCCCAACGCTCCCCGCGACGACTCCCGTAATTAATATAATTCCGCAGGCGGCCATCAGGGGCGCGCTTGTTGTGGTGTGTGCATCTCCTTGCCAGACGTCTTCGCACTTTTCGTAACTCCCCCCCGAAGCCTTGCCTTGTTGATTTTGGCCGAGCGGGAAAATATGATCTCTCGAAATTAAAGAATAATCTCCGGTGCGAAAGTAGTGTGCAGCCAAGGGCCTTGAGCTTCGAACAAGCTATTTGTTTCTGTCTGTGCACACACTTTTTTATGTTTCTTTCATTTCGTGGTTAAAACTTTTCTCTGTATTTATTACATCCTCGTATTGGATTGGAAACCTTCCATCTCTGTGTGAGAAAAACTAATATTATATCTTTAAAATTGACTCTGGACCACATTATTCTACAGTTTTCATATTCCAATTTGGCTATTTCGAAAAGAAAAACACACACACATGAATCTATCTAGGTTTTGAGAACAACGCCATGAACTGAATCCTTATAGCAGCTCCATTTATCAGGGAACTCTTTTGACTGTCGGTCTCGTTATTGGTTGTAATGAACCCACGAAATAACATGGATCACAGTAGCGAAATCTACAGAACTACGCTCTCTACACATTTCGTGGCCACGCAGAGGCATAACAAATAGCAGTAGTACACAAATCTATATTTTGTAACCGTTCACAGAGTTATGACCAAGATATTCGTTTGCGTTCGGCCGCTGACAGGATGTTTTGATGCCCTTTTGGCCTCCTCAGTGTGTCAGAGCACTGGCAGCTCCCGCGGAGCTCATTAGAAAGAATTCATCGCGGCGGCGGTGTCATCGGTGGGTGGCCCCGCTCGGACAGGGACAAAGCGTATTTTTAGGGCCCTCCAAGCGGCGTTTTTCATAAAAATTCATCTCGAACGTCCCGGAATCTGTTGTTCCCATTCGTCATCGCAACCTGTTACTCCATCGCTTGTACGGAATTAGAGCGCATTTCGCCACGTGAGAAGAGATGGAGCTCAGAGGCTGCTGCTTGATTCAGGAGTCGTCGACGGAGGATTCGTATTCGATTCTATTCTCATAACCGTTGTTTGCCCTTGAGGATGTATCACTTCTTGGGTTATTGTTTTGTACGTCAGTGCGTACATTTGCTGGACAAAAATGGCTCGAGGTCGCCTTCCTGGGGGTTATTTAACTCCCACTGCGGTTCTTTCTAACACAGACTTCGTGATTTTATTCGGAGATGCCCACTCATGAAAGCTCATGCAGCTCATGAAACTCAAGCGAAATTATAAAACATAGTCTCTAAAAAATATTCACGCATCCCCCAAACGCTTCTGTTATCTTTACTACACTCGGAGATCGATACTTGTGAGGTCAAAACATTTCTGGAGAGGAGTGGGAAAGGAAAATACATATTTTCTGTATCCATCATAATCCTTATACTGAAACGAGTATAGTAGGAGTATACGAGTATAGGGGAGTTCAATAAGTAATGCAATACATTTTTTCTGAAAGAGGTTTGTTTTATTCAGGATTCAAATACACCATGCTATTCCCAGATTCTGTGAGTACAAAACTCTATTTTTCAAAATAATCTCCGTTCAGTGCTACGGCCTTACGCCACCTTAAAGTGAGGGCCTGTGTGCCTGCATGGTACTACTCACAGGTCTCTGTCGGAGCCAACGTCGTGCGGCATCAATAACTTCCTCATAATCCTTTTAGTGCTTCTCACGGAATATCCTAAGGGTAAAGTCCGAAGGTGGTGTATTTTTGTATTCTAACCACATAGAATGGAATTCATCCACTCTCTGGAGGCCAACTACTCTGATCGGTTACTTTTCTGTGATTTCTCTGATCAATACAAGGCGATGCCGGAGCAGTACCTTAACAAACGGGCCACGATATTTCCTTCCTCATCCTTGTCCCCTGATCTTCACTCTCTCATACACACACGCACAACTCTCGTGCCAGGGAAACTGACTGGAGCTTAAAGTCTGTTCCGGCTGGAGCTGTGCCCCGCAGGGGGAGATACTGGAGGAGGAAAATCCAGCAAGCCAACGTATCGGTCGGCTCCGAAAGGGGAAACTCCACTACCTCCCTGTGTGTATCTGGTACTACACTTGTGGTACCAACAACCTCATGTTGCCACTCGGAATCAATAAATACTCTCACTTCCAATAACTCCACGCGTGCCGTAGCTCCGCCCCTGATTTTTAGTGCCTCTGTCGCCGTCAGAGCTTCCGTTGCCGCGGTGGCGGGGCGCCCAAAAATACCTGTGCAGGCGCCGCGTCGCGCCGCTCGCGCCTTGCCGCGCACGTGCGTCCCACCGGGCGCAAATCATTTATTTTACGCGGCCATTTATAATAGCGGCGCCGCTCGGCGCGGCATCGCAGCCGCTGGCAAAGTGCGCCTAATATTCGGTAATTTATTCCGCGTGCGTCCGGCATTCGCGGCGCCGCTCCGTGCCGCCCGTGAGAAATCGGCCCGAAGAGATATTGTGCGAGAACGCGATATCCTTTCCGCGCCCACCGCGAGAAGGCGTTGGGCCACGACTGGCCTTGTCCTCTGATATCGCGCTGGGCGCGGTTAGGTGTGAGTGCGGCGAAGTGGATTGATGATGTATATTTACTTTGTGGGTTTTTTCTGGTTTTGTTGTCGGTGGGGGATGGGGGAGAATCATGTTGGCTCGTTTGAATTTCTCGGTTAGGTTGGCGTCTTGGCAGCGGAGGTGAGGATGATGTATGCCTGCAGGTGTGTCGGTCTCGCGTCTATGGTCACGTGAAAAAAAAGTGAGAAGTAACGTATTCATGATTTCTTTTCGGAATCTTGTGAAGAGTTCTGTTCAGTTGGGTCAGGGTGTTTCGGTAGTTCGTTTAAAAGAAGAAAACATGTATGTTGCATTTAAATGTTTATCTTCATCACGGAAATGTTTTGCTTTAGAGTTTGATAATTTGTCTTATGTTCTTTGAACGCTTCTCTAATTGCATGTTCAGGACGTATGTTTTTAAGTTGTTTTTTTTTTTCCTGTTTTTAGATTTTTTCACATTCCAAGGAACGTGTCCAGGTGTGAAAGTGGTGAAATGGATTCATGTAAATTTCCCCCTTTTATCTTAACTTCCTTGGTTTCTTTGCCAGTGGGGACAAGTAATATAGACTTCTCTGAATTTCTTACTGAGGTTCGTCTCTTGGCAAAAGAGCAAAATGCTATGTATACTTTCGCAGGTAAAATGGTTTCACGTCTAGTTTTGCTAGGAAATAATTAGTAGGAACAAATTTCGTGTCTCACTAATTTAGTCGTATCTATATGAATTCAGACTTACGTCTTGATACAGTGGGCCTAGCCCTTTATTTGTTTATAAAGAGGAAAATTGGACATACGCGTTTATTGAACATTTTAAAGCTAGAAGAAATGTTAAATGGTTCAGTGATGGTGAGATTGTCAGTATAACCTCATTACTCTTCAATATAAATTAAATTGTTACCTACTGAACGTTGACATAACCTAAATGATAATATTAGATGATTACTTCAGCTGCTCTTGACAGTCATCTCACATAAGTTCTTTTCCCAATGGTGTGTTCTTGGCAACTTTGTATGCGAATAAAAGAGTTAACTTTCCACGTGTGATATATTCGCACATGCGCGTCTTTGGGATATGATGTAATCGAAGTCTCAGAGGAAGAAACATTCCGTTCTTCGACCACTCTTCCATCGTTTACCAGTCTGCCTCCATTTCGTACACATTTTCCTTCCCGACGTCTCCTTATTTCAATTACACCTCCCTCTCCGATCCCATCTTTTCGCCGTTTACAGTTCCTCTTTCATTTCTTTCACTGTTCTCTGTGACACTAGTGTATCCATTTTTTAAAAACTATATTTGCTCTCAAAATCAAACCTCTCTACGATCCTCTTTATTTCTACTATCTCTAACTATTCATCTGTCTTTTCCTAATCCACTCTCCCACTCCCTCTTTGATGTCACCCTTTATTCCCCCACCGTTTCATTTCTCTTCTCGCATTCCCACCACTTTTTTCTTCTTCTTACCTTTTTCATACTTCTCACACTCACCCTACCCGTCTACACCCTCCCTCCGTATCCCCCTGCTGCCACGCCCCCCTCATCAATCCGCGCTTCCAGGGCCCCCTGTGGGCGGTGGGCGCCCGGCCATATGAGCGCGTTCGTTTTTATCCTGCGGGGATTCCCCGAACGGGTGACTGATTTCTTCAGGATGTGGGCGACCGCCCTACCCCGCGCACTCCACACCGCTCTGCACCCCGCCCCCCCCGCCTCGCCCCTTTCCCCGCCACGCCACGGCGACGGCGACGCCCGCCGTGTTTTCTGTTCGCCCGGCTGTCGCCGCGTGTCTGACGATTCCCCGCCCCGCGGCTGGTGGCTGATGATGGCGGTTACCCGGCGTAGACGGGCGCCGTCTGCACGCCTTTTCGTGACCTCTTCAGGGAGCAGGTTGAGGGAAGGTGAGGGAGTCTGGGATGATGATGCCGAAGGGACAGGTGATGATTGCTTCGAAGTTGAATGGATGTGTGTGTCGTCCTGTCTGGTCGTTATGGGGACACATGATGATGGAGGAGCGATTTCGATTAGTGGAAGGAATACGTGTTTTGATGCGATACATGCTGGCGCGGATCCGCAAGGAGGGAAATCCCACCCCCCTAAAATGTTTCAGTAACTATTAATTTTCACTTGTTATAAACTTTCAGCCAAAAAATATTTTCGTATTATCATTAAACCGAATAAAATCGTATCGCCCCATGAGTTGAGTGTAGCCTGCAACATTTTATAAAATCTGTAATATGACATATTCGACGAAAACATTTTGAATTTCCCCTCCCGAAATTCGTTTCTGTATTCGCTTACGATGCATGGAATTACAAAAAGTGTAATGATGATGACACATACATTTAGATTGGTATTTCTGATGAGTATTCTGGCCAGTCAAAATTCTTTAAGACTATAGTTTTCAGATAAGAGGAAAAGAAAGAAAAGAAGAAAATTTAAATACTTCAATTCTTTTACTTGGAAACTGATGGATATCAGTCGTATATATCTCAAGGACTGAAAAGTAACTCCAAGTTTCCGATGCGCATTAAAATAAATCGAAACCAATGGGTTTTAGAAATTGATGGTGCGCGAGTAGTTTTAAAAACTATAACAGGTTACAGAGTTCTAAGAGGTTTGTATCAGTTACAGTAGGATGTTTTACACAGTAAAGACTAATACATGCTGCTACATAGCAATAATATTATTCTTCGTTCGGCACACAGATAAACCCGTATTTACACAAAACGATCCCCTAATATCTTAACAATTACGAGCTCTTAGTTCAAAACCACCACTCCTTGGAATATTTAAACTCGAGGCGACCTCGGGGGCGAAGTTAGGAAACACTTTCTTCTGCAAATTAATTACAACGGCGCTACGACTTTTAAATGTATCTCGCCTTCGTGGCCTCCCTCCCCCCACCCGTTTCAGCCAACCCTTCCTGTTCCGCCCCGCCCCTCCTGGCTTTGCTTCTTGCCTTCCCGCCACGCTCTCCCCGCCTCGAACCGCTCCGCCTGCTCCGCACATCTCGGTCTGCTCCTCTCCACGCTCCTCCCCCCGCACCTCCTCGACCCGTACTGCTCCGCACCGTATTGCTTCGCCACCTGATCTGACCCGCCACATCCGCTCCTCCCCGCCCCCGCCCCATCCGGCTTATCCATCCGCTTCGCTTTGTCCGTTCCATCTATACTGCTCCTTTCTGCTAAGCACTTTACTACTCTGCCCTGCTCCGTCCCTGTCCATTCCGCAACACCCCGCCTTGCCTTGCTTCGCCCCGCCGTGCCACGTCCCCCTCCTCCTCGCCACGCCTCACTTCTTCCCCCCACGTCCCGCGCCTCCCCGCCATGTATCGCGCTTCCCCGAGACGTACCGCTCCTCCCCGCCACGCACCACTCCGCGACGCCTCGTTCCTCCCCGCCATGCCCCGCTCCTTCCTGCCACACGCGCACCTCTCCGCCATGCCCCGCTTCTTCAAGCCAATCCTCGCTCCTCCCTGCCACGCCCACTTTGCCAGGCCACGTCCCGCTCCTCCCCGCCATGTCCGTCTCCTCTCCGTCTCATCTCCACCTTGTGGCGCCTCACTGCGCGCCGCCCCGCCTCTCTCCTCCCCTCCCCGCCTCCCTTCGCTACTCTCCCCTCCCCCAGCGTCCCACCGCGCCCGCTCAGCGCTTATACCGCAGGGGGCGGCGCACAAACAAGGCCTCCTGCGCTTCCAGTCAACATGGCCTCGGCCCAATTTCCTTCATTGTTCTTTCCTCCACGTCGGCGGCGTCTGCCTCTGCGGCCCTTGCGTCTTAATTGACCGCCTCGTCGAGAAGACGACGTTGGCGGCGGCAACGGTAGCGACGGCGGGGGCGGGGGCGCGCGCGGCTTCTGTTTGCTTTGCATTCGTGTGCCTCGCTATTTATTCTTGCCGCTATCTCTCCGGTGCGGCGCTGAAGCGGCGGGGCTCCTGGCGGTGGCTTCGTCATCCTTTCGTTCCGTTCTTGTCTTAATACATTGAATTAGAACCAACCTCGGGGCGCGGTTAATTTCTGCGTCTGCGGTTGGGAGCGTGGCGGCGGCGCGGTGCGGAGCTATCAGAAATGTTATTAAGAACAGCTATTTTCCTACTGCTTCTGTTGCCGAAGTTTGCCGCCGCCGCCGAAAAACTGTGCCAAGAACTCCTCCGCGCCCGGGATGCGCTTGCTGCTGAGTGCGACGTAGTGGTTGGAGGCGGCGCGGCTGCGGAGGCGGGGGCGGGGACGAGGACGGGAGAGTGAAAACGTGCGGGAGTCGGGGAATGAAAGGGAGGGTGATGTGAGAGGGGGAAGGGGAAGCGGAGAGGGAATTAATAACAAGTTCGTATTACACATTCAAGTTTGTTCTACAAGGAAAAGCGCGCCGGTGGTGCCGCCCGCTGTCTGCCGGCGCGCTGGCGTACTCTTCGGGCGACGGGCGTTGGAACACGGCTGGCGGGGTTGGGTGAGGGTGGGGATGAAGGGAGGGGGAGAGGGGATTGAGGGCTTTGTGCCGACGGGCACCGCGCGAGGGCGGCCGGAGGAGTCTTTTGTGCGCGAGCGTGCTTGTAAACGCGCCCGAGGATGCACCCCAGTACTCGGTGTGCTTTTGACAGTTGGGTGATCGATTTCTTGCTGCAGGCGTTTTTGGCTGACTTTGCTCTTTGCTAGGCGGGGAACGCTAGCATTGCGCTAATAAAATACAATGGAGTGTTCCTCAAGGTTTGCTAGAGAAATGGAAGGATTTTGGCTAGTCATTGGGAATGCAGAGGCGATGCTTCGAAATATCTATTATCTACATGTGATCAATAGAACAGTTATGTCTTTGTTAGTTACGAACGAAATGTTACACATTTAGAAACTGAATGGACTATTCAGCTAGCGTGTGTTCCAAATACTTTTGTATTTTTCGTCACAAAACCACAATGTTTTGAAATAATTTTATTACCGTCAATTGGGAAAACTGTACAAAGTGAAGTAAACGTTTACCATTCAAAATTATAGATCCGTGAAGAAACTGGTAACAATGGAAACGTATGAACAGAGTAAACGTCTTAATTTATAATGGACTCTTGAAGATCTACGTTTGTAAACACGTTTTTGTTTATCACCTTTTAGAGTATCTTTGTTTATAATACTTGCAGATTTTTCTACATTACCATTTTTGTTCTGTGTTTACAATTTTTGCTCCGAAACATAAATGGTGGAATTTTGACAGTACGTGCGTGTAAGACACACCGAGATTTCGAAAGGTGCGCTGCGTTAATAGAAATGATTGTCTTTTGATATAACAATAAATTTTCCGGCAATATACTCAACAACAAAGTTGTTTTTATCATTCGAAGCACAAGCTACAAACCCGTTACTACAGGTCTCCCGTACCTCGGCAGTCTCATCCGAATTTCGCGTTGAAATAAATGGATTACATCGCGTTTTGTGATCTCTGCTTGTTAGTTATAGCTGATGGCAACAGAGCGCACCGCTGGGGCGTTGAGGCCGCCTCCACCTCCACCTCCGCCTCCGACGCGGTGAGGGCGGCACCCCTGGAGGGTGACTGCTGCTGGCTGGCTAAATGTAATATAAATGTTGTTACATGCATATGCATAAACTTCGAGTTACAATTATTGGAAATTCTAATGTGCTCTTGATTAATATTTCTTCGCTTTCATTTCCTTGTTTCTGCCGTGTTGTTGTTCGGCTCCCTGCCATATCGAGGGCGTGGGTGCCGCGGGCGGCGAGGGGTCGGAGAGGACGGACGAGGACGGGTGAGGACGTGTAGGATGTGGGGTGAGCCGGTGATTAGTTTTACCCTCCACGTGTCTTTGCGCTGTCTTCGCAGCGTTGCTCACCCCCTTCGTGCGTCGTGGGAACGACTGAGAGTCTGGCTGCACCCCGCTTTGGTTCCCCTCTGGTGCCTGCCGTGACAATCCATAATTTAACCGAGTGCCGCGGTTGAGATAAGACACTAATAGGTCTGCAGCTTGTCATGCGTTTATAATCGTGTTGTCTTCTTACTCGAACGTATGGAAATGTTGGTTAAGTACCTGATACATTGTTCTTTGACGTGTTTTTTGTATAACCAGTATTGAAGTGAGTGGATGCACCACGGAAGATATATATACATGTATATATATATATGTATATATACACATATATATATATATATATATATATATATATATATATATATATATAAGGATACTGGTTTCTATAAATTTTTGCTTTCCTAATCACAAAGCAATGGAAGATCATGGAGAATGCCTGTTGAAATAATGCCTAAAGAATGAATTGGTAAATAAATTATGTCGTAGAAAGATTATGTTCAACGAGAAATTGTTGGATGGATACTTTTTTCTTGAAGACACAAACGGTAAGAATACAGTTAAATTTTACAAGAGCATAACAACTTATCAAACGAATTATCTAAATGCATACGCAGCCACAATGATAAAGATTACCAAAAGTAGAGATTGGTGTATTACTGGTCTAGCAAATTTAATTTTAAACCTACGTTATGCAAACAGGAGCATTTCCGTATTCAAATACGATTGCTGAGACTCATTGTAATTTCTTTTTACTTCCAAAATGTTTATCAAAGAACCTTCTCCGAACGATTGCCAATTCTCATTTGATGAGCAAGTCGGCCTTGCGTCACATATTCAATGGTACACTGTTCTCGTGTATTGATGCAAATGACGGAGTGCGTTATCAGCAAATGAAAGCAATGCCGACAATTCTAGTTTCAAGATAAACTTGCTAATTGACATAAGATATAAGCTTTTGAAAGGAAAAAGTATTCATATCTTTATAAGAAATGAAAATTTCCTAAGTGGTAGTCTTTTGAAAACTTCTGTAAATCTTCTATACATTAATTTGATCATAATACTAAAAGGGGACTGTTTATTTCAAATTCTTTCACGAAATTTGTGATTTTTTTCTTTAAAGGTGTTATTCTCTCTATCGTTTCCCGGTATTGCGCGATATTTTTTATGTCATTCTTTATTAAACTACCCAAACTACTAGAAACGCACGCAATATTCATTCTCCACTTTTTTGTTTTTTTTACTATGCGATTTAAATATCAAACTTTTGGAATGCTTAAATACCGACTTTTTGTAATACATTCTAATTTTGTAGGGTATAAAAAAATATGACTAAAGGTACTGGTGTCCTACGCACTGCACATTTGCCTCTATTTACAAATTAGAGATAATGTTTTCAACTTTATTCTGTGTTGGTACATTTAATTTTCTCTTCGTTTTCTTACCTTGTTAAGATTCGTCCCAGTATACATTGAAGTTGTCTCATTTATTACATTTCCTGACTGTACGCAGCATGAACGTCAAATCCACGTTGCCTCCGACAGCTCGCATATATTTATGACAATTCCTCTCCTCATCTTCGTCTGTAGGCGTTTGCGCCAGCTCCTGCGCAGTTCTCTTGCCCCCGCCACATCACAGTTGCCGTGGCAAACGTCTCTGTTGCCCCCACCGCATCTCCCGCTCACGCGCCCACGCTTGCCACACCGTCACCACTGCCGCAGCCCATCATGCCCTCCTCCACGCACCCGCCGCCCGCCCCGCCCTCCCCACCCCCGCCACCAGCTCCGTCCTCGCCACCCTCCCCGCCCCGCATCCAGTCCCACCACCATCACCCTCTCCGCCCCCGCCGCCCGCCTTGTTACTGCCGCCCTCATTGTCTCTGCCGTCCACCGCCCTCACTGTCGGCGCCGCCCCCACCGCCTACCTTGCCCTCCCTGCTTCCGTCGTCCCCTTGCCCGCCTTGCCCTCGCCGTCCACACTGGCCACCCCACCCCCATCGACCTCATTGTCCGCTGTGCCTCGCCATCCTCACTGCCCGCCCCGCCGCCCTCACTACCCGCCCCGATTCCTAGTCCCCCGTCACCTCTCACCTATTCTACCTTCGCCACAGCCCTCGCGTCGAATGCCATCGCTGCCTCTCCTCCCCGCCGTCCCATCGCCTTCTCCACCCCCGCCCTGCGGTGCGAAGTTAAACACTCCACCGCTCGCAGACGACGGCACCTGCGTGAGTTCGCACCTCCTAATCTTTCCGCCCCTCCGCCCTGCCGCCCCGCCGCGCCTCGCTCCGACCGCTCCTCAGCTGCGGCGGAGGTGGCGGTGGGGGCGGGGAGGGGGCGCTGAGGCGCTTCACAACAACAGAGCCGCCAGCGCCGCCGCCACTCGTGCTAATTGGAATAATCCAGAGGCAATTAATTCCTCGGCCGCCAACCCAGCGCCCTTGCCGCCCCCGCTGCCACCGCCAACGCCCGCCGGGAGCTCGCGACATGCTGACAATATCTGCCTGGCGGCGGCAGAGGTGCCTGCCTGGCTGCGCCAGCCGAGCGCAAGGTGAGGCGCCCCGAGAGTTGTTGTTCCATCGAGGCATCCTACCTTCGGTCTTAGCGCACCGCAGGCTGCAAAGTGCTACTTCCGGGGAATTATTCTGCCATTGCATTGCATTCTGTGTGTGACTAACCTAGTGGCACACGCGCTAGTAAAAGTTATTCGAGCACACCCAGTGATCTCTCAGATGCAGCATTTGAATTTTAGTTTAACACAAACTGACTATTGGCTGTGTCATGCACAAACACTCATTAAACATATGTACTAACTTTGTAACTTTAATACTTTATTGAACCACAATGTTTGTCAATAATAAGAACGAGATGTAGATTGAAAGATTGCATCATTTGTAAAATGTGCAACATGCTCCGGCCTGCTGTGCGCTGTGCTGCATGCGGTTCGATTGAATTATTCTCGTGACGACAGCATAAATCCTATTGGGACAAACAGGAAGTTATGAGATCTAAAAACAATAGAGAGGTATTGAGAACAACGGTGTTCTCAAAAATTACTATGTCGCTCTATCAACAGAACAACAACTCAGTCATCTGAGAGATAGACCACGTGAGCCGCAGAGTTAATATTGTCAAGCCGTTGCGTTTTTCTAATTTTGATATTGCATAGTATTTCTGTTTCGAAAAGAACTGGTCGATTCTATCAAGAATGAAAGATATTTCGTTTATTTTGGGTGGACATTGCGATTTTGTAAAATAAGAATTTGTGTAATAGGCAGAGATTATTTTTATTTGCACAATTATTCTAAATTTACTAAGACGTTTCAATTTATAATTTGACATTTCAGCGCTCTTGAAGACGAGAGAGGAGGCTAAAAGAGGTTTTAAGTTTCATATCTCGTGCCGAGTAAATTCTATATTGAACGATTTTTTTAATTGAATATAATTAATTTAAAGTAAATTTGGATTTAATACTACGTGCATTTAGCTCTGAATTAGAGAAGCGAGTTTTGATCAATATTATCCTGGCAGACATAAAAAAGTAGACTTATCCCATTTCTTATAATTGGTACGTTAAATATTGTATGTTTGTACGTCTCTATTTTATCATATTTCGTCTGTCCTGGATATTGAATATATTTTTATCTTCCTAGTAGTTACAATGGAAAACATTCATGCTCTCTAATATCTGGTAATCAAAATATTGCAGCTTTCTCAATTTTTTCAGTACTCTAATTTTCAGCAAACAAAACGACCCTTAAAGTAATTTATGGCTACGTCTGTACGAGCACGTCCTGTAGTTCAACATAGCAGCGAGTTTTCTTTTGTATCTCTTGCTTCCGAGCTACGTTGCCATGTGCCAGTTCCCAATACGCTGCCACATGCAGCTGCTATCATTTGGCGTTATGTCCAGTTCATTTCACATGACGTCAACGCGACATGTGCACTTCCGTTGCTGCGCTACCGCCACCGCCACCGTCGCCGCCGCCGCCACCGCTGCTGTCTGGCGGCCGCGGCCCGGTGCGTCACGAAATTAAGAGCTAATTCCGTAATGAGTAGCCCTAAATCTGAAGATCTTAGCATCTCGCCGCGTCCAATAAACTGTAGATTTACTTCAAGCTAGCCGTCACGTTAAAAACACCCGCTAATAAATTCATACAGGTCTTTACTCTTTTTAAGGTTTATGGAGAAGTTGCAGTTACGACTGAAGGGGAAAAGTGAATAATAAAATATCTGCAGAAAGGACTTTTAAAACGAAGCGAGATGTGATGTTTTTAAAAAAGCTCAACTGTTAATGTCATTGAATAATTAAATACAGCACTTTGATCGAGTTACTGTCTGAGACACTCGGTCCCTTGCTGCAAGAAAATGAAAGGCGCAGATGTCGGTAGTAAGAAAAGCGAAGCGGTGCCCGCACTGAGCTGGTTAGGGGTGGGGGTGGGGCGGGGTGGGTCGAAACAGGGCGGAGCGAAGCGGGGGTTGGCGTCGGTGTGGAGAAGTAAAGAGCGAGAAAAACACTTGGCAGTCCGAAAGGGCGAACGCTGTTCTCAGAAATATCGGAGGTTGGAACGGTGGAAAGGTGGCGAGTGTAATTGGCCTTTCACGGTAAACACTTAGCGATGGAAATGGCGGCGCTAATGCGAGTTATGAGCGGCAGGTGACTGTAATTGCGGGCGACGCGCGACTTCTGAAAGACGAAGTGCGTCGTTGGCGCGGGTGAACGGAGGGCCAATTCGCGCTCGCCAGGGGTCGGTAGCCGTTGGGTCAGGTTAGGAACACGCCAACCCTTCCAGTCCTTCCCGTGCTAAAAGCATTACGCGCAGAATTCAGTGGTGCACTCGAGCTTTCAGAGCAGAACTGAGCAGAGCTACATGCTGTAATTCAACTTCAATCCGTCATCACTCATCAGCACTGGCCAGATCCGGGCGGGGGACAAAGGCCTAGATTTTTCGTTTACCTTCCTTTATTTGGCAAAACTGATTTAAATATATATGTTCGAATTATCTAATTATTTACATAATGATTTATAAAAGCGCATCTACAGTAATGAATTATATACAATATAATTAAAAATTTGTTTATTATTTAACAAAAATCTATGATGCCCCCTCCTCCCGTCAAATGATCGGATGGATGCGCCCCTACTCATCAGTCAATAGTATTCCGATGTGAAAATTCATTTCAACTGGAAGACGACTTTCTCGAAGACAAGGAATCTATTTAATTCATTAAAAAAGATAACATGATAGCAAATTATAATTAATTAGTTAATTTATTGGCCTAAACATGCCGATAAATAACGGTTTCATGCCTGGAATATCAAAAAGATATGAACACTAAGTATTTTCTATAGTGACTTTTATGAAATGAACTCATTGTGTGTATTGTTTCTGGCTTTAATATTATTTACGTGTAGAGTTACACATTTTCTGTAGCTAAATCACGTTGATGTAACCTTTATTTAAGTAGAAAACGTGTACAATGCTTGAAATGAAAAAGATGATTAATTTATATTCTCTGAAGAATGACATTTCTTCTCTTCATTTTTATTCATACTTCCTTACTGCTATAACATATGTTCTTTCCTATGAATCTGCATATAATATTGGATAATTTGAATTCCTGCATTAACCTATTTATCATTAGGTATCTTTCCTAATAAGACACTTGGTTTTAATCCACATTTTTAAAGAGAATAATTTAGTACCTTTGTATCACTGTGTGAATAATATCAAGTATAAGTGTAGCCCGGAAAATATAAAATAATAAATTATCTGTTACTTTAATTTTTCTTCACAATACATCACCACCTGGCAAATTAGGTATAAAATATTTTGGCTTTTTATGCCATTCACGTCCGTCAATGACACGATTAATTTTCCTCGAGCTTGTGGACTAACAAAGTTGTAAATACGATGCTTTGTACGCATCAAATAATTAAGGAGTTTGGCTCCTTCCACCCCTTGAAAAATATTGATTTCCCAAAATCTGATGAAACGATTTAACGAAGTTTCCTACGCGCTCATGTAACGTACTATTGCATCTTGTATACAGGAAAAAATCTGTAGCTTTATATCCTCAAAATATAAATCTCCCAAGTGCGTCAAACCAAACAAACATTTTTAAATCCAAAAATAAAACGCTTTGGGACATCAGGCCGAATCAGACGCTTGGGTCACCGTTTGTCTACCCGCGCTCCGCTTCGTAAACCCTTTGGGCCGTTGTGAACAGAGATGTACTGGCGGAAACGCTCATGAATCATTGTGTTGACGGCACGGACGTTCTTGAAGATACATTGATGCATGCATGCAACCATGGCGATTGCTTCCTTGATGCATGGGGCGGGAGTGCGCGTGCAACGGTCGCGCTGAGCCAAGAGTGCATCCGCTAAAAGCTTCGCGTAGCATTGAGGTGTCTGAGGGGTGAGGAACGACCCTGCACGTGTTCGCACTAACTGTTCGTCTTGAAGGATTCATTTCTATTTGTGCAATGTCTGTTTGTGATGCAATATTCTCGCGGAGAGTGCAAGTTGCAGTTTTGATGAAGTGCAACGATGAGATGTAATATTTATTTTCGTTTGTTTCAGGTAAGCGTTATGGTTGCTTTTCTGTCACGAAGCCCCAGGGTTGCGTGTAATTTCTTCTGCTTGCCGGGTGTTTTTGCTTTCTTCTGACGTAAGTACGATTCCATAATACTACAGGAGTGTTATCCATGATGCCACTCTAATACGGTAGTGAAACGGTCAAAATCCAAGAGATATTAGGGCATAATAAACGAATATGAAAATCGTGTTATTGGAAATTTTTGTATTCAATTAATCAAAATGATAATTTGTATGTCACAATTGACATGTTACGATACACGAGTGCACTTGTAAAGAGTTGCTAATTTATTTTATTTAATTAAATGGAAAAATATTTTATTCCTTAAACTAGATTAATATGTTAGACTATATTATTTTGTTATTTAAGGTCGCATCAACTTCTAAGTCATTAGCGACCACTATTGGATTTTAACGTATTTATGAGGATGAAACGATATGGTGATAATATGGGGTGAACCCGCGACCCTTCGATCCGAGATCGCTAAGACGATCTCGGCCACCGTACCGGCTTTTTTAATGTTGTTATTGGCTTTAACGTAAGTTCATTCTCAGGTCACATATTACTAAGTGTTTCTGCTTATATATTGCTTACAGACACAAGAAAAATTGTTAGTGTCTTCTCAAAATCTTAAGAGGAGAATAAATTTTCAGCCTCTTCTTAACGTCTTAAATATACGAACATCTTTTAGCCTAAAGTTTTAAATTCACTTAAGTTTCTAAATGTGATAAATGTTTGTTGTTTTTGCGTGATTATTATTATCAGTAGAGATCTGTCCGTCTACTTCCGATTTTTCTATTTATTCTAAAGACAGTTGCTTATTTTTCGCATTGCAAAGCAGTAGAAGGTTATCACAAAAATGTGGATTAAAAAACAGAAGGATTTATGTTATCTAATATTTTCACATCTCGAGGTACAAGTGGCGATATTCCTTTTGCATGAATCTAGTCAAAAAGAGTAAAAAAACTCGTAATACCAAGGATTTCGAATAATCAAAATTCAAATTAAGGGAATTCACGTTATTAGGTTCCGAGTTGTTGAAGTTCGTAATATTAATGTAACTCTACAACACACGTACCATTGTAAAATTATTTATTATTGCCATTTATTACTTCCGGATTGTTTGGCACCACGTCTCACGGCCACCTGCCCAGCGGCGAAACTAAGCGGCCAATTAATTCCCACGAGGGCCACCTCTCCCGCGAACGCCCTCCGGACAGCGGTTCATCATTTCACGCCCGCTGGATATTGATAGCGGGTCGCGCCGCCCCTCCGCCGGCCAGCGGCCTCCGCGGCACGTGACCGCCTTACGCAGCGCCTTTTTCTCCCCTTCATCCCCCCTCCTCCTCCTCCTCCCCCGCCAGCCTCCGCCTTCCCCACGCCCGCAGGTCGAACGTAATATCTCGAGCCACCTGGCCGGGCATGATGGAGGTGCGTGAGAGAAGGGCGGGGAAAACCCCCCTGGGGCCGAACCGCAAGACGCCGACTCAGCAACGCTCCTACTCTCTGTCTTCCTCTCTCGCTCTCTTTTTCTCCTCTCCAGCTCGTCTGCTCTCCTCGCGCCCCGCCCCCCGCCCCCCTTCGCTCTCCCGCACCCCGCGGCCGCTCCGCACCTTTATCCCACCTCGCGAGCGGAGGCGGACGAAAGAAAGAAAAGAAAAAAAAAAGAAAGAACATATTGTGCGTGGTTGGAATTCCCAATGACTTTATTATATTGGGGCGGTTTAAAGGCGAGAGGCCCAATCGAGAAGGCGGGCGGTGAGAAATGCGCCCGGGGCAGGGGAGCTAAGCCACGGGATGAACCGCCGCCTGACGAATTGAGAGGGTGCGGGCGCGCGGGCGGAGGCGTCGGGAGGGAGGGCGGCCCAGGTGGCGCGAGGGCGCGAGATAAGAGGAACTCGTTTCCTCACGGGGGTTGGCGGTGTTCGGTGAGGTACGAGAGGAAAAGTGGACCCTCCGGGATTCTGTGGCGCAGCGGAAGTTGGAAGCAACGGAAGCAGAGTTGGAGTGTGTCGACATGTGCGGGATTGGTTGAGTTTTGAGCCGTCGTGTCGTCAATTGTCGTGATTCTAAGTAAGGGTTGTGGATAGTTGACGACAATGCCGTAAATCAACGAATTCTTTACAAAGTGGATGAATACTATGGCTATCAAAATTCACTTATTTCTTTAATTTATCAAATAAGGGACGGACTAGAGAAAGAATCGGAATGGAAATGTGGCACCAGCCTACGTGTTATTAAGAACAATCCCTCGTACGAGATTGTTGTATTGGACAAGGGCCATTGGAGCTGTGAACCCACCGGAATGTCTGTTTCAGCGGAAGCTCTCTGCCATGCAAGTTCGGTTTGGAGAATTTCGAAATATGCAATGTTTATTGAGTTCTGAGATGTGTTTGTGCCTTACGAGAACCTCAGATATTTTTGTGGATGATAATTTCGAAAAAGAAAAACTCTTACGGAATTTAAATTTAAGATCTCCTCTTCTCTTTATCGAAATTCAAAAAAAAGCAATACAAAGCAAAGTGTAGGCAGAGTCTTGTAACGAAATGTTAAATTCGGCTCTCTGAAGTAGGAAATAAGAGGGTCTTGTCCTCTCATTAAAGATGAAATGTTATGTGATATAGGAGAGGAGAAACTGGGACATAAGAGCATTCTTTAAAGTAAAGGAAGTATGATGTGAGGAAAGGTGTCTCAGGAGAGTTGCGTCATTAGCGAGATTTTTTGAGGATTTTGAGTCATCAGCCATATCCATTTCCTCGATTTATTAGTAGTACTTCAAAAGTTTCGCACCCGACCTACACGTCTTTTCTCTATTAAACCTCAACGGTCATGCCAGCAATAAATTGATTGTTTGAAAAATAATGATTGGGTATTCGTGTGGAAGAATTTTTGTTTATTGATGAATAACTAAACACCAATGACTTTAAATTCTAGCTGTAATTTTGTATTATAATGTTAAAAGTGAAGAAATGAGAGTGAAAAATAATATTTTTGATATATTAATTCGCAATGAGTCAGGGAGGTGGAGCATAGAAGACAATTTTACCGGTCATGCACATTTCGTATGAAGACAACTACAGTAGAGCCAGTAATTTTTCCCACTTATATTTCCCACAGATATTTTGCACTCTTGTTAATTTCTCCATTACGTCACTCACCGCAAACCATCTTTACCCATTCTCATAATTTTTCATTGCATTCTTCTATCACCTATTCCCTCTCATCATGCTTCATTTTCGGTTCCAAGACGCCGCTTCAACCATGTATTAATAACGAGAAACCGAAGGTACGAGTATATCTGCCGAGGCGAAGGCGACGCAGAACATCGGATATAAATAACCGGGGGAGCTCACGGAAGAGTGAAAGGAGAGTCGAGGTATTCCTGGATTAACACGTGCGTGCATATTGACGAGGGCGGGCGGGCGGGCGGGCGGGCGGGCGGGCGGGCCGGTCGGCTGGCTGGCGTTTCGGGCCGACGCGAATGATGGACGCCGAAGCACGGAGCGGTCTGTGAGGCTGTTTGGACGAGACGTCAGGAGAGAGCACCGCATTACGCGCATATGAGTCTCCGAACGTCTCTTCCTGTTGAATGTCGACGTTTCTAGACGTTTACGCCTGGCGCCCGTCGTACTGCCGAGCCCGCTGTGCGTAACAGGTATTTTGGCAGAGGCGCTGTTATTTTCGTGGGTTCGAAGAGGGATCTATAGTTTATATTTGGCGTCAGGTTCCCAGTTTATTTGATATTGGAGTGGTAGAAGTGTTTCGGTTAGTTTTTTATTTCACATTTAAATGATTACACTGGTTTTTGAGGCAACCACAGGTTTTCGTTTAATTAGTAAGAACTCTTCTCATGAGACTCTGAATGACTCAACGACGTTGAATGTTAACGTTCGGCGCCCTGGAACTGTCGGGGCGCTGTACCCATCATGTAGCAGAGAAGATGTTATGTTGATACTTTATATGAAATTTATTAATTGATTTGGATTTCTGACTCGTCTCGTTAAAAATCATAAATACGTTCAAACGAGATGCCGAAACCGTTTGGTTCTGAAATGGAAACGCTAGTGCCTGAAGAACCGAAGATTTCCCGAGAAACCATATCCCTTAGGTAGGGAGGTGGTAATTGTAGTGCTACAATTGTGTGCTCACACTTTTGCCTTCACACCTTAATGTTTTTGGCCACTTTTGGACGAAAAAAGTATCCATTCTATGAATACGTTGTGCCCAATTATTTTTAATATTCAATTATTCACATTTCTGTCTCCTGAAAATTGCATATCACTCTACGTCTTCATTTCCGATCATTTGTTTTCGCGAGCTTTCTATAATCTTCCGCAAAAATTTATTTTCGCCACTTTCTCTTGCTCTTGCGTCTTCAGAGTAACGTACGAGCAATGATTGCCATTGCATTGCCATACTTAATTGTATTTTCAGGTCTTGTCGCATTCTTTGAAAAGTTATTTACAATCTCGTTTATTTTATGAAATCCTAATGATGAACCTAGTCTTACACGAAACAAAAAAATCCATATCCTACCACAAAGCAGCATTGGAGCGGCTTGGTACATAGCGCGTAGCAAAAATATATTTTCGACACACTTTTGCGCTTGCATCTTCAGAGTAACGTAGTGATTGCCATTGCATTGCGATATTTAATTGTATTTTTTGGTCTTGTCTCATTCTTTTAAAATTTATTTACAATCCCGCGTAACCTGAAACCCTAATGAGACTAATCGTGCATGAAACAAATTTTTTTTTAAAAAAATCCATATCCCACCACAAAGCATCACTTGAGCGGCGTGGCACATTGCGCGTAGCGGCCAATCAAGGCTGGAGGCGCAGGCGAGCAGAGCAGCCGATGCTGAGCGGGTCGCTTCTCGCGTGTCAATTAGCCGCTCCGGCCCCGCGCGCGCGATGACGCCACCGCGGGCAATTAGCCCCGACGGGCGCAGCAGTGAGTCATCGCCGCGGCCGCCGCCAGGGCGCAGGCGCATCGGCCGGGGGAGGCGGCCGCGTTATCCAAGTCGGTATATGGGACGTGCATTTCCTCAACAGCGTGGTAAAGAAAGAAGGCTTACGAAATGTTGACACCGGAAATGTTGAAGAAAAAACTGTAGGATGTAAATTTAAGGAGTTGTTGTGGGAAACGTTTCTAATCAACGCGTTTTACAAATTCGATTTTGTGTTTGTTTTCATTTTAAAACTTTTTTTAAGCCTAATATTGTTTTTAGACCGCCACTAGTTAAAGCGGTCTTTCACCGCATGCATAGCGTGCTAAACGTTCAATTTTTAGCTCTAGTGGTAAAAGTGAGACGATGCTCAAATGTTCAGATAATTCTGTGATTGCAACAAAGAAAACAAAATACTTTCGTGTGATCGCATCAAGTTCTACTTGCCTTATTGTACCATCAAGTGATTTGTATACTTAAATAAAAGTAAAATGAAAGTAAGTGTGTCTAAAACACAGTGAATGATGCACGTGGTAAAGTTCTCGTAGGATTGCACCACTCGGTCTGTCGGCCTCGAGTCGCAACCTTCGCTACTTGCAAACTAAACTGTTTTTTTACAACTTGTATCATAAATAAGGAAGGAACGTTCATGTAAATACTTATTTTTATACGAACACGATTCCTGCATTCCATAATATTTTTTAGAGTTTATAAGCCAGTGTGAATGAATTAGAACCATTTTTATTTAACATACTTGTGTAAAAAATACATATTTTTACATCTTTTACTTCTAGCTATGTATTTCATTTGATTTTAACATTTATACTTCGAAACCGAATATTTCAGATGCGAGTTTGCAATGTAAGTTACTGGTATAATCTTTCTTGCAAATCGACGTAATGCTTTTGCGCGTTTGCGACCACCAGACCTTCGCCATGAGTTGAAAAATCTACACCCCACCTGCATCGTAGAAATTGTATACTCTGGAATCAAGGTTGAGCGGATGGAGCAGAAGTAATTTTAATCTCGTGCTTGCTCATCATTCGTGTGGCCATGCGTTAGTCGTTTTGAAAGCATAAAACAAGAGTTTTACGCTTTCAAAACGTTAATTTTGACTTCGGTCGTTCCCTTGTGAGGGGGAGCCTGTTCCCTACCGAGTGGACGCGAGGGCGAAGCGCACATTATCGCAGGAAAGCCGTTCTAGTTGACCGAGATCACCTTGAAGCTCCGTATCGCAGCCTCCCTCGAGAGGAAAACGACCAAAAAGCGCTCGCGATAACCTCGGCGCGTCTATCTGCGGTCACAACGCGTTCATAAAGAACCCGCTTCATTTCACCGGAAGCGGCTGTGCCAAGTGACCTCCTATGCCGTGTTTCTGGAAGCTTCTTCGACCTTTGTTTCTTTGTCGATGATAATTCTCATTCAGCGTCTGTGGAGACGCTCGTTGGTTTGACGTTAGAGTAAAATTCACCTTTACTCGAAAATTACGATTCAGTGGAAACGATTCTTTTCTATTCACAACTATTGTGTTCTGTATTTCAGAACGTCAGTATTTAGTTTGGTACGGCAGCGTATTCGGCAAGAAATAAACCATACAGATTGTTACGAGGACTTAAGCTCTCTTTATTAGCGAAAAATAGAGGTCAGTTCATAATCGACTTGATCCATCTTATATCCAATGTAATAACAGTAAGTACTGAATAACAGTAAGTACATTATTTTAATTTCGAAATCTTCATTTGTATGACTCAATAACATTATAATATGGAATAAACACATTTTCACATAAATATTGATTTCAATAACACGATTGATTTACGCCTGTCATTATTTGAATTGAAAATTAGTGTGATGTGTGGTCACCACTTACTGAGTTCGCGCGTTGTTTCATGTCATTGTATGTTCTTTGCGTGTTGATAGTTAACCTTCCAGCGGGCGCGCGTAAAATGTTCACACCAGCAGACGCGTGTCGTAAATTTTACGACATTCAGTTACTCTTGAAAAAATCAAAGAAATTGTAGAACAATGGAATTTTCTGTCTCATTATAATATCTAAGAATGATATTTACTACCAAAAAACATATCCGTTGATAAACGTTGGTATTTAGTATCAAAAATATCTTGTTCCGATCCAGTATCGTTCTGATGCTCGTCTATATATTCAACATTCGTTTGCTGTCACCGTCACTATCCAATTCATGATCTTCCTCCGATCAGACAGCTCTTGAAGAATATTCTGATTTTCGTTCACATGAATTCTTTATCTGGACATTTTACTGAAAAGTTCGATTAGGCCAAATTATTATACAATATTTTAGCACAAGAGCCGGCGCGCAGCGTTAAGTTTACTCACTATGCACTTATTCCGAATAGAGCGTTACAAAAACTGAATATAGCGTGCAAAAAAGTGGCTGCAGGAATGCATCACTAAAGATACCTGCAAGGAATACCAAGAACGCAGAAGTCTTCGAAAACAATGAGTTGACAGAAAAAAATCTGCTATTGTCGTAAAATTTACGACAGTGCGCCTGCTGGAAGGTTAATATCGTACGCATCTTTCGTTGTAGTTATGGTATTATGGTTATTGCTATGGTTATTGAGCCGAAAATATTGAATCTTCCACCCCCACACTTTAAATATATTAGAAAAGATACTTTTCTAATCGGCAGAGTAAGGGACAGTTTTCGTAGGGTTCGAAATTCCATCCGCACTATCCGATTCAGAAATAAGCTTTATGGGTCCAGCGTCAACATGCTTCGGGGACCAGTTCAGAAGAAGAGTGTCCTTAACACAGAGTTGTGTCGGGCGGAATGGCTTCTCTTGTGAACGCCGGCGCACTGCGCAGTTGCTGGGGCGGGGATTTATGAGCGCTCGTGAAGAGCGGGCTCGTGCCCACTACTTTAGGCGCAGTTGGAGCGGTCAGTTGTTCCGCCCCCGCTCCGCCAGTTTGGAGTTGGACAGTAATCCTGAGGCGCTCCCAATTGCTTCTTTCCCTCGCGAAAACGTTTTGTTCGTATGCTTCAAGAGAGTGTGTGTTATTGTGTGAATTAAAACGGCCGGCCGGCCCCTCGGTTTATGCCAGTTCTGAATCGTAGAAGGGTTGTGAGTTTACTTTATCGAAAATGAGTACAATGTGTAAAGCTAATAAAAGACTATTGAAACAACATAAGAGATAAAAATTTAAACGCGGGTAATATTTTTTGTTTCATTTTCAAAGAATCTACGTAGCGTTGCTTTATACCCGACGTTATCGCGTCTATTTGCCTGCAAATGCACACAAAGTTTCGTAGTCACGTGGCTCTAGTGTACTGCAGCCTGCATTATGTTATTGTTCTTCAATGAATGTAAATGAATGTCATTAGCTGCTGGAATAATAAAGTTGCGACTGAGGAATACCTTATTTTGTTGTTTCCTTAGTTGTTGATTTTAGCCATTTAGATGTTACCTTTTCCTTACTGTTAATGTGATTAGTCACCTGATAGTCGTAAGCTTATGTATCTGGTTACAATGATCTGGCATCAAAAAACAACACAGTAATAAAGCATTCCATGTTTCCATTGAACATTTAAAGTTTAATTTTGTCTTCAAAGTTCTTTATAAGTTTTTGTACTACAATGCTTAAGCACTGATAATTAAAGTCTGACATGTTCTTTAAGAAACGAAATAGTTGGGTTTGAGCCCTAAACAGTAACGTATTGTTTTGTTGTGTTTGTTGTTTGTTTATTTTACTTTGACAGATTTTAATAAAAGCAGTCAGTATTATATGGTCAGTAAATATTATTGTGAATTATGTGACATGTGTGATGTCAAGATACTCAATCTGAGCATTACGCAACAGCATGTCACTCTTCCCACAATGCATCAGGAGAGTCTTTAAAATGTTGTCGTCGGTTAAAAAGGTTTGGAACCACTGACAAAAATTAAAGACGTTTTCAAAAAGCACGTTTTAAGGATGCACCAGTGAAAATAAGTGCGGTACAAGTTCACGAGGTTATGAGGGAGGCGTACTAAATTAGGGAACACTTTAATGACCACTTCTGAAATTACGGTTTACGAGTCGTAAAGTGCTGGACACATTGTATACGCGCATTTTATTGGCCAGAAGCTACTTTTTTTTTTTGGAACAGCACACACGTTGCCTCTGGTAAGGTCTTCGGCTTGTCTAAACACTGTCCCGAGAGACCTCGAAGTCAACAAGTCGACGGTATCGCTTTCAGAATGACCTCATCGGCTGTAAGAAGTCCGAACTGGTCCATCTGGATCTGACCGTAGGCTTGTGGCCGAAAACTATCCAGACGCGGTTCTTCATTAGTGCGCTGGGCGAATCATCGCATACCTCCCGTCTTATTCAAGCGAGCGCTCCCATTTCTTTCCTTCATTTCCAGCGACACAGTGCCTCCATTCCTTCCGCAAATTTAACCGTTTCGGGAGCAAAAACTTTGTAACTGTGAACTGTTGAATTCATTGTGGCCTAGATAAATCCCTTAACTTGCATCATTATGCCATGCATCTTTTTTAAACGGAGAAGGGGCTATGAGTATCAAATATATAATTATTGTTTCTGTTCAGTGCTTGTTGATATGATTCTTGGAAAACCTTGCGGTCTGACAATAATTGATTGTTTTATTTCCATGAAAGAATGCAAAGCAGAAATAATATACAGGATGACGGTTGCGCTGTTTCTCAAAACTCGTGGATTAAGTTTTTGGTTGTGACAGATCGTGCATTACGTTAAGGCATACTACCCTTCAGGTTATGTTTCAGATGAATATTATTTTTCAGAAATTCTTTTCATTCCAGTTCTTACTATAAGGTGTACTCGCGAAATCTGGTATATACTGTAGGAGACGTTATTGCATGATGTAGTATCAATTTGTGCCTGATCGTTTGCGCATATTCCCTCCCAGATCTTCACAAACAACCAGCTTCAGACTTCCAAATTCACTTCCTAACCGCTCCGCCCACTCGTCATCCACACGTGTGACGACTCGTGGTCACCCTCTCCATCACCACCCACATCCTCGCTGCACCCGCACCCATCCACGCCGTCCGGCTTCGCCCTGCCCGTCGCGTTGGGTGGCGCTGTCAGTCCGGCGTCGTTAGGCCCGTGACGTCATCAGCGTTCCCCGCGCTCCCGCTCGCCCGCCCGCCTGGCTGACGGACGCAAAAAGACGCGCGCCAACGCGAATTAAAAACGGTTTATTTTATGTTTGCGCGCGCGTCCGTCCGTCCACGCCGCCATTGCCGCCGTCGCGGCTTCGTCTGCTCTTCAGCCACTCGCTCGCTCGTCCGCTCGCCCGCTGGCTGATGGGCTGGTTGGCCCACTCGGCTGTTCCGATAGCTACGTGTACTCATCACCCGCAAGCGCACCTACCCACTCACTGGCTCACCCGTTCACTGGCTCACCCGTTCACTTGCTTCTCCGTTCGCCGTTTCACGCATTCACCCTCTCACTTTCTCATCCACCCACCATCTCACCCTCTTATCCAATTACCCTCTGACTTACCCTCTCATTCACTTACCCTGTCATCTACTTACCCTGTCATCCACTTACCCTCTCATCCACCTAACCTCTCATCCACTTACCCTCTCATCCACTTACCCTCTCATCCACTTACCCTCTCATCCACTTACCCTCTCATCCACTTACCTTCTCATCCACTTACCTTCTCACCCACTTAACCTTTCATCCACTTACCTTCTCATCTAATTATCTTCTCATCCACTAACCTTCTCTCTTGCTCAACCGCACATCGCTCTCTCACCCGACTGCTCGCTGTGTTAAACGACAATAACAACACAGAACAAGTAGGATTGATGTGAGCCCTTGAAGGTGGCGCCCCATGGTGTAGTGGCCAGACCGCCCATGTTCTACGATTGGCTCCTATGTCACAATCCAGGTCGATCCATGTGAAATTGAGACAGACAAAGTATATGCGCTAATTTTATTCGTAGGGCTCCCGTTTTTCCCGCCCTCCATTTCACCTTCAAATTGAAAACACTTTTGCTTTTCGTTGAGAAAGAAATTTGAGCTTTCTACTTGGCCAAAGTTCGTAACATTTGCTTTAAATGAATGTCGATGCGCTCCAGATGTGTTAAACGCGTTATATTATAAACCGGTTTATATCATACTCGCTAAATTTTAATACAACATTACAATTAATAGAATTAACACTTATCTGCCGTTATTTGGTCGTTACATAATTTGTTTTTATTCAAGAAGGTCTTTGTCTAACGCGAGCAAACGCGTGTGAGCTAGTTTGGGAAGCGAAGATGGCTAGTTTTTAAGTTCGAAGATTGAAGGACTTTAAGTGCAAAGATTAGTGAATGTATGTAAATGTAATGTCCAGCAATTCTTGGAAACACGCGCCCCTTCACAAAAAAACAGCGGTTGTAATTATTGTACGTGATGCATTACATTTTTTAAATTTAGATGAATGGCTGCATTTCCCGCTATAGCTTACTACAACATACATGTTACTATCTTGGTGAGTATAAAGCAGTTCAATCAATACTTCAATTACATTGAAGCAATTGCATTAATTGTAATTACATTGATGCAATTAACAATTGAATTAAGTAATTGTTAATAGCAACCACTATGCACAAATGTCTTCACAGTGAATACTGATATTATTATTCCAGAATTCGAAAATCCCCCTCTTTTCATTAGTCTAAGGGTAAAGTCAGTACTTTCTTTCAAGTAAACGACATGAAACAGTATTTTGGGAAAGTTTCTATTTTCCTTATAATGTAAACTTTCTTTTCTGTTATGACTTTTCTTCAGCTCTCTTTTTGTGTGCAATTGCAAGGATTCAGCTAGTTAATAATAATTTCATAAAGGTTTCTAAAACATGGCTAAGAGATATTGAATATGAATTTGAGAGATATGATTATGATGTGATGTGATGTGAGATGTGAATGTGAATTTGATAGTAGTGATTGAGGTTGTTGTGTGAAGTAGTATGTAATATGTACAAAATGAAGCACATGAACTCATGGCAGCCCTCGCAAAGTTGTGCACTCCAACGAGTAGAAAGCCGTTGCAGATCGAGGTGACGAAGTGCTTTCGAGAGCAAGTACAAGCCGCGCACGCGAGGCCTCGCGTTGCTCATCCCCGCCACGTGCGCTGGTCGCAGCGCGTTTGTCGACTGACGTCACCATCTCCAGTGCGCAGTTCGGGCTGCAGATTTTGCGAGAAACATCCTCTTGCTCCACCTTTGCAGCGATCCGCGACTTATCTTCCTCCAGCTCCCGTATGTGCTCTCCCAAACTTTTGCAAACTATGGAAAAGGGAAGAGAGCTAGTTGAAGACTGGAAGGATGACGAAAATGAGTCGATAACTGATTTAAAACATGCACGAGTATTTCAACTATACTTCAGTGAATCGTTTCTTATTGTAATAGACATATGCTCACAGATGGAATTCTCTTTCTTTTCTCTTTAGACTTTTTTCGTGTTTCTATTTGTTTTTCTTGTTATATTTTCTGTATTCCTTGTTTTTCTTCTTACATTTTCTCTATGTTATGTATTTAGACCATATGCTTCTCTTTCTTTTTCATCTCTCTTCTCCTCCACTACTTCCTTCTCTACTTCCTCCTTCCTCTTCATCATCCTTCCTCTCCTTCACACTCCTCTGTCCATGTTCTTCTCTGTATAACGTCTGGCCTTTACGTGTTTCGTGCCTGTCAACTTCTGACTAGAAATACTTTGTTTATTTCTTATCAATACGCATATTTTAATCATTATTGTTTCTCAAGCAATAAAGCGCACGGAGATTCAAAGCGTCCCAGTGCCCTTCTTTGCATAAATTTCAAGGCGTTCTTTCTGAATTCTTACGCATAAATCAAATCAGATCTGTAATAATGTACACTTTAAATTGGACTCGAAGAGCATTTCTAATAACTGTCATAATTCTCATTAATTTCGTAATTCGCTTTATTTTACACTATTCGCTTTATTTTACATTACTGATGACTTCTTGTTAGACTTAACAGGACAATTGACATTCTGACCAATCATGACTACGTTATGTTGTCATCTTTCCTTCTCGTTTTTCTCTTCCTGGTCTTCCTCTGCTTCCCTCATTCTTTCTTTCCTCCACCCCCCTTTACCAGTTCCATAATCGCCTCCATCTCTGTCTCTACCCCCTTTGCCAGTCCCACAATCGCCTCCATCTCTATCTCTACCCCCTTTGTCAATTCCACAATCGCCTCCATCTCTGTCTCTACCTCCTTTGCCAGTTCCACAATCGCCTCTATCTCTACCTCCACCTCCTTTTCCAGTTCCACAATCGCCTCCATCTCTACCTCCACCCCTTTTGTCAGTCCCGCAATCGCCTCCATCTCTATCTCTACCCCCTTTACCAATTCCACAATCGCCTTCATCTCTACCTCCTCCGCCGCCACCACCGCGTCCACTTCACCTCCTGCCCCACCTCCATTGCCAGCAGCATGGCCGCTTTCGCCTGCGCAGTCGACTGGGGGCGCGCGAGTGACACGTATAAATAGTGGGCCGGATGACATAGTTCGGGCGCGAACAGAAATACATTTACTGGGCTTTTGAAGTCTGTCATTAAATTAATGTGGAAACGCGCTCTTGGACTCGGCCGGGCTCTGTGTGGCGCAACGCCGAGTATCTGCCCGTGGACCCGGCCGCCAAGGATAATTCAAGTACCCTGGGAGGAGGACGGAGATGCGTATCGTATTCGTGCGGGGTGGTCCGGCGAAGTAGAATGAGGTCATAGTCCAGTGGGGACGGTTGAAATTACTAGTGCGCCGGACGAAATCAAATTATTTTAAATGTCTCGATGTCGTGATCGCATTTTTCGTTAGGGATCGCTTCTTTTAATTTCTGATTAACTCATCAGAAGCTTGAAATACATATCTTATGTGAATGAGTTTAAATCAGCAACGGTCATTTTAGTCACTACGTTTTCGTTATATGTCAATCAAAATTCTTTGTCTTTGAGAGCTATCTTTCTTACCTCGTGCTTATGACTATGGTTTTTAATAGTGTCTTCCATAACAAAAAGTAATGGTTTTATAAGTTTAAATAATTTATTTTGATATTTTTATGTCAAATATTTACCGATATTGCGAGTTGATATTGATAATACAAATTATTTAACATTTACTCATACGCAAGTTTTCTATATTTTTAAGAGATTTTTGAAAGATAATGCTTTTTTTATTCAAACATAATTTCCTGTTCCAATTCTTCTTATGTCATCCAGATTGCCTGCATAATGCACGAAAAATATAAGTGAATGGCGTCTTTTGCAACTTATTTACCAACAAGAAACAGGTTAAACCTGTTTTCTCGAACCTGTGGGTATAAGTTAAAATTCTCAGCATATTAATCCGGAGAGATCTGCTTTATTCAATTTTCTGTTTTTCTGCTTTCCTCTTTAATGTACCTTAACATATATTTAGCATTTTGGAACTCTTTGCACAATATTACGGAAGGTGATATTAGTCTGAAGAGCAGGACAAAACAGGTATTTTCTTGTCTGATCAAAAAACATTACATACAGTTTTCAATACTGTTGTCGGTATTTTTCAATAGAATCGTAAATTCGATAGACATTTAGTTCTGCAGTCCACATAAGTTTGTGCATTCACAAATGCGTAAACCAAACCGACCGCCTTCTTTCTCAACGATAATCCCAGCCCTCGCGCATGCAATACTAACAATACCATCCGGCGTGCGAGCAAACAGAGCGACTACAGCGGAAGAGGGAAGTGAGTGCCACCGACACGACGCTGTCCGTCGGCGTCGCCTCCCGCTTTTAATGATGATGATAATTTCAGATGAACGCCAGCAGGCAAGCAGGCATCGAGGCGCCGCCACTGCTGTCGCCCCAGTCAATTCCCTCCGTCACTGTACCCACCGCCCTTGCTGCCTCCGCCGCCTGCGCCGCCTACGCAGCATCCACCTCCGAGTTGGTGCTGCCACCACCTCAGCCTCTACCGGGTGTCCCTCCTTTTGCATCGACGCCACTATCCCCTCCTCCCGTCCCCCGCCGCCATTTCCGTTTCATCGACTTTGCAACCACCACCGCCATCTCCCCGCCGCCGACGCTACAACAATGGATACTTCTGTCTCTCAGATACATTCGCATCTTCCTCAGATTCCATCTACTGATGTTACTGCAGTGCCCTTGAAAGGTCTCTAGGGTTCGACTTCCGTCAGTTGCAGGAATTTCGACACTAGCGAGATAGGTCGAGTTTAGCTTCTATCTGAAGGAGAATTCTAGCGGCCGGCTGCTCTGATTGGTAGTTTTCCGTAGTTTCTCCGATCTATAGTAGGCTAATGCCGGAGTAATACCCTAATAAACGGGCCACGACCTGCGCGCGATATTTCCTTTCCCTTCCTTGTCCTACCTCACCTTCCTACTTACACTTACATGCTCTACCCTACGACACATGCCAGGAGACCAGACGGGAGTTTAGAGCTCGCCCCGACTGGGGAGGTGTCCCGCTGGTGGGAGATATATGGTTGGGGAAAATTCGGCTAGCCGCTGGTAGGTCGGCGCCGTATTTCACCATCGATCGCAGTAGGATCACCGCCGCCTCACGAGGGGGGAAATATATACTACACTTACGGGACTAATGACCATAGATGACGACCCCGTAATCACTAGTAATCAATCAATCAATCAATCAAACAAGTTCTCAGATTCCACCACCGGCGCCGCTGCCATCACCCCCACTGCCAGCGCGTACGCTTCCTCTTCCACTGGCTCCATCGTTGCCGCCGCCGTCCCCACCTCCGCCCCCGCAGATGACTCCGCTTCCACCGCCGCCGTCGCCGCAGCCTCCGACACCGCCGCCGCTTGTTTTTCAGGCGTCGCGTGAAGTCAGGCGTGACGCGTCTCGCATTCCTGTCGCCAGGCGGCGTCTGTGTCGCGTGACAGACTGTGTATGCGTTTGGTGGTTTCTCGCGCGAGGAATGCGTGGAGAAAAAAAAGCTGTTGTGCGGTTTCCTTGACAAATTACTTGTTCGGGATTTATTGTGATGAGATAAATGCTCGTTTTTCGTAGTTGGGTAGATTTGCATGTATGCTGACCGAATGTTCATAGAGCACTTTTTTCGGGATGATTCAGATAGTTATATCCTCTATTTCCTAGTGATTGAAATTCTGTCTTGTTGACGATAATACAGTCTAAATGCTAAGAAAGAAGATGAATGGATAAGAAATGAGTGATGATGAGGAGACCTTCAGAACTATTTTGAATTTTCTGAGGGTTTTATCTTCAAGTGATTTAATATAAGTATGGTGTTAGATGGTCATTGAAATAGTGAAGTTGGCAAAACAGCGATTACTTTTTGCGGAATAATACTTATCCATAAGATAAAAGAATTTCTAATTCGTTTTTTATTATAAGATTAATGAATAGGATATTCCGAGAAATAGTGCCATTTCTACATATCAATAAGAACAGTGCAATTTATTTTTAGGATTCTGCTTATTAATTCACATTTTATGCTTTGACTTTCTTTTTGCATATCTTTTCAAGCACTGTTCATAGTTACCAAAAATAGCGTTCAGAAATACCATCCAGAATGTTCAGACAGACCCCACACACACACATACACACACACACACACACACAAATGTCCAGAATGTTGCTCTCAACCTTCAACTTTTTGATTTTATCATGTTCTTTTTCAGACACTGTCGTAAATCTCGCAGGAATCCTTTCTGCTCATTTAACCGATTTAGCCATTGTTAATTAAAATTTTATTAAAAAGACATTTTCTTTTCATAATTAAAACCGTACTTATTCCGGATAACATTTTGATCAAAGTTGACGTTTTGTAATCACTCAAATATCCTTAACCGAAATCTCAAACGTTCACAGAAACCTGACCTTCTCGACCTTCAAGTTTCCGCGAACTCTTCTCCAAACTCTGTCCCAAATCTCGCACGCACGTCGCGCTCTCGGCTCTCTTTTTGCAAGGCGGGGCAGCCCTACTCGCGGGAACGCGCTCTTTCGGCGACCTACAATTTTTTTTCTTCTTTTTTTTTTCTCTCTTTCTCTCGCTCTCCGGCCTCTCCTCTCCTTTCGCCCTTGCACCCGCACGTCGTCGCCTGTGCACATGTTAAATTGAGCTGAAAAATAAAGGATTTAATTTCAATTGACAGACGAGCCACATGGCCGTGCTGTCTCCAGTTTTTCCGAGCCGGGGACGCCCGCCAACGTGGCTTACTGTCGTCTGCCTCCATATGGCCAGTGGGTGGCGGTCAGCTGTGCGTTAAAGGGCTCGAGGGCTGAGTAATTCGGCGTTGCGACGGGTGAGAAGAGATGTTCCGTATGGTGGCGATTAGTTGCGGTGGGTGTCGTGGGTGGTTGGTTGGCCGGGTGACGAAATGAACAGAGGGGATGTGGTGGTGATATGTGGTTGGAGTATGGGTGCATTCTGTGTGGCTACCACTGAGGAAGATCGAATGACACGCCTATTATTATTATTATTATTATTATTATTATTATTATTATTATTATTATTATTATTATTTCACAGTTCTGTCTCTGGATAAAATCTCAGGATTGAGGTAACCGTACGGGCTCTTGCCAAGTAACGGCCCTTTTCGATGTCGAAGCAGGATCACATGTATTAGGCATGAGTAATACTATTGTTGAGGAATAAAATCTAATGAAAGTAATGGGACAAAAATAGATACAAAGGATTGAAACGTTCAGTATATATTTTATTTTGCAGTACATAAGTAATGTGATTTTTATATTTAAATTTCCGAAATTTTTCAAATAGGCCTTTAAATCGACAACTCAAACATCACATGATCCGAAAGCATTTTATGTATTCACAATGTTGAGGTGTTTGGGTGTTATTTTAAAACTTTGGAATACGTTTGATTGTGTTGATTGATGCCCATGGAAGTAAATTAGCTTTAAAAAATGTCCATTGAAACTCTTCATACCTAAACCACTCTTATCCAGAACTATGTTGTCTTCCCCTTATATGACACAGAGTTTTTAACAGTAATTGAATATTAATTAAATTAAATACAAAGGTGACTAATATTCTTTCACTATTTCCTTACTTTTCACACACACACATACTACACACACGTAGGCCTACTCTTCTGTTTCACAATCAAATGTCTCGAAAAAGTTGTAATTAACTTTTTCAAGGAAAAAAGAGAAATATATTCGTTTTTCAATTACTTTCCTCAACATCATTTCAATCTTATTAGTTCATGATGTATAACGATTTTATCTTCATCATTCACACTCACCCCCCAGATTTTCTAATTTGTTCCGGATGTGAACTCCTCTGCCTGTTCCACATATCCTCGCGAGTCCCAGCAGGGTCCTCTTCGGACGAGTGTGACTAATTGGCGCCTCGTGGGCGGCTGCATGCAGGGGCAGCCCGCGGCGGGCTCCTGGCGGGCGGGCGGGTGGGCAAGCCAAGCCGGCGCCAAATGCAATTAGCCAAACTGCGGCGCGCGCAAGACGCGGCTCTTAACACGCGCGTGCTCTGTCTGCACGGGCGTGCGTCCGCGCCCGCGCTCGGGCCGCACGCTTCGCTGCCTCAATTTCCTCGCGAGTGGCGGAGCGCTGGCTGCTCGCGGCGGAGGAGGTTGCTCTGCCGTCCCCGTCGACGTTGCCGTTGCGCGGAGTTAACTTGTCGCCTCCTCCGGTACCGGTGAGATTTCGCCGGTGTTGTCGTCGTTGTTGTTGACGTCGTCGTTGTCTTTGTTGTTGACGTCGTCGTTGTTGATGTTGTCGTTGTTGTTGTCGTCGTCGTTGTTGTTGTCATCGTTGTTGTTGACATCGTCGTTGTCGTTGTTGACGTCGTCGTTGTCGTCGTTGTTGTTGACGTCGTCGTTGTCGTCGTCGTCGTTGTCATCGTTGTCGTAGCTGTCGTCGTTGTTGTAGTTGTCTTATTTGTCGTCGTCGTCGTTGCCGTCTTTGCAATTGAAGGAGTCTGGGCAACACAGTGACATGTGATCATCCTCACTTTTACAGTATTTGTGAGAGAAAGATGAAAATTAATTTTTGTGAATACAAATGTTGTTTTTTTCATTTTGTGTATACTCTTCCTCGACTTTCTACGTACATTGAACATGTCTGTGCGAAGTTTGGGTCATACAGTTTGTTTTCTGGGAAATGTTAGATCTGTATTTCACTTGTGTGAAATGAAGTTTGCCAATAAGTTGCCCTGTCTCCAATTATCTCCGTTAATGTCATTGTCGCAGTCTTCATCGTTTCTATTGTCGCCGACGTTTTTATTGTTGTTGTCGTTCATATTATCGGTGTCATACTCTCTTCCTTTACCGCAATCTAAATGTCTTTGCCGCTATCCTAGTCGATCTTACTGTCGACGTTCCCCTTCTTCACATTTTTGTTGTCGTTGTCACTGACATAATTGTTACCACTGTGGCTGCCGTAAGGACGACAATCGTATTTGTTTTCATTCTTTTTATTGTTGTTTCCATTGTGAAACCACCTTTGAATTGTTGTCGACGTCGGAATCGTGGTAATTTATGTAGTTGTCGTCGTGGTGGTCGACGTTATCATTATTACTTACGAACGTCCTGTACAAATATCCATGCTCTACAATACACGTCTTATACCCACCTTCTTTACGGGGTTGTCTCGACCGTATTCTCTCCCTCCACTCCATTCTTCGGTAAATTCCCATGTTCATTGTTTTTAGTGTCCTGTCATTTCCGCGTCATTTCCCACAAACATGACATAAATATGTACCGCCCTTGCTGCTGGTACCTTGGCCGTCTCTGTAGCTATTTATTTTCTTTGTATACCTCTCTGTTTCATTACTCAGTGCCTATTTATTCTTATTACATTTTGTTCCGTTTCTCTCTCAAATTGGTTCTATCATTCTGTGTTATTTATTTACTTTTGAATTTTGTTATTCCGTTTATGTTTGTGCTCTCTTACCCTCCCACGTTTTCTGTTTTCCGCGTTCCTCGAATTTTAACTTAGTTTCCATTCATTGCTTTTCTCAGAACAGTGTTGTAGTAATATTGCAGGTATTCATTATTTTGGTTAACTTTTGACCGATCTCCGATTTTCTGTATTCATTTCGCTTGTAAAATCTATGAAACAGAAATGTATCCTAAGCGTAATTCATCTGCTTCCTATTTTCTCTCGTCCTCTCCCTATTCTCTTCCCCGTCACGTGTATACTACAATTCTCTTCTGATTTATTATTCTATTTTCTGATCTTTTCTCTTTTGCAAAACCATAAAGTCTCGTACCATTTCTTTCCTCTATGCATCTACAACAACTAATTCTTCACCACCGCCCCCGCCACTGCAGCAGCCCGTCCTCGGCCACACAGCCAGAGTGCTCTTCTGCTTCCTCCCCGCCGCCCTCGCTACCGCCTCCGCCGCCGCGCCGCCCAGACCGAGGACACGCGGGCGGCGGTAGACTTCAGAAACATGAAATTAAACTCGACTCGCCTGCCACAGCCTCGGTACACATAATTCACATCGTGCCGCGCACAACACATTTGTGTGTTGTCCTGCCAACGCTTTCCCTACCGCCGTCTCCTCTCCTCCCCTCCCCCGCCCCGCGTCCTCCCAAGCAGTCCTCACGCCTCCGCCCTTCGCCGCCCTCGCTTCCCTTCGTGGTGTCCGCGTCGTCGCAGCCAGCCCTTCCTCGCGCAGCCCCGGAGGAAAATTATTTCTCCCTCCGTGAAGATGCTAAGTGCAGTGCACCGCAGAAACAGCTAACTTTTCGCGACGAGTTGCTTAGCGTTTTTTGGGAGGACGGCCGGCCGCCCGCCCGCCCGCTCGCCTCAGACACTCCTAAGAAACGCGGCGCCTCGCCGTGAGTTTCTGGTGCGCCCTCCTCAGCGTCGCCGGGCGGGGACGGCCCGGGCGGGATCTTTTTCTGACAATCGTCGCGTGAAATATGAAACGGGGTGCTGTGCGTGTTTAGTACCCTGTGTTATTCTTTCCGAGCGCTCTGGTTACGTGTGCCGTCTGGGATGCTTTGCAGTGTTTGGGGGCAATGACCGGAAAGACTAATTTATTTTACGTTTCCTAATTATATAGGAAGAAATGACTCTCCCACGGTAGGTTTTATGAAGTAAAGGTTTGTTTGTTTGTGCTGGGTTATTTTCGAGTGTTGACGAAAGGAAATGGCACGGGAAGCGTTTATTGCGTTCTGTTGATGTGGGCGGACAGAACACTTCAGATTAATTAAACACTTCCCTCTTATGTTTGTGAAAGTTTGTTAAGGATTCACTACATTCGAAAGTTGTATGAGAAAGAAGAATAAAAATTGTCTTGATAGTGTTAAGTTTTTCTTACTTTTACAAAACGTGTCTGTTGTAAACCAGAAGTGTTTTTCAAAAATTATAGTCTTCCTCTTACAAACTGGGAAAGCATTTTGGAGTTGAATTCCACTCCACTAGCGTAGTTTTAGAAACAAAGAAGAATTATGGGATAGTGACGACGCCGTTACTAATTTTGGTAATATTTTTCTACGCCAGGTTTTCAGGTTCAGAATATTTCTTCAAACTCAGTTATTTTGTAATTCAGATTTCTCTTGTTTAGCTTATGTAAACTCTTTATCTTTGTAATTTTCTCTGAAATATTTTTGCGAAGGGTGAGCACCTTCTCTACCTTTATCACCGTCCCCGAGAGTAAGCTGTTATGTTCTGCATGTTCATTGTAATGTTTCCCTCAAATGAAGAGAAGGCGCCTCTTGCACCTTCAAGCACTCCTTTCACTGCTTCCATCATCACCTGGATCTCCTCCCTCACCCCCACCGCTAAAACCTATCCCCATCCCCTCCCTGGCTTCATCCTCTCGTCTGGCTGCCTCTTCCATTACCTCCGTTCCTGAAACCCGTCGCCACCGCCACCCCACTCTCCTTTGCCGACTCCGCCAGCTCAGGGGGCCGCCTACCAGCCGACTGCGAGGAAGTTGGGCGCCTGCACTCGCGAACAAACAACCTAATTTCAAATGTAGCTCCCCCTCCCCTCTCTCTCAACCCACTCAACCCACCTTTCCCCACGCGCCCCTCTCCCGTCCGCCCGTCCCTCTTCTCTTCTCTTCCTCCAGCCCAGCCGACGCTTGCGGCGGTGTGTTATTATGATGTGGATGTTTTATGTACTACGCAGCCGCGCGGCTGGAGGTGCGCCCCGCGAGCTCCTCGGAGGGTGGCGAAAGCAGCTCTCTTAAGTAAGCAACTTGTCACGACGTCTGTACACTCGCGAGCAAAACCTCGACCTTGTCTCGCGGCACCTGGGGGAGCCCTCCGCGCCGACCGCCGGTGCCCTACCCCCGTTGAATTAAGCGTACTACCTCCGCTTTTGGGCGTTCAAGGGATTATTTTCGTTGAATTAGAAGCGCGGGGTCGCGAAAGGGTGCATTGTAATTTCACCCCCTTTGGCATTCAGCGTCTGTCGCCCTGGGCCGCGGGCGTCGTGGGATCTTGGCATTCCGCGAATACGAATTAACTTCGCGTGCGTTCGTTTTGGCGGGTAATGAACCCGATGGGGGCTTTATGGCTGGTGTTTGTTTGAATGGGCGTCGAAGTGGTTGTAGAATAATAATAGCATTTGTGGCAGAGTTGTCGCTTGTTGCGGAATGTTGAAGGGATGGGTTAATTCATACTCTTGAAATATATTTTCCAAATATATTACCCACAAGGGTACAAGTATTTTAAGATATGAATCCAGTCAAAAAGTACCGTAAATTGAATTAAAAATGTATCGCAAAGCCAATGATAAATAATTAAACAAAGCAATTTGTTTTAATAGTCTGATGTGAAGGGGGTAGAATTTCATTCCATTAGTGTATCAAGTTTAAAAATAAAAATATTTATTGATCAAGACGTTTGTACCTTCGGCATCCAAAATTCAATAAAAAGTTGACATTTTTTTATTTATTTTACAATTTTCCAGCAATAATCACGAGAAATAAGAATGATTTTTCAGTAACAAATAAATATAATATTTTGGATAAATCTAATATCTATCTAATATCTAGCTCTAGGTTGGAAGAGTTCCACGTCCGAAAAGTACTATCTAAAATCATCCAAAATTAATATTTAACTTATTTTCGGTGTGTCTGTGCTCAGTTGTCATAGTCTGCACCTTCATAGCAGTCAATCTTCATTCCAAACAACCTGTCCTTGTCGATTGCGAATATTTTTCTTTACCTCAGAGGCCATTGATACCCAAAAATTGTTAGTCCCCATCGTCATTTTCCCGCACTTACGCTGGCGTGTATTTTTACTGAGTCCCTTTTTTGTCACCCTCGTATGCGCTCCGCCTCGGGTGGGAAAAGCTCTCCTGAAAACTTACATTTCGGTTACGAGCAATATCATTAAATTCATATTAATGGAAGGCCCGGCTGGGAATTCTTGTTTTAGGCTACCAATGCTTATGATGCCAAGCACCTTCACTAGTTCGTCGCCGGTGCTGAGTATTTCTCCACCGACATCGCGTTCTCCAACTCGTGGGGCGTTGACACTCGAAGAGTTGAGGCTGTATGTGCCCATCGTAATTCTCCCGCTCTTGTATCGGCGTTGCGAGACGACGCAAGGGGCATCTTGGGTGGGGGTGAAGGGAGAGGAGCACTGGGAAAAGTTTCGTTCGAGAGGCGTACTGAGTTAGACACCGCTAAAATAATATTAAAACTTCGTGTTATTGAATGTGTAAACTACACATTTATTAAAGTTATAAGTGCTCCAAAAATGTTAAAATTGAAGGTGTTATAATACTATTAAATAATTTTATTTATATAATACGATTAAATAATACTATATAATAATATATTTTACTATTAATAATTATAAATAATATTGTATATTATATTACAAAAAATGTAATATAATATAATGATATTAACCGCAAAATAGCAATGGTAAAATCACTCTAACTTCCTACTGAAAAGAAAGAAACTCCTGCCCTATTTGGGATGCCACTTACAAGCAATTTTTTTTGTCTACAGTACCTTGTGTACATCTCTGCATTTTTGCTGCTCTGTTCTACAGTATGATCTATAAATGCAGACAACCTATCCTCGTCCGTGAAGTCCTCAGGAGTAAAGTATTCAGGGATAGGGTTGAGGCTGGGAGTGTTCATCGTCTTTTGCCCGCACTTGTACCGGCACGGCGCAGCGGGCGTCTTCCAGAGAAGCGCGCGGGGTCGCGGGGGAGATGTGCTGGGGGGGGGGCGCCGGGGGCTGCAAGGTGCGCGGAAGGTGGGTGGGACGCAGCCTCCCGCGCTTTGCGGGCAATTTAATTATAATTAGGAGCGAGTTCGCTTTGAAACGGAGCTTGATGAGAGTAAATAAAACCGAGGGCCCACCTGCCGCCCGGAAGCAAAGGAGGACTACTCCGCGGGAGGACAGTGCGACAGCGCGCCGGAGAGGCGGTGAGAACTTGGAGTGAAGTTCTGTTCAATCAGAGCTGTGTAATGGAAGCAGTGTCTGTTACCGCCACTCGCTCGAACACGTGCGACTTTTTTCTTCTACTTTCCGATACATTCAGGATCATATTAAAGAGTACAGAATTGCAAAAATATGCGTATAATTAATCTCCCTTTCCATGTACGCATCTAAAAAAGTTCATGTCATATTTTTGTTTTAAACCTGCGTTGTAAAATGTTGAAGCAATTTGTATTTTGTGGCTGCCCTTTGTTAATTAACTACCTTAAAAGCTTGATAAGTAGTACTTATTTCGGATCAGGTCACTCCCACGTCTTTGGATCTCTCTGTGTCCCGCCCATTTCGATACATTATGTTCCAACCCCTTTCTCATTGTATCTTTGTATTCTTCAGTCTTGTATTGTCAAGATGCCCTTCGTCAACTTACTACCTTAAAATCTGTGGTCGGCACTTTCAGATCAATGAGAATTTAGTGTTCCCGGGAGTAATACTTTGGGTCTGAGTTCGGCGAGTAATACCAAGTAGGTATTACATCATCTCCGGCCGATTTATAAGTTTGCTTACGGGGTTTTCTTTCTTCAGGTATCTTCCCAATGGGGCATTGCCTTGTAGGAAAAAATATTACGCTCGCGACGGATTTCCCAGTAAGGGTGGTAGTGTTGGGCATGTAAATGGGTGTGTGAGGGAAGAGAAAGGGACAAAGATGTTGAAGGCAAGGTCGCGCGGGGTCGGGTTTGTCAGGTTCTACTCCGACTTTCGCCTACTACTGATTGGAAAAACGACGGAAATGACCGATTGGAGCTCTGCAGTTCCTCTGATCGCGAGGTCCTATATTCGAGTCCCGGCGGTGGCAAGATTTTCGACTTGCTTGTCAGCTAGGTTGAATTCAGTCCCTATCTGGAGGAGTATTCTAGCAGCTGGCTGCTCTGATCGGTAGTTTTCCATGGTTTCTCCGATCAACACCAGGCGAATGCCGGAGCACTACCCTAACAAACAGGCCTTGGACGGCGCGCGATTTTTCGTGCCTTTTCCTTGTCCTATCCTTTTCTCTTACGCACACAATAACATGCACTACGCACTACACTAACAAATGCCGAGAGACTGGTCGGGAGCTTGGAGCTTGTCCTGGCTGGGCGGCTCCCCTCTGGGGGGAGATACACGGTCGGGGAAACCCCGTAAGCCGACGGTAGGTCGGCGCCCGATGTCGCCATGAAGTGGGGGATGACCACCGCCATCTCCCGAGAAAAACACGCACTACACTTACGGGACTAATGACCCTAGTTGGAATCACTAACAATCAATCAAACCGATCAGAACTAAGGATTCTCTTTCAGACGACGGCTCGATTTAACGTAGTTCTGCAGCTGTCGTCGAGACTCAAACCCCAGGGTCGCCCGCTTCGAGTATGTGCTGCGTCAACAGTAGTCACTGAGCCATCTCCGCTCGGCTCTCTTTCGGATTTGGCCCCACTGTTCATCGCCGGAACACAGTCGTCTGCGCGCGGCTTATTACAAAGCGCCGACAGAGACAGGTGCAACTTGTGCCGCTGAGGGAGCGAGCACGGGGGCGGGGCGGGGCGGGGCGGAGCGGCGTGGCGCCGGCTGTGGAGGCGTCGGAGCTCGAGATGTGGGTAGAGAGTCGCAGAGGTGGAAACGCCCCGCAGGAGACGAGCTCATTTTGGATGGAGTCGCCTCGTGGATGAACAACCAAATGCTCAGAGGCGGAATGAGGGATTAGTGTGTTAAGAGTTGCGATTATTACTAATTTCCAATGCGCGCAGAAATTGAAAGAAAACTATGCAGACTCCAGTCATTTTGGTGTGTGTGATTTTCATAGAAACCCAGGAAGTCGGAGCGTATATATAAGCAATGGAACAGTTTCGATTTTCATTGAAAAAATGCAAAACAACGATTTATTATATATTGTCGCATTGCACGTGCCGATTGAATTCTCTTAGTTCTCACTGCTTACGAGACCGATGTCGTTTGACAGCAAGGCTCCAAGGAAGGGACACCTGCTATTTGACATTTGTAATTTTAGTGTTGCGTTATGGAACAGCAATTATGTGGTGCATTTGCCATGTAAAGAATTGTTGAACTTAATGTTAGAGAATACATACTGCTACGTTATTGTAGTATTCATGAACATTGTTTTTGTTAAAATATTTAATTTATTACTGATTTTTTTGTTGTTCTCGAGAAGTGTGCGTGCTACTTTTTGGAAAACAATTTTGTGTGGCTTGAATCAGCAGCATTAATTATATTAACCATAATTATATTAATCATCATTATATCAACGGATTAATAATGGAAAACTATTGAAGGGATAAATCGAACCCTGTACATATTCCAACAATAAAAGAAAATCATAAAATCACAACTCCACTACAACTACTCACGCAACTGCTTATTCTTTGAAGAGATAGCTTCATTACAATTTTCAACTGCTCTGAAAGAAGTGTTACAGGAATACTGAAATAGCCTTACCGAGGTACGACTAGCAATTATGTAAGTAATTAAGTTGTGTTTGCAAGCTTGAGGGAAAGTTTATTTCTTAAAATAAGTGGCTGTACAGGGGTGGCAGAAAAGGAAAACAGCTTTAGATGAATATTCCGAAGGTAAATACAGTGTAGATAATAAAGTGTATTTTAGAAGTGTAACTTATCTAAAATTTGGGAATCAAACCGAAAGGAAACTACTCGTAGGAGATGGGTTGGAAATTACGGAAGGAAATTAAACCGAAAGGAAATTACGAAAGGAAAGTTAATAATAATAATAATAATAATAATAATAATAATAATAATAATAATAATAATTATGTATACACAATATTATATACTATTTGTATATATTTGTCACCTGTATTAACTTCTTTCTTTTCGAAATATATCGTAATAAAATTTGACATTATATTCATAATAGTGAACACAGAAGAGTAATGGCAATGAGTTTCAAGTTTTTGTGACACGTGGAAGTTACGTCGAAACAACTGAAGCAACTCAACCGTACGGTATCGGGGGCTGTGCGCAAAGTCCTCGGGTCGTCTAGACAGGGTTGGCGCCACTGTGGCGCCTGAGCTGTGCCCGCAAGAGGTAGGGGAGGAGCTTCTCATAAATGTAAATTAGCTTAGTTTTCTTCCGGCATTTGTTGCCAGAAATATTTGGAATTTGCCGCGAACTTTTGCGGCGAAATAGAAAATTTATGATTTCTCTTTGGGAGTATTCTCGTTCCTCACTTCCGGCCTGAAGTACTTCTTGGAATTTCTTTACACTCTGCTGAATTCTTAATGAGTGGTGTGAAAATTCTGCTTTTCTAGAGGCGTACCGTATGCTGCGTGGCTTGTCGCAGAGTTTTGTTTTGGCGGTTGTAAATATGCATTTGTGTCTCTGTTTTAAGCTTTATAGAATTCCGAGACCATGTGTAACGTAACGTCGCAATAGATATATTTTACTATTGTGTTTAATGAATGTGAGGTGGTGTGAAAACCAATCATGTTTTAATTCGCCAGTTGGTATTGTGGAATAATTCATTTATATTTATTTAATGATAAACATATTTCATTTGTTAGCTCCTGGTGGCGTGAATATTTTCGCATCAATGAAATTGGAAACCAACCCAATAAAACAATATAGTGGCTAGTATGCGACAAGCTCGATATGCGCAACGACTGTAAGGTCCCTTGTGAATATGAATTGTTCTGGTATATTCGAATAGACGGGATGTATCGAATCTCCTGCTAGTTTCTCAGAAATACATCTTCTGTTGACGTTCTCTTTAAAATTATTGTAGTCTATAATTATTAAAAAGGTGGATAAGGAGGTTTTCTTACCTGAATAGGTATCAACAAAATCCTGGTAAAATTCTTGTAAATATTCATAAAACCTAAACATTGGATCAACGAATTCAATTCAATAAAATTCGAAAATAATGATATCATATTGAACTTCGTATCTTTTGAAGTAAATTACTATACGAAAAATTAGTATAATTGCGTTTTAAAGGGATAATACATTTCTATATAGTATGAAGAAATTACCTCGTTGCATCCTCCGTAATACTCGTATATTTAGATAAGTGAAACAAAAATAATTCCTTTGTCGTCGTCTCCTTTATTAATGCATCTGAAAAATATTTGCAGGTATCAGCATAGTAGATACTCTATCTCGTACTCAATGGATACCCCCACGTCATCTCCTTTCCTACTCATTATTCACAATCATTTACCTCCTCTTTCTTCTTCTTCTTCTTCTTCTTCTTCTTCTTCTTCTTCTTCTTATTCCTTTTCCTTCTAGTGCCTGATGAAATGTAACAAGCGTACCATAGGTAATGTTTTCTAGACCAAAGAGCACAAAAAGATCTTAATTTTCTTTTGTGGATCGACATACCTCGACTACACCAACATGCATTATAGAACGACGTTAACCACAGAAGAGTTCACACGCTGTGTGAACTTTCTTCTCTAGGGCGGTGCAATCCCCCGACCCGACCCCACCCCAGGACTCCCGGGCGCAGCTGATCGAATCTCGCGGAGGCCTTGACCCCCGGCGAAGACGCACGACCGCCGCGGGAGAGAAAGACTGCCTCGCGGCGGGGAAGAGGTGTCCGGGAAAACTACGGGGGCGTCGGAGCGCAGGCGGGGACAGCGTCGGGGGAGGGAGGGGCGGTTCTCGCACGTAGCGCGCCGTGTAATTGTCTTTTTCCCCTGCGCGCAAACAAGAGAGCAGCGCGCGCCGCCGCCGCCGCCGCCGCGGTGGAGGCCGGTGCCGTGTGCGGCGTAAAAATGTGGTGAGGGGGCGGGGCCGGTGGTGGGGGTGGAGGCGGGGGTGGCGGAGGCTGCGCGGGCGGCGGGGGCGGCAGCCAGGGCGGCGTGTGCGGCGGCGGCGGCGGCGGAGTTGCCCGGAGCGGTTCAGGCTAATTAGTGAGGTGGAAACGCAAACACGTGTCGTCCCGTAGCTCTTTTCTCTTCGACGCTCCTCCCCCGCCCTCCGTGCCGTTTCCTGGGTTGCCGTCTCCACGTGGTCGTCGCCCTCGCTGTGCTCGCGGTCAACCTGGCATTGTCTGCGTTCACCGCCCTTGCCGTAGCTCCCTTCGCCGCGTGCTTCATCTCTGAGGGGCTTGTGACAACTCTCGTAATCTCGCTGCTGTTTCCATATCTTTCTGCGTTACTGGAATCTCACCCGCCCACTTCCAACGTTTCCATCATTTTCCACCAAGTCAATGTGGTTTCTATTTGGTTATTGGTGCGACGTTTTTGTTGGTCGTCACTTCTCTTGCATTTTTAATGTCAATCTTGCCACACCTGCCACAGTACTTTTGTACTAATCATACCTCTTGAAGTTTTATCTTCTTTCTCTTTTACTTTTGTCGCTACAGCTCTGTTCTTCATTCTCTCTTTACTTTGTATACTTCTCCCCGATGCCCAACTTTTACGTTAGTGCTACTCTTTCTTGCTTCAAGTGGTCGTCACTTCATTCAGCTATCTCGACTATATGTTCGTTACGACTCCTGACGTCCCTGCCTCTACTATACCTCTATTTTCCTCCCTTCCGCGTTCACCATAACATTCTTGGAATCATTTCTCCACCCCTGCAACTTCAACTTCATTAGCCATTGTGGGGCCATCTACCTGAACTGACATTGTTCTGGTTATTTCTTCATTCACCGTCTCTACTTCTGAATCCGTCTCCAGATTTACATCTGCCGCCACCGCAACCGCGCCACCGCCTCCACTACCACAGCCACAGTCACAGCTACCACCACCACCACCACTGCTACCACCGCCACCTCCACCTTCGCCTCCGCCACCGCCGCCTTCACCACCACCACCACCACCGCCGCCGCAACATCCGCCACCACCATATCCTTCTCTGCCACCACCACTTCTACCTCCGCCTCCACCCTCACCACCGCCACCGCCAGCACCGCCACCTCGTTGCTGCTCTTTTCTCCGCCCCGCTGGGGTGAATAAATCATCCCCCAGCGCAGGTTTTATTTAAGCCCTTCTTTGTAATTATGAGCTGCAAGAATTTGTCCCCGCGTTATCTTGCGAGCGCCCTCTCCGCTTGCGGTGCTGCGGCCGCGCCAAGGGCCGGCCTGCGCGGCGCCTCACGGCGCGGCACGGCTTCATAAAGTCACCTTAATTTGCTTAAGCAGCGTCCGACACGGCGGGCCCGCGCCCTGCCCAGAATGCTAACTCGCACATTGGCGTGTTGTTTTTTGGATTTAACCCGCGATTTCGCCTCGAGCCTGAGGGCCCTGCAGGTGGGGAGTGAGGGGAGAGGAGGTGTAAAGTACACGCGCTGTTCAAGTGCAATAACATGTTTCTGTAATGAGTCTCCGAAGTTTTTTGTGGGGGTTGTTAACTGGGGTAGAGTATTTGCTCCAGGACTTCCGTTGATGAAGTGGGAGTTGTGTGAAATAATTTCGTATCTCGAAAAGGTCTAAATTACCTTTTTGTACTCAGGTCACAAGTTACTTACAATAATTAAATAAGTTTTTACAGTGTGTGGTTTAGAAATAATTATTAGAATTTCATTTGTAATAATGTGCAAGATTCTCGTAGTTATTCTTACGCATTACTGTGTGTGTGGCTTACAAATAATTATTAGTATTTCATTGGTAATAATGTGCAAGATTTTGGCATTTATTCTTACGCAAAAAAATTGCTTTACCTCATTTCGCCATCATGTAACTTAAAACTAAGATGTAATTAAAATAATTCTGTAGTTAATAAAACCAAATATACCCGAATGACATACAAATTTTATGAATTCTCTTAAAGAGTCTGTATACCGTCTGTGAACTGTATACTGTTGTGACATGTCCTTCGAATGAATGAACTTTGCAAATAATCAACATTAATTTAACGTTCTGCAAATATTTGAATTTTTTCTTTCTTCAGGAAATAAAGTACATTTAAGTGTGATGTTTCTACCGACGAAATAGAAAATTTATAGGGCACAATAATTTTATAGGACAATTGTTCGATCGGGGTTTTCGTTTTCCACAGCCGGCAATGAAAAATACTTAAAGTTCAAACTATCAAAAGAGAAACATAATACTTGGAAGTCGTGAAAGAGATTAATACTATGCTCTAATCTGAAAATGGATACCCACACAAATAGTACCTCATTATCTAACAATTCTCTGTAATCGTGCCCGAAATATTGGCCTACTCATTTGGTGGGCACAACTCCTCGCGTCTTTTGGGGGCTATGAAGCATTGACGATCTAAAACGATTTTTCAATTTATCAGAATATCAGAAGTTAACACTGCATGAAACCAATTTCTCTATAAAATTACTATCTTGGTAAGTCACTGGTGGATCCGGGGGGGGGGACATGCCACCCCCGAAAAGAGCCTAGAGTTTTCGTTTACCTTCCTTTATTTGTCAAAATTGATTTAAATATTTATGTATGTTCGAATTATTTAATTATTTAAACAAATCTATTATAAAGTATCATATCTACATTACATAAATAATATACAATATAATAAAAATGTTTATTATTGAACAAAAATATACGATGCCCCTTTCCCCAAATGGTCGGCGGGATCCCCCTCAGTGTGAAGTGCCTTTGCTCTACAGCTCCGCAGCAGAAGCACGGCCGCTCGCAACAGTACGCCGCCGCCGCCGCCTCGCGCGTGTCATCGGCCTACGACCGACGCCAGTGCCACGTTGGCAGCGCGCGTGGCGAGCGGGCGGGCGGGCGGGCGAGCGCCTCGGCGGCGGCGGCGGCGGCGGCGCCTGGCGTCGCGGCGCCCCGCCCTTATCAGACGGCGCCGGTCGGCCCGTGACGCGTCTCCCCTCCCCTACAGCGACGCGGCGCCCTACTCCCTGGGTGCCCGCGCGCGCCACGCAGCCGGCGGCGGCGGCGGCGGAGGCGGCGGCGCGCGCCCGGAGAGCACTGGCGCGCCACACGGCGGGAGGCTGCGGAACTGCCAGGGCGCCCGCCGCCGCCACTGGGGGGCAGTTGAGGAAACGCGGTGTTGTGGGGGATGGCGCTAGCGCGTTGCTGCTTATTTTTGTTTCTTTCTTCAGAGAATGTAATGTATGTCGATATCAATTGTTGGGAGGTGCCGTTGTGATTGTGGAATGTGCAGTGGGAAGAAGGAATTATACATATTTATGAAACACATTAAAATGCATCGACCGATACGACTACGGTTTTGTAGTTATGGGATACATTTTCTTCCCAATTGAATTTACGCGAAGAAACTAAATTTATACCCGTGGTAACTATTTTTCATTATCTTGGCTTTATATATTGGGATGTTTTGAAAGAAATGTACTTCGAGATGATGTGAGAAATATACTTCGACTGAATTTTCAACGCCCCCTTGTTTACGTGCAAGTAGTAGAGTTAAGAATTTTAAGATTGTACTTCATTTGAAACCATTGTAACGATCATATTTTGTTGTTATTGTCAGTTATATAGTGCGAAATAACGCTTTCCATCTTGAATAATTATGAACAAAACAGACCATTTGCAGCTTAAATTATTCCACATGTATCTGAAAAGTTTTGTCTTATTTAATTGCAAATATTAAAAAAAATACGTGTTACATGCTTCTCCATTGTTAACGTGAAGTTTGAATATTATTTTACTAACCGAAATTTTCAGATAGGTAATATTGAATTAATTCCTTCGCTCCCTTCCCCTTCCGCGCTCCCACCCCTAGCCCTTCCAAGGGCCGGAGCCACCTCTCGCGATCTCTAGTCGCCGGAGCTCGAACCCTGAGCGCGTAAGACTCCCGCCAGAGGCGCGGGCCTCCGTCGGGGCGCGCGTGCGGGTCTTGGAAGGCGGTGGCGCCGGCGGCGGCGGCGGCGGCAGCGGCGGCCGGGGCGAGGGCGGCGGGGGTGTAACCCCGCTCACGGCCGGCAGATGGCGCGGTGGCCGCCCCCGGCGACGGCGGCGGCGGCGGCGCGAACGCGCGCGCGCATCGAGCGAGGACGGTGTGGGGGCGGGAGGGGGCGGGGAGGGGTGTGGCCCGCGCCCGCGGAACGTCGGGCATCGACGCGCACCCGCCGCCCGCCCAGGTTGGTTCCTCCGGGCCCCGCCCCCCACTGCTACCCCCGCCCGCATCCCCCTGCTCACCACACGCCGCCATTCCGTCGTCCCCGCCCCGCCCAGCCTTGCGTAGTACTCGTCCGCCCACCGTGGAAGTTATTGACGCGGAAAGTAGTTGTTGCGAGAGCCGTAAAGTGCGGGCGAGAAGTGGGAGGTGGAGAAGGAGGTGGCGGCGATGGTGGAGGGGAGGGGTAGAAGAAACAGAGAAGAGGGAAGTGGAGGTGGCGGGGGCGCGGTAGAGACGGAATAGGAGGTAACGTCAGTGATTAATGCAGCTTTTGGAGCAAAGGCGATATCGAATGTGACGGCGTCGCCAATCGGAAGTGCACTAGGGATGCGAATTCGATGTTGATGTTTTCAAAATATGGATATTTTTATAAAATCATCGATATTTTTAACATTGATTTTTAAGCCGATGTTTTTTTTTAACATCGATGGTTTGTGGTTGTTGTTTTTACATTCTGAATGAAGAAAATTCCATAATACAATTCTATAATATTAATTTTCAAATGTTTATAAGTTGAATATTCTTAGGCCCAGAGTGAGGAAGAGTGAAAAATAAATTAAAATATCGAGTTTTCTCTTGTGAAGTGTACTTGATTTTTGAATTTTCGAATCAGATGACCCAAGTTTCGTTAATTGCGATGATGATTTTTTAAACCATTTTGCCAGTTAAATCTCAATTTAAAATATTAATAATCGGGACCACTTTCAAATTAAATTTCCCCTGCGTGAACTTGAATGGTTACTGTTCAGATTTTTGCTAACTCTGTTGCTTAATAACACCGATGGTTTGGGTCGATGGTTTATTAACATCGATGTTGTAAATTTTAAGCTTCGATATTCAGAAACATCTAGGGTTTGTTGGTAATGCCGCATCGCTAATATGCACCTGAGAAGTTGGAAGAGTAAGTAGAAAGGGCAGAGGTGACGGAATCGGAATTGTCTGAGACGAAATGCGAGGGCGGCGGGATAGTGAAATTGGTAGCGAGGCAGAAACGGTATTATAGATGGAGGCAGTGGTTTATTTAGCAAAGACGGTACGAAAAATTGACGCGACGGCAGTCGGAAAGAGCTTCAGAGAAGAGGAAAAAAACGGGTAGATGCGACAGCGGAGAGGGGTGGTATCGAAATTGTATGGGGCGATGGATCGAATATATCAGGACAGAGAAATTGCTAGCATGGCAGGAAGAGGGTAGGGTTCATTCATTGCCATCCATCGCAGGTGAGGGACAACCATAAATGAGTTAGCATCAGGGTTGAAGGCGGTTGCTTGGGTGGAGATGATGGAGGTTTGGAAGTGTCACGGAGTGTAGAAGATGGCAGTTGCAAGGTGGCAGTGCCATCCGGATGCGTGCGGGAGTGCCATCTGGACGTGGTGGTGGAGATTGATGCAGAAGGGGAGGCGCAGGTAATGGCATTTTCTCTGATGTGGGGAGAAGAGATGGCGAGAGCCTCGGCGTCCGCGGCAGCCGTGGATTTACGGAGATCACAAAGAAGTAGACAACAGTGAGTAATTAGGAGAAAATAATCGATTGATTACATGATTATTTCTTGTTTCCGGGCGTGTCAACTGGTATGGTCACTAGTCCCGTAAGTGTGGTACTTGCTTTAATCACGAGGAATGGCGGACTTCTGTCTCCCCTGTCCCACTGAATGGCGAGATCCAACGCCGACCTACAAGTCGGCTTGCCGGTATTTTGCTATTCCAGATATCTCCCACCAAAGGGGCAGTTCCGTCCGTGACAAATTCTAATTTCCTGTCTGGTCTCCCGTCAATGGTTGTAGTGTAGTGTCTGTAAGTGTAAGTGTGCGTAAATAAGGGACAAGAATAGGAGAAGAAAGAAGGTAAGATGGGGCGCAGTCTGTGGTCCATTTGTTGCTTTACTGTTCCGACATTCGCGAGGTATTAATTGGAGATTCCAAAGAAAACTATCGATTAGAGAAGCCTGCCGCAAGAATTCTCCTCCAGACTGCGGTTGAATTCGATCTACCTAACTAGCTAATGTCGAAAATTCTGCCACCATAGAGACTCGAACCGTATGATATTTCAGTCAGAGGCACTGGAGTGGCGTAGTCGGAGGGAAAAGGAGAGGTTGCAAGGGTGGTGGTGGTGGTGGTGGTGGTGGGAGTTGTGCCAGAAATGCGCGGAGGAATGAGATGTCGGAGACGGTATATCGGTGTATCACCGACTATATCGGTGGCGATGTCGGTGGCGATGTCTGTGACGATGTCTGTGACGATGTATGTGACGATGTCTGACGTCCGTGACGATGTCTGTGACGATGTCTGTGACGATGTCTGTGAAGATGTCTGTGACGATGTATATGATGATGTATATGACGATGTATATGACTGATGTATGTGACGGTGTCTGTGATGATGCCGATGACGATGTCGGGAACGTGGTCAAAGCATTGGAGAAAGTAGAGGACGCGATGGCGAGCATTGTAACGGAATTGTGCTGAGAAGCGAGATGTCGGAGAGGCTGCTGCAGAGGTTTCGGAGACGCTGCTGGAGAGGGTGTCAGCGAGGGTGAAGGAGTGGTTGTGGGAGAGGGTGAAGGTGACGGTGACTGTGACGGTGAAGGTGAAGGTGACGATGTCGGAAAAAGTGTCGGTGTTGGAATCGCAGAATTGCAGAAAGCGGTGGGTGCGCTGGTTTGCGAGCGAGCAGAGGCAGAACAGGCGGGCGAGGAATCATCTTCGGCGTGCCGGAATCGTTCGTCGTTTTAGATTTATCGCGAGAGATGGCTGTCTGCGTTGAGGGAGGTTTCGCGTTGATCTTCACGTGCGAATGCGCGCTCGCTGCTGCCATATGGAGTATCGCGATGCGCAGCTTCAAATGCGAGTGTGCATTTGTGAATCGTAAAAATACTTCGGACGGAAGTGCGTCTGGTCGTTTGAATATCAACCTTTGATGTAAACTCTCGAGATGGGTAAGACCTGCTGAGTATATGCGAGAGATTTTAGAGGTGGTTGTTATGCAATGATGGCGGTGCATTTAAATCTGCTCTTCCCCGTATTTGAAATACAGATCAGGAGAATTGAGTTTCGAAAGTATTAATTTGTTATTATGCGGCTTTGAATGAACCCTACAATTTGAAACGTTTAATTATTTTAATACCCATGAATTACTTCATAGTCATTTATATATATATATATATATATATATATATATATATATATATATTCGTAATCGATCTCTAAATTGTTGTTAAAAAACACAGAGTAAGATTTTGAATAATGACATTTCGGAACTGATGGGACAGAGAAAATGATAGAACATTTTGTCTGAAGCAACCTTCCGACTTAATGAATCATTCAACATAATGAATCATTTGAATTAATTAATCTTTTAGTTTAAAAAATAGTTTGACTTACCGAATATTTCGGCTAAGAGATCGTTGTGCAGAATGTTACTTAGATCGATGTTCGAGAGACATCACAACCTCCTGACTACGTGAGAGGAGTCAGCTGTTAAAAATAACGCTCAACACAGCGGTGAAAGCGACAATGCTACTTCCTCTAGATGTGCCGGTGTGTGAGATGTAGGATACCAGCAGTTTGGGAAGTAGGACACGGTTATGCCTTTGTTCCGAATGGGGTCATGCAGTTTTTTAGTGACTCTCGATCTGATGAGGCTGATTTGTCTTCTTATGGTTTGTTTGGGAATGCATTCCCTAAATTTGAATTTACCCATCGACCTGCATCGCCCAAAATATTGTGAGAGGAAGGTTAAAGTCAATGAAGAGCTTCAATTTATTAGGGAGTTATTTCACGACATAGTGCGTAGCAATCGACTGTAATCTCGATCTTTTGCGCTTGCGCAGATGCACAAAAGTGATGCGAAATTTGAACTGCGCATCCGCAGAAGATCGATACTGCTGTCAATTGCTTTAACGCTTTGAGATGCAAAAACTTCCTATGTAGGAATTCCAGTTATTGGATTGGAATTACATCGTCCATTTCGCCATCCCTCTGCCTTGGAAGAGACACGCACTCGCCTCATCGGGGCCCCGCAGGCGTTTCGTCTTCCTCGACGAGCATCGCGTGACGAAACGGGAGAGGTCAGGTGCCCCAGGGAGGGTCACACCTGCCCCCGCCCTGCCACTCGCTCCTCGCCCCACTCCTCCTCGTCCTCGTCGTCGTCTCCGCGCGCACTTGAGCCATGGCGTCATCACCCGCCTGCGACATCTGCCTGCCTCCGTGCCGCCGCCGCCGCCGCCGCCCGGGGACGTACACAAACCGCCGTCGCTGCCGCCGCGTCCCGACCACGTAAGCGGAGACAGCTGTTGAAAACATCGCTCGTCGCGACGGTGCTGCTTCCTCGGGATGTGAGGGTGCAGCGCGTAGAGGATGCCAGTTTGGTGAGGGAAATGGGACACGGAAAGGTGATGCTTTTGTTCCGAGTGGGGTCATATTGTTTGTTAATGACGCGATCTGATAAGGCTTTCTTTCGCCTTGCTGGTTAGTTTTGCGAATACATTCCTTCAATGTAATTTTACCCTATGGACCTGCATCACCTGAAAAAAATACTCCTTTCCACCATCCGGACATGAAACTTAGGCGAAAGGTTGCAGAATCCAAATTATTTTTATGGCACTATCTCAAACTTTTTCGTATTGTCGTGAGGAAAAATTTTAATCTAGAAAAAGAAGAAAATTGGGTTTTATGTTGTCGGATGTATTGAAAGACATTTTTTATTGAGTTCAATGTTTGCGCTTACGTCTTAGGCTAGGTCTGATAAATAAAATATTTCCGTTCAATCTACTTAGAATGACAGAAGGTGGGCCGCTTCTGACATTTTGAAAGTTCCGCACGTCAGAAGCCCCTAGAATTCATGCAGAGTGAAATGAAATATTTTTGGAAGCGTTTCAACAAACTAGTACTTCTTAGTACTATTTGTTCTTAATTAGTGCTTGAAACAGATATTAGAACCTTTGGTATTCCATTTCACGATTTCATTATTTTATTTTTCACTCAGAAAACTGAAACACAATATGTCGATTCAAAATTTCACGACATTCATTCTTCAGTGACATTTTGTCGGGAAATGAAACTCACGTTTATGCACTTTGTTGCTTGTCATACTATCATATACTTCTGTGTCAGCTACATTCACGATAAATCTGTAGACTCCGTACGCTGGCGACGCAGACCAAAATAGCCCGCAGGTCCTGCCGGGCGCCTCCCAGCGCGCCATCCAGCGCCGGCCGGTGTGGGCCGATGACGGGCAGCCGGCTGCGGGGCCCTTGGCGGACGCTATCATGCGCGGCCTCCGCCGATCGGTCAGCGGTCAAGCGGCGGCGGCGCGGCCGCGCATTGGGGCCGATTGGTTTGTTGAGCCGCGACCTCGCACCGACGTCACCGGCGAGGCGCCGATGTCTCCGCGAGGCAGATGCCGCGGCGACGGGCCTAGCCAGAGCGGAGGCTTCGTGCGGCATAAGCACTTCGACCTCAGGAAGGTCGCAGAATGGCGATCGAAACTTTGGCACCTGTGCCTAGGACAGGTCTCCCGGACAGCCAAGAATAGTTACGAACCTAGCAGGGTGCGGTGGCTGGTACCTAGCAGTGACGAGGCCCCTGGGTTCTGTTATCCGATGTAGAGTACATTAGTGTTCAATTACTTTGTATAATATATTTGTTTATAAAAAGATTAACACACTAATAAAAAAGCAATTGAATTGTGTAAATTAAATACTTTTTATTTCTGTGTTTTTGTGTGTACAAATATATTAATTTATTTTGTAAATATGAGTAGTAAACAATTTACGTGTTTCTAGAGTGTTTGTATGTTTCTGAAATGCATGTTTCCATAGAAAGTGTTTTTTCAAACCGACTTTTGAGTGCTTTTTGCGGCCCAGTCATTCGAAATCTCAAAGGAATTTATTAGACAAAATATGCTTAAAATTGAATTAAGAGCTTATTTTCAAAATTTCGTTTTTGCCTCCCTGTACCTCTGTGTACTTCACATAATCATAAATTAAATATTCATTTCATATGTATTCAGCCAAGCCAAGGATCTGTACTCGTTTTATAATCACCAACGTGCTAATCGATATTTGGCTCTATTCTAAGAACAAAAAATACTTTTAAATAAGCTGCATAACGTGAGCAAGCACTATGATGAGAAAGGATAACCCCCCTCTCTCATTTCAATTCTCATTCTGAGGCCCAACGGCAGTGGCGGAGGGAATGATATTGTACCGTGTGGACCTGCGGGCGGCGGCGGCGGCGGCGAGCAGCGCTCTTAATTCAAGGCCGGAGCGTCGGTGGCGTCGGTGGCGACGGCGCCGCCGTCGTCGCCGCCGCCGCTCGTCAGCCCGCGACGGCTAATAGGGGCCAACTCGTGGCAGTTAACCTGCGCGGCCGGCAGGCAGGCGAGCGCGGTGGCCGCACACGTGCACCGGAGCGGCGACGGCGACGAGGAAGAGGGGGAGGTGCGGTGGGAGAGGAGGAGAACTCTAGAAACGTGGAGAATTGGAGTCACCAGGGGGAGGGGGAGGCCTGTAATGAGGCACGGAAGGAACGTTGTGAAAACGTAAAGAAGGGGAAGGAGCGTGGAGACGTGAAGAAACATAGAAGGGACTTGGGGAGATTATGAAATGGGCCTGGAAGGGAATTGGAATGGGCGTGGAAAAAGGAAGAAGCCTAAGGGAGGTCAGGAAGAGAGGTGGAAGAAGTCAGGAAGAAACGTCGGAGAGATCAATAAAGAGGCGGGGAAGAGTCTAGAGGAGGTGTGGAAAAGGCCTGGAAGAGGGTGGAAGATGTCTGGAATAGGCAAGGAAGATGTCTAGAAGAGGCGTGGAAGAGGTCTTGCAGTGGCGTGGAAGAGGTCTTGCAGTGACGTGGAAGAGGTCTTGCAGTGACGTGGAAGAGGTCTTGCAGTGACGTGGAAGAGGTCTTGCAGTGGCGGGGAAGAGGTCTTGCAGTGGTGTGGAAGAGGTCTTGCAGTGGCGGGGAAGAGGTCTTGCAGTGGTGTGGAAGAGCAGGTCTTGCAGTGACTTGGAAGAGGTCTGGAAGAATGAGGCATTAAAAGGTTCACGGAGTAGATGTGAAAGGCTGTAGAGTAATGGGAGGATAAGAAAGAGGCATGAAAGAGACATGAAAAGTCACGGAAACGACGCAGAAGAGACGTGGATAAGACGTGGAATGGTCTTGGGGAGTTGGGGATGGGGGACGCTGGGTGCGGTGAAGCGGCCTCGCTCGGGCGCCGACCCGCCACCGCGCCTCCGTTTCCCTGAAAGCGAGGAATGCACGGGCTCGTGACCTCGGCGGCGACCCCCGAAGCGCCCTCGCGAGGTGAAGAGGTCGCTTTCTGCAAGAAGCGGAGATGTGTAGTGGCATGCTGTGCTGAATCAGCCTCGGGTAAACAAAGCAATTACGAGTGATCCAGATACAGTGATGCACCTAACGCCCTAACCGATTGCCAACCAAGTTAGTTTTGAAAATGATACTCCTGCGTCTTCTATTTACAAAATTCTGTCTCTTGATGTTAGATATAATCATGCTAGATATAATTGCGGAAAAAAGTAATTACGGATGATTTGTGTATTGTATGGCAAATAATTTGTTGGTAACTCAATGAGTTTTGAAATATTTCATCTTTCTTCGTTAGTAAAACTGTGAATTATTTGTTTAGCATTAGCACATTAAATCTTCCGAAACGTTAAATGCGTTCAAAATTATTTTTATTGGAATTGGTAGTATTATCACTTGTGTGTCAATTTTCCACTTTTGAGCATAATCCGTGCTTTCGGCGTTTTTAATGTGAGCTAACGTTGTTACTATCATGGTTTTGAAATATAACTACTATGTGTTCTGTACCAATTGTACGGTGTAACACACTCAGTTCCTTACTATTCATACTTTGTTGTTAAACACTGAATCAATCATTTTCCTTATTTATTGTTGATTTGATTAGACACGTTATAGAGTAATAACGAAACGTGACTCCACACTGTTATACAGTTTTTTTGCCACTAACTTATATTTGTGAATCGTACTTGTAAATTTATGTTAGCAGTAGAATTATCAGTAATCGAAAATTTATTTTATGTTATGTCTAGTAAATATAAAACGTACCTTTCGTTTCAATTTAATTTAAGGTACTAATTTACATTGGATCGTATTTTTAGAAATAAATGAAATCGTGATTCAGGGCGTATTTGTGACATGAGGTTGTGTAAACCGGCCGATGCAATTCTCTATTTTGCCATTTTCGAATTGCCCCGCTAAACAGTACACTAAATTTATGGCGCGATAAAATCGTCCAGACATTACTTCGGTGTTTTGAATTGTTTTTGGCTGTTGTACGGCTTGTTTCAATTAATGTCTTTGTTACATATCATTACATGGTCGGCCACGTTCTGAAACTACCTTGGTGTGTGTTGCAATTTTTCCTGATTTTTTAATAAAATGTGCTTGAACATGTAAACTAGGGTTTTAATGTGTGGAATTTTACCCTTTAAGTCAAATAAATGATGTGACATTAGTTTTGTGAGCATTTTTGTAGTTACAGTGTTGTTTGAATAACGAAATGACTATTTAAAATAACTCTAACCACTAATTGTCTTCGACTATTTTCATGTGCAGTTTTCTTTAAATATAATTCTACCTTATGCTTTGCTAACTGTGGACATTTTATCGCGATCTGAATACATCTTGCTATTTGTGAGGCGACTTATCAAAATAAATTACCTCAACGTTTTGTTTGAATTTCGATTGATGTTATTTCTTAATCTACAATTTTAAACTTGATGAACTTACACCAGTATACCGAAGCAAAGAATATTAAATTATTTCAATTCATCTCAAGAAGATGAATTCTTCAAACGCATGTATTGCTGATCTTAGAATTCATAAGTTTTTATCTGTTGCTCGTCGTGTAAGATTTGATAAATGCACCCACGTAAAGAGTTCAGACTACTTTTTCAGCAACCCCTCAGGGCGAGGATTGTGGATTTTGCATGTGGTGTCTCTTACGCGAAGGATGCATCAACGTTTTTACTGTGATGCGATAAACAAAGTAGACCGGTCTGTCCAGCAATAAATTTTGTGATTTTCGAACTAGGAAACTGTGTATCAAGTTTGTTCACTCGCTCACCAATATTTCGTTAAGAATATCGTTCTGTAATTTTAGAACTTTAGATCCCTCACTTTTCTACAAGATTTTTCTGTAATCGAAAAAAAAATGCACCGTTCTCACCCGGAACTGAACTCGCCCGGTATCTCCAATCACTTCGATTCCTCTCGGAAAGGTATCCCGGAGCGGGGCCGGCCTTCCGAATGAACACCTCCGTCGATCGCGCGCCCGCTCTCCCCTGCGGCCACGGCGGCGACGAAGCTTCTATCAGCGCTGCCTTATCTGCCGACGCGGGGGCGGCGCGAGGCGCGGAGCGAGGCGTGGCGGGGCGAGGCGGGGCCCGGAAGCTTCGTGAGATTGGATTTGTGCGGGCCACCGCCACCCACTACCGGCGCCGCCGCCGCCGCCGGCGAGTTCCGCCAAGGTGTGGCGGCGCGGCGCGGGGGAGGGGAGGGGCGGGGCGGGGAGGGGAAAGGAGGGGTGGACGCAGGAGCGGACGTCAGGTCCGCGGCCGCCGTCCGACGCCGACTGTGTAATATAATAACGCGTCCGGGGTGGCCAGGCCCGCTTCCCTGGAGGGGCCACTTCGTTTATGTAGAGGAGCTTCGCTGCGCCTGCTCGACGCGCCGGGAAAGCAAACGAAGCTCAAAGACACCTCAGAAGTATTTGTGGAGATTCTCTGTGAATAGTGAAGGTAATATATTGAACGTGTTTTTCAGCCTGTTTTAACGCTCGAGCGATGTGTTTGGTGGTTTCTAATCGAGCAACACCATGGTGTGTTTTGTCGCTGGAGAATTGGCCGATAATGACGAATAATGAGAGACGGAGAATTGGTGTATATTGGTTTTTTTCTGTAAGCAATATTTCAAAGAGATCGTGTGAAAAATGATGAGTAATTCATGTAAGTAGTAGTTACGAAACGTGTACAAAAGCAACTGAGAGGGATACCATGGTCATTCGCAACAGATAATTGGAATATTAATTCGGGAAAGACCATATGTATAACGCATATTCATAACGATTCAATTCATGGAAACCGAATTCCATTGTTAGGGGATACATGCTTAACTCATTCCCTCATTTCTATTTTTGATTCTGGGTGTTATCATTACTGCCTAATCTGTTACATCGTATCTCTTCACTTGGGTCCCTCAAAATATTCCGACGACATTTGATACAAATCTCTAGTAGCAAAAATGGCAATTAATTTCCGAGGATTCAGAGGTTCAAAAATCTAATTTTGGACTACTAAGCCATCACATTTCTGGAAGAAGAATCTGAAAACTTCCTTCCTTCAAACTCATGGTGTATTTCCGAGCACGTTTTATCGCATATAATCTCACAAATACTTTCTTGCAAATTTGCTGGTAGTGTGATTGTTTTCGCAAAAGAAAGTAATATTTAGGGAACATCGAAACGGAACATCAAGTTGTAGCTTCCACATTTCGTGAACACGGGCGTAGGAATACGTTCGGAGACTGCTAATTCAATTCCGCAGCCGGTTGTCACACTGCGCGGCGACACCTTCGCCGGGCGCTGTTGGACGCCCCTGCTGTAGCGCAGGCATCCGCGGGGACGCTGCGCCGGAACTTGCCAGGAAGTTGGACAAAATAGGGGCCCTTTGTCGTCACAGCCCAGACCTGGCTTGCCGGCCTTTTGAGGAGGAGGAGGCGGCGGCGGCGACTGCACCGGGGGCGGACAGACGAACGAAGAGGCGGGCGATGCTGACGGAGGCGGCGGCGGCGGCGGCTGCGACGGAGTGACGTAGGGGAAGAGAAGGGACGACGTAAGGGAGCGCGCGTGAGCGCGAGAGGAGGCGACGAGGGAGACACGGACGGACGGACGGGCGGACGGAGGGGGTGAAAGAGCGAGATCACAGACGGGCGCTCGGCGGCAGAACGAATCTGACGTCACACTTCCTCTGTTGCCCCTGGCAACTCTTCCGGAAGATGAGTTATTGTCGCTTCCGCCCTTCCCGCCGCGCCCGCGCGCGTCCCTCCCCGCCACGCCCCCTCCTCTCTCATCGCCCATCCTCTCTCTCTCTCACCGCCCCCACCTCTCTCTCTCATCGCCCCCACCTCTCTCTCACCGCCCCACCTCTCTCTTACCGCCCCCACCTCTCTCTCACCGCCCCCACCTCTCTCTCTCACCGCCCCCACCTCCCTCTCTCACCGCCCCCACCTCTCACTCCGCTTCTCCTCTCTCTCCGCCCCTCTTCTCTCTTCGTCCCATTCTTTCTCTTCCCCGTCCTTGTTGCCGCCCCGCCACGCACACCCCCTCCCACCTCACTCCTCACCATCTCGTCATGCCTCTCCCCTTCCCACGCCTCGTCTCCGGCGCTTTCTCTTTCTCCCCCCTCCAACGGCCCCGCCCCTACCCGTTCCCTCGCGAGTTCTTCCGTGACATAGCTGGTGCAGCCTCGCGGCGGAACGCACTTGAATACGCTGGGAAGGGAAGGGGTGAGGAGGGGAGTGCCGGGGATGCAGTGGCGGCGAAAGTGCAGTGTGCGACTCGGGGTGAGAGCAGTTGGGCAGGACGGAAGGGCAGCGAACGGGGTGGTGTGGGAGGTGGCTGCGGTGAAGGTCGTCGCGTCTGCAGGAAATGGTTGAACACGAAAGATTGTGTACGCGAATGACATGTTAAATTATGGATGGCATTACTCGCATCAAAGAGGGGTATTTTAGAAAGAGAGCCTAACAATTAGAAAACACAAATATTGAAGAATATGTCATCAAGAAATTGATTTTTATGTGCTATTACGAGTTTGGATTAGTATTAGTCATTAAATGGTAAAATTGCGATGCTTGCGGAATACTTATTTGCATTTGGTAAAATGGCCAATCTATATTTGTGTGTACCGAAAATGAGTTTTAGAAACAGATTTAGCTACAGATTTAATTTCTTTTGGCGAGATACCCCAACGTTCTAATAACTTTTTCTTTGAAGTTTGAACACAAATTCATGTAAGAAATGAACTATCAAATCAAGCGAATGGAATGTAATTCGGAATATTCATGAATGCAAGAAGTAGTACGTTTATAAAACGAAGAAATAATGAATTGATTTTGTGTTAATTTCAATTTTTTCTAGGAAGTTATATGGTTAAAATGTGGGTAAATATTGAATTTTTGTGTCTACATCATGACGACTTTAAATTTTTAATAGTTACGTTATCATTATGTAGTAATTTATTCTGAAATATTTTTCCGTTCACTTGTAATCCTAATATTGATTTTGTTTTGTTTTCAGGTAAGTTCGAAATACTTGAATGTTTTAAGCCGATGATTGACGTCCTAGGTAAGTGGCAACCTGACAACACTTTGTATTTCATCCGAAATTAAGTCGTGTACCCGTGCATACAAAATCGTATAAATTTCAGTGGAAGCATTTTAATATTAAAAAATAGCAAAATATGTTTGCCTCTCTGTTTCCACGTTTTTCTTACTATTTTGATACCAGTTATATTCAAAGAGTCAGTAATATAGGAAGTCACACGAACCTAAAATTATTCACACTCGTACACTTTTATTTCGAATTTCAATCTCCGATACACTTAACATTTCGCCCAATTATAACACGTCACCTAATTATAACACTTCACTCAATTATCACACTTCACTCAATTATCACACTTCATCTAGTTACGACACTTCATCCAGTTACGACACTTCACCCAATTACGACACTTCACCCAATTATGGCACTTCACTCGATTATGTAACTTTACCCAATTATCGCATTTCGGTCGAATGTCACACCACCCACTTACCACACATCACCCAACATCGCTGGATACGATACTACCACTCTCTCATTCGAATGAGTGAGTCAATAGGCTGGAAGTCGCGTCGGAGCGGCATCTCGCGGTATTGACTCGCCGTACCTGCGCCACCCTTTCACCCGCCCCCATCCAGCCGCGCTTTCGGCATGAAGACGCAGCGTCACCCTTAATTACCGCGAAATTAATATGGGCGCGGAGGAATTCGCGCGCTCTTGTCTGCGCGACGTGATAAAACTGCAGAAATCTTTATCGCCCGCGCCGCCGCCGCAGCTTCAGACGTGAGATCGGGAAGATCTCTTCCAGATCTTCGCAGGAGACGGTCGGTGGCTGCCGGTACGAAGACTTTTTAAGATTCGAAAAAACCGTTGAATAGTGTTAAAATAATGTACTTGTGAATTTTCATGGTTGGTACGAGTGTTATGCGAGACCTAAGGGACCAAAGAATATTGCGAGTGTCTAATGATGTTTCTTATGTTTTCAATTAAGACTATTTTCTTACGCCGATCTTACAAACAGACGAGGAATAGAGATTATTTGAATTTACAAGAATTGATAGCTTTTTTGGATTATCTATTTTTGGCTATTTTTTAAGATAGGAAAACCACAGTGTTAAAATTGGAATCTTTTCAGATTCCCTTACTTTCACATATTTCTTGATGCACCTATTTGATTTCAGTTAAAGCATTTAACGAAATATCATCGTCACGTGGACATCATTACATAGTAATACATTTCATTTTAATAAAAAAAGATTCACGGTCAAATATTTTTCAGAACAAGTAGGAGCAAAACTCATTACATAATGCCTTGCACAATTTCTGCACAATTTCTACATATCTTTTCAATTTCATCTGATTGAGAAAGTGAGAAAGTATCCTGAGAACTACCCCAGGGAACAATTTCATATTATCCAGAGAGGCAAGTTTGGAAAAACAACTGCTACTGCTACTGCTACTTGCTACTTACTACCACGAGAGAAGTGCATTACTCTAATATTTTCTCTTGTGGAATTTTTAAAGTGTAAATTCCTGATAGCATTAATTTTATTAGTCTGAATATTCTGTCTGCAATTCCAAAAACCGAGCCACCCTTATGTGACATGCTAAGGAATGTATCTGAACGCCCGTGAGTCCTATTGGTCGCCTCCTCTCTTCCCGATAACGAACCAGAAGTCGTTCCGCACGCCTCGTGTGCGCGGAAAGTAAATGAACGACTGCGCGACCTCGGAAGGAAGGTGGGTCGGGTGCCTGAATTACGGCCCTACCTTCGCGGCTTCCCAGCGGCGGAGAGGCGGAGGCGCGGGCGCCGGGGGCGGCGGAAGAAGCGAGGGAGCACCGGGTCGCGGCGCGGGACGCCGACCTGGACGATGAGTTAGTGCTGGCGAGGCGACCCCGCGCACAAATCTTCATCAGGACACCGTTGCGACCGCTGGGCGGTGCGGCCTCTCCAACGCCTGTCTCCCACCTACTTCATCGCCTTCTCTCTGTCCTTACGAACTTACCCTATGCTCCCCACACAGTCCCCGCCTCTGCTTCATACATGCTCATTTCTCGTTGTTTGCATCCGGTCTTCCTCTCCTGCCCTAGCTTCCGCCTCCACTCCCACCATCCAACTCCTAGTCCCTCTCCGCCCTCACCCTCGTCCCGGACTCTACCTTCGACACCCTTTACGCCCCCGTCCGCGCCCCCGCCCTGACTCCTCCCCACCCTCACCCCTGGCTCTGCCCTCATCCCCGCACTCCCGTCTTCTCAAACCATTTCCGCCCCCCGATTTCACAAACCGCCTCTGCCTTCGTACTCTGCCTCCGTCCCTTCCTTCGTCACTGCCTCCGCCTATGCCTCCACCGCTGCCTTCACCCCTGTCTCGGCCACCTGCCTCCGCTCCCTGCCTCCATACCCGCTTCTGCGTCCACTTCCGCACCCGCTTCCCCACCCTCTTCCCCACCCTCTTCCCCACCCTCTTCCCCACCCTCTTCCCCACCCTCTTCCCCACCCTCTTCCCCACCCTCTTCCGCACCCGCTTCCGCACTCGCTTTTGCGTTCGCTTCCGTACCCACCTACACCCCTGTCTCCTGCTCCATCCCCATTCCTGTCTCTCTTCCGATCTATCTTCTTTACCTTTGTACCATCTGCACCTACGGCTCCGTCTCCGCTTCCACCCTTCCTTCCTTCTGTCACCTTGTCGTCGTGCAGCCTCATTACACCCCACCTCAAGCTCGTCCTCCCGCTCTTCAACTTTTCGTGCCCACATCCTTGCCCCGCCTTCGCAGACGCCTTTTCACCTCTGGCCTCCCCCAGGGGCCGTTTCGAAGCGCATCCTTGTGGAGCACCACCTCAGGATTATTTACCGCTCGAGGCCACTTCTTTGCGTCATTTTGGACAGGATGGGACTCTGTTTCTTTCTACGGTGTACATCTTTAAAGGAGATGATCTTCTCATATTTATAACGACCTCCATAATGGGTTCATTTTGTGAAGGAGAATGATTTGCTGAAACTATTATCAAAATTAAATTTTAACTGTTTTGTAATCCTTCGTTGAATTTATGGGGCAATTGACTACTCTCCGGTTCTGAGTTAGAGATACTGGTAGAGAAAAGTCAAAATGAAATGTCCAAAATTGTCTTCGTGATTCGAATTAAGTAAGATTTACGGTTCTTTAATACGTTTAAATATCAGTTAAAAATAATAAACTTACGAAACAATTTTTAAAATTCATGAATATTATTTCCATTTCACCAACACCGTACGTGATATATTATTCCATATCTTGAGGAATATTGACCCTTTAATTTGAATACTCACAAGTTGATAATGGATAATGTTTTAAATATTGTGATTAAACAGAATGTAGCGATTACAATGCGATGAAATTGTGTGTCAAATATAACATCTGACAGATACTGAAAATATTGATGAATTATCCGATGAAATAGTAGTATTAAGATGAGTTATAAGAAAGCATTACACGTTTCAAGTACCCCTATTCTTGCAGAGACGTAATGACTAACACATTATTCTAACGCTTGTGACAGATTTGTACACCGGCCAATCTATGTGAAATTTATGTCGGACAAAATGAGATCTCGGTAGATTTTGTCGAGGTTTCTTCTCATTCCATCATTTCTTCATTATTATTCACATGATCAATATCATCTTAACATTAGATCTTAACTTCTAGGTATTAATTAACATATCTGCAAATAAATAAAAAAATAACAGATAACGAGCGGATGGTTTCTAAGATTGCGACACATGTGGCTGTAAAAAAAAGTCGCCATGTCACGAACAGAAAACGTGACTTGTAATAAATTTTAAGGTAAACATCGTACTGAAAACATATCCAGACTTCTATTATTACCTATACACATTTATTTCTAAAAAATATAAGACCAGAATAATATGTTCATCTTCATATTACTCGTGACGCAGCCCAGATTTCTTCTACGAAATGCGATATGTTCTTTATTGTTTATTTTTTCTAATTTCAATTCTCTTCCTTAAAATCTTCCACCAACAGTCACCTTCAATATTACAGTTTCGAAGTTGCCCGTCTGTCGGCTATTGTTTCTTCCAGGCCTCTGCCAGCGGATGTTTATAGCTCGTTATTCATTTTACGAAGAGATTGATTCATCGTGGGCTGGTTGCCACCATTCACAGAAACCTGTCCTGCTCCTACTTTTCAACTCATTAAGCATCTCTTTCCTTGACACGTCATGTCATGTTCGTTCTCTTCCGTCCACTTCATGGGTCCGTCATCGTTGAATTTCTCAGACCGTGTTCATGCCAACTCCCTTTACTCAACGAGAGAAGTGAAATCAACTAGAGACTGAATTTTTGTGTTTTGCTGCCATAGAGCCAACGACAAAATAGTGTCACAAGTAGGAAGTATAAGATAATTTAATTGGTCCAAAATCATTGTGTTAGTTTTGTAGTGAGGAGTAAAGCGTCACAGGCTCTATCTCTGTCGAAAAAAATTTGAGGTATTATTTTCTAACATTGTTTCGTTCAAAAGAGAAATGGAACTATCAGGTGACGCATTCCTGAAGTCAAAAACTCATTTACATACTATAATTTTTATTCACATATTTAAGATGGTAGTAGTGACCTTTCATAACTATGCATTCTCTTAAAATGTGTCTCTCTTTCGTTTTGATCTTCTGTGAGGGATCGCTTACGACCAAAAAATGTACATTTGGTTTAGTAGCGAATAGATTACAGTCGCTTGTGAGGAGTACGAATCTGCCGAATAGAGGCAGGCAGTTTAATCATGAATTATTCTACAATTGCAGTTATATTCCATTTTATCATTTTTAAGTGTCTCTTAATCTCCTATTTGTTTATTCCGTAGTTTATATTTTGTCGCTAATTTTTCAGCTTTATTGATCATTAAGTGATCGAAAAGTACGACTTGCGATGTTGATTTATTCGATACTAAGACAACGCCAGCGTCTCCTTAATTATTTTGAATATGAACTTTTAAATATTGCTGAGCGAGGAGCGATTGCCCAATCACATCCACATCATGTAAGTTGCTATTATTGTTATTACTGTATTGTATAACATCATATAAGTCCATCATGTAACATCATCCACATCATGTACGATTTTATTATTATTATTATTATTATTATTATTATTATTATTATTATTATATATATTAGAATATGTGTTTGGAAATTAATGAGAATTAAAGATTTCGTATCTTACAAAATTTTCAAATTAGTTTACTTCTCGCTAATAGAATCTCTAATCAGATATGGAATTGGAGTCTGGGGAGCAGCATCTAAATCTCATGTAAATATCATCCAGAATTTACAGAATAGATGTATTAAAAGTCTTAACGAAAAAATAAACAAAACAAACCAAACACTTGAAGAAAGTTCAGTGGTACACGGAATCATGAGTGTTCAAAAATTATATGAATTTCAACTTCTACAAAAGAATTTTTTCAAAGAAGAGTACAGAAACACCAGTGGGCACAATTATGAAACCAGAAGGAAATACAATTTCATATTACCAGAGACTTTCAATAAATTTGGAGAAAGAATGCTCAATACGGTCATTCCTAAACTGCTTAACTCTCTGCCAAATGAAATATTAGAAATAACGTCCAAAAGGGTCTTGAAGAAAAAATTAAAGGAATGGTACACTAAACAGAATATTTAAAAAGAGAGTTCAAGGGAAAAAATCTATTATTTATGCATAAAACAATCTTTAAGTAGATTTACCAATCGAATAACGCAAACTATCTGATTCTGCCATCCTATCTTATCTTATTCATCTTATCTTATCTTATTTATTCCATGTTGTCAACAATGTATAAATCAAATTCTTTAAGTAGATTTTACGAATCAACTAATGTAAACAACTACAGCCATTTTATCAACCATTAACTATAGCCATTTTATCTTATTTCATTTGTTCAATATTGGTAATATGGTACAATTTAATTTATTGTTTGTATTTTTCTATTTTTATTTATTTATATTTTTTTACTGTACTGTTGATGATGTGATTGAAGTTTAAGATATTATAAATGTAAAAAAGGTTTTGATTTGTTTGTAATGGATAACATAATTGCTTTTTCGCCAATTCTACTCACATTTTACTTCATTTTATGGTATGTTATGGAACTAAATTTTTTAAGTAGATTCCAACTCTAATCAAGTAATGTAAAGCACTCATTTCAAATAGCCAGCTCATTTCATTTCATTTTATTTTATTTTGTATATTTTATGTTAATTATTATATTATATTCATTTCAAGTAATTAATTTTTAACTGCTAAGGGAAGTACTAATAACAATACAGAAAATGAATCTAGTTACTGGCTTGTTCTGTATACTTGGGGACCAGTAACAGTATGAAATAAGTTGTAAACTCATTCCTCTCTGACAAGTGCAAAAAGCACTTAGAGAGGGAAGATAGTGTACTAATAAGAAAACATCCTGTACTTGGATTGAGTCGTATCGTGTACTTCGATTGTAAGTTAATAAGTTCAATTTCAATTTAATTTCCATTGTATGATTTGATTATTACATTCTAGTTTGAGCTTCTCATGTTTGTAATAGTGGTATTTTTCATGTTTGAAACAGAGGTCTTTATGGTGATGGCGCGTACAATGTACACTGCAAAAAGTATTTTCTGAAATAAACAATTATTATTATTATTATTATTATTATTATTATTATTATTATTATTTCGCGAATCGGCCATCATGGGTCCACGCGATACATGCATCCCACCGGGTATCAAAGTTGATTATCGGGGTAGGTGCACGTTACTTTTTCTTTGGGGGGAAATCAGCAATTTAATGCTGATTCCATTCTTACACCCCAGAGTTGTGAGTCCTGGGGGATGGGATGAAATTATGATGATGAAAGAAAATAGATACACACACAAACATACAGAGACTCACAACACAACCATGCCGCAGGCAGGAGTCGAATCCGCGATCCTTTGGTTCGAGACCGCTAGTGCACTAATTATTATTATTATTATTATTATTATTATTATTATTATTATTATTATTATTTTTATTATTATTCCCTTGTTTCACGACTAAAGACTTTTGGTGATGGCTAAATAAAAATCTATTCCAGATTGCAACTAACTTCCTAAGGAGAAGATATATTTTTATCTCCACAATACCATAATAATAATGGTAACAATTATAATAGTAATAATAATAACATTTTTAACGGTTTCCTTAATCTTTCACGAGAGGGGTCCAGTACGTCCTCCCTATGGAACACCTTGCCCTACGTAACTCACACACCCCCTCCAACCGAGCTTCCGCGTGGGTGTGGGTGGGCGTTCGGAGCTGCTCCGCGCTGCCTCTCGCCGCTCCACAAATATATCGCCGACAGTTGAGTCCTAACCTGCGCCTAATTTGTCACGGGGTCGTATTATCCGAGCTGGAAACGGACACAAAAATAAATTTGGAGGGCGGAGGTGAAACTATAATTTCGGAATAATTCGCTCGCTGACCGCATTTTCGTTTGTGCGCGCGTTTTGGCAGCCAACCGCCGCGCCGCTGCGTAATTGTGTGTATATACGGGCGGTGGAGGTAGCGGTGGCGGCGGGGCCGGGTGTTATGAAAAAATCGCCTTGCGTTGCTGCGTCGCGATGCCGTCCGGTTTGCACGTCCGACCGCGTGGAAGGCTGCTGTGGTACCTTTTCCCTGCATTAATTGTATTTAATTATGGCGCCGCCGGGCGCCCGTTTGGAAATGGGGTATCGTGCGTGTTGATGTTCAGATTGCTTCCTTTCCACCTACGGGAGGTGAATTTTAAAAAAAATTTATTTGTTATTTGATATTCTAATACATAGATCAGTTCATTGAACTATACATATGTTGTGAATGGCTTAATAAATACATCTTAACCTAACTTAATACTAATACATACTGTGAAGAAACTATGATGACACCTCATAGAATCTATTCTAGAAATGACGGTATGTACTGTTTTAATTGAATAAATTTACTGTTTTAATTTACTGTTCGCGCTTGTCGGTTGCACGTTTTCCTTGAACTGGAAATCACTGGCCTCTAATCTGATTTGATGAGATGTTTGGATGTCTACAGAAGATTGCGTCTGCAGATCTGTGGTGAGCTGAGCAATGTGACCGACCATACGACCGACCATCTTTTAATGAAGCGATTTTGATCTTTTAGAAATTAGTTTAAGTAGTCAGTACCCATATAAAATTATGTTGATGTAAAAAAATCAATACATAAGACTACCATTTTCGCCAATTTATCTGGTAGGTCTCAGAGTTAATTTACATATTAACACACTCTTGTACACTAAGAGGCTCCTTGGGATATGAAGTTTCCTTTCACTATTCAGAGCAACAATGTTCTTATTATTTATCATTTTCGCCATCATACCCGGTGGCGGCATTGTAAAATCTCTTAAACCAAACGCTCCTTTGAAATTGATTTGCAAATTTGTGAACATAATTCTCCCTTTAACGATGGTTGATCTGGCATTTAATTCTCGTGTGCTGTTACAATTAGTTGTCACAGCATACCATTTCCATTTGTTTTTGATTCTTCTAACAAGCTCAGTATCATATATTCTTTTAGAGGAAATGTTGAGATGCTCGTTAAAGTAACTTTATTCCAGACCACGACAACTGTTGGATTATTGATATAAATAATAAAACAAGCGTTATTTATTTGCTTCTTTTATCTTCTGTTCGGATAACGCATCTTTCGTCGCTTTCCGACCATACTCCCCCCCCTACGCGAGAGGGGAAAAGCTCATCCATAATCAACCGGAGTCCACCACGCTGTCGCACGTGCGGAGGCTGTAGATCGCGACTCTCAACCCATACGCCCGGTAAATATGTGTCGGCGCGGCCCTCTATCCTCGTTCGTTATCTGGGGACGTCCTCCAAAACATGGCACCGCGCCGTGCGCGTCGCCGGCCGACACCGCCTGTCCGGCCCCATCCTCTCCCCGGACGCCGAAGGGGGCGACAATGAATTGTGATGGGGGGCACGGGATCCCTGTCATCGTTTCCAAAGCAAAGAGCGGCGGCGGTGGCGCCTTCGGATGTTACACAATGCCGTAGCGGTGGGAGAAATGCGTGGGGGTGGAAAAAGTGAGAGAGTTGTAGAGGTTTGAAAATGTACGGTGCTGATTTGGGATGTGGGTTGAGATACGAGTACTGGTGAGAAAGTGAAATGTATTGGGTTTTGTGGTGTTTTCGTGTAATAAAGTTTTAGATTTTAAGCGCCTTGCCTAACGTTGCTCTGAAATAAGTAGTTTGGAGGCGACTGCGAGATGACAGAACGGAATTAATCTTCGCCTGCTGTGCCAAGTTGCATTGCTATGCATAAAAAAGAGAAAATTGACACTTGCTTAACTTTAGAGTCGATGCAATTTGAAAAACTATTGGATTCTGAGGAGAGTAAAGAAAGTAATTCGCCATTTGCTAATACATATTAACTTAAAAGTACAAATAGTGGAGTGCATAATGTTGACAAGGTTGCAACAGTTTGAAGATCTGCCATTGCAATTTTATGAGTGTTTTGTAAGTACTTGCTATTCATCCTTTTTTTTACAAAAACGTTTGACAAATATAATTTAAAATTTTTTTACTTACAATTTCATTTTGATCAAATACTAAATGAATATGCACATGTCAACATTTGGCTCAATGGATGGAGGGTTTTGGAAAAAATGACACTGTACTTAGAATCTTCATTGAAATGTGAGCTAGATTACTTCGGAAACAAGTTCATTTGCGTGAGCCTTAGGCAGAGCACGCTAACCACCCTATCTGAATACAATTATAAACAAACATTAACTTACTTTACAACTGTAACATCATGAACGTCATTTGTCCCTTTTCCGTTCTTACCCTCACTCTTTATCCAATTTTCTCTTTCACTCTCCCTTTTTCTCTCCCGACATCTTTCAAGGGTTTCCACCTGGTTTCTCTTTTCACGGGGTTGATTTCTTTCTCTTTCCCTTCTTGTTTCTCTGTCTCTATTTGTCTCTAGACTCCTCTTTGCAACACGTCAGTATCATATGTTGATGGGCTGCATACATCGTCCTGATCTCTGCATCGTCATTTAACTTCGCAGCAGCGGAGCGGCGCATAACCAGCGACACCGCGACGTCGGGATCTCCCGGCGGCGGCGCGGCGGTCGGTTTTTCGTGGCCGGCGCCGGCGTGTTTCGCGGTTTCCACAAACACTAGCGCTCGTAAATCAGGCCCCGTGTCGCTGCGGGCACCCCGCCCTCCCGCTGCCGACCCACCTCCGCCCTCCTATTGCCCGCCCGCCTCCAACCCGCACTCTCTCCCGCCATCCCACCCCTCGTCCTCACTCCTCCACACCCTGCCGCTCTCATAAACGCCCACCCACAATCCCTTTCTCTAAACTTTCCAGCCTTCCTTCCACATGTAGTCCTAACCTCTCTCCCGCCGGCCCTCCTTCCTCCCCTCCTCCTTCCTCCCCACCCTCCTGCTTCTTTGCTTCCTTCCACCCATTCATTCGTTTTCTATCTCCTTTCCCTCCCTCCTCTATGCCACTCTTCTTGCCTCCCCCTCCCTCCTTCCTTTCCACCTCTCCTTCCTTCCCACCCCCTCCTCCTTCCCTCCCCTTCCTCCTTCCCTCCCCTTCCTCCTTCCCTCCCCTTCCTACTTCCCTCCCCCTCCTCCTTCCCTCCCTCCCTCCCTTCCTCCCTTCTTCCCAATCTCCCTCCTTTCCCCTTCTTACCAACTTCCCTCCTACCATCCCTCTTCCACCATATTGCTCCCCGTCGCAATGCTGCTTTTTCGCTCGTGCGCTTCGCAGCATCCTCATACTGCTGGTCGTATGATGTCCTTAGCAAACCTTACGTCTAATCATCCACAGCGCTCTGCCTCTGATGCATCATTTTCGCTGTAACTACCCGCAGATCTATACCACCCCAACATCACACCTTTTGGCACTATAGCTTCACTCTCCCTCACAGTCATGTCACTATCAGTCACTTCAACACTCGTAACTTCAGATTTTCCTTTCCCATTATGATTCTGTTGCTCCTATCCCAACACCGGTACGCTTCTATACTCAAGTCGCCGCCAACTTTCGGACAACCTGGCTCTTCCAACACCATAATCCATTTACTTCTCCCCTTCTTTTCACTTCCCTCATCATTTCTTGCTACTGGCGCTTGACTCCGCTTCGTCATCATTTCATCGCCCCAACTACATCTTCGCCTTTCCGCTCGCTGTACCGACTCGCCGATGACTTGCTACTACATCTCTTGAAACTTCAAGGAGCTTCTATACATTGTCTCCAACCGTACACTTATATAGCCCTTGTCCTAGTTTTTATGGTAGTTTTACTTGATTTAATTCGTGACTCTTCTGCCTAAATCATTGAGTTTGCATCCTCTATCTCTTCCATTATCTGCCCCGCCCCTCTTCTCCCGGTGGTCGCCCGGACGCGTGTTTGCAGGGCAGCGAGGGGATCGCGTCGTGTCACGAGCGCAGCGATCGCCCGCGAGAGACAGCGCCAGCCAGAGGGCGCGTCGTAAATATGGCGGCGGAGTCGCGCGCGGCGTTCGGTATTTGTCACCTGTCACGCCGCAACAGGTCGGGCGGCGCACTGCCGCCGGGGTCGCCAGCGTTCCTACCGCCGCCATCACCGACACACCACCACTTCCTCCTCAATCACTACCGCCACCGCCGCCACAACCACCACCTCCATAATCACTACCGCCACCGCCACCACCTCCACCTCCATCTCCACCATCACCTCTACCACTACCACTACCGCCGCCGCCATCACCATTACCACCATCATCACTATAATCACCATCATCACCATAACCACCATCATCACCATCACCACCACCACCACCGCCGCCGCCACCGCCGCCACCACCGCCACCGCCGCCGCCACCACCGCTGCCGCTACTACCACCATCAATGCCTCCACCAAGAACACTAATCGCCGCCTCTCCCCCTTCCCGGCAGCCGTTACGACAGCTGCCTTCTCAGCCACCACCGTAGCCACTGCCAGCATCACAGCCTGGATTTCCGGTTCCCCCCCTCCCCTAATTACTTCCACTTTTATCTCTACTTCTACTTCTCTGTCTCTTCCTGTACTTCCAACTCCACTCACCCACATCTGCCCCTCCAAATCCACCTACTCGTCCATTGGTACTGTCACCTGCTTTACCACCGCTACTACTACTACAGTCATTCTTTCTGTGCATCTGTTACCACCAGTTCCCGCCATTGCTGCTTGTGCTTTCGCCACCGCCACAACGAACCAACACATACGCCACCACCAGTTTATCCAGCGCTGCTACCTTTGTAAAGCCTTCCATCGCGACCGCAACCGACGTCACCATTATTACTGCCTTCTACTCCGCTATCACCACTTCCATCGACAAAACTAGTTTCTTTCTCTCACTCCATCTCTTCCTTATACATTTCCTCTCCAGCGTTAGCATCCGCTGGCTCCCAACCTACGTTACCGTTACCATCTTCCACACGCCAAACCCACCACCGTCGTCTCCGTTTCCACCTTTGACTCCATCACCACCACAGACCCACCCGCGAGGTCGACCAGCCAGATCCCGAATAAATTTGTCTGCAGGAAGGCGCCGTGGTATTGGTACGGCGTTGGTGTGTGAGGTGGTGAAAGTCGAGGAGTTTGGGAGGTGGTTGCCTTGATGAAAGTGTGGTAACGGTGTGGGTGGCCCCGTCTCCGACTGCTTGGTGGGTGGCGAATATGTTGCAGATGGCCTTGTGATAGGTGTTGATGGCTTGGAAGGCAAAGGCTTGCCATGTTGTAGAGGAAGAACGGTAGATGCTTTTATTAAGAAGAGTACAGAGAAAATATTCTGTCAAAAATGCACGCCGTGGTTGGGAGTAATGTGCACAATTATCTTAATTTCTGATCGCTTTCTGATCGGGCGAGTACTACATACTTAAGTCCCGATAATTTTTACCTGTAGGATTTCACTTGTATTACCTAACTGCAAAATGTCAGCAACATCATCAGAGTTATCAATGATTAATGACTACAGATTATTTTCACCTTTTATTAATTGCTACCATTACTTGGAAACGTCACATTCTTCGAGTCTCCTCCATCGACGTCGTTGATATACGTAGGAGTGCAGCATTTTGGTCCCCTCCTGCTCGCCCGTCGAACAGTTTGATCTGCCGCATGTTTTATGATCTCGAACTCAGTGCCTAATCTTCTTCACTTGCAGATTTATATGGATATGGCGATTCGTGGACAAAATTGTGATGAAGTGTTATCCACAGTATAAATCATGTGTCATGAACGTCTGTAAAAATACTACTAATGAATTTTTAAACAGATATTCTCCTCTTTTTAAGATAGTTTTAATGCAACAATCAAGTTTTTTGTTGAAACTTATAAGAAAACAGGATTATAATTTTTATCAAACATATTCACAAAATACTTTTAATATGCTGAACGTTCTGGTAGGATTCACAAAAAATGTACTATAGACATCTTGTGAGTGAAAAATGAACTGTCACCTAAGGGTGTGCTGCAGTCTATAATGCATTTTGCGTAACTCTGAGTCACGAAATTCTGACACCCAACACGAGTGAAGGGTTCAGCTCCGGCGCTTCACATGCTAACAAATTGCGACAAGACTGCCATAGCAACCGTCACATGATCTTGCTTACCACAGCAAGTTTTGAAGTTTTTCGGCAAGGACCTTGAAACGCTTCACTTCACTTACCAGGAAAAGGAGATAAAGTATGCTTGTTGTCGCCTCGCCAAGATGCGAAAACAAGAGATCGTCGAACCAAAGAGGGAGGGAAAATAGACTCAGAGGTTTTACAGGCAGTAGTTACTCACACGATCTTTCTCTATCATTTTCTACATCCACAAGATCATTTGCACTTTACTTCTGTCACCTGACGAGACGCCATTCTAATGGTTATTCGAATTAAAGTGTTGCTTAACACTTATAAAATAGTGCCAATCATACAGGATGTCAATTGTTTTCCACTCTCTATTCATTGTTATCAATCTTTGTAGTCCTTTTACAAACCACATTATCTCCACGCTCGTCAATAGCTACATTCAACAAACGTTGACTTCTCCGTTGTACGGTGTCGATGTTTGTGGCGGCGTAGCCTTTTGGCTCCCGCCCGCTCACCCGTCGAACAGGTTGGCGCGCCGCATGTTTTATGAGCCCGGGCTCCGCGCCTGATCATCTCCGCACCGCGCGCCGGGAGACTGCCGCTTCGCCGCGTCGCCAGTGATTTATTTCGGAGCAAAATTATGAGCTTGTGCTCATCGAATGGCCGCCCCTGCGGGGCGGGGCGGGACAGGGCGGGGAGGGGTGCGCAGGGGGCGGGGCGAGAGGGGCGGGGCGTGGTGTGTCAGGGCAAGGCTGGGGCGCGGGGTGGGCAGAGCGGGGCGGGACCGGGCGGAGCGAGATGGAGCAGGGCGGGGAGGAGGGAATCCTGGCCGGGGGTGGCGTGGCGGGACAAAGGTTGGGCGGCGTGGGACGGGAAGGGGTGCGGCGGGGGGGCGGTGCGGGAGTGGTGGAGGGGCGGGGCGCAGAGTGTGTTGGGGCAGGGCAGGGCGGGGGCGCTGAGTGGGACAGAGCGGGACGGGACGGGGCGGGGCGGGGTGGGATGGGGCGGGGCGAGATGGGACAGGACGGGGAGGAGGGAATCCTGGCCGGGGGTGGTGTGGCGGGGAAGGGTTGGACGGGGAGGGTGGGGTGGGGTGAGGCAGGGCGGGTCGGGGCGGAGCGGTGTCGGCATGGAAAAGGGGAGGTCGCTGCCGCTTGTTGCCTTGTTGCATCCTGCGCGATATTCGAGGTGTCGACGTGTGTTTGTGGCTCGTCGTCGAGGTGCCCGATGCCATACATCTCGCCGGTTGCCGAGGTCGGCTCGGGTTTCCGTGCGCGATGAATTATGTTGTACACGCTTGTGTATTTGTTTTGTCGTGAAAATATTGTTCGCGGCTGTCTCAAGCGGGCGCTTAGGTGAGAATTATTCAACAAGCGCATCTTTGATGTTGGCAAACATTATTATCCTGTGCCACTAAAATAACTTGGAGGTTTAAGCTACCATATTCAGTTTTTACTGATTTGTTTGCCGGCTCTGTTTTTGTAGGTTTGGTTTCGTGTCTTCGTAATTCAGTAAGCACACGTTTGTTTTAACTATTGAATCTCTTGGCGTTGCGTCATAATATTTTGTGAGCATATTTCTGTTATTGTCTTTCATGTCGTTTCCATCGCATAAATAAGAACACAGATAGTTTCAAGTATAATTTATAACCGAGCCAATCTTATAACGCCACAGGGCTGTCGCCAGAAGCCATAATTCCTACTTCATTGTAGTTCTTTGTGAGAAGATCTTACACAGCATTTCGAGAATTACGAGAATTCATATAAATTTTCCTTTCCGTGATATTTGAATTCTTCCCTGGCAATTGCTTCACAGGCATTCCGGTGAGCAGGCGCGCAAATGCTAAATATTTCAGCCTGAATACCAGCCGGCGACGTCCTTTGAGCGGGGTGCCGTCCTCGTGACCACTTTACGAAACGTGTGGCTGCGAGCGCTACGAAGTGTGGAAATTCGTCTCCAAGGACGGGCGGGCTGGCGCCGGGCGGAGGATGTGGGTGACGTGGAAGGTGTCGCAAGGGCGGCGCGGGTGGTCGACTTGATCACGGGCTGCCGGCTACTGTGCGCGGTTTGGGATTCTGTGTGTCTTGAGATGTAAAAGGCGGTTGAGAGCAGAGCGGAAGAGATGAGAGTTGTATGTCAAAATTTCGCAGGGTTTAAAGATTGGGGAGTTTGTTGAATTGGTGGCCGTGGCTGAAACCCTAATCGAATACATCCACTGTGGATCTTAATTAGTAATATTAGGGGCTTATTATATTTAAATTTCGATGACTTAGGTGGAAATTTTGTTAATTGTGATTAGAGCATTTTAGTGAATTTTAAGAGTGTTTGTATGTTCTTGTACAAAATTATTTTTACTTATGTATACGCACATATGATCGTAATATCATATAATAAATAACAACAAATCGAAGAAACAGGAGCTTCTACATTTATTGGGCGCTTTGCTTTCTGTCTTGAAAACGAGAATTTTGTAGGAATCACAAAATTGTATGACTGATGGTCAACTTTTCCTTCTTTTTTCAAGTATAAAAAGTCAACACTATTGAGTATGACTACCTAAAACAGTTATGTTCACTATTACATTTCATCTTCAACTTCGTAAGTCGTTTGCCTTGCAAAAACTGTCATCCAGTATTCTAACAATAGCCGCGGAAATTTGCTCCACTCCGGACATGCCTCCAGGTTAACCGATGCAGTCGTCAGAAAAACACTAAAAATAATTCATTGACAAAAGAAACATATACGAATATTGGAATCTCTTCGAATTCCCTTGTAATCGGAGACTTTACTGGAGAATTTTGTATATCTAAGGTAGAATACGAATATATTCATATTTATCCGCATTTTAACATTTTTTCTCGTTTTCTCAACATTTATGAATTAACTCCAGATGATCTAAGTGTTTTCGTGTCTGAGGTTGTAATTAATAATAATAATAATAATAATAATAATAATTATTATTATTATTATTATAATGACACCAAGCGTTCTGGTGTGCCGTCATTATTGAATAACTCTCAAATTTTCAATATCAATTTACGCCGCGTAAACATTATTAGACTAGCAAGCTCTGAAATATTTATCATTTTTGTCTTACCTGCCCTTGTTATAGAAGGGAAACGCATTCCTATTTCCGCAGGATTCACCTCGACTTATTTTCATCTCTAGTGTATGTGCCTGTTTGGCGTTGGGGAAGTTCGCGACACACACACACGCGCGCGGGCGCACGCACGCACGCGTGTACCTCCTGGCGCCCGTCGAGACCACCTCCGCCTGTCTCCGGACCGCCCGCGGCGACAAATCGCGAGTGTGTTTTGTCATAAAGTTTTATTACCATCCGCTACCGTCCCGCTCGCTGGGGGCTCCACCGTCGCTCCTGCTGCCGCCGCCGCCCCCGCCACCGCCTGCGGCGCCGTCCGTCAGTGTCGCGCGATCACGGCCCGCTCTGGTTTTGCGAGTAAATACCGTTGGAGACATATGAGAGCCGGTGCACCTTGCGCCCAAGATGAATGCCGGTGTTCGTCTTTTGGCGGGATGTGCAACGGTGGCTGTTTTGTGGGGTTTATTTTCTGGATTTTGAGCTTCGGGAATGATCCGATACGTTCATGTTTTGTTAGTTATTTTGAATAAGGATGGCTTATTTTTCTGGAGATGAAACCACGTTGCTCTTTATTTCTTTCATGAATGTAGTCATTCCAGATGTACATTTCTTATCAGATGAAGCTTTTGAAGACTTTTTATTATTATTGACACACTGTTTTATTTATTCAAAGTTCTGTATTTCTTTCCTTCAACCTTTAATTTTTTTTCAGCAGAATACTTCCTATTATTTGCAAGTAACGTAAGATTTTGTTTACGCTAAGAAAATTTTCGGAACACTAAATTTCAGAACGTCACGTGGGCGGGGGTCATCAAGTATAATGGTTGAATTGAATTAATCTATGTTAAACAATTCTCTAAAATTAACTCCACTTCTGTGCTGCGCCTTCCCCTTAATACATGTATGCTGCCCGGGTTGCATATATTGCTTCTTTCTAAGGGAAAATGCCACAATATGCAATGAACCTGTATTTCTGAGATTTCCATTTGTACTCGTTAAATGGAAAAGTACGATGGAGTTCACCGCACAAAAATGTAATAATTGAGTTTATTTCTAGCTGGCATATAACGCGCATAACTCCGAATTTTTAAAAAAAATCTTATCATGCCTTGCGAGTTGATAATTATACACTAGATTTTCTTGTAATGGTCATAAACGTAAGTTTTCGATTTTTCGTAATACAATGAGGGAGAACAAATGTGAATAATTGTAAATACGATCAGCGCAAAATAATGAATACTAGGATTAGTAACTAATTATACGCTCAGTGTTTATTAAATAACTTATAACTGGCATCCATCCTAACGGGATCGTCTAAAGCAAGTCTTGAAATTTCTGGACGCATAATTTCAGCTATGTTTTGTGATATAATAATATTTAATCAAGAATTACTTTTTTATGACATTGTACATTAAAAAAACATCAAAAAACCAAAGTAGACAACTAAATTAATATTGGAAAATCAATATAATGGTCAATTTGTTGTATTATCATTTTAATTAGCGCCATGTTTGAACACCATAAGCCTGAGGGGGACCGCAATCCACGCCGAAGCCCACCAACAAGCACAGCGCACATCGGCTTAATCATACATCCCCTTATACGAGGCAGTCGTAGTTACGAAGTACACCCGAGTCCATTCGGCGAACCCTGTAACTCTCGCTTCATGCACTCCACCTTACCCCGCCGCTCCCCGCCCCTCCGCGCCGCCCACGCATGCCCGAGTTTTAACGCAATCGCGTCTCTCTCTCTGCATATCGCGTGATGCATAATAATTTGTCAAAATCAGTCTGTTTTTCCACCCCGATAACTCTTATCTTCTTTCATCTGCGAGCGCGTGTGATATCGGTGTGTGTGCATCATAACATTCCGTACGGCGTGGGCCCATTTCACGCTTCAGGAAATTTCAAAATTAAAAATAAAATCAGTACAGCGTGCCCGGAGTTTTTCAACTCTCGGCGTCGCCGGCCGGGCCGCCGACGACGGCGGAACTGGCTAATTTGCTTTATTACAAGTTATATTAGATACACGTGAGAGTGCGAGAGAGGGGTAATCATGTTAATAACAGAACTTGGCGCCGCTGGAACCTGGGCCTTAGGGCTCGTACCTCCCCACTCCGCCTAGCCGGGCTCCTCGCTCCTTGTGATGTTTTAAAATTTTAATAACGGCGGATGGAAAACTTTTAAATGTATCTTAGAAAAAACACGCGGGCAACACAAGACTCGGAGGAGAAAGTTATAAAAGGCTTGTTAAAAAATAAGAGGTACGATGATGGAATATAGGGGAGGTGCGGGGGCGGAAGGGGGTGAGGTGGGGAGGGGAAGGGCGGAGAGGGTTTCCCGCGGGTGGGCGAGAGCGCGACGACATAATTAAATCAAAATAGGAGCGAGGACGCAACTGATCTCGCGTTTAACGAGAAAGCTGCCGCTGCGACGGAGTGGGCCGGCTCGCCTGCCTTCGGTGTAATTAAAGTTGGCAGCCTGGCCTCGAGCGAGCGTGAGGTGAGGGGCGTGTATGGTGGTCGGGATGGAACTATGGGGAGGTCGGTTTTGCCTTTAGGTAACTTGTATGCGTTTCTTTATTGTGAGTTTGTTGCTTCTTTAAAAAAATGGTTCTCCGAAAGAAGGGGTATAGATTTATTATGTAGATTTGAGGATAAATTATCAAGAATAACATGAGAAAATATAAAGGAAGGTCACCAAGAACAAATATCACATCTTTTATAATGGATTACTCAGGAATTAAATAGCGGGTCAAAAATTACCATTCATTGGTAAGTTGGTTTGAATACAAATAAATATATCTATAGAAAAATGCGAGATAAAATGCGTAAATTCGGTTGATGTTCAGAATGAACTACTTTCCTTTGTTTATGTTCATCCCATTCCTGCCAATGACCATTCATGCCCATCAAGGAATCACGTCCTAATGTTTAAAATTGTATTACATTTTCCAAATTGTCCTAACGGAAACTTTATAAATGTATTCGAAATCACACACTCATACATTTTTATTATTCGATTTGCATAATGTGAGTTTTCAAAGATGCCAATTGCTATGATATATATACATAAGAAATACATTGATATTTCAATATCCTTCAGTGATGAGAGAGGGTTCTCACATTGTGTTAACTGCTCGATTTTGCAGAGAATTTGTAGGCGAGGTGTTGTGTTTTCTGTATTGAGAACTTCTTCCAGGCCCCATCAATTTAAAAATAGTGTACGTTGGAAACAGTTTTCAATGCAATACAGAGACCCAAGCTTTCTCTTTTGAAATAGTCTTTTCACGAAGATGAATAGATTTTACGTAAGAACGTCGCATGTACTTTCAACACTATAGACGGTTCCAAATTGGAACCCTCAAATGCAAAGCCCCCTCGTCGCAAGCTCATAATATCATGATTCATCGCAAGCAGTGAAGATTTCTCAGAAACCATTATCTTCGCAGCTATAATATCTACGCCCAACTGCCAGCTCCTCTTCGGATCATTTCACCTACCGCCGCCGCCATCGCAGTTTGAACCACCACAGCTTCTGTCATTACCGTCGCCATCGCCTTGCCCATCATCACCTTCTCCACCACTTTCTCTCTTTACTCTGGGCACTCTGAGTTCCCCTACCACCATCTCTACCACAATCTTCGCCACAAATCTCTTCGTGGTCGGCCTCTGCTCGTTCGCCTATTCTACCTTTTCTTCCTTCCATACCATCTTCATCATCCTGACCACCATCACCACCACCACCACTACCGCCACCACCACCACCACTGCCACCACCGCCACCACTACCACCACTACCACCATCACCACCACCACCACTACCGCCACCACTGCCACCACTACTACCACTATCGTCACCACCACCACCACCACCACCGCCACTACCGCCATCACCACCACCGCCACTACCGCCACCACTACTACCACTACCGCTACCATCACCATAATCACCACCACCAGTACTACAACTACCACTATCACCACAAACACAACCACCACCGCCATTAGTACACCGTCTCTTTACACCCCTCCAATCGTTTTCCTCCGCTTCCAAAAGCCCGCCTCTCCCTCACACGCCCACACAGTCGCCTCATCGCCACGGCGGCAAGCGTCTGCATTTTTTGCGCCTTACGTGTAAATGCCGCCCTTCTCATGGCGCGCCCCGCCCCTCCCGCCCGGGTCCTTTTTTAACGAGATGCTAACGTTTAGATCCCTCGCGTTCTTCGGGGGCGGGGCGAGGGCGGGTGAGGGCAGTCGGGGGCGTTTTCTTTTTTTCCCGCGCCGGCGCCGCCGCCACCGCCGCCGCGCGGCTGTCGTGTCGTCTTGCGCCGGCACCCTCTCTCCCCTCCCCCTCCATCTCACTCTTCCTCTGACGCGTTTCCCCCGCTCCGGAAGACCACAATAAAAGCAATTTAACTTCGAATGTAACAATTATTGAAAGGAATTCCTCTTTTCTTTTCCACCCCGCTCCCTCGCCGCCACCGCCGCCGCGGCAGCCGGCGCCCGCCGCGCCGTCCCCGTGACTGCACCCGCTCGCGTTTGCTCCGTCTCCCCCGCTGGCGTGGGCGCCGGCAGGCACCGGCTTTGAGGCGGCGGCGCGTCTCCTGTCGGCCCACGTGGGTTTCGTTACGCCTCGCTACGTCACTCACGGCCCTCAACCGAGGGGTCGTTAGAGGAATAAAAATTAAAAATGTTTCATTTTCATTAAACAGTAAAAATGAGGAAAATTAAAATGTAATGTTGTATTACTGTTATTATACTGGGATTTCACTACTAAAATTAATTTTATTAATACGTTATTTTTGAAAAAAAATTACCTATCAATTATTAAGTTCAACTCTGTATTTGACGAGAAGAAAACATTGTACTAGTTGCTTCGTACGGACGCAACTCTGATTCTCTCGTATAGATATTCTTCACTGGCAAAACATCTTTCTTCTGCTATTGTATGTGATCGAGCTGTCTTTAATATTTTATCCTCTTCTTAGTGATCAATTCCACCCATAACATTGCCACGAGGTGTTGTAACACCACCATGACCATGTCCAGCAAAGTGTTGCACAACGTGTTTGTATCGCTTAATGATCATAACCGCTCACGATGTAACATCCACATCCTTAGGAAACTCCGTTCATCTGTACTTGTCCTTTCAGTGACATTACCAGCGCCTTCTGGCGTGTTCTGAAACTACCTCATTAAATCCGGCTTCTTTTCACTGACGTCGCCTCATTGCCGCTATTTGAACGTCCCTACTATTCGAACGTCAGTACCGTTTGATACCAACACCGAGTCGTTTTCCGTACACATTCAGGTGATCACGCACTAATTCCCGATCTCCCCGACGCTCCATCCCGCCCATCATTACCCTCCACCATCCAACCCTGCCTCCATCATTACCCTCCACCCGCTCGCCGCCAACCGTCGCGTCGCCGGCGCCACTCCCGCTCCAGCTCGCTCATCACCCTTCATCACCGCACCCGGACGTGTCACCCTCTCCCTCCAGGACCACCTCCGCGCCGAGCGGCGCCGCCGATCCCCTCGACGAGCTGTTATTTAATTTCCTCCTCGACTATAAATATTCCGGCGCCGCCGCCGTCGCCGCCGCCGAGCCGTGTCGCTCGGCGTGGGAGGCGGTGGGGTCGCCGGTTGGTCACCGGGTCGCCCGTGCCCTGTGTGCATACCTCGCCCAGCGCGTCACCGCCGCTGGCGCCGCCACCGCCACCGCCGCCGCCACCGCCGCCGCCACCGCCACCGCCACCGCCACCGCCACCGCCACCGCCACCGCCACCGCCACCGCCACCGCCACCGCCACCGCCACCGCCACCGCCACCGCCACCGCCACCGCCACCGCCACCGCCACCGCCACCGCCACCGCCACCGCCACCGCCACCGCCACCGCCACCGCCACCGCCACCGCCACCGCCACCGCCACCGCCACCGCCACCGCCACCGCCACCGCCACCGCCACCGCCACCGCCACCGCCACCGCCACCGCCACCGCCACCGCACCGCCACCGCCACCGCCACCGCCACCGCCACCGCCACCGCCACCGCCACCGCCGCCGCCGCCGCCGCCGCCGCCGCCGCCACCGCCGCCGCCGCCGCCGCCGCCGCCGCCGCCGCCGCCGCCGCCGCCGCCACCGCCACCGCCGCCGCCGCCGCCGCCGCCGCCGCCGCCGCCGCCGCCCGCCGCCGCCGCCGCCGCCGCCGCCGCCGCCGCCGCCGCCGCCGCCACTGTCGCCATCATGTCGCCCTCGTTAGCCTAGGTCCTAGCCCGGAGCTGACGTCATGGAGCGACGGACGCCTGGCGATGGGTGTGTGGTGTAAGAAGTCCGAGAGTTAATTGCGGCGATGGAGTCGTTGGAAACTTTTTAAGAGATGCTTTGGAAGAAGAAAAACATGCTGGTTTGGGGGTAAAGGGTGATGAAATTAATTGAATTTCTCCCTTTTGTCGAATGTTAAAATACTTTCTAAACTGTTATATTTCATCGAGAAAAATCTGTTGGTTGTAGCTTTTGATTGATATGTCAATTAGATGTATACTAGCGATGAGTGCATTTAATAAATTGAGTAAGAATTAAACACGTGACACATGAGTTTGAACGTCTCTTGAGCGGAACTCCTCCGGTACTGTTTTGCTGATTTTCGTGTTTTCCTTTAGTGTTTTTCTTTAATTACCGACGTAAATATAATGTGAAATGGGTATATCCTTCCATTGCTCCTCGTGAGTTGCTGTAACATTAGCCTGAAACGTCTATTAGACCATTTGGTATTCATCTTAAGGAAAGGTGGGGAGAGAAGTATCCTATTGCTCTTTATCATAATAATTTATCAATCATTTTAATATAATTTTTCAATTGAACATCCTCTCCTTCATATGAGTACTATTATACTAGACCAGAAGACTCTTGGGACAAGATATGCGGACCACTAATTCACATTATTTTTACTTGTTTTATCACAATGCTTGCCATTAACTCTGATGTCCATCAACTAATCGAATACCGAAAAACTATAGTGAAATTTAGTCAGCTCGTCAAAGTCAGTGGAGCACGCGAGTCGACTTGACGATATATGGTACAGTATTCTTCTTTCTTAATTTCTCATATCAAATATTGTGTTATCATTTTTAACAGCGCCGTGTGTCATATATTGCGACATCTGATGACTCCGTTGGCAAGTTATTCCTTTCTGTAAACGATTATTTTGGTTCGTTGTCTACCACAGTTCACCGTGCAATCATGCGTGAAACCAAGAATCACGACAATGTAACCGAGAATTTTTAACTGTTTTTGGACGTTAATTAAATACATGAATGCATAAATGAATGAATAAATGAATGAATAAATGAGTAAAGAAATGATCGATTGAATAAATAAATAAAAATAGAAATAGATCGTTTGCAAGCAGAGGGGCAGGAGAGACGACTAGTTTGCTGCGCCGGGGTGTCGCATCGGCGCAGCAAACTAGGCGGCGGCGGCGCGCGCTTTTCATCAGGAGTGGCGCGTGTATCTGGCGCGGCGTGGCGAGGCGGTAAAGGAGGCGGGGCCCTGCTCGGGGGACGGACGAAGAAATAAGGCTCATTGCGCCGTCGGCATGCGCCCGGCGCGACGGAAGCTCTTTGACGGGCCGACTTCCTCGGCGCACGCGCCCCGGCGGCGTGGAGGGCGGGCCCTGATAGTCGCCTCCGCCCCCGCCCCCGCAGCGCCTCTTCCCTGGAAATCCGCGCGCTTCTTCGGAGACGCCGCGCCGCACCGCGCCCGCCGGACGCGCGACCCGCCCCCGCGCGCGGGCGTTGTCGACGGAGGAAGTGACGGTTGCGATTTTGTGATCGCGGTCGGCGGATGGGTTGAATGGAGTTGAATTGTGATTGCGTCGTACGTGATTGCGGAGATGCACCCTTCCGTTTGGCTGCTTGCGAAATAAAAGGTCGATCCTATCGTGTCGTAATCCGCCTTAATTTTTTGAATTGTAGTTTAAGTTATATGTGGTTCATGTACAAAATTTTAGCTTCCGGGAACGTTGTATAAAAATCCATAAATTCAAGTGATACGTGCAGTGAGAGATGGACAACACTTAGAAGGTATCTGCAGTCCATCGTTCTCCACTGAAACGGATCTTTGCGTGTCTTTGAGAGAAACCAGGACTGTAAACTGGGCGTTTTAAGTGAAAAAAAACTGTAAAATGGGAAAGTACATGAGAAATATTTTGTTGTTCTTTTCGTAGTATATTTCGTAGTATTTTCCTGTATATTTCGGCTGCCAAAACTTTGCGTACGAATATGTGGCCATGAATGAAAATAATGCAGACAGGTTTCGAGCTTACTCGACAGACGAATCCCTTGTTCGTTCATATTAGTTCAATATTTTAAAACATTGCGTGTTTACCTTTGCTCTCGTCAAACACGTCACCTCTCTCCCCCCTATCACTCCAACCCACAATTTCTATAACCGTCCCTGGATCTCATTTCTTTATTCTAATCACATTCGCCACTTCTTTTCTATCTCCGTCATTTCTCCGATACTTCCTTTTCTGACAAACGCTAGGCATGCTTTTATACGTAGAGTATCTGCATCTACAATCACAATTGACATTTTTTTGTTTGACTTCAGTTGGTTTTACGTGCGCTCTTGTGCGTGTGCGTAAGCAGAACCCGCGGATTTTATGTTCTTTAGGAAATATTTTGCTATCGAATTTCCGAAATTCCAGCCTGTGCTTGAAGGGTATACGGTAGCGGTGACTTCACGTGTCTTACAGCGATTTAATACACATCTAAATAATATTATTCTGCGTGGAACCAGTATAGTGTCGGTCGAAGAATAGCCTGTTTTAGACTATATTACTTTAATAATTGTTTCATTATAAATTGTTTCGTTTAACCTCAGATTGACAAGGAAATAGTCCTAATAAGCATTGAAACGTTGTATATAAGTACTTTAATAATTTTTTATCTCATACAATTTATAAATAAACCTCAGAAAAATGACGAAATAATATTTAATGTTGTAACTTGTTGGATTGTGCGTTCAGAATTTATCACATACAATTTAACACCTTTTACGAAACTTTCGTGACAAACGTGCTACTTCCCATACCAATCAAGATAAGACGTGAATTCCTGTAACGTGGAGTAGGCAAGCACCCTCGTCATCCAGCTTTGTCCCCGTACAGCAAGCACGCCCATGTAGAAGACGCCCGGTGACCGTACCACCGCAGCTCTCCCCACCGCCCCCACCGCCCCCGCCGCCCTGGGAGCGCAATATCCTCGCCGGGCGCAAACTCGCCAGCGTCGCCACCTCCATTTGCATATCTCGAATAAACACGGCGACGAATTTCCTCACGCGACACCGGCGGCGGCTACGACGACGATGACGGTGGCGGGGGCTTGGGGAGAGGGGTGGGGTGAGGGCGGAGGCGACCGCCGCGCCGAGGCCGAGGCCGGCTCAGGGCGCCGGTGCGTGTCGCGCGTGCAATCTCCCTGCGTGCGCACGCCCGTCCGCCCGCCCGCCTGCCCGCGCGCTGGCCCCTGCGGCACACCGCCTTCGCTCGCGCACGGTGGGCGGGAATGCGAAAGTAGGTGGCATGCGGTGCTTCTCTTCTGTATTCACAGGGGCCGTTTCTTACATCAACGTCTCTATTTGCCATTGACGTATCTCTGCCATCTCTATTACAATTGACGTATTAGCAATGGCGCAATCAGGATTTTCCAAGGGGAGGGTATAGGTGTAGTATCCAGTCGGCTTGATGTCTTTTGTACTGAATTTCTCAATTATGCTCATTTTAGAATTTATTTTTATTTGTTGGGTTTGGTTAGTGTTAACGTATCCAATTGAGGTATGGAATGACATTTGTTTCTATACTAGGCTAGAGGTTTCATGGAAATAGTCAAATATTTTTTCTTTCTCCCTTCCAGAGTCGTGTAGTTCGTATCCCACATTACAGTTTCTTGAAACAACGCTTTTGACTGTTCAAGCCAGTATTTGACGTTCTCTAATAGTTTCCAGATTATAATATAATGTATTTTCCATTATTTAATCTTTACCATCGGTAAATGAGAGCAGAGCGCCAAAACTAGAGGCGTGACACTAATGTATCTCATCTGTATCTCTTTTACATGACGTAATTTTTTTCTGGAAGATATCATAAAATTTATTCTGTGGTAATGGCCAAAACACGGAGCTGTATGTTTCTTTAGCTCATGATAAAATTTATGCATACATCATCTTTCGATTGACACATTCTTGATTTTAATGATTGAATCAACAGTACGGTCATTGAAGATTCAGTTGCATTCCTGGGATTCCCATGCTTCTATTTCGCCCAGAGGAATCTGTTTTAGTGCTTAAAAAAATCCACGGTACTCACTAGCACAGAGAGAGGGCATGGTGGCTCTAGTTGACCGGAGACAACAAGCGTCCACAATCTGCAACGTGACCACGCAGAACCGCACACACGCCCACCGTGCAGTGCCGCGTCGCGTCGCGTCGTCTCTGTCGCGTTCACCGCCGTCGTCTCCGCCCCGGCCCCCGTCTCTCGCGCCGCCGCCGCCGCTGCCCAGGGAGTCGGCAGGTGATTGCCCTGGGACTCGGGGACGTCCGCGTCTTTGACCCGCGTGCTACCCACCGCCGCCGCCGCCGCCGCCGCCGACGGCCGGACCCTGCTGTCCACCTCTGGCAAACACGCCTCTCTCACAGCCCCTTGCCTGTCCGCCCGGCCAGTCTTGGCCGTCCTCCTTCCCCTCCCCCACTCCCGCCCCCGCCCGCCCCCGCGCGTCTTCATATCCATCGCACGCTGCTCCTTCCGAAGCCAATATCCTCTTCTCCGTCCTCGGACCGCGCTCGCGCCCGCGCTCTCCCTCGTCGGCGCCCGGCGTATTTACATAGCCCCCCGCCCCCTGCCTTCGGACCCGCCCGCGCCCCCGCCGGTCACTTGGCGAGGCCCCCGGCATCCGCGCGGAATTTCATTGGCTTCTTAGACAAACCGCGCCGCTGCCGCCACCTGCCATATGGCACCGCGCCGGACCGCGCCCTCCCTTGCAACCCGGCGGGGGCGGGCAGGCGTGCATGCGCCATGTCTGGGGAGGGGATCGATCGGGGTGAAGGTAAGATAAAAGGGAACTCTTAAGGATAAAAGGTGGAGCTGGAGATCTTAACAGGGTACGGAAAGACGTTGGAGTGGAAGTAATAACTTGTTCGAAATTTCATCAATGGATGTCGATTAGTTGACATCACAAACGAAAGCTGCGTTATTTTTAAAGTTATCATAAATATACTTCTTTCTATAAACAGAATGTTAAACTCGGCTTAAACACAACGAACGTAAAAAGTGATCATTATTATCATAATCGGAAGTATTAGATGTTCTACGTTTGAATTGAATACCACATTCCCTTCGGACGCTGTTCCTTTTTTGTAACATTTTCACATGTTTTGCTGTATACCCGTTAAATATTTTTCTATTTTTTATAATTTTGTTTAATACCTTTCTTTCTTCATGTCTAGATGTTCAAACCTCATTTTTTCTCAATTCATTCTCATTCTCCTAGTTTCACACGTCTCGCCCGCTCCTCCTATGCTGTCGTCATCCTCGGAGCAACATCATACGCCCCTGCACCCGCCCTCCCTCTCTGATCTCCACCCACCATTGCTTCCTTTCCGGCCCCCACCTCGGCCCCTCCCCGTCCTCCCCCGTCCTCGCCCGCCTTTCCTCAGCGCGGCGCCTCGTGCCGCGCGGGAATCCAATTAAAGGCCGCGGGACGAGCGTTCGGCATTCGCTTTTTCCGGCGCCATTCAAACGGCCGGTGCCGCCTTTCGCTCGCGTCGTCACACCCGCCCCCGCCCCCACTCCCCGTCCCCCGCCTCCCGTCCCACGCCCGCTTCGCGCGCGCCCGCCCACCTTCACGGAGCTATGCCGGGGCCCATTCCCTGCCAAGATTTACTCGCGCTGTATTCGCCGCTGTGTTTTCCAATTACGCGTCCCGCCCTGCCACGCCCCGCTCGCCTGCTTCATTCCCGCCTCCATGGCCTTACCTCCTCCGGCGCGGCAATACCTAGCGTCGTCGCCCCGCCAAGACGCCGGCCCCGCTTCTGTTGCAGCCGCCATTGCTTCCGCGTTCATCTCCGTGAACGCTAATATCTGTGCCTCCACTAGCACCTTCGCCTGCCTGCGTCGTTTCTGCTAGCGGCTCGCCATCTGCCAATATGTCTACCTCTGCCTTCTTCTCCTCCTCCTCCTCCTCCTTCTACTCCTATTCCATTTCCTCTGCATCCTTCTCCTCCTCTTCCTTCTCCACCTCCTCCGCTCCTCCTCCTCCTCCTCCTCCGCCTGCTCCACCTCCTCTGCCTTCACCTCCTTCACCTCCTCCGCCTTTCCTTCTACTCCTTCTCCTCCTCCGCCTTCTCCTCCTTCGCCTTCCCCTTCTCCGCCTTCTCCTCCTCCTTCTCTTCCTCCGCCTTCATCCCCCCCACCTCCGCCTTTTCCTCCTCACCCTCAACCTCCTCTTCACTTCGTTCTCTTACACTTCCGCTTCTACCTCTTCCACATCTTTCTCCGCCTTCTCCTCTGCCTCTTTCCATTCCTCCACGTCCTCCTCTTTCACATCCTCCTCCTTCTTCCCCTTCTCCTCCAACTTCACTTTCACCACCCCTTCTGCCTCCGCCTTCACCTCTGTTCCACGTCTACCATCATCACCTCCGCCAGCTTCCTGCCCCGCCAACGACTCCACGCTGCCAAAACAGCTTCCATCGCCGCCGACTGCAGCAGAAGTGTGGCATCCCATCGCGTCGCATTCGTCACGCTTAGCCCCCGACGCGACGCGACGCTACGCTGCCTCGCCCGCCCGCCCGCCCGCCCGCGTTCCTTGATTTCAATCGGAGTCCCGCGCCGCTACGCGCTCGCGACGCCCGATCTCACGGGAGCCCCGCCCCACCCCGCCCCGCACCGCCCCCCCCCGCCCACCACCCGCGTTTCTCGCCTCCGCCCCCGTCGTCGCGATCGCGCAACGGCTCGCGTTGGCTGGTCTTGGTTGTACCTTCGCCGACATCAAAAGCTTAGTAGTAGGAGTTCTTTCATGCGAGGAGCTAGCGGGCGTCCTAATGTTTCAAGATTTCAGCGGAAATGGTTATCTTCATTTATATATATTTATTTGGCGTAGCCTTGTTCCGTTGGGGTATTATTCCTGTCGTTTTGTGTGTCTGCATGTTACAAATTACTGTTATTAATTATTTTGACGTGAGTTCGTACAAATACTTTCATCTGCCAATTAGTTTTGAAAAAATTACTCGCTTTTTAAATTATCTTCGTTTGGAGTTAAATTTTTTTATATTTTTTTTACTCTTTTATAACTACGTAAACGAAGACAATTTAAAAAGCGAGTTAAGTTATAAAAGAGTTAACATACAGCCGCTATGATCATTATGCGTATTGATCAATCTGAATTCCTTAAAGGAATTCGTTAATTCCAACAAATAATTACACAAATACGAATCATGTCCAGGCCTCAACATTCAGTGACGATTTTCAATGTGCAATCTAATAGCGTATTTTATAATACAGTAAGATACGCGATCATTTTTTCAGCTCCTTGTGAATTTGTTAACGCACGAATATGGAAAGTTCTCGTAATCAGTGACTTTCTGCCACGTCTTGCTGGGTGCAGGCGCACATTGTTTAAGTGCATATAGAACGCACAAGGGAGGTCTTTTGGAATCGCACTGAAAGCAGAGTTTTTAACGGCACGCATCGGGGTATCTCCATCGCCATCTCGCCATCTCCGCCATCATCTCCGCTACCGCCCTCTCTCCTGCGCCACGTCACCTCATCCCCTCCTCCACGCCACCCCCATAACCGTTGCACCGTCCTCAACTCTCCACCAACCCTTCTCCAATATCGCGTTCTCAACCATCACCATCCTCTTCCTCCATCCCCGCTTTCCCCTCTTTTCCCTTCCTTCTGCTCTTGTTGCCGCCATCACCTTTCTCCTTCCTCCCTCCTCCACACTCTCGCCCACCCTTCCGCACTCCGCCCGCGAAGCCTTCGCGCCGATCGCGCGATGTGTAAATTCCTTACCAACGGCCAATGGCGGGGAAATACGCTGGAAAATTTAATCAAACGACTAAAAAGGTATCTATTGGACAGGCAACTGTTTGAACAGGCGAGGCAGAAAACAGGGCGGCGGCGTCGGACGGCCAGATCTGTGTCGCGCGGCGCACGGCAAGAAAGAGGAGGGAATGAGGGAAAGAGGAAAAGGGGGGCGCGCGGAGGAGGTGGAAATCGAAGGAAGGAACGCGAGGTTTGTCCAAAGTGCCTCCGAGCAAAAATCGCAGGTTTTCTCCTTTTTTTTCGACGGGGCGTTGTCGCTCGGTTCGTATTGTGCCGCCGATCGCTTTCCGGGGATAAAGAAGCATTGCACCGGAGATGTAGTCTAGCCGAGCTTTTCAGCTCAATGCTATCAACGGAAGTTGCTGTTTGATTGGGATTTACGTTCACACGCGGTGTTGTAATCGTGCTAACAAAATTCTTTTAGATAACGCCCATTTGTGTAAATCTATGTAGCAGTGAAGAACGGAAATATCAAATGCCAGGTACAAACCATTAAATGTCGATTTTATGTTTTCGCGAATTACATATGTGACTTGTGTGAATTGTTCATTTCTTGCTTTTTTATTGCAAGTCCAGTAATTTTATATGTAACTTTTCCAGTAGAACATTGTTGCATTTCACTGCAGTTGAAACTGATATAGTATATGAACGTATCGAATTTGAAAAGCCGTAAAACTCAAAGACGGGATGTTTATGTTAAGTGAGGCCCATTTGAGATACGGTGGGCCAAGATTGTTCCTTTAGTTTTTACGGGAGCAGTCCCATGAATTGTGGATGTGTAGTATATTCAATCAAGAAACTGAGGAGAAATTCTGGGGAGACTCAATTGATAGATTAGTGTCACAATAAAAGTTTTATTGGATCTGTCTGATTTCCAGATAGCGGTAGCAACAAAAAATATGAGATAGATTGTTCATTATTTTTGTTCTAAAACCATATCAATAAGTCTTGTATATTCCCTCTTACATTTTAAGTTTAAATCTGTTGTACGTAAAACAAATGTGTTAATTTGTTTTCTGAATGTGTTGAAGCGATCACGTTTCAGAACATGTCATTTATGCAATTCTTGATACAAGTCGTGATCATATTCATTTACGTAGTTATGATTTTAGATTTTAAAGTGCGCATAACGGCGTGATCGCTGTTCTAGATTTTACAAAAATATACCAACTATATGCTGTATTTGAAAGAATGTTTTAATATTGAAACAGTCTAAATAACGATTTTACGTCTTGATGAAGAAACGGAGGATGAGTTCATATTTGTACGGGAACGAGTAAGTATATTGTGTAACTTAGATACACATGGTAAACAAGACTTAATTAACTTTTGAATTAATGTGTTTACATACATGATACATTTATTCACATATTCCATAAATCGACAAATAGAAGTTCGTGTTTAGTGTCCTGATATTATGCGAGGTATTCTGTACATTTAATTGATATGTCGAGAAAAATGTATACGGTTACATTGACGAGTATTGGGTTGATAAAGTGATTTCTTGAGAACGAAAATATTTATTATATGTATCTTAAAATAACAAATTCAGTTTACCCCCGCACACCAGCTTCAGTAGAGAAGATAGTTACAGCGAATCTACGTCGCGCGAATGTAAGCGATCTACTACACCCATGACGTGCAAATTGGGTGTCAACCCTGGGCGGTGCTGAAAATTTGCCTGTTTTATAAGTATCAGCGAGTTCATGACCCCTGATAATGAGATCGAGTTCGTAGGTCGTCTGAAATGACCAAAGGTTTCTGTGGCTTAACTCACTACCTCCAGGGGAGTGTAGGATGAACCCTCTATACAATGGGCCATTGAACATATGTTATCTTTTCTTCCCCATACTGCTCCACGTCGAGCCAATCCCCACCACCTTCAAACTGCTTGTTCCTCATTCATCTGTAAAAATCTCAAAATAATTTCGTAAATTCGGGGATACAACAACTAGTTGCGACACCCCAAGATATCAGTATGTGTTCTTTAGTATAAACCAAAAACATCGAATTGTTGAAAGGATCTGTATAGTTGATAAGACCTGAACAGTTGATAGTTGACATAATGTATGCCCAGCAAATGCATTTCTACTGATCTTCCAATTTTTATCAAGTTTTTTTACGCTAATACATCGTACAAATATATAAAATATTAGTCTTGTCCATCTCAACGTTGAATTGTTCAACTAGATATTTTCATCTCAGTTTCATCAATAATGTTTTTTCTTTTACAACATTTGGTTCAATGCAGTCCGCGTTGCATCAATGTATTGCGGAGCAGCGAGGAGGGGCATGCTCGAGGCGGGGCCAGGCGACGCAGGGCGATGAGAATCGGAGCTCAAGGGGTGGAGGCAGACGATGAAATAGGGCGAGGTGGAGCAGGGCGAAACGGAAATAATCCTGTATAGATGGATTATTGTGATATAAGAACCCTAGCAATGCCAGGTTACTTCAGTTAGTAATGTAATTAACATGTTCTGAATGGAAAGCTTAATATATAATATGAACATTCTAGCGTGATTTTGTCATTGACGCCTGGGGGTAAAGGAGATCCACGGCGAGCATGACGCATTCCCAACAACGCACCTAGCTTATTTGTCCTGAGCTTTCTTTCGTCGCACAACTATAGAAAATAAAACATTTTGAATTTGAAAGGTACAGCTTCATTTTTGTTCCGGCCGGAAATCGAACCCAGGACCTCCTCACAGAATTTCAGCGCGCTGACCAGCCAAGTCAAGGATGAATGTAGGGCAAGGAAGAGGAAGTAAAGATCGCGCGCGGTCCGTGACCCGTTTGTTAGGGCACTGCTCCGGCATTCGCCTGGTGTTGATCGGAGAAACCACGGAAAACTTTCGATCAGAGCAGCCGGCCGCTAGAATTCTCCTCCAGACAGTGCCGAATTCATCCTAGCTAGTATGTAGTTGTGTCAAAAATCCCACCGTCGGGTCTAGAAACTCGGAAATCTCACGGTCAGAAGCACTGCTGAGACATCAGCCACCGTCTAGATTCGAACCCCAGGACATCCTGATTAAAGATGTTGAAGTTACATCAATTGTTGCCCTGAGCTATCTAACTCGGCCGTAAATTAAACGCTGCGTTTAGAGCAGTGGTGTCAAGGTATTCTACTGGTGGCAGTGACACGCGTTGGGGCTCCGTAGCATGCCACGAGCTACTCTGCGCAACCAGCGTCGGGAAAGGAAACTATTTGTAACCCCGCCGTTTTACAATAGGAATGGCGTTGTCTCGGGTGGCGGGGTTATGAACTGCTTGGAGGGGCGATTTCGTCATGGCACTCGTGCCACGGACTCCCGCTCGTGGCATCGACCTTGACAACACTGGTTTAGAACGTGTTTATGCGATGCGTGGGCGTGGGCGTGGCCGCGAGCCGCGCCGCGTGGCCTGCCGCGCACCTGCGCCTTCCGCGAAGCGGCCCGGGGCCGCGCGGGCGCGGCGCGGCGCGGCGCGGCGTCCTTTGTGGGCCGATTCCCAGGAGGCCGCTCGGTTTACTCGGCGGCGCGCGGGATCAGACGCCTCTCCCGAGAAAGGGCCGGCCTCAGACAATCCGCTTGTTTATTATCGCTCCCTTTTCGGACAGCCTGCGCGGCGGCGGTGCACCGTGGCGGTGGGGGCCGCGTTGTTCTTGGCGGAGGCGGAGCGTGTCCATGACGCGGGAGACTCCCAGCCACAAGGCAGAAATTAAACTCCCAAAAGAACGGACTTAGACTTACTTTTACATGAGGAGTGCTCGTTGTTGCTTCAGTTTCTGTGGTTTTCCTGAGTATATTCGGGTCTCTTGAATACACGTGAGAGTTCTGAGAAGGTTATCTAAGAGCTCAGGTGTGGTCGTTTTTTGGCGGTGGGTCCAAAGCCAACATGTAGTTTCCAAAAGCTATTGTTTAATGTATTTTCTGCGGCCAAATTTCTGTATAGCTATAATGAATGATCTGTGTTCAATGTGTTAATTTGTATTGGGCATCTCCCATGAGTATCTTGACTTAATGATGCAGAATATGATGTTAAAAATTAAAGTAATGATATGCTTTTGTCGAATCATTGGCGAAGAATTTAGTTGATCGAAAATTTGCTATGGACGTGGTCTGATGCTAAATTTTGTATGTTTCACAGAACTTAATAATCAGATACTTTTCCTTGAGAACATATACTAAAGGAATTCGATGTGTAGTACCATGAACTCCGTCACGTATAACAATTTCTAATCAATCGAACAATTACGACGTTCAAACATAAAACAATTTGTCAGAAGAAATTATGAAGATTAGACGCACGCGTTTAGATTGGCGAACATTCTTTAACTATGCTTGACACATTTTCGCCAACCAATACACCCAACTCTGATTCACAACGAAATATTTCAAGGAACGGAGTTCACTGCACTAGAGATGATTAAGACATACTTCCAACTTTTATCACAAACCAGATAGTAGGTGTTGACAATCCTAAGCCAGAGGATGTGGCCGAAGAACACCTCATCACGCTCACCAAACGATCACCACGGGAACGCGTCATGGCAGGAAATCCGACTCACTCCGAACCTGTGGTTATGACGTGTGCGTGCTCTTGTTTGTTCAACTCACCGGCTGTTATTTTTTCTTTCTCGTCGCTTACGCAGGGTACAGCGTACGTGACATTACGAAGGCCGGCGTTTCGGTAGCTCTCTTTATCTGGCGGACAGTTCCGTGAAACTGGTAAACGGAAAAAATTCGAGGAAGCCAGGGGGGGAGGGGCACCGCGGTCGGACGCGTAGAAACGGTGGTCGCTTTGTGGTTGCCAGTGCGTCGCCGGTCGGCCGATGAAAAACAAAGAAATTCATCTCAATTGGACAGGGTATCAGCCGTAATTGTGGGGATTCTGGGCTTAATTGAAGTTGCGTAGTGCGTGAGAAATTTCGGTTCTGGTGAACTGTTGCTAATGACGGTGACGCTGTTTTTCTTATATTTAAGGTTTAGTTTCATTGTAATTATTTAAAAAAAGAATTTCATTTTAAAAATAGCAAGGGCCTCGTACACGCGTTTGTATTGTTTTTTTAATATAAAACGTTGCAAAACTCTGTTGATGCGTTAATAAGATTGAAATTAACAGCGATTGTGTTATGAAAGTACCGTTAATTTAAAACATTTTCTTGAAAAAATATGTACAAATTCTAAATCGGTTCTTTTCATTTTAGTTGCAGAAATTTATTTCAAATGTGATTTGACTGTGCAGAGAGCATGTAATGTTCTATTAATTCGCAGTAGACGCATTTTGTTTGATGATGGAATTATTATTATTGTTATTATTATTATTATTATTATTATTATTATTATTATTATTAGCAACAGCAGCAATGGCTTCAAAAATTACACAGAATGGTTTGTTTTCGATCTCAGATTTTTTCAAGACTGTTTACTCTCTCGTTTATTTTGAAGGCACGCTTTCCTACTTGATTAGGTTTTTAATTAAAATACACTTTTAGGCTGCAGCAGAATTTTCTCTGTAAGAAGTTCTAGCAAATTAACTCTTCTCTTCTCAACTGTTCTTGAATACTTGCTATGTTCACTTCGTGTATTCGTATATCTTTCCTTCTTTTCGATCTTTGAGGAATTTAACCTACCACGCTTTCCAGTCACTTCATTTCCATCATAAAATTTCGGTTTAAATCTATCGATTCAGTCGACATGATTTTGTGTCTATTAATCAGACTCATAAAGAAGCCATTAATTACTTTATCAACTTATTGATAGAAATCGAAGAAGCTGCTGCTGGCACTGCGGGTCCCCGCAGATGGAGCCAGGGTGGTCCAGGACAGCGGAGTGTGCTGCGCGATTGTTAATGGTGGAGTGCGCGGCGCGAACACGGGCGGCGCTGGCGGCAACATGGCCGCGCGGATGTCAGCGCCGGCTCCTCGGCGTGTGGCAGCTGCCGAGTGAGGCGATGCGCCGCGCGCTGCTTCCGGTTGCGGGGAGCCCTCGGCGCCGCCCCCGCCCCGCCCCCGCTCCTGCCCCCGACCCCGCCCCTGCCCCCCGACCCCGCCCCTGCCCCCCGACTCCGTCCCCACCCCCGCCCCGTCCCCGCCGCTGACCGCTGCTCCCGCCCTGCCTGACTCGTTCATCTTGCTTTCAAGATCCCTGTGACTATTACCTCTGCTTCAGTGTTAATTATACGTGATTTGTTCAACTCCTGAAATTATAGTATGTCCTTGCTTAAGCCACGCCAAAATATCACCTCTAGAATCACTATTACAGACAAGTTCAAGTATGTGCATATAGACGTGCACAGCCTAAAATGAGTGATTTCCGCCAACTACATTTCTGAACCGCCTTTGCTATGGAACATCTATATTTTGATTTCATATGACATATTTTACTAGTAGTAAACGAATAAACAATTAATAAAACAGTTAATGAAGAAGAGAAATAACTTATAACTTAAATCACGTAATACATAAATTCAATTCATTTTCCGTTCCATTTATAAATTAGCCAAATAACTCGGAGAGTCTCATCCCGAAATATCATGTAACAATTTCCCGAATTGTTAAGTTAAAAAGATAAAAATCAGGGTTTGAACACAACAAAGAAATAAAATGTTTAATGACATAAAGCTTCGGGGCCACATTCGAAATTATCAGTGAGGTCACGGTCTCCCTCTGTCCACGCCTATGTCCTGCAATAAAAATGATTTTTTAACGATTTCTGTATACACCCTAAATAATTATCGTTCATCACATTAATATTGTAAAAACCCACATTCGAAACACTGCGTTTTAAAGCACGTCACTACGCAATTCACCGAGTCACAAAGATGACGGGTGGGAATACCTGTCTTTCCAAGTCAGTATCCAATCCCAGCACATCAGGACATGATGAAGGCTGTGAGAACCGACTTCTCAGCGTCCCGTTTTCTCACTCGGGCGTCGTCGTTTTATGTAACCGCCACCATTCCCTGCCTGTGCACCGTCTTCCATGTTCGCCTCCGCTTCCGTGTGACACAGCTTCCGACATTTGGTTGATTTCGACGATTGATTGATTATGTCGTGTTTCCGGACACATCGAAAGTAACTCGTATGGTCATTATATCCGTAAGTGCAGTGTACGCTTTTTGTCAGGAAGTGGCGGTGATCTTCCCCACTGGATGGTGATATCCGACGCCGATAAACACGTCAGATTGCAAGGTTTTCCTCATCCAGGTGTCTCCCAGCAGCAACGCACTGCCTCCAGCCTTGACAAGCTCTAAGTTCCCGATTGAAGCCTGTTGAAGCCGGGTCAATCTCTAAGCACCCAACATGTGTGCTAGCGTCGACCATGTGAATGTGAGGGGTGAGGATAGGACACAGAAGGGAAAGGAAAGATCGCGCTCGGTCCGTGGTCCATTTGTTAGCTTACTACTTGGGTAATCGCCTGGTGTTGATCAGAGAAACCACAGAAAACTCAGCAGAGTCGGCCGCTGGAATTTTCCTTCATACAGCAGCTAAATTCGACCTAGCTATCTAGCGGGTGTCGAAAATCCTGCCAACCTTGGGGGCTCGACCCTACATGCTTCCTGTCAGAGGCACTGCAGTGTCATCTGTCAACTGCTGATAATGCCTTGAGACACCAACACCGGCGGCATCTCGATGAGCCCGTGAACGGGACTGACTTCTCGCTGTGCCGTTTTCCCACTCATCTGCTGTTTCCCGTAACCGTAGCTAATCGCTGGCTCTCTTCGCCGCCTTCCACATTCGCCTTCGCTTCCGTGCGTCACATCTTCCGACATACCGACTCTAGGGGCCGCGCCTACTTCCACACGTGCACGACACGATCCAGCGTTCCGGCGCGGATGAGGGGCGGCGTCGCGGGAGTCGCGGGCGTCGCTCCAGGATGCACGAACCGCCGCCGCCGCAGTCGCGACACTCAAGCACCGCGCGTTCTCACAGCCTCCGAGGAGCTCCGGACCTCCGCTTCGGCCTCGCCATCCGCGTTCCTTCCGCGGGCGCTGGGCGATGACGGATACCCAGCAGCGTAGGCTAGCCGAGGGTGGCTTCGAAGGAGCGTGTGCCCCGTTGAAGAGTAAGAGGTTTAAAAAATGTAAAATGCGTCAAAACGATATTTTATTTGTAAGTTTATTGCCGTATAATAAACCATAAAGGTATTTTTACAATTTAATATTTTAAATATCAATACTGATTTTGATTTCGAACTAATTCCAATAAGAAACTAGTGGTGCTAAAACAGCATGTACTTTATCGCCAGTGCTTTCACGCAAAATTTCGCGAAAAGTACTCATATTTTCAAAACATTAAACGATCTTATTTCAAAATCTATCTCTAAGGAACTGAAAAAATCTTTATCTTCATAATTCTAGTTGAAGGAAGACACCAAAAAAATGTTTGAAGTTTTGCAATTTTCGAAAAATCAGGGTATTTAAACGAACCTGAGACGTGCACCATTCTCTTAAACGTCCTTCACATTATCCTACAAAAAGAAATAATGGAAAACGATGGAGCCATTTTCTTGCCAATTTGGAAAATGTCCCAGAAGCGTCATGTAAAGAACCCTCAAAATTAAAATATCGGTTTCAAATTTAAGGGCATGCTACGTGAGCCAGAACGATTGTGGAATATCAATTTTGCAGAAAATCGGCTGAACGGTTTAGTCGCTAGTGATGTTCATAGACGGACGGTCGGACGGTCTGACAGTCAGACGTTTTGTGGTCATTCGATGTTTCTGTATCAAGAACCAACAAAACATGGATTAAAGCTTCACCACGCGTTAAAGGATTTTTCTTTTTCGCAATTTAGCAACTGGATTTATCCATTTTTTTCGTCACCAGAGCCCAGAAATAAGAGCTTTTCTGCTAAAAATTCACTGGTTTTTCCCGCAACATTACATACCATTCTCTCTACTCCGCGGCGATAAAGTAATATTGTTATTAGAAAAATGAATAAAAGTATAGTTTACACTTTTTATATTTACTGTACTGAAAGTAAGTAAGAGAAAAATGAAATGTTTATTAGGTAGCACTTCGTAAACTCTTTGTTTCTTCACAAGTGTTTACAAACTACTTGGTAATTTCTTAACGAGAGTTTTCTTTCCTTTAATTTTTAAAACTTCCTTTTAATTTTGAAAAATGTACCAGGCCTTTGAAATATTTTAAGAAGCCTCCTCTGCGACCACTAAATGAGTTTATTCTTTTGCTCCAAATAATATTCCAACTTCCATAAAAATCGAACTTTAATTTTCCAGAATGGAACATATCTTCATGTAATTCAACAAAAGAACAAATCTGGATATGTTTGAATTATGAGACTGTTTTTTATATTAAAATTCAAGAACGTAAATGATGTATTAATTGATGTTAATAGGAAGAAAATTAGTGTTAATTTGTTTATTTCTTTTTGATTCTCGACAATCTTAGAAAAATTTGCTTCTACGAAATATCGACTAAAATATCTGAACACTTTCAGTATTTTCTTCTTGAGTGTTAGGTAAGAGATTGGTAGTATGTTTAGTGAAGGTAATAATGGCGATTAAACTTGGAAGTTACTTAGCCGTAGCCATTAGTTTTGCAATGCTCGGCAGAACTTCTATTGAAAGAAAGATGAGAATGACTGTGCCGCTTTCTGTTGCAAAAACATTACTTTGGAGTTGTGCATAATTTTTTACGTTTGACTTAAAACCACAATATTCTTTCGAATTCGAGGTCAGGAAATGTCCTTATTTGTTGCTTTTCACAAATTCCATTTCTTTTACAAACTCATGCCAATGCAAGACAGATGCATTATGTTCCTTCCATCTTGCTTCCCTTGTGCCTCTTATCTGAGGAGACAGCTTGAGTCAAGCGACGTCGCATTGAGCAACTGCAGTCGTACGCGCAGGTTCGTTTGCCTCTCGTCCAAGACCGTAACTCCACTTTTTTATTACAAGACCACCGCCGTCCCAGCGCATCAGACGCTCGTGCAAACATACGCTCCCGGCGACGCCAATAAATTTGCGCGATTGGTTTTCAATCGCTCCGCCATTCCCGAACATCGCGTCCCCTCCGCTCCGCCCCATCCACCGGCAGCGGTCGTCCGCTCGCGGCCGCATCTGCTTCTGCCGCCGCCAATGCCGCCACCGCACCCAACGCCGACCTCGACACCCCCGCCCCCTTCGCCGCCCTCTCTGCCGCCGCCGTCACCGTCACCAGGCCCCGCCCCAGCCGCAGCCGCAGCCAACGCTACCAGCACTGCCACCTATTGCCGTCACCGTCACCTATCACCCTCTCCGCTCCTACCTCTGCGCCCGCCAGCCAGCCCCCGTCGCAATCGCCGCCCCTACTGCCGCCCCCACTACCACCCGCGACTGCCACCCGCGACTGCCACCCGCGACTGCCACCCGCGACTGCCACCCGCGACTGCCACCTGCGACTGCCACCCCCGAATGCAACCCCCATTCCCCTCCCCGACTTCCACCGTCACCTTCACCGCCCCCACCCGCCCTTGCAGCCGCCTCCACTTCCACTGTCTCCACCCCGCCGCCCCAGCGCCCCTACCGCCGCTGTCGCTGCGGCGGAGGTGAAACTTTGCAGCGGGCGTGTTTTAGTGCCGCCTTCTATGGAAATCAGGTCTTGGACGCTGGACTCAGTCGCCGCCGCCGCCACCGCCGGCTGGACCTGGGCGTCGCATAAAGAGAGAACCCCTCCCTCCGTGCCGGCGCACCCGGCGGACCCCCCTGGGTCTTCCAAGGTGGTCCTAATTTAATACGCGAATAAAATGCTGGGGCAGGGAGGAGAGGCAGAGGGGGCGGTGCAGAAGTGTACCTTCCGTGTGTCGCTTGTTTTCATAGGGACGCGGCCTCCGCCGCTGGACGTTGTCTTTTTATTTTACGTTCGTTTTTTGTTTCCCCCCAGTGACCGACCGCCCCTTGATATAGAGAGGTCGGTGGGTGTGGGCGTCTCCAGCACATATTTATGCCTCCCGCAGATTCTCTGTACTTGTGTTATTCAGTTTTCGTGTCGCTTGGTTACTGATAATGGGCGTCTCATTCTCTGCCAGAAATCTAATGAACTCATGGTTCCTTCACTCTCCTTTATTTCTTTGAGATCACCTTCAAATAAGGATTTTTCAACTTTTTTCATTCATTCCCTTCTCACCATCTTTCTTCTTCTTTTCATACTGATTTGTCTCATATTCTTCTTATTTTTTCTGGTCATTCTAGGTCTTTTACTCCTGCGTCTTTGCCTTCTGTTCCTGTTTGGTATTTTTCTCCTGCGTTCATTTAATATCTTGATATCATGTCCTGGAATTCTGTATGACAAATTGTCCGCTTTTGTTGTGTTTAATAGCCATATTTAAGTCAAAGAAGTTGCACTCTCTACTAATAGAACAAACTATTAGATTACGGCAGGCCATTTTTATAATTTTACTTCTGAACACCCACCTCCATTTATCAATTCACATTTCTTCTCTGTTCTCTTTCCGAGAATATCTTTGTCGTCAACCTCCACCCTGTTTTGTAAGAACCATTACCATTCTCCCCGCTTCGCCTTTCACAGCCCCCCACCACGACTCCCCTTCCCCCTTCCAACTCCCACCCACGCCGCGCCCTCCCTCTGCTGGGCTACCTTCACCGGCCTTTTATTATGTCCAGCCGAGACGTTTATGTTATTCTTCGGAGCCCCTGGCCGGTCCGCCGGCCGCTGCTTCTTAGCTATATTCGTGATGCTGCTGACGTATTGGTTAAAAAAAGAAGGGGAAAAAAACCGGCTTTCCACCCCACTCCCGCTCTCCTTCTCCACCTCCACCTCCTTTCCAAGTTTTCCTTTCTACCCGCTCCCTCCTTCCCTTTGCTTTTTCTTGATGGACCATTCAATATTCGCGGTCCCCCGCCGTGACCCCTCGATACAATAACACGACGGCCCAGTACGTATTGGTCATATCGCTGCATCCTTCTTCTTCCTCCGCCGGACCGACCCCGCCCCCCTTGCCGCGGCCCGCCCCCCGCCTTCCTGGAAACTGTGGACCGTCCGTCTTTTTACATAAAATTGAGACACTTTGCTTAATAAAAGCATCTTCTCTATAAAGATGGACAGCCTGGACTTATGGGCGCGGGGTGGGCGGGGCAGGGGGGAGGGGACGGTCGGTCGACGTGCGGGTCGGGGGACGGCGCGGCGCGGCGCGGCGCGTCCCTGACGTAAAAATACGCGAGGAGGTGGACGCGACCGCGGGGTTATGGGGAATATGTTAGGAATTTGGGCGGACTGTATCGCCGCCCGTGTTTTGTGATGCACGGGCGTCGCCAGGCCGCCCTCCTCGCCTCCGCGCGTCCGGTCTCCGTGTTTGCGCGGGTGAAATTGAAAAATATTGCGGGAATTTTGGAGGCTGTGAGAGGACCTCCTAGAGTTTGGGATTCTTTCCCTGGGGAGTCGCCCTGCGGACCCCGGGGAAAGGAAAGTGGGGGGCGGGGGATATTTTCGTTGGGGCGTGGTTGGGAATGCAGTTGAGGCTGTGTGGTCGGGTTAGACGCGTTTGCTCGAAAATAACATTTTCGCTTGGGGGGAGGGGAGAAAAAATGCGATAGTATTTCATATTTGATGTCGCGGAGGAGTTGTGTGTAACTGAAGCGGGGAGGAAGCATTGTCTTTGTCCTCGGCAATAAAGGCATGATTACGAAACGGCAATCAGCAATCACCATTTCGTCGAATAGTGCAACGGTGGCGTGGAGAGCTTGAATATGTCTCTGGAGTAAAACCATAACGGTTTAGCACCCTGAACGTTGCGGCAACTTCAATAAACAGGACGTTTAGCCCCCTGGCATTCATTGCCGCGAGGGACGTCGGAGGTTCTCGAAGGCCGTTTCTCCCCCTTTAAGTACGCGCGCGATATTGTGCCCTGCGCGAGGCCCCTCGCCGCCGCTGCAATCAGAGCGGCCCGGCAATGAATGATGGCGGCTCTCCTGCTGGCGCGACACGTCCTCAGAAGTCCTCAGGCGTCCTGAGACGTCGTGGCCACTGGCGGGTGTCTGGCAGAGACCCGCGTCGTCGCCTTCAGCTGCCTACCTCTGACGGGTTTGCCCATTGGTTGCATTATGTTTTCTTGGCTACATTGCTTCGGAGTTCGAGAAATGAACGAACAGCATTCCAACAATTTCCTACACCATTTACTGGTTTCTGATAATATATTTAAAGTTATTTTAGGTTGGAATTGTCAATTTTAGTTACATTCAGTGTTGCCTTCGGATAATGTGATTTATGTTTTTAAAAGGAACACTATCGCTCATAGTTTCACGTTTTCAGGATGACAGCTGTTAGATAGTAAAGTTTGAAATATAATTTAGCAGTCATATTTGTTATTTATTATTGATGCGATGCTTGCGAAATGATCGATCGGTATTCAAACAACTCGCTACAACATTTAAAGTATTCTGTTAATATAATATTGTAATTTTGGAGGGGGAAGTAGGGAATTTTAGTTACATGGTGTTATCTTCTGATAATTGATTTTTTTTTTAACAGATCACCACCACTCATAAATTCACACTTTCAAGAATAACAATGTAAATTGAAAATTTAAAGTACGACGAACATTAGCTTTGTTTGTCCTCGCTGCGATCAGAGCTGACGATCTCTGAATAAGGCGCCACAGGCTCTTACGTGTGCTCAGCGCCCTGAGACATCCTAAGATGGCATTAGAACGGCCTCCGATTCGCAATTGCTGCGCTGTCCACGGCCTTGAACTGTGTTGTAGTTTTCACTAAGCTACATTGCATGAGGGCTGGAGGACTATCTTTATGTTAGAGCGTGAGTTAACGTATTTTAGTTTATTCTGGTCTTTGTGATTTCTATTACAAACTAACTTTAGGTGCTTGAAATGTTATTTATCACAAAAATACTCAAGCATCATTCATATTTTCTTGTTTTTAGAAACACGTATGCAAAGCAGTATAGTAGCAAATACCCATGTACGTACGGAAATATAACCAGGATATCAGATTTTTTTTTACTGAGAACAAACGTAACGGAATGGGTTGTTTCGCTTCTCTGTGTATTTGAAGTCAAGTTTTAATCCGATCTCACTACCCTTCCTAAATTTTTCTAAGTAATATAATAATGTAAATATTTCAAGAGGAAAAAATGAACTCAAAGTAAAATATTTCACCTGAAATTTTGAAAAGAGGACAGTTTTTAAGAAAATCAAAAATTATCACCAGTAGATTAAGCTATAGTATTGAAGCAATAAATTTATTTTAGAACTTCGTTGGTTCCTATTAGATTCAATGGAAGTTTCCCTTGCTCTCAACATTGTTTCTTTTCTAGGTCTGTCTTGTGTTATGGGTATTTCATCTCCGAGTGTGGTAGTGCACCACTCTAGTGCTCCATTTCGTCGTGTGCGCCTTCCCACGGTTAAAGAAAAAGTACAGGGTGTCGCAGGGCACCTCGGCGCCCGCGGGATTCGTAGCACAAAGAGCGGGTGGCTGGGGGTGAATGTGTTGATGTAACTCTGTTTTGCCAGCTTCTATCGTGCTATTTTCCCCCTCCCATTCCACCTCGCCTCTTTTCTACGCCTCCCCTACCATTTGAGGCGCGCTACTTAGGTCGCCCTGCAGCCTACCATTATTCACTGCCACGTTCTGTTACGTTTGAACCCGGTGCTGCACAATTCTCTTCGTCTTGCTTTTTATTACACCTCAGTTTCGTATCTGGCAATCTTGCCTATTGTCCTACTTCATACCCACATTGACTATAGATTTCTTCCTGTCTCTATAACGTTTCCACTTTTTCGTTTCGTTTTGTGTCCTTACGACTCAACACTTTTTGGTTTATCAAGAACAATATCGAAATCTTCTCGTTTCCCCTTTTCATTCGCCTCACACATTTCATCTCAAATTATTCTGTACTTCCAGATCTACTATGTCTCCCTTTAAATAACTCAAGTTTGTTGTGAGGTCATAAAGCAATCTTTTCACTTACTTAGTCTACTTTCAATTACATCGGTCACACTCCAATTCTGCCTATTACTGTAAATATAAAACTACATTCACCGCAACATACAAAATAAAAACATATATTTCACTACACTACATTTAAATAGTGCATTGAAAGGTTTTCAAGAAGGAAGTACTAAGTTTAACGTGCAACTTCATTATATTTCCAATCCCGAAAAATCAATTCTTCGCCATGAATCCCCCTTTGAACCAAGCCCTGCACTTCCTCAGCTTTCAACATGTCCTCCACGCAGCTCCTCACCCCTCGGCAGCGTTTGCTTCCCCTGGAACAACATTAGGGCCCCGCACGTCGCGCGCGGCACTCACCATTTCGCGTACCTCGCAATATTAGTCGGACACAATGCCTGCGTCGCCGCCGCCATTGATTGGCCTAATTGCATGGAACGCTCTCTACCGCGGGATAAGACCCCTCCGATCTGTCGCCATCGCCTTGTACCCACTCACGCTCTTTGCGCCGCGCGTGTGCCTGCCGCGCCCGCCACGTCGAAGCCCCCGCGAACACCCACCTTTGTGGCCCAAGGGCCTCGCCCTCTGCTAACGCACTCTCCTCGGGACCGGCCAGTCCCGTCTTTCACTTTGCCTCGTCCGAAGCCTTCTGCCCTGTCGCCGTCCGCCATCCTCGACACCTCACATCCCCTGCCATCGCTACATTCGCCACCATCTCGGACAAGTCCGCCAATGTCAGGTCCTCTTCTACCACCTCCAGTAGCACTATCGCGACCAGCAGTCACCTCCATCGTCACTATCGTCACCACTGTCTTCGTCACCACCAGCAACATTGTTGTGGTTATCATTGTCAACACCGCCATCATCATCAACACCGCCATCGTCGTCAGCACCGCCATCATCGTCAACACCGCCATCATCAACACCGCCGTCATCAATGCCGATCAATGATCATCACCAGCACTTTCGTACCACCACCACCATCGTAACCGCTGCCAGTATCGACACGGCTACCACCATAAACTCAAACACCTTCTATACTGCCACAGTCACTATTGTCACTATCACCATGCCCGTACCCCATTACCACCGCCATCACCGCTTCCCCGCCGCTACCACCCATGCGAGTGTTGGAGGCGAGGGATGACTCAGCGCGGACGTGTACGTGTGATATGTGAGGATATGTAGCTTTTTTATTGCGGCTCCACTGTCGCGAGGGAGGGCGGGGATGGGGGTGGTGTGAGGCGACGCGAGTGCTGGAGGAGAGCGGGAGGTGGCTGCTTTCATCGGGCCCCTCCGTGTCCTTTTTGTGAGTGAATGGAGGTTGCGGCGCAAATGTACGGCGCCCGGCCCCGGGGGTTAGGTGGGCAGCCGGCGGCTGAGTTATGGGAGCGTGCAGGAGGAATCGCGGCGGCGGGCTGGCGCCTGACTTCGGCCTGCCCTCCGCCGACCTCTCGCTATCGCTCGCTTTTCTCGTCGGTTCTCCATTAGTTTCTCTCGTTCCGGCATCTTAGTAATACTTGCTCCCAACCTTGTTTGTTTTTTTTCCTTCTCCGCAACTCCTCCTTCGCTTAAATAATTTTGGATGTATCTTTTACGTCTTCTTGCCTCCTCTTCTCTTCATTCCCAACCACTTTCTTCACATGTTGTTTTTTCTCTTCCTCTCATTTTATTCCAATTTTTCCTTTCCTCTTTTATCTTTAATTCTCCTGCCTTCTTTTATATATTTTCTCATCCTCTCCAATGTTTTACATCTCTTCCTTATTTGTCATTTTCTCATCTGTTTGTATCGTAATTTTGCCTTACTCTTGCTTTGTCTCATTCCTCGCTCCTTCTCCAGAACTTACAGCTTCTGATTTAGTAACATCCTCTGCGTCTACGTAGATACCTCGCTGTCCGATATCTGTGAATACAGAAATATTACTACTTTAACCATTTCTCATTCGACCCTCTTCTTTCACTCTACATTTCTTTTTTCTCTAGTTTTTATTGCCTAGTTATCTATTTACTACGAGATATCTCATAATGCGATCTTCACCTTTTTAGCAACCATTCTTCTTTAGGAGTTCGCTATTTTGAAAAGAGCGCCCTACACAACCTTCCACTCGCGCTCATTTTAATCTTTCACTTCCGCCTCCTCACGGCGCTGGCCGTGGATCATTTTTCTTCCGTGAAAGCTGCCCGTCCCCGTCGCTCCGGCTGACCCGCCGCATCCGAGCACCTTCCCCGATAGCGGCCGTGACTTCACCTCGCTCCGCGCGCTCGCCCGTCGATGACGGATCGCAGCGGGCGCTTCGCGAGGTGATGGACGCGGCGCACGGTGGTCTGAACAGGGCCGAAACGCGCGCATAAGCAAAAAAAGAAAATTTGTGAAAAACAATTTTTTATTGATCGATATGAATTCCAAATACTTCAAATTACTAGAAAATAAAAGAATTATTACTTCATAACAATTAATGCATCCATAAGACGTCTTCAAAGTCCATCGATTCAGCCGAGGAAAAATTCATTCACTTTTGCAGTGAAAATATTCCCACATTTCATTGCCAATAACTTCTTTCCTAATTAACTTTTCAAATTCCGTAAATTATATGTGATTACAAACACCTTTCTAAATACATTACACGTTTTGAAATGTCACTTATTTTTCTTTTTCACGTAATTACGCCATATTGAATGAAAGTATGCAAAAACTTAATATTGTTTAAACTACGTAAACTTTCAATAGAGATTACAAAAAAACACCAAAAAACACATCCTCAATATTGATATATGTTATAAAATGAACATTATTAATCGTTTTCCCGTTGAGATCAGCCGCCCCTGCCCGCCCCTTTCAAAATGGTGACCGTTTAAAGTTACAAAGATCGTTTAAAAAGAGAGTACCTTAGCAGGCGACTCAACACCTAGCAGGTTTATTCGTAGAAAACGTGTTATCTGCTTAACATTTGCAATTATAATTCATTGCATATAACTTTTAATATTATTATAAATGATATTTATGATTCTTTATGTCATATTCAATTGTTTATCAGAAAATTCATAGATATAAAATGGCGATTTGCAGAATTGAAACTTGCATTAAGTAATCTTTAAAAAGCGATAATATTAAAAAACAAATAATCATACATCTGTAAAATCAATGATTTTATTAAGTAAACATTTTTTAACAATTCTTCGTTGACAACATCCGCCTCGGACCGAATATTTCCAAAGGCGATCGCTCCAAGTAAACACGGTGAAAGAAACAGAAAGAATCTGCCATTTCCGTGAGCTACGTGATAATCGGAAGCAATACCTACTAACAACTAACAATCACTCCGTGAAATTAATATACTTCATTAAGTGGAGGTGTATAAATAGTGTTTTGTTTGAATCATCTGCCCCCATGGCCTATTTCAATACGGCAAGCGTTTATATTCTCAATGGTGAGTTGGAAAGAACGCGCCATTTTTGATTGGTATTTACAAAAATACAACTAATCACACTTGCGTGGCGCTTTAGGAGCCGTTTGGCGCTTTAGGAAGCGCTCTAGTAGTATAATTTAGCAACATAACAATTGAATAGCACTAAAAGTACTAAAAAATCGTTGCTACCAGAGGTCTGCAACGGCTCCTGTGCCGGCACGAACACGCAACAATGGGCGAGCGCTATGCGAACAGAATCATTCTGGGTAGTAATGGGTAATGGGCAGTGGGTATTTTTTCAAAATATTGACATGCATTAGTGAACCTATTGACATGCATTAGTGAACTATATAGCCTTGGGGGCTAGTCTCATTTTTGGCGAACTCTGTGTTGTCGAAAATATCAAAATTTTAACACTTAAAAAAATTCTGAATGGAAGATGAATAGATTTCCCTTAAAGAAAGTCTTTTCTAAGAAATCAGCTCTTTAAAATAGGTCATGCACTTTTTTAAAGTAAGTTTGCTCAATTTGCGCTTAAAATTTATGCAATTTATTAAACAATATTCTCAAAAACCGCTCAAAATCTTGTTTTTATGTTTCTTTTCAATGATAGTAATTCTACAAAAAATGGCACAGACCTCACTTTCGTTGAGCTTGCTGAATTTTCGAAGAAAAAAAAAATTAAAAATGATGCGAGAAAGTATGTGCTGTTGTAGCACCACTAGTTAATTTAGTAACCTGACAAGGTGCTGATACGATCCTTTGCTTTGTTTATGAACAAGTAAATAAAGTTTTATTCACCTTTATTAATATAAGATACAGACCAGAATTGTTAGTAATATAAATAAATAAATAAACAATAAAAATTAAATGGAGTATTATTATTTTGTTCCTAGAACATGCTTCTTTAGTTTCGCACCCCCAAAACCGTTTTAAAGTCGCTAATTAAATAGTTATTTAACTTAACATCCTATGCGCGCGTATTGACCCCGTTCAGACCACCGTGCGGCGCGGCGCGGCGGGCGTTCGTCTCATCTAATGTGCCGGGAGAGAGAGCCAGGGAGCAGAGAAAGGGATGCGGTGGGGTGGGTGGAGGTGAGAGCTAGGGATGAAGGCGGAGGTGGAGATGAGGGTGGAATGGAGAGGAAAAGAAGGACGAGGTGGGGGCGATGGAGGCGGGAGGGGGCACTGGCAGGTGGTCGTGTGGGAGAGTCCAGAGGACGAGAACCTTTTTCACAAATAGCTAAAGAGAATTACCTACTACAATGCTAAAGCTAAAGCGAATGAACACAAATAGGTGAAGAGATGGAGTAGTATGGAATGCTCTGTGTATTGCACTGATTCAAAAAGATATAGTTAATAACGCTTTAAGCTCAACAAAAAAAAATCACCAAATCGAAATGGCCATTTTGATTTCCACGTCGATCAGAAGGCTGCAACCTTGGGCCTCGTCATTTAACATAAGATATCTTTGAGTCTAAAGAAACAAATTCGCCGTGCATTTTATTCCAAAATACAAAAATGTTATATCTCGACTCACTTTCCTCGCAAACATTACTAAAGAATGTGTGCTTAAACTATCCATGCGTATTACATTTGTCCGCATACATTATGAGTTTGTCAAAATATATCCGGTCGCGGGAGTGGTAGTGGAGATGAATGATAGTGGGGGGGGGGTGAAAGTATCAATGAGAATAGGACGTAGCGGGGGAGAGTCCTGGACGGAAGTGGGAGTCGAGGCAGGATCGGGGGTGGTGGCAGAGATATGTCCAGAGATGGGAAGTGAGAACGGGAATGGGACGACGTCCACACGGGATCGGATGCAGGTTCTGACGCTGATGGAATCATTCTGTAGCCAGGTTAGGGAAAGGTGAACTTGATATTCGTAAGTGAACACGATGGTGACGGGTTTTGTTCTCCGGTTCCCGCTGGCTCGTATGTTGTATTGATAATGCAATGTAGGGAGACAATGCTTATGCCGTTTAGATTTTGGCGTAATATTATTTATGGTGATTTGTGCACACTTGAATGACTCTCTATTGTCTCCTCTGTAATGTTGGCATAAAAATTCCACTTCCCTACAAATTTCTACAGACACCTGTGAGTAGTGGATTAGCATTAACAACATATGCTTTGTCTTAGGTTTCGAAGAGATTACGACAGTATAGAAAACTATATCCTTATTAAGCTTGGAAAATAGGATTCGTGTTTCAAAACACTGCATTGCCAGTGAACCTTAACGCTCTTAAAACTGTTCTGACCACCCCACCACACTCTCCAAGCTTTCGACACGGCAGTAAGGCCCTCGCCGAACAGCGTTCCCCTTGTTCTGAACCAGGGAGACAACACCGGGGTCACGAACTGCTCTGCGCGGCGGCACGCATCGCGCTGTTTACCGCCGGCTCCAGCAGAGCGCGCGGGCGGCGGCGGTCGCGAACGCAAGAACACCGGGGTTAATTGCGGGCTCGTTACGCCCTTCCGCCGGCGGAGGGCGCCACTTTTTCCGCCCTCGCCGTTTATTTAGTGCCTCCCCCTGCGCACGGCGACGTGGGACCGCGTGGTGTGTGGTGCGGTATCCACGTCCACGTGTGCAGTATTAGAGCGGACTGGGAGAGGGGTGAAGCGCGGAGCTTCGCTGCACATCGCGTGCAGTGTGTTGTGTTGATATTTTCTGCGTTTCCTATAAAACTTTGTTTTTATGTCACTATTGTTCACTAATGTATCCTCTCTTGCCTTTATGAAGATCTGCCTCTCTCTTTCTCCTCTCCTCCCTCTCCCTCTCTCTCTTTCTCTCTCACACACACACTCGCACGCACACGCGCGCGCGTAATCTTTCACTGTCCCCCTTTCCCTCCCTCCTTTTGTTTCTAACCCTCTTTTCATTCTCTCTCTCCTTCTTTGCTCATTATCTCTCCCTCTTTTTCATTCTTTCTCTTTTTCATTCTTTCTCTTTTCATTCTCTCTCTTTTTCATTCTCTCTCTTTTTCATTCTCTCTTCTTTTCATTGTCTCTCCTTTTTCATTCTCTCTCCCTCTCTCTCTTTCTATACGTTTTTCTATTTCTGTACTCCCTGTCTCTTTCTTCCCAGTAGCCCGCAGGTCGAAAGCTTACCTGACATCCTCTTCTCGGAGTCTATCGAGATCATGGGGCAATACTCATATGGGGAAGAAGAATCATCCCATCGTCTAACCATTAGGGAAGGAGTGTGAACAGGATGGAGGAAGATGCGTGCGTTGGTCATGTGCTTGGAAGTAGTATGTGTTTCAGGAGCAGCTTGAAATTGATAGGATTTTATAATTTCTGGGAACGAGTTTCCAGCGCATCTACTGTAACTTCTAGAATTTTCATGCAGGCTGAGAAACTGCATATCCGTCACTTTTGAACCTCGAAAGCTTGAATCTAAGAATTCTTGGTTTACGAAATATCTATTGGGAACCGGCAATTACATACGCGAAAGCATGAGGATAGAAAATAGAATCGAATTCTTTACAGAATTTTAGCAAGGTTTATTAAAGCGTTTTAGACAAATTAACGAACGTGAAGATTCTCAAAAACGATACTCAATAAGTCTCCGTTACTTTTTAAATTTTGTTTTTTCTTGTTCCGTTCGGATATTTCACAATGAAATGAAATGAAAAATAGTCTAGCAGGAATGTTACAATGACTGCATACTAGTAGTTAATATCTTTAAATACATGTACTACATACAACTACGACTTTTTATTGATAAAAATAATTATTTAAACACGTACGACATCCTCCCATCTCATCATGCAAGTATAAAAAACGTGAACCATCAGATGGAAAAGAGCTTCGTTCTCAAAACATGCTGCAGAGCGGCGTTAACAAAGATTTTTAAGACCAAAACACATCTACTACATTTTTTCGGAATGCCCCCACGAAAACAGATTATCATTAATCACCTCCGCAACCGTTCTCCCAATTGTCATACACTAAATGGACGCGCCAAGAGGTGCCGTCCTCGGCGCCTGAGGTAAAAATTCCTGCGGGACATAAATCTCTCCCACATCTCGCAAGAGCGCGCCACTCCAAGCCGCTCTAAATGGTACGCCCCGAAGCGGCGGCGCCCGCCGTCATCTCGGCAGTGGGTGGAAAAAAAGGCCTCTTGAAGCGCTCGTTGTTTAGGGGGCCGAGGCGAACCTGCTGCGGGGGCGGGGCGGGGCGGCAGGGGGCGTTGGGGCGACGCGCGCAGCACGGCTAGTAGCGCACCGGCGAAGTATCTGGAGGATCTCCGGGGCGATATGGGGCCATGTCATTGTCCCGGAGATGCATGGGTTGGGGACGAGGTGGAAGAGAGAAAAAACGCGGTGCTGGGGTGGAGAGAGAGAGAGAGGGAAAGAGAAAGAGAGAGAGAAGGAGATGGGTGGTGGAGGTGGCTGCGCGTGTGAGATGGTGATGGTGGTGGTGGTGTCGCTGACTTGATTGTGAAAATACGGAATTGGAGTGATGGGGTTGCCAGAAGAAGTGGAAAAGAAATGGTACGAACACCAAAGTGGTGATGGCTGGACGGCAGGAGTAGTGATGGTGGCAGTAGAATAGAACGGATTGATATAGAAAGGACGATAGAATAGAGCACGATACGAACGAATCGGCAAGTGAAGAATTTAGAACCTGGAGAGGAGGGGAAAGGAGAGAGGAAAAGATCTTGACGATGATAGTGGCTTGAAACGATACTAGAGACTGAAGATGCCGACGGGAATATGGTTTTGGTGGCGGTGGTACGCTATTAGCGGGAGTGATATGACTGGAGTTAGGAGATGATATTCGGCATTGCGGGAACTTTAGAGCCCGGAGGAGACTTCGGAGGTGTTACGGTCCTAGAGACAACGGAGATTCGAGAAATGGTTGTGAAGTAGTAACGGAACTCTGGGGCTGAGGAGCTGAGTTACAGAATTGGTGGTGATGAGTGGCGTAAGTGAATGGAAAGGTGGACAGTAAACGTAACGTCAGCGATGAGATGCCTAATGGAATAAAATGTCAGATTTCCCCAGTAATGGAAAGATGTGGAAAAGTCCCCAAACAGTTGTCACAAGGTATGGTGATAGTGGTGGAACTAACTTTATGTCAATGACCAATAAAACAAGCCAAGCCTGTGACAACGAAGACGATGATCGAAAGGCATGGCACTACTACGGTGATAGTGGCAAGAAATTCAGAGGGCGGTGCGTTTTGGAAGCGGGTGATGGCGGCGGCGGCAGTAGCAGCGTTTGCGGAGACGACAACAGTGTCCGAAACGCAGAGAGATGAGAGGTGCGAGACGAGGCAGGAGAGCGACCGACGTTGGCGGCGCCGCCGAGAGAAAAACCGACTCGCTATCAGGGTGGCCGACCCAATACAGCTGAGTGCTCTCCACGGCAGCCACCTACGTCGTGGCCTCCCCTCCCCTCCTCTCCTCTCCTCTTCCCTTCCTGTCCCTTCTCGTCTCGCTGCTTCCGTCGGCGCGCCTGAGCCCTCACCGCCGCCGCGACTGCCCGGCGCCCGCTCGCACGTGGCCCGGCCAGGTCGACAGCGCCTGCACGTGCGACCAGAGCGCTGCCCCGCGGCCAAAGAGGTCAAGAGAGGACGTCAGGCGAAAGGGGAATTCGGTTCTCTGTTACGTGATGTAGAACACAGGTGCTTAGTGATGTATCATAGGGCTTTTTTTAGTTGGAAGAAAGATGGTATTGACTATGTAAGAAAGACGTGAATGCCAGTACGAAGAAATGCTTCAAGCCTTTTATGAATATTACTTACGCGTAAGACTTTCGATTCTCGCAATATTCAGTTGCCACAAATCCATGCAAAAACGAAAACTAATCATCTTTTTTCTTCAAATAGTTTTCAAAATTCAAATTCGATTTCCAGTAAATTCGAAATCGTATCTCCTCAAATATTACATACAGTCCTTTTAATATATCAAATATTATGTAATTCGAAACATAAACTTCGAGGAAATCGTATTTAGAATTTGATTAAGTCCCATGTGCATATTTGACGTAAGATACGATAACGCTACTAATATTTAGGCTGCTAAAAATCTATGTAGTCTTGAGGTTCTGTCATAAATAATGGGGAGCAAAATTGATTTTCCTACAAATGTGATTATATGACCATTCCGTCTGATGATTTGAAGATTAACGGGGAATTAAATAGAAATCATTTTTCTTTTAAATTTTCCAAATTAAAATTTGACATGATGTCGTGAATATACCAAAGTATGTGCAGAATGATTTCTCTGTACTTGAATGAAATCGATTAGTAGAATTTACACAGTGTGAATAACTGAAACATAAATCTATATTGATTACAAAAGCGTGTATATTATTACTGAAATCCTTAAACTTTAGTAAGGTGAAGTAAGTACAGGTGAAGCTGTTTTCTATTGGATTTAAGAAATGTACTATTAGATTTGTTCAAAGTGAACACTACTTTGCATATTTGACTTAAGGTAAACATTAATAAAAATTTTAAAAACCTTAAAGTGTCTAAAATTTTTGGTCTGTGATATATGTCTTGAGTTTATAAGATACAATTACAAGTTTGCTTCCGTATGTCCGTTGTTTTTACGGAGAAGATCGTTATATTTTCGGTTGATCATGATTCCACTTTCATCTACTCACAAACGTCCCGTCACATTGAAAGACTCTTTCGTTACTTTTACACGTTTTGGCAGAGGAGGTTGAGGAATTTAACGCATTCATTTTATGGGGGAGGAGACCTTAAGGAAGCGGCGGCAGGGATGGCGGCGCTGCGGTGGCGAAGGTTCCCGCGGTGGCCGCTGAGCGGCGCTGGCGCCTCTTCTGCCCCTTGGGCGCCGGCCGCCGCCGCCGCCGCCGCCGCCGCCGCCGCCCGCGCAAATCTTGAGCTGCCGTCGATTGCGGTGACCGAGCTTTGCGGTCCGGAGAGATGCGGCCTTGTGGCCCGTGTCGATCCTGTTCTTAAGCTGCGCATTTCAGTTTCAAAGAGAACTGTCGACCGATTCCGAAACTGCTGAGTTCAGTGCAGACCGGGAATGATGTGGCGAAGCGAGTACAAAAATAAAACATAAGGAATGCGGCTACATATTTATGGAAATATTTGTGTCAAATTTCCATTAGATGTTTTGCTTTAGTAGTACAATAAATTTAGTTTCTTTGAATCGAAAACGCCAAATAGGGTACAGTGAATAATTTTCGCGTTCAAGTAGTCGTTAAGAGCCTTTATTAAGTTTGGTGACCAAAATGAAAGTGTGAAATTGCAACATTCCCCTTTAACAGAAAAATAAAAGTTAATTGTAAAATTATTTCATGACGCAGGTTATCATATAAATCTACACCAACAAATCGAAATAGTATCAATATTGAGTGTAAGTACACAAACTATGAGAAAACCCAAGAACTAAATTTGTGGTCACGGGGTAAAAGTTCGTAAGTCAGTTTTTGACGAAATTGGGTTTAGTATTGAAACTACAAGTTAAGTATCTATATTTTATTTTAGTAAAACAACTGAATTACTGTTACCTCCTTAACGACAAAACAGGTTTGGGAAATTTAGCTTAATCGGTTTAATATAGCTTATGGCTCAATGAACTAACCCTTATTTTCTCTAAACTAAGATTTTTGACTTAAGAACTTTTAGCCCCGTGACCACAGAGATGTCGATTGCCAACGTGACCGCGTGGTGGCCACATCTCCCTCCCCCTGGCGCGATCTGGGAAGGAGGATGGGGGAGTCTTCAGCGGAAGCGCCGACGTCCGACTGCGCGCGTATTGCTCCCATCGCATGACTCACCCGCCGCCGCCGCGTCGGCCATTCGTCAAAACGAGACGGCGCCCGCGCGCCACTCATCCCCCGCGATGCCTCCGGCCCCGTAGGGAGGCGGGGGTTGCTCAGTATTGACGCAGGAAAGTTGCGAGCTCAAATGCGAGAGCACTACCTTGGGCAGGGGCGGATCCAGGGTGGGGGGGCGAGCATGGATTTGCCTCTGACCTTGGGGAACACCAGATTTAAAAGGATAAACTAATGAATACTTCCCTTCGTACGAGGCGCTTTGCAAATATCAGTCAAGAGGTAAATATTAATTTACATAGATTAATATTTTATGTATTTATAAGGAAGATGAACATTTAATAGGGTGTCGATAATGTTAATTTCTTAAAATATTTATTGAGATCCAACGCTTTGTACATATGTGATCCCCCAGCTCTGAGGTCGGTATCGCACTTACACTGTCAGTATATATTAGGAGCGGGTCTTGTGAGTGGTATTTATGTGGTGGTGTAATGTGGGTCACTTCCTTACTTCAATAACTGACAGAATCACAATATCGCTCACTCTATTCTCTAGAGAAATTGTATAGAGATGAGTCAATCAACGGGTTCATACAATTGGAGGAAACCAAGGATATGAGCAGCGTAGCGAACGCTGTAGAGCAGCAACATGGAGTTCAGTTCCCACATGTCTCACAAGGCGAGCGACTCTCGACTGACACAGACGCAAACGAAAACACACAGACACACACACTCACTCACACACACAATGTTCGCGCACACTCACGCGTATCCATCCACGAAAGACGCCAACGCGAGAGTGACAACTCCACAGCGTGCCCGGCATTCGTGTCCCCTCTGATTGGCTGCATTTCTGCCTTGGAGCCCCATGACTTATAGGCCGCGAGGGTGGGCCGGGCAGCTCTTAGATAAAGCTACTTTGTCCCGTGTGGGGGAGACCGATTGATACGTCTGAGGTATTAGGGCGCATGCGGCCAGCTCTAATGCGCGGAACGGATCCCAGAGCTCGCGGTCGTTGCCTACGTCGCCATTGGCTCCGCAGTCACCTCCGCCCTCGCCCCCCCCCCCACGCCCACGCCACCGCCCCCTACCGCTGCCGTCGCTTAAGTGAAGTACTCTCTAAGGGGACGCACGCGGCTTCGGAGCATTGCGAAAATATGGGGCGTTCGACGCACAAACGGCCGGCAAATCAAAGACAAACGGCTTAGAGGATTCTCTGGGATGTTCCGTAATACCTAGGAGAAACAATAAACATGATTGTTTGGTTAAGTTGTTAACTGATGAATCGTGTCGATACGTCAGTCGCAGTCGACGAAATATGAGTAGGAGAAAATCTGAGAAAAATATTTCTAGAGGTAAGACGCCCGACTAGAACGGAAGTGTATTTTGATAAAAAGTATCGGAGGTGATGAAAAAGAAACAATTGAAATATATTAATAAACGATATTGCTGAATGCGACAGGCATGGAGCTGTCTCTCTACAACTCTTTTAAGTTCTTTAGGTGTGTCAAACCACGTAAAACAACTTTTGATAAACCCCAGCTAGAATGGAAGTGTATTACGATAAAGGACATAAAATGTCAAACTATCATATCGTGGAATCAATAAGATCAGTAAATATGCCAGATTTATATCTCATGACCCATTTGTACTTCTTTCCTTGCCATAGCTTCGTTTCCTAGCTCACTCCCGCAGAGCCCACTTGCTTCTCTTTCCGCCCCCGCCCTTGCAAAGTTCTCACACACTCCTGCGACTCGCTCCTCACCTGCTCCCGACCCGCTCCCCTCCCTCTCCCATCTCGCTCCCCTCCCGCTTCCTTCCCGCTCTCCTTCTGCTCCCGCTCCATTCCCCACCCTGTACTTCGCTGACCCTTCCTGCTCCTCCCTCGCCTTCTCGTGCCCTCTTTCTCACGCTCCACTCCACCACCTTTTTCGCCCTCCCATCTCCAACCAGCCTTCATCCCGTCCCCTCCCACCTCATCTCCTCCCCGCGCCGATGACTCCCTCCTGCTGAACCTTCCCTCGCCCTGGCCGCGCTCTCACCCCGTCCCCGTTCCACCCCGCGCGCCACCCCCTCCCACGTGTGGGCCTCGAGAGACGAGATGGGCTCGCGGCCGGTGATGGGCCGGGAGATAGCGCGCCCGGGCCGCGAACCACGCCCCGCCCGCCGCGGGGCCCCTGCCACAAAGGTGCAGGCGCTATCTGCCATCTGGCGGCCGCCCACGGAATCTTGTGTCGGCCTTTGTGCACAGCAGCATCGCAAACGGGAGGAGGAGAGGGAGGAGCGGGTGATGGCGGTCGCGAATGCACGAGTCCTTACGCTGCGAGTCTCGGCCCGCGGAGTCCGCCGCACAAAGAGCGGGTGTGAAAATTCTATTTCCTCTCTGCGCTGGTAGCTGCTGGGCCCCGGAACCGCACGGTGCTTGAATACTGGCGTTGCGTGGGAGGTACTGCACGGTGCTGCTCAGAACAGAATTGAACGAAAATGGACTTGACTGGACTGAACCTGGACCGAAGGGATGTGACTGGACTGAAGAGAACAGAATTGAACTGGAAATGGACTTGACGGGAAATCTCTTTTGCTTTGGGAAACTGGTTTTAAGTTTAAAATTGATGTGATCTCCATCAGATAACCACCAATAAAATTTCTCCGATCTCTCAGATTATGATAAAGTGTTTAATACTTCACATTCCTGTTTAAGATTACTTTTTCCGTTTTGGTTGGCATAACACAAAAAATCGCTGTTCTCGACTTTGTCGAAAATTGAACCTGAATCACATATGCGTTCATTAAACGTGCCTTTGAACGTAGATTCATTGAAGGTAATTAGCGATTTTGCGACGTGTATGCCTACCAACAGATTGCATCGGTAAATAATATTGAAGTTCGAGGAAAGAGTTTGTAATATTTGTTTTTGGAACTATTGATTAGACAATAAAGGAGTAAAAATATTTAACTCAGATTATAATAAATTATTGTTGTTGTTGTATTGTTGTTCTGCATTAAATGTATATAGTTCTGATATCACAGACGGTAACGTGTATTTTTAGAGGTTAATATTTACTAAAAGTATTGCACTAATCAGGTACAGCATTTATTCCCAACTTGAGACGTTTCAGGCTACAGGATATTGTGAACTAACACTCCTCCACTCCTATCGTTGTAGTATGGGTGAACGAAATTTTGTCGCATTATAAACAGTAAGCCCTCTCTTTACTACAGGTCTGAGAATCGTAAACATTTCGTCCGACAACATTGTAACGACCAGCTGGTATTTGTCACGTACTTAAAACTCTATTGCAACTCTTGGAATCCATTCTTCTTCTGTAAGGAACCCACAAGGCGTTGCAAAGCTATTCCACTGCCAGGATGCCGAATCTGAAGATACCACAAGCAAGCCTTCCTGCAGTTTCCAGTCTTCCAACAAACGGAAGGTGTGGCTTTGTTTAAAATTATTTGAAACAAAAATAAATAAGCGTTCTCCTTCTGCGTCTTCGAGCCTCCGTCTCTCGTTCTTCGATAGAAAGTAGACTGCGTGGGCGGGTGAGGGGGGAGACGGACGGGGGTAGAAATGGTAGTTTAGATGGTGATGAGGAAAACGGGATGACGGGAGAGGAAAGGATGGGGGGGTGAGGCTGCGTGGGTGGTTGACCTTGTCTCGGAGAGCGGAGTGGGACGAGACGGAGCGGGGCGATGCGAGACGAGACGAGTCGGAGCGGGGCGAAGCGAGACGAGACGAGTCGGAGCGGGGCGAAGCGAGACGAGACGAGACGTGACAGAGCGGGGTGAGGCGGGACGGAGCGGGGCAAGGTGAGACGGAGCAGAGCGTGGCGGGGCGAGACGAGTCGAGGTGGAGCGGGGCCAGGCGAAACAGGGACGGGGCGAGGCGCGGTAGGGCTAGTCGAGATGGGGCGAGATAAGAGAAACTGAGTAAGGCGAGCGTTACCTTTATGTTGATGCTGCTACACTTTGTAATTAAAATGTTTCTTTCTTGCAGTGAAGAAATTTATATTCAAGATACAACTGTAAACGAATATATTATAACTCTTGAATTACATACATAGGATTAACACATTAATCATCAGAAGGAGTTGTCCTCTGTCAACCACTCAGCTTATTATTTTCTTGATATTGTTCTCTCCGGCACCACGTCGTCATAGCACTTGTCGTCGTGGGCGTGTCTCCACAACATCCCGTCGATGCTTTGGATGGACGTGTCGCCACACGGGGAAAGTGTGACGGAGCGGGGCGAGGTGAGACGGAGCGGGACGGGACGAGGCGAGTCCCGGGCGAGGCGAGGTGAGACGGGAGGAGGGATGAGGGGAGACGGCGAGGGGCAAGGCGGAACGGAGCGGGGAAGTCGAAATGTGTCGGGGCGGGGCAAAGCGGCGTGGGGGCGGACGACTGGGTGAGGTTGGTTGTCTTCCGGGCGCTCTCCGCGGTCTGTTGTGAGAGCTAACGCGCGCCGACAGCAAGGTAGACGCCCCCTGTCGACGCCTTTCGGAATTGTTTTACCGCCGCGACGGAGCTCGTGCCGTTGCGTCGACTCTCGTCGACGCAGCGTCCTCCGTCGCACAGTGGGTAGTGAAAGTGGGGGAGCGAGGGACAAAATCTCTTCTTCTCCTCCTTCATTCTCCAGTTCCTTCTTTTTCTTTGTCTTCTTCTTCTTCTTCTTCTTATTATTATTATTATTACTGTTATTATCATTGTTACTATCATAATCACATGTCGGGAGACAAGTCGAGAGCTTAGAACATATTCCGATTAGGGCGGTGCCCCTCTCGTTGGAGGAAAATAAATGGACGGGGAATTCCCCTCAGGCCGACGTGTATTGCCGCACCGGATCTCACCATTCAACGGGGAAGGAAGTAATCACCGGAACAAAACATTCACAATACACACAGGACTAATGATCATCGCATATGCCATGCCCGGAACATCAGTCAATTAATCAAGATCATTGTCATTGAGTAATACGAGTCCTAATATCAAGCGTTTAGGACATGAGGTCTCAATAGGGAGAAATAATTACTGACTAAGTGTCCCGTAAAAGTGTTCAAATAATTGCAGGGTAGTTGGGAGAAGTTGAGTTTTGGTCCTTGCTATTCGCCTTGGCCTATTCGTTGTATTCTTTCTTGCGATGAGGAACTTGTATCAGCGTTTGGTTTACGGAGGAAGGAATAATCTTGAAGGAGTATACATCGTATCGTATCTATTTTGTTTCCTAACTACTTGACTTAAGCAGAAACTTCCTCATGAATTAAAAATGCAGTTTCGGAAGTGGTTCATTGCAAATGGACTTATTCATGTATTGGTTGATAATGTAAAATAATTAATGATCGAAGTCATTGTAATATTTTGGGACAGATATGAACAACCTTTTTCAAAAAAAATATTGCTTGGTTTTTATACGTTATTCCATTTTCTGTGTGAAATCATGCAACATAAGAAAGTGAACTTATTGTTTTAAATATGGAAGTATTAGATTTATTGTTGCTTTCCTAAAAAATTGCAATTACATTGATAATTTTCTTAGCTGGAAACCTCTGAGAGCGTCTGTTTCACGTGTATTGCAATCATTGAACCTCGTAGTCTCGAGCATCGTTTAGAAACGTAAACTCGTAGGAAAATGTCTGCTGCACGATAATGGCTGTGCAACGTTTCACATTGTGTAACATTCCCTCGCCTTTTTAAAAATCAACGTAAATGGACGGAAACTTGTAAGTAGGACCACTGTGCGTCTCCAAGTAAACGAACCCGATTCGTCGCCAGTTTCTTGCTTTCAAGCCTGGGAGGCCTTTAATCTGTGTGTTTGTGTAAAGGTGATTCAAGTAACAGTTTGCGTTAACTATTGCTTGCGCTAACGCAGCATTCGAGGCAACGGCGCGGCGTTGGGAGAGAGGGGAGGCGGAAGGGCCGAGAGACCGGCGAGATGAAAAAGCGGCTAAAAAGTTTGTTTTAAAGTCCTGAGTAAACCTATAGAAGAGCCGTTGCGAGCCCCCACGAGTGCCGCGTTGTCCAAATCTTCCACGCGGAGGCCCCCGCCCCAATTTAATTTGCGGAGATTATTCCCCGACGAGGCGTCTGATAATGCTTTGCTTGTTGTGTACACTCTTGAAGATTTTGTTCCGCAGTTTATCTCCAAAGAGTGTCTGATTTGAGATTTTAATCTGGGAGTTTTGAATTACTTGCGGTTCTGTTTTCCGAGGTGAATTTACACAAATTTACTGACAGTCTTATTTGAACGCACTAAAGGGTACCTGTTTATTTGATGATATTGCAAAGAATCTTTTTGTGATTTTGTTCCATCGTTTATCTCGCAAGAGTTTCAAGTTAATAATTTGAAAATGATGTTTTTGAATTTTTTCGTTCCAATTTTGGTCATTTTACGGAAATAGTATAGGCAATTAAATAACAAAGAATAATGTGAAAGATGTTAGTTCTTTTACATCACGGGAAGCTGATAAGTAATAGAAATATTGACTTTCGTAGTTTACCCCAGATGTTACCAGATTTCTGATGTGAAAAGTGAAAATCTTGGATCGTTGTTAGTCATAATAGAAATATTTTGGAGAACAGGAATTCGGAGAAACACATGATCATATACACATGATATTATACATGATATTATCATGATACACATGATATTATTATTGAATTAAGTTAGTAGTTTTTTCACCAAAGACAAATATTTTTACTCAGCGTATTTCAAAAGCATACTAATATCATGCTCCGTGATTATTATGTGAAATGCTTCAATTAATAAAAGTTCTTGTCGTCTGTGTCTAAGATTTGATTAGCATTAGAGAAAGAATGAAAGCTTGTGTTAACAGGAGTGCCTAGGTGTTAATCCTTTGGGCGCTATGTGATGCTGATCCAATTTTTAATCATAAAGAATTGAAAAGCTTCAATATATATCAACCTGGATAAGTTTTCTTTGGCTGTTGCAGTGATATTTAATAACTGGCTCTGTTATAGCCAGTTGACTTGAAGATAATCTAGAAAACGCATCTTATTTCATTATCTCAAAACACAGTTTCTCAAATGGATTCATTCTAGTTATAAAGGTGCATCATTAGTTTCGGCACAAGAATGCATTTCATTACCACTTTGGCAATCGTTTCCCTGTATCACACACGAGACATTTTTAATTCAGCATTTCCTCTCCATCTCAAATCACGGACAAGTGGATGGCCTCTTTCCATCAGCTACTCTACCCCTGTAACGTTGCACCCCCTACACGAAATTCAATTTAAAAATTTCTCGCCAAGACCGAAGGTACGATCGTAATTTCACAAAGGGCTGTTTTTCCCGAATTCTTCCCTTTGCGCCCATCAGAAGGGGTGGCTGGCGCAAGGGTTGTCGAAAGGACGTCGGAAAGAAACGAATTTATTAGGGAGGACGGCGCCACGCCGTATCGCCTCCGCCGCGGCCATCGCCATCTCCCACAGCTGTTGCCGCCACCGACACTGCCATCGTCACCGACATCGTAATTGACACTGTTGCTGAAAACACCAATATCTCTACCTATTTGCAGTGCCACTGCAACTACCGCTGCTACTGTTACAGCTGCAGCCACTGCTACTGCCACTGCTGCTACGATTGCCACTTGTACTGCAACTGCTACTGCCACTATTACTACCAGTACTACTGGTTTTGCCACTACTGCCACTTCCATTTCCTGTACCTGCTACTATCACTACCACTTCCACTGCTACTGCCACTGCTAGTCACTGCTATTGCCAATGCGGCTACTACTGCCAACCTAATTGCCATCCCCACTGTCTCTGCTATTTCCACCGCTACCTTCCGTCGTTCCCGCTCTCCTCTTCCCAGCCTTACAGCACTGCCCCTGCTGCTATCATTTGCCCCCGACACCTCCGCCTCCCCCACCCCCTTCCCCGCCTTCAACCCCGCGGGGGTGGTCTCCCGGGGTGGGCGAGTCCGAGGTGGCCAGCGGCAGAGGGGAGGGGGAGGGGAGAGTCGCTTTACGAGGGCGTCGACGGCCACTGTCAGCCTTTCACGCCCCGTGCCTCCCTTTACTTACCGCCGGCGCGGGTAACAACTCGCCCCGCGATTTAGCGCGCGTCTGCCCCTTCACCCTCTGTGTAGAGCTAGAAGGCCGCCTCCCGCCTGTCGCCTGGATGCCCCCACAGTCGAGTCGCTCTGTACCGAGGCGTATCTCACCGGCAAGCGGGCTTCCTTTGAAAGAAGAGAGCAGATATCGCAAGTCTAATGGAGAAAATAAAAAAAGCGATAGGATGAATGAAAGTTTTATAAGGGGAATTAAAATTGCCTATCTTCTGGATATCAAGGAACTCCAGATTTTGCAATTAGTGATAATGTCCTTCTGTGCCAGAAAGTTCTAAGTAGTGAAGTAATTATGTTTCTACAGTCGTCTCTCTTTGAGTGTAATTCTGGAATGACTTCTTAATGAAAACCAAAATATTGATAATTTATTCAATTGACGAACGCAACACTGGTGTTCATTTGAGATTGTACTGATAAGTTCAAAAGTTTTTCTCATTTAACAATCTGTATCTTTAAGAAGTTTTTCAATGCTAGTCGTGTTCATAATGTCTGTACCATTGCGTAGTTAGTCATATCTTGTCTAGAGGTATGGTAAAACTCAAAACCATTGGAGCAAGAATCAGAACCAGTAAATATGTAGCCAAATCGATACAATGTAAGGAACATATTTTTGACTGGTTACTGAGAAATATTTTCAGTGCTTTTTCCTTACGCACATATGAAATCAGTTTCAGATATTTCCCTAAAATGGCATTAATTCTTCACTTTGTTTGAATGAACACTTAAAAATTGTTCACAGATTTCATATCCAAAAAAAAAGTTCATATTAAAAAAAAAATCATATCTAACGATGTGCTCGTTTTTTTATCTTACATGATACATGTCCCATATCTGATGCACCAAAATGCCTAATCTGCTGATACTCAATGTGATACGTTCACATGTATTGGGGTTTGAAATGGATTAAGAATATTCCGCCCGAACCGGATATCCTTTCAACTTACAAATTCTTCTCTCCATTTCTCATTTACTAACTACAATATTTATTTACTTTCCACTCCATTCCGAATTAATCATTGATCGTGTGGTCAATCTGATCACATTTCAACTCTTTATTTACTACTGTTTCACAATATATTTTTGTATCTCACGACGTCTTATCTTGTATTGCTCCACTTTTCCATTTAATTAGTATGTAGTGTATGTGTAATGAAGAGAACAACTTCAAGGAAAGATTTTGCCAAAGATTTGCGCTTCTTTAGTCACGTTTTGCATCTATTCCAATTGAATAAAAATTTTAATTCATCATTCCTATCTTACCTGCTTGTAACCATTATTACTACAGCCATTGCAATAATGTTCCTTCATCAGCAAATAGTGTGCCCCTCAAGCAGTCAGTGTTCGCCGATTCTATTCTATCGCATACTCTCCGGTGCCATTATCGCCTCACTGATCCTATCGCTCGTGTCCCACATTTACACTCTTCACCCGCTACGCCGACTCTGCCATCACCGTCCGTTTTTCACCCCCTCCCTCTCTCTCTCTCTCTCTTCTTCCTTCTCTGCGCCGGGCGTACTGTTTGCGCGCCGATCGTACCTCTCCATATCTGAGATGAAAGCGCTCCCCGATGTATGTCCCCTCCCATCATCGGATATTTTATGCGTTCATTAGCATTCTAGGTAATAACGTTTTCCTATTGATGTGTCTTCGAAAATACGTTCACGATGCGTAGCAGTAATGGAGATAAATGTCCTCGCCCTTAATGTATATTTGCAATCGCCCACTTATGCTAGCGAGGGCCGGGCGTTAATAAATTCCGGCTCTTCGAACTGCCCTCTGCCCCCTTACGCGCATAAATAGGGACACGGCCTGACCTTTTTTTTTCGCCGGTCCGAGTAAGAATTAAGCAGATTACAGCGCACCCAAGATTTGTGTCCCCTTCTGTCTGATATCTTACTCACCCCCGCTCAGCCGGTTCTCATGGCAGCGTAACCGTGTAATGCGGGAATTGAGAACCTAGCCGGTCGCTCGCTTTAACTGACCATGACGAGTGAGCCGGTATTTTCTGGGGGGGTGCGAATTCGTGTAGGATGGAAAAGAACGTACAATATTTCCGAAAGGAGCGGAATCACGAAAGGAATTGAAATATTCGATTTTGTGAGAAAAGGAGAGATGTCAAATTAGGGAGAAAACAGGTTTTACTTTAAACAGCGGTAACTTGTAGATTAAAATATTAGAGACAGGTCGGAAAAATATTTTGAGGGGTCATGTTTGGATTTATTCCTTTTGTGATGGCTTCACTGTCTCTTGCCGCTCCAAATAGTTATTTCGTTCTTCATGTAACAGCGCACTCTTTTATGTATTACCCAGCCGGAACCAACTTCACCTTCCAATTCCGCTCCCAACATTCAATTCTTAGGTTCATTTTCAGTGTAGAAAGTGGTAATTCTCATCCCGTAAGACACCAATGTACGCGATTTTTCTGCTTTTGATAGTGCTTAGCAATCTGTATTTGGTAAAAGATATTCGAAGTACTGTACGGTTAAATATTTTATCAATGCAAAAGCTCTTGAGTATTCTCCTCAGTATCAACATAGCAAAGGTGGTTAGCGAGCTCATTGCAACTGTTTTGAAGCCATACGTTTCCATTTCATACATAAGTAAAATACTTGTCAAAAAAGTTACATCATTGGTATTGTTAAGTTAATATTACTTTCGAAATTGCACGGTTATCCAGGGGTGTGCTTCTTCATGCTTTTACTGGGTGTATTATTGAAACTTAACAGTGATTGTAAATATGTGCCTGAAATCACTATACACTTCAGATAAACGTATTTGGTAGTCAAGCAAATCCAGCAAACATTCCATACACACTTGACATTATTTTCTTTAAACATTAATATTGTTCTTTCACGCCAGTCGCGCAACCTCTCAAGGCAGCGCCGCAAATCCAAAAGTAGCGCGGTCGACGCACGAAGTCGCCACATCCCAACACGGCGACGGCACCGTCGGCGGGTCAGACGCGCTCGTATCCCCAATTTACGACGCCCTCACCGCCAACACGGAAGAGTGACGCCGTACCCTGGCTACCTCGCCCTGCTACCTCCGTCCCTCCGCCCCGTCCACACTCTCCCGTCCCGCCCCCGGCCTTCCGACAGTACTAAATCGCCTCCGTGGTATCTTCACGGACCGCCGCGGCGCCCTGCTGACACGGGTTCCATGATGCCTCCCGGAGCTACGAGCATGATCCATCGTTAATTTATACACTATTTTTTTATTCGACTGCCCCCGGCCCTCGTCCCTGGCCTCCCCACACCACTGTAATTCACACAAAAGTGGAGAGGAAAGAACAAATGTCTTCTGCTTAAACAGGTTTGAAATATCGCCCCATTTCGCGAATTAGTTCAAAAAGAATTAATGCAAAGTGTCGCGAGCACCGCTCGAGACCAATCGGCCAGTGTAGCCGCGCCCCCTTCCCCACGCTCTTCAAGTCGAAAGTCAGGCCACGCGTGCTAGGGGTGATAGGAACATCGTGTGCACACGCGGTGGCGACGGAGGGGGAGGAGAAGAGGACGGGTCGGGGACAACGCGGAACGCGAGGGAGCTCGGGGGAGAGGGGTGAAGCGGGGTCGGACGGCTGGCCGAGGGTTTAATTCCAACATTCACGCATCGCTGGCGGACGATCAGCGGGGGTTGAAGGCAAGATGGACGCGCCAGCGAGCGAGCGCGATTCGGGGCGGGGGCGGGCGGAGGACCGTGCGGCCGAGTACGGAGGGAACATAGGACGAAGGGCGAACGCAAGCGCGGGGGCGGGGAGGGGAGGGGTAGGGAGGGGGTTGGGGCGGAACGCGGTGCCCCGGCGCTCGCATGTCTGGCGCAAGGCATCACGGGGAAATCATCTGCAATAACAAATGACAAACGCACTCCGATGAATTTTTCCTCCCGCCCGGTCGACATCCGCCGCCGCCGCCGCGGCGGCGCTCGCGGGCGACCATCTCCCGACGCGCTCACGGATGACCTGCCCGTCAGCCCGCGTTCCGCTGACGGGGTGACGGTGGCGGCGGCGGTGGTGTAGCGGTGGCGGTGGCGGAGCGGCTGAGCGGCGGCAGCGTAGGCGGAAGTGGCGGGTAGTACAAGTAATCGGGATTGAGGCAATGGAAGTGGGGCGGTGGCGGAGCGGCTGAGCGGCGGCAGCGTAGGCGGAAGTGGCGGGTAGTACAAGTAATCGGGATTGAGGCAATGGAAGTGGGGCGGTGACTGCAGAAATGATAACTATGTATTGACAATTTGTATACAACATACATCGATGATTTTAATAAATCGGGCGTAAATATAAACTGGAAAAAGATTAAAATGTATAGGGTTGCATTTTCGGAAACTTAAGCGTTATTAATATGAAAAACGTAACAAATAATAATTCGGATACCGGCAGGCATCTGTAAGAAAAAGCACAAACGTAAGCAATGGCAGCAAATTGTACTATGATTTCTACAGAAAAACGCGTGTAGCAAGTAAAAACTTAAAATAAGAAAATTAACATAATTTACGAAATGTATTCAAGGATGAGACAGAGTTGCTAAACGAGAGAAACGCGAACGTGTCGAAACGCCGAGTCCAGCAGCCATAGCAGCCTTCGCCAGATTCCGCCAGAGCGCAGGCCAGGCGCGCCGGCACCTCTCCACGTAATTGGCGCCTGGGCTAAATTAATGCTGGAAAGACGACACCCGCTGCCGACCCCACCGCCGCCGCCGCCACCACCGCCGTCGTCGACGCAGCCTGCCGCCACTGACGCGATGGGGGGAAGGATTATGATTTTTAAATTAGTTCCCCTTCTCCCCCACGTCCACGCCATCACGGTTGTTTACCTGGCTTCCTTTTTAAATTAAACGAGAAATGTGTCTCGCCTGAGGGACAATCTCGCCCATTTCCTTTTTAAAAAAGGTGGTGGCAGCAGCTTCGTTTGAGAGAGGGGCTACCGTAAAATAAGGCAATTTTCCGGTCGCGGTGGAAAAGAAGTGCTTGGGGACGGAAATAGGTTTTATTATTTCAAGGAAAAAGCCGCGATGTTCCGAGGCGAGCTTCTCGGAACCTCCTGGAGATCTCGGGCGCCCACTATTTCGGGGGCGGCCCTTGAGTGCGGGTGATCGTTGCGTGAGATGTGTCGCCTTGTCCCCGGAAACCACTTCAGTGTGTGCTGGAGCTTAAAATTTTGGGCCACTTTCTACTTATGCGTGTAAACTTAGAACTAGTTCCCTTTTTTACTTTTTCGACTGTAAGTGATTCATTGATGTTCTTGTAGAAAGATTTCAACAGTTAATATGTTATTTCAGTTTCGCGTGATCCTTATGAATATAAATATGAAAGCAGCTTCAGTATTGGAGTTTGGAAACTTTGTAATTTTGATTTTTTTGCCGAAGACATAACTTATTTTGAAATGACGTTATTTCATTAATAAATGCAGATTGGTGTATCCCAATTAAGAGTTAATTATATTTGAACTTATTGGATTTGAATGAAATGAAAAATGATAGTTCAAACTGTGATAACATGCTGAAAATTTTCGCTTTACTCTTATTTTAATAAATATTCTATTATTTTATAACCATTTTTGTTCTCTGATTCATTCTATTTCCTGAAGAGCAGTTAAGAAAATTGCTAATTACATTTTCGTAAGTGAAATATTTCAGCGTTTAAAATAGCTGAAGTAAGTAATTAATTAAGTAGGTAGTATGTTTTGAGATCTACACAGTTGACTATTTCGGGTAGCGGTTATTTTGTGCGTCGTAGGTGTATTGCATCCCCTATAGAAACCACGTCAGTGTTCGTTGGAGCTTAAAATTTGTTGCTTCTTAGATATGTAGATTAAGTCACTTGCTTCTTAGATATGTAAATTAAGTAGTAGTTTCATTTTGAACTCATTTAAACCATGACCTCAACACAACCTCAAATGATTTTCGGGAATAAATACAATTGGGCACTTATTCTTCTTACTGTGGTAAATTTTTGATTCTTCAGTTTTTATTGTTGTTTACTGGAATGCTTGATGTTTCAGAAATATTATGAGACGACAAATATTCCTTAACAAATGTATCGTACATTACATTTTAGAGTATATTGCGAAATATGCATTATTGTGCTTTCCGAGTCGGTTCGCATTCTTAATTTTAATGAGGGAAGCTGACGTCAAGGTCTACTAAAAATGTTTTAAGTCTTACTGTTCAAATCTGAGAGTTCACATGTTAATTATATTTATTATTATACATTTATTTTACTTGATTGTTAGTTTCATAGAATCACTATTGTACCACACGATGACAGCAGTAAAATATGCTTTGGATTAAAATGTTTCGTGAACAATTGAAAAGTGTCTTGAGAAAATGCTACAGTAAGCACGTTTAATAGGAATATGAAATGAAACAATTATGTGTTGTTATTCTACACCTTAGAAATGCAAACATAAGTGTCATGTATGAAACTATTATTTGATTTTCGTAGCCTCGTATAAGACATACTACAATATAAAATGTAACATATTTTAATGTAGCATTTATATGGGAATTGCCAATGCTGCAGCTATGCTTTCAATTTCACCTTTGAGCATCCATCGAAGATACAGCATTCGAAATCCATCAGTCTCCAGCTCGGGGACGAGCCGTCCTCTCATATCACTTCCCATTTCCGGCCACCCCCTCACACGAGCCCCCATTTACTTTCCGCTGAGAGAAGTGGAAAGCGATACGCCGGAGGTTATAGCCGAGCGACATTCGGCATATGCCATCTCTTGTCCGTCAAATTTCGACGAAACGCCCGGCGACTCCCACGCCGCTCGGCGCGACTCAGCGACAGCACCGCCCCCCGCCCCAACGCTGCTGCCCTCACACCGCCGCCCCCGCCTCTTCGCTAACCCTTCTCTCAACCACCTAGCCCCACCATTCCACCACCTCGCCGCCTGAGCACCCCAATACCCCGCCATCCTGCCACCCGCCACCCCACCATCCCGACATCCTGCCGCCATGCCGCCCCGCCGCCCCGCCACCCCGCCACCCCGCCGCCCTGCCGCTCTGCCGCCCTGCCGCCCTGCCGCCCTGCCGCCCTGCCGCCCTGCCGCCCTGCCGCCCTGCCGCCCTGCCGCCCTGCCGCCCTGCCGCCCTGCCGCCCTGCCGCCCTGCCGCCCTGCCGCCCTGCCGCCCTGCCGCCCTGCCGCCCTGCCGCCCTGCCGCCCTGCCGCCCTGCCGCCTTGCCGCCCTGCCGCCCTGCCGCCCTGCCGCCCTGCCGCCCTGCCGCCCTGCCGCCCTGCCGCCCTGCCGCCCTGCCGCCCTGCCGCCCTGCCGCCCTGCCGCCCTGCCGCCCTGCCGCCCTGCCGCCCTGCCGCCCTGACGCCCTGACGCCCTGCCGTCCTGCCGCCCCGCCACCCGCCGCCCCGCCGCCCCGCCGCACCCGCCGCCACGCCGCCCAGCCGCCCTCGCCTAACCACCTCTCAACCTCATCTTCCCCGCTCCCACCGTCGCCCCGACCTCGTCCTCATCCCACCCGCCGCCTCCACCTTCGTTCCCGCCCATCGGTACCCCTGCCCCCGCAACCCCAGCTGCTCCCACAGGCCCTGCCGCCCCCTTACCACCCGGGCGTCGCCGCCGCCCCCAATAGTACTACTCAGCAGCAGCGGGAACGTCGCGACGCGTCGGAACGCGGGGCGGGCGTGCTCCGGCGTCAGGTCACACAACGCGGGCGCGCGCTCGTTCGGGGAGCGGCGGCGGCGGAGGCGGAGGCGGCATCTGGACGGCCGGCCTCATCGGAGATTGCTCATCAGTGCGCGATCCATGACAACGCCGCCTGCGCGCATCCGCGGAAAACAAGCCACTCCCCCGCACGATTCCCTCTGTCTCGTAGCGCCCCCTCCCACCGATCATCGTAACTCAGGTCATTTGCTTCTGCGTCCACGGCCGCTGCCTCCGCCTGCGCCACCGCCGCCGCCGCCGTCCCCGTCACGCCGTCCGTGTCACCAAGTAATTTCACTCTGTCATCTGGCGGATGGGCATCGGGTTTTTTTATGATTTCCTTTTCATATTTTTTATTATTCGCTTTCTTTTTGACTCTTGCGATCGGGGCGGCGGCGGCGGTGGCGTTCCGTTGCCGGCGGAGCGCGCGCGCGGGGGCGGGCAGGGGGGGCGGGGCCCGAGTGATATTCTGACGCAACATGTCAGGACAGACTGGCCGGAATTCTGATATCTGGAATTAATTTGATTTTGCGTTCGTTTCTCGGTTGGCCGACCGGCGCGGCGCGGCGAGGGGAAGGGGGCAGGGGTACGGGTGGGCGGGGGCGGGGGTCGGTGAGGTTATCTGGCCCGGCGGCGGTGGCGCTGGCGGAGGGTCGGAGAGGGTGGCGGGCGGTTCGGCTCCGCCCTGATCGGGGCTCGCGCATGTCAGCATGTTGACCATGCGATGCGTATATTACTGTTATTGGTTCGGGGCGGACCTAATGCCCGACGCTGCGGCGGCGGCGGCAGCACTCGCCGCCAGCCCTTTCGGAGCGGCCGCTCGCTCGGGTGCGCGCCGCCGCCGCCGCCGCCGTACGGTGCGTAATTGCCTCGCCTCCTGCCGGAGCCGCCGCCGCGTGCGGAGTAGCCGGGCGCTCCCCCACGCGCTCGCACGGCTGAGCCCGACGCCCTCCGTGAGAAACGACGCGATCTCCTCGGCGCTCGAGTCAAGGTTGCGAAGTACGCGGAGTGCACCGAGGCGGGATGTGATGCAGATGTGTTCGTTCTTGAAGGCTTCACTTTCTTCTCTGGCCATGTTCTCTCTGAGCAATCAAATGTGTTTCTCACACCTTCAGTTACCCACTTGCACTTTCACGCTCTCACCTAATCTCTCTCTCTCTCTCTCTCTCTCTCTCTCTCTCTCTCTCTCGCTTACAGACTCTTTCTTTCCATCTTCAACATATACCCCTTTCTATCTCATTCTCTACCACATACAGAGCCACACTTATTTCCTAACCTCTTTTAACAGGTCTGTTCAAACGTCAACCTCTCTGCACTCGCTAATTTCTAGAAATGTGTCTCTTACAGTATGTGGTAATTGTGAGAGAGGTTAGTTCTTAGGAATTACTCAATTTTATGTAAATTGGAACTTTCGGGAACAAGTTTACGAAAATCCACAATCAATCTTTAGCTTCACTCCCGTTTGCCTCGGGAACTCTTTGGGGCGTACACATTACTAAGGGATGGTCTCCTTTCCTCTCAATCCTCAGCAAAAGATTCAAATTAAGACAAGATGTAGAAACAGAAACGATGATTTTGAGAACTTAATGTGAATTCACATTCAAATATACACGAAAATATAAAATAAAACTCTTGGAAACTCAATCGTTTACCATAATTTTTCATCGTTCAAGCATTGATTTTATAAATCCTTGGAACCTTGGTGATTAGTTTCAAACTTTCGTGATTGAACCTTGGTGATTAGTTTCAAACCTTGGTGATTTCAAACTTTATCAGTATTAATGTAATTTTAATTTGAATAAAAATTTCAAATACTCCCATTAAAAATCAAAAATAGCAAATATTAAGTATATTTTTGTAATTATTTCCATCGTGTTTCATGATGTTTTAGATCATAGGCCTAATGATGAATATACTCTGTCGTATTTCCCTCTCTAAAGTATTGAATAAATATTTATCACAGTGTCCGTTGTCCAAGACTTGCGTCAAGTCTATTACCACAAGACGAAGTCAATTTGCGCGCAGTCCACTCGGATGTGGAACCTCTTCCACGCCCCCTTCCCCTACGGCCTGCCTCAATCACCGCATCCCGCGCCCCCTGGCGGTGGACAATCGCGGGCCTTATCCCGCCATCCATCGCTCGCGTTGCGAAGGCGGAGGCGCTGCTCATGCCGTCTTCATGCGCTCATCGGCGGCGTAATGCCTGTTTTATGTGCGCGCGGCCCCGCCAAGTGCTCCCCAGCGGCCTGCGGCGGCGGCGGCGGAGGCCTGGCCGCGGCGGGACGCGCCTGATTGGGTAATTGAACGGCGATGCGCGCCCGCGACGCCCAGGGACGACCACGGGGGAGATAATGGTGACCGTTTGTGGGAGTAGGGGACGTCTTAGCTGTCTTCGCTGCGTGTTACCATCACCGCCACTGTTACTGTCTCCTTCGCCGTCACGTTCACCTTCGCTTTCGCATTCACCGTCTGTCAGCCTTCGTCACTGTCACCCTCACAATCTGTAACCCTCTCTCTCAGTACCCCTCACTCTCAGTACCCCTCACTCTCAGTACCCCTCACTCTCTGTCACCCTCACTCTCTGTCACCCTCACTCTGTCACCCTCACTCTCTGTCACCCTTATTGTCTCTGTCACCCTCACTGTCTCCCTCGCACTGTCTCGTACACTCTCACTGTCACTCTCATTGTCTCTGTCACTCTCACTGTCTCTGTCTCCCGCACTGTCTCCGTCACTGTCACTGTCTCCATCATCGTCTCTGTCTCCGACGCCATCACTGTCTTCGACTCCGTCTGTTTCCGACGCCGTCTCCATTTCAGCCTCCGTCACCATCTTCAACTACATCGACTGCTTCACATTTATCGTACCCGTTAGAAGCATTGTCTTTCTCGTAAGTAGATGTTGATAGTTGCTGAGATCCACGCGGTATACAGCAGTTCAACAATATGCATCGTATCGAATCCGTTCTCATTGTCATTCTGCCCTCATCCCCACCAACACGAACGCGTCCACTTCCTTCTCATCCATTCTCTCACCCCAATGCTCTCATCTACACTAACCCCGCTGCGTCATTGATGAGTGCAACACCTCCATCAAAGGACAGGAACCATTAAAACGTGTCCCCATCCCGTTACTTTTCACGTGTCACTCTCACGCAATCAGAGTCGCGTCTCACGGCGACACCTGCCTTCTTCTCCGTATGGTGCTTCAACGCAACCGCCTCCATTGTCTCCGCCGCCGTGCAGCGTCTACCGTCTGAGCGTGGAAGGAGGCATGCAGAATTGATGAGGCGGCCCAAGGGAGGGCGGACGGACGCAGCTTGTTGCACGGCTCGAGGGGGGGCGCACGGAGATTGCTGGTCAGCGGACTCTTAACTTCGCTGTTGGAGCAGGAGGTGATGAGGTGGCACTTGGGGCAATCCGTGAAGCTGCTTTCTTGTCAGTCTAAATTTGCCTCTAAATGTGGGGATATATCTCCCAACAATTTGGCAATCAAACTTTTGTGTGTTGACGTTTTCTATTTGTACACTTTTTTGTTGATAATTCAATACGTGGTAATAATTTCTCTCATTATTTTATTTTAATTTTTTTATTATGTAATAATTTGATTTTGCTTTCATTTTATAAAGCTTCTGACCGCAGTTCAAAAGAATATGTACTTACTATAGTTGTTTTCTTTATTCTCGACACTTTGTTTGAGCTCTTTTGTAATTGTTCTCTTCTTCTAACAATTAGCGCGCAATAAAAAAAATTCATAACTTACGAAACATTTTATTATTCGTTACAAAAATGTTGAAGTGTACAGTCACACATTGATGTTCATTTCGACTTAAAACCACTGTCAATTTCTAGAATTGTTTAACATTAATGTAATATTATAACATCTAAATATATTTTAGATAGTAAATATTCTGCAACCTTTTCGAAAAATATTCAAGTAGAAAATCAACATTAGTTCTGCGTAGGTGCCCGGTTGCACCCGGCGGCTTCCTTGCCCTCCCTCCTCCTTCGTCCCCGCCCCAGCCCGAGAGGCCGCCCGCGAAATCTCTCGGCCGTCGAATCGGTTTGTTTAGCCTGCGGCGGCGGCGGAGAAGGGCTCTCGGCGCCGTCTCCGGGCGTCGTTAGCCGCGCGCGTAAATCTATAATTAATAATCGGGCGCCGCCCCGGCGCCGCCGCCGCCGCCGCCGCCGCCGCCGCCGCCGCCGCCGACGGCGCCGCCGCCGCCGCTCGCGCGCTCGCAGCCGTGCCGCGCCGCGCCGCGCCGCGCCGACCCGCTCCGCCGCCGTTTCGCCTCGCCTCGCCTCGCTCCGCCCTCGCGCGCGCGCCCGCAGCGGCTAAGATTAGCAGGCCGCGCAGCGCTCCGCGCCACTCGGCGCCGTGCCGGGTCACGCGCGGCGTCGCTGGGAAGGTCTAGCGTAAAAGACATGGATGGAGGCATACTGCGTGTAAAATCGATTTGTTTTATCGAGCAAAATCGATTAATCGATTTAATATTAATACTAATTTTAATAATTAAAATCGATTAAAAAGAAATCGATAAATCGAATAAATAAATCGAATCCTTTTTTACACCCCAGGCTTGTTAGCCCTGGGGAGATGAAGTATGAGATAATGATGATGGTGATGTTAAAAGTTGAATGGGCAATCATAAACACGTACAAACAAAAACACACACACCATGCCTGACCCGGAATTCAAACTCGCTTTTCTTCCGTCCGAGATCGCTGCGCCATACTGGATTAGCAATCTGGGCTATCCGGATCGCCAGCGATCGCCTTAACGATCTCGGCTATCTGTACTGGCCACATATTATTATTATTATTATTATTATTATTATTATTATTATTATTAATAATAATAATAATATGGTTGTTGTTGTCGTTGTCGTCGTCAGCCTTTGACGAAGTAGCCAAATCCGCCATTTTCATTTACCGGTCAAGCCATTTAGATGCATTTGTAATAGTGGCATGTGCGATCATGTCATTCTTATAATGTAGAATTATTGTTGTCTAAATCGCACTCTGTGAACTAAGGACTGTCCCGATATTTATTTAATTGCCGTTGTCTCAATTATTCCACGGGGATAACAAACTATAAGAAGACATGTTGTAGTACTTATATTATACTTCTGGCGTTTCGAAGACTCATAAAATTCCCCTTGTTTCGCAACGTCTCACAGTAATCTTCATCCTTCTGATCTCAATCTGCATTGGCGACCTGCTTTATGAAATTACTTGTGGTCCTTGAAATCAGTGTCACGGAATTCTTATCTCCATCCCACAATTTGGTATCTGACCCTTGCCTCTGACTGCCTCAAATCTTAATTCTTTCTTCATTTTTCTCGCTTGTTGCATCTACTTGGCATTATACTTTCGTCATTTTTCGACATGCGTGTGTTTTCTTATCTGAGTCTTCTGCGTCTCTTCTACTGCTCTTGTCATTTACCTTTTGGCTTCCCTTCTTTGTGTATCTATAGTAACGTTACGTTTGTATTTTATTTTTTCTTTGTTCTTCCATTTGCGGCTTCTCGAATAATTATGCCTCAGCCCATTTGTTTTCCATCTCGTCTCATAATTATACTGTCGTAATGAAGCCTTGCTATTCTCTTTATTTTCTTCCCATCTTTCGAAGTTTACTTTTAACTATTTATTTCTAATACTATTTCTTCATCCTCACATAACCAATTGACAATTCCACCTTTGTTTTCAAGTTTGTTTGATGATTGTGATGTGAATGATTGATTTTACTTTTCATTAATAGATGGTCCGTTTTTTGATGTTCTTATTTACGAAAGTATTGTTTCAAAGGACAGTCTGTCTCGAAAGGTGCTCCCATGTATTTGTAAGCTGTTTGATATTAATCCAAGAATTATTTTCTTGCTATCAAGGTGATTTTGTTGAAAAGACAGGAAATATAATAAGCAAATATTAACTCTAGATTAATCCTGTGCGTAATTCTGACCCGCACATCGATGTTCTCATAAATATTTGCTTTTTAAAAATCAGAGTCTCCAAGATTCTGTTGTATAGTTGAGTTTTAATTTTCATTATCGTGAAGTAACAATGTTTGAACTATTTAAATGTATTGGTCATTTCTTGACAAAAGCATAGTGTACTTTTATTACAGTAAATACAGTATTTAAATAGTTATCAGTTGCAATGAGAACAGATATGAGTTAAATCAGGGTACATTTAGAAGGAATGATTATATAGAAGGTTAATTTTCATAGAAATACTGAATAATGTTTTATTTTGTTGTTTTGTTTAGTATTTTTTTAAAATTTCAATTGGCTTATTTATTTGTACGAAAACGTTTTATTGTAATAATGCAATATTAATAAAATAATAACGAATTAATATAAAATTGGGAAATTAAAAATACACGTTAATTTACCCTCGCAGAACAAATATCTGTGTACATCAACGTACGTCACAACAGGTGCGAAAACAAAATTTTTATTAGAATTCCTTTCGAAGAGTAACATTATTTTTCTACTATTTACTACATATTGAACTAGGCTTTATATTTACTCTGTTTTTAATGTAATATACGTTTTGTTTCCCCTGAATTGTTATACACATTTCTATTATTTACATTGTTTCAATACTATCTTTTGTATTATTGAAATTTATATTATTTTTGCTTGCAGGTATGTACATCCTGATAAACTGTGATCTGGGACTTAGCTGAACGTAAGTTTATAATTAATATTTGAATTATTATATTTATTAATACTTGATTCTACTTGTAATTTCCTAGATTTATGCACATACCCTAATACATTTAGAGAAATGAAATAGTATATCGAAAACATAGTGTTCACGCAATTTCTTTCATTCGTAGAACAAGAATATTCTGCACACAAGTTTGTAATAGCTATGAAACATAAGTCAGTAGGGGTCTAGTAAATGGTTGTAGAAGAGAACAGTGAGGCAGGTAGAAATATACAGTGACTGAAGATTTGTTAAGTACAATATTGACTAATATTTGTGCATGCACTTGAGCGACATGACACTTACAAATGTTCCTTCAATGACACATCAAAACGTATTTATCGCAGATCAGTTAACTCCATGACATTCTGTAAATGGTATCTTAATGATCCTTTGCTCTAACCACCCCTTTGGCTAGCGAACGTCGTAGGCGACGGCAGATCAAGCACCGCAGGGCCAACTCAGTGGCTCAGGCTGTTTGTGGAGTTAGGGTTGATTCCCACTTCCTGTAAATGGTAACTTAATGACCATAAATGCGTTTCGCACATTACCTCACACTTTTCGAGAGAGGCGTTTCCTCAGCCATCTCAAACGCCGTGTAGAAGAGTAGTATCAACGGTGTCTACATATTAAAACAACTTTCGTTTTCTTGTGGGTCAGTTTTGTTCTTATTTAACAGCGTTAAATTAGTAGAAAAGTTAAATTGTATTCACATCAAAGTTTACATTTTTATTAAGTAAGAAACAAATTCGAAAAGTTATACAGGCTATAATATTGTGGTTGAAGTTTGAAATATACTATTTTACTTGTCTAATTATGACATAATTTTTTTTTCTTATAATAAAATATCCAGTAGAATTTCATTTATGAACATGCGAATATTTTTACTCACCAAATATTACATGGGTGCGGATAGCTAAAATAATAATAATAGTCAGATTTTTAATATTTATTATTAGTTTATTAAATTTAGATGTAACGGAAATAGTCACATTTGTATACATTTCTTCATTTTCATTCTTCAATTGTGTGAATTTCGGGAAATGTGGGAATAAATGCTATTTGTGAACAGATCCTTTCAAAGTTTAACTTATCAATTTTTATCTCGACTTTACTATAATTCCATAAATGTGGCGTGTTGTAGAAATGTCGACTAAACAAAGCCCGTTCATGCCTTAGTTGAGGGCGCGGAGGACCCGAATGCACAACCCTGCGGAACGCCACTTCGGGCCCGGGAAAGCGCGGAGGGCGGGAAGTGGGCGGGGCGACTCCCCGCGGAGCCTCCGGCGCCGGCGCTATTGGTTTACCGGGGCCGTCCGGCGCGCACTTAACCTCGCAGGTGGCGGGACGGGGCGGGGCGGGAGGGGGGTGTGAGGGCGTGCGGCGGGCGATCGGGGCGGGGCGGCGACCTCGCGGGGGGCCGACAGCTACACGGCTCCAGCATTACCCGCGGCGCCCGACCGACTGCTAAACGCCCGCCCGCCGCGCATACCAACGCGCGCCGCCCACGCCGCCCCGCCGGACGCTCGGACGCCGCGCACCCGGGGCCGGCGCGCGGACGGGGAACCTGAGGTCAAACGCCAGTCATTGTGCCCTGGGCTCAAGTCCGTAGACCCATTATGTTACATACTTTTATATTTCAAATGTATGTGAGTCTTGAGAATGAGACCGAAACGTTGGCTGTAGCAGATTCATATCAATAAACATGAAAAAATAAATTGACTTACGAAAATGCTCCAGGAGTCACTATAGTAAGTTGCTAGAGGTGTTGCAGAAAAGGATTTGTTTCTGTGACTTCTAGAATGTATGTATTTTGCCTTTGGGAGTTAGATTAATCCGACTTTTACCAGCTAGTGATGTTTTGAGGCCTGGGTCCTCTTTGAATGCATTATCCACGCATGGTGTAAAGGAGACATGTAGGGAGCATGTCGTATTGCCATCACCGTATCTGGCATACTTGGGTGCCTGTGATTTCTTTCATGAAGCTGCAGAAACTGAGACTGTTATAATGGAAAGCAAATCATGTTACTGGAAAAATTTGGAAGATACCTTGGAATTGTGCGCTTTCTTCTCGTTCGCCGTTCTTCATTTATGTCTCCCACTTCTCCCCCTTTTCTCCTCCATTTTCTTCGTCCCCTTTTCCTCTTTTTCTTCTCGTTAAAATACAATTCCAATTTTTCTTGGTTTTTCTTTTTTTAATTTACATCCATCATCTTCTATCGAACCCTGATCTGTTGTTCCGTTCCTTCATGTCCATTCCTTCTTTTGCTCTACTTGACTTCGTTCGGTCATACCTTTCTCAAATTCCTTAGATATCCACTGGCAAGGAAGTCTTAGCAAGGGTGCCTCGCGCCTCTTGTAAATATTTGACGATCTATTGTGCCAACTATGAAAACGGTATAATCTGGGACCAATTTATAACCGCCGCAAGGCAGACTTCTCAAGCCTCCGTTGTCCGTGAGTGACTACCTGGTCCCCACTCTCTTGTTCTGACTCTTCTTCATTCACTTAATATTCTATTCCTCCTGTTTTGCCTTCTCTTTCTTCTACTTCTTCGTTTATTAATCATTCTTCTTCTCGCTCCTCCCTTAACACATATTCATGCTTTTCGCTTTTCTATTCTTCACATTCGCTCGTCCTTCCCTCAATCTTTGCTCCGTATCCCCCCCCTCATCTTCTTCTTTTTCCCTCTCTCTCGTCCTCTTGGAACCCACCTTTAAGTCTTTTTCCATCTCAACTTCCCCATACTCATTCGATCCATTACACCCAATTTTCGTCTCCTAATTTGTGTCATCTACATTCTGCTACTTTGTTTCCTCCTTTGGCACCTGCCCTCCCATAACTCATAATGGTCCACCCTGGTGCTTCTGATTTTTAGTTTTCTCTTCTTCACATTCACCCCGCTCGCAATCTTTACTTCACCCCTCTTACAAACTATCCCCTTCTTTTCCATCTCCTCTCCCACCCCACCCCACTCACACTCCCGCCCCCCCGGTACTCCGTCTCCTCCACCTGGCCTCCCTTAAGTCGCACTGCTGCACCCTGGTGCTTCTGGTTTTCGTTTCCCTCATATTCTTCACACTCGCCCCGCTTGCAATCTTTTCTTCAAACCTTTTCCCCTCCACCTCCATGCCGCCCCGTCCCTTCTTCGTCTCCTCCTCCTCCACTAGGCCTCCCTCAACTCGTACTGCCGCACCCTGGTGCTTCTGGTTTTCGTTTTCCTCATCTTCCTCACATTCTCCCCGCTCGCAATCTTTACTTCACGTCCTCATCCCTTCTATCTCCTCCACCCCCGTGCCCGCCCCCAGCTCCCAACCGGGGGCGCGCGCGCAGGCGGCGCTCTGCGGCGGTGTCGCTGCGGCGCGTCGCACTTGTTTCCGGCCACCGCGTAATTACTCGCGCCGGCGGGGGCGATCATCGGCCCCGCCCCCCGCGCTCCGCCTCCGCTCCCGCCCCCGCGCGCCGCCGCCGCCGCCACTGCTAATGAGCCACCCGCCCCCGCGTACTCCTTCACTTTTATTACACGGCCGAAATCCGCCCGCAAAGAAGTTAAGCCCGCAAAAATTATGGCGGGTGTCGCGCCGGTGCGCCGCGCCGCGCCGCGCCGCGCCGCGCAGCGCAGGAGCTGCGTACTAACCCTTACCCGCCGCCTTCCGAGCCCCGTCCCCCTGGCGACGTCGCGTGCGACGCCGCCCTGCTGGGTCCTGTGGAGGTTGTACACGTTGCTGCGTGAAGAATTGGGGGAAGTTACGTGCATATTACAGATGGTACACCTAAGGGTCGTGAGATTTCTATCTTTCAGATTCTGTTTCTCAAATTCATGATCATTCTTCCGTCGTTTTATTGATATGACACTTTATTGTGACTTGTGCAATTTTTTTTTTCACCCTGCCACATTTCTTCAAAATACCACGCTTCTTTTTCTGCGTACATAGTTACATATAGATACCACAATTTTTTTGTTTCTGTTTTTCGCCTTACGTTCTGACTAATCCCTTATAGGATGTTGAGTAATAAATATGTCATTCTTTATAATGCTCTAGCTGAATATGGATTTTTGAAAAGTAAAGCATAGATTATTAGTACTATTTTTAATTTCTGATGGCTTTCGTTTCTTAAATACTCAGAATGGTAAGTTTATATTACAATTACGATTGTCCGTCCACAAGACGATTTCATGAAATTATGTCGCCATGTACACAGTTATAAGCTGCCCACAGAGTTCCGTCATCTATCGTTCAGTCATGTCGTAGGATACAGTGGTAATAAACAATGAATTGAAAACCACCAAAACTTCCTGTGAAAACAGAGCACTGATTTGTTTCTCCATTTCTCAGCTTTTGCGGAATGTCGTAATCTAAACCCATGATACAATTTAAAAGTAATAACAAAACCACAAACCCCATAGAGGACTTCCCGAAATGAACCAAGACGGGGCATTACGTACGCTTATATAATAAGGCAGCAGCAGAAGCAACGTTGTGGAAATGCGTTTCCGTCTCAAGGTCCATCCGTTCCGTCCGGGTCGGTCGCTGCACTGGGCGCAACGTCCGGCCGCCACCCGGATCGGCGCGTGGGCGCGACACCCGCCTTCCGGGCCACTTCCGCCCGCGCCTTGGCCAAGGGCCCTTCCGCGCGCGCCCTTCCGCGCACCCCCCCAGGCCTCCAATCACCTCTGCCACTCCTCTCTTTTCCCCTCCTCTATCCCTCTATTTCTCTCCATCTTTCTCCCTCCCTCTCTTTCTCTCTTCCTCTTTTTCTCTCCCTCTTCTCTCTTTCTCCCTCTCTCTCTTTCTCTCCCTTTTTCTCTCTTTCTTGTTCTCTCTTCTCTCTCTTTCCCTCTTCCTTGCTCTCTCTTTCCCTCTTTCTCTCTTTCTCCCTCTCTCTTTTTCTCCCTCTTTCTCTCTTTTTCCCTCGTTGTCTCTCCAAATTTCACTCGCAATTTTTCTGGCTGCATCTCTCCTGTATACATCTTGATTTCATTGATGCGAACGTCACCTGGTCTGCCATCATTTGCTTCGTTTGCGTAGTAGATTTGCAGAGAAGCATACTCGAAAATTAACAATGTAGTAGAAGTCGAACACCGCGCACCAAATACTCGTATACAATAAATTATTTTTCCTTATTTGGACCATATTGAAATATTGTATTTTTCTGGTGTATTTGATGGTCTATCCGCACTAGAGCCAATTAATCGGTTCATATTTTTGCGACCCTGAAGGGCTTAGATACTTAGAACATGATGCAAGGCGATTTCTGAATCGACAGCTTATTTTCTTAAACGAACGTTCTCCTGAACGTTGCCAAAATTACCATGAGAGCTTGTACGCTGTTGTTAAAAGATTTCAATTAGAAATCCTTAAGCAACAGTGAAAAAAGTTCTTGCAATTTAAAAAAGTAAAACAACGAAAATCATTTGTACATTTATTATTATTATTATTATTATTATTATTATTATTATTATTGCAGTTATTATTATTGAACAATCGCCGTTCTAAATTCGACGTATCTTTCATAATACAATTGATACAACTCCACTTACAAATTAATTACCTGGAATCCTTTGCAGTGATTACATCCACAAGTGCAAGGGACGATCGCGGCATCACCGTAAAGCTCTGTCAGATACACACAGGTGTCACTAGACTACTATTGACACCCTTGTTGCTTTAACCAAGACACAACAGCACCTAGCCAGCTACTAGTGGCACCACCGCGTGGGCCATTGACCTGTCCTCTCGCCACCCAGTCACCGCATTTCCGTCACTTCCAACACCATATACGACACAGATTACCTACCAAATAATTGCTCCACTACAAGCATTGTCGCGATAATCGGCACTATCACCACCTCTATCACCGCTCTCATCATATGTATCTCCATCTCCTCTACCACCACCAACAGCAGCAACAACAGCAACATCAACAACAAAACAACAACAACTTCACCATCACAACTGCCACCATTAACCCCTACTACGACCACCACAATCTACCATCAACACCTTCTACGACCACCATAATCTACTACCACCACCACCACCACATACGCTTCTACCATAACCATCACCAAAACCACTACCAACACCACCTCTACCATCACCGACATCTAATCCTATCACCACAACTCCCACGTCTACCAACATTCCCTCTACCAACTCCTCCAATACTATCACCGCCCTCACCATCACCATCCCCGTCACCTCCCCAATTACTACCACTACCGCGATCGCGTTGCGGCCGCTCGCTTCCCGCAGTTTCCGTTGGCGCCGCGGGAGATTCGTGAGGATATCCGGCACGTGCCGGCGCGGCGCGGCGCGAAGGCCCAGGGCCGCGCCAGGCCAGCTTCCTCCGCGCGCCGCGCCGGTGGGCGCAAAGCGGCCGCTGCCGCCATCTCTCGTTTGCGCTCTCGTGGAAATGCGAGGGCACGCGCATTGAGTGTTCGCTGGTTGGAATTTTGGTGTTGGTATTGTTTTCTTTTTTTTTTAAATTTTCTTATTAATGTGAGAAAAATTGATTTTTGGGGGATGTTGACGACTTGTCACATTGCGTGGGTTAAGGCTTAGTGTGCTATAATTATTTCTACATTGTTGTTGAATGATGAATATTGTACGTACTCTAAACAGACCACAATCGATACACAAATACTTTTGCACGTGGTAAATATTTCTTGTTGATTACTCGGAACAATGGGCGCATTTGTTAATGTAAAGTAACCACGTGAAGCTGTTACTCTGTGGCGACATCTCTTCCAGCGCCACAAATTGTGAATTACAAATTATATCCAGACAATCTTTACAAAAAAAACAAAAATTACAATCTGTGTAAGTACACTTGCTCAAGTATGATCATTGTCACGTATATGTGAGTATGAAGGGAAAACAAATTTTGACTTTAAATATTCAAACGTAAATTTTTGGTACTACATGAATTTCAAATATGCTAAATCCAGTGGATGACATCGGTGAAGGTATCTAGTGATGTGTCTTTTGCCAGTAAAGGCGGTTAATATAGAAGATACATACATTAGAATTTTAATTTTCATGCATTAAATTTTTTTTTTTCTAAAATTATATTTCTCATCCCAACAAGAGCCTCCTTTTACCAACAGTGCTCCTAGTTTTATAAAGACGCCTTCGCCCTTGGCCCAGATGACCTTAAATTAGCCGCCACTCCCCAAACCGCACGTGTTCGTCGCGGCCGACCGTCTGTCCACCTTCGCGGGCCGGCGGCGGCGGTGACGCGACGCGGCGCTGCTCCCAGGGCGTCCGCCGCCCCCACCGCCCCCTCCGCCCCCTCCGCCGCGCGCGCTTATCGGGTTATTTATTGCCGCGCGCCTCACAAAGCCGCTTGTTCCTTCTGCGCCGCCAGACAATATCATCAACAAACGACTCGTGTCCCGTCGCCTTCAACTTCTTCTTCTTCTTTTCCTCCTCCTAGCTCTTCGTCTTTGTTCTTTTCCAGGGGGGTCGAGTTCGTTTTTCTTTTTTTTTTTGACTCTTCTTTGTTTTTCGCCTTCTTTTATTTGCTTTTTACACTCGACTGGCAAAGCGCAAAACATCGCTAAGACAATTAGTATGCTGCTCCTATACAATTAACGCAAGGGGGAGACACGCGGATCTCCTCTAAGGCCGTGGAGTGGTAGGAAAAGGGGTGAGCGTGGGTAGGGGTGAGTTGTGCCGGGGGGGGTGGCGTCTAGCGCAGGGATCGAGACACTGTGCCCCGTCGTGATGTCCCCACCACCCCCGCGAGGAGGGGGATGGAAGGGGAATAAGAGGGAAGCTCCCCATTCTTGAGACAAGTGGAGGTTGATGCGGGAGGAAAAAGAGTATTTGTGGCGGAGGCTAAACCGTCTCGTCAGGATGACTGCCTCGTGGAGTTTTGAGTGAGCTCTGCTACTTCTTAACGCTTCGCGGCGTGTGTTGTGTGTGGGTGCGATGTGATGTTTAGCTCCGGTGTTGGGTAGGATGATCTTCTGGCACTTGCTTTGTGTTGGGAGATAAAAGAACAACTGAAATGGAAATTATGCTTGCATCGTATCTTGCATGAATCAGCGTAATTTTCTTTTCATGTAAGGATCCAAATTGAGATAAGTTCATCTTGAATGATATTTGTATCAGACTGAAGTTGGAAAAACTGGGAAGTGTTAAATATTTTTTATTCACATTAATCTTACTTTTTTTATTACATAAAAATAAAAGAAAAATTACTCGTGTATTGTTTTGAGAAATCAACGTCTTTATAGAACACTGTTGTCCATCAAGTGATTTTATGGACAATAAAACTAATTTCAAAAAACGCACCGAAACATTTATTCTTGTGAGTTGAATTTCCCAGAATAGCCTCTCCGAGGACAGGGCCAGAAACATCCAGTATATGAATTTTATTACCTTAATATATGTAAATAACGCTGTAACATCAATCATAGAATGCTGTTGAGAGTCAAATATATCCCATGAGGCATCATGAGTCATTCTCATCACGGAGCTCGAGCTGTAAATCTATTTTCTGAGTTCACCAAAAATTAGCTTCGGCATTCCATGTGGCATTCCGCACTTGTAACGCCTCGAGTAGTCTCTCGTGCACGAAGGCTAATGCTGTCGTTCACTAGTTATTTGGAAAACGGGCGAACGTCGCCCAAACCCACACTTCAACCACTTCTCCCCGAGGGAGTCGTAACTTCTGGTCTCGCTTAATATCGCAGATACCGCAGAAATGAGTGAAGATGCTCCGGCGAAGAGTATTAACAACTGTTATAACTGTGCACCCATATAGCCGCCACCCCATTACAAAAATATCCCTCCCTTCTCGTAACGTTCGAGCAGACGACTGCGGCGGCGGCGGCGACGGCGGCGGCGGCGGTGGTGGTGCCTGTAGCGAAATACTTAAGCACCGCCGTCCCCACCCACTCTCACGCACCCTTTGCGCGCCACAGACCACTTAGGGGCCCGACAATTAACATAGAACAAGCAAAGCCGCCCTCAGATTTAAACGTTACATTTTTAATACACCGCAGACTTTTTTCTGAGAGCGCTCCGAGAGTTCGCCCTTCTCGGCGTTTTTTCTCTTCCCCTCTCGTCTTCCCCTCGGGCCTTTTCCTACATTTAATATGAGGAAGGGGTAGGGTGCCGGCGAGACAGTCTCCGCGGACCCTCACTAAATTCTCAATTATTTCCAATATCCCACTCCCTCGCCTTTGCCCCCGACTCTTTCCGAACGTTTAAACTCAAAGCTTATAGTCTTAAGAATTAATTGGTTTTAATTATAGTCCTCCATGGCCACCGCGTTATCAGGAGTGGTCAACTAATTGAATTATTACGTAGTAAATTCCGGTATACCGAGGTTGGCTCCTTCCAGGGAGTTTCCTCGAGTGCCCGCCTGGAGGCGACGGTGTCGCGGGAGGTGGAGCGAATTCAGACTAAGAAAGCGCTCTGTTTTGAAAACTGCCCTTTGTTTTGCGTATAGTGTCATTGTAGATGAATAAATTCCGAATTCCTTTTCCACAAATAACAATAATGTTCCTTTAATGGATAATGTCTTTTTTAAGAGAACGCAATGCTAGTGCAAATCTGTTTCTATCTCCAAATAAGAACTTCAATTTTTCTCTAAATTTGCAGATATCGTGTAAGAAACTGGTCGTGCTAGAAACTGTGGAAGAAACAACAATTAATCAAACTTGATTTGTCTGATTTAATGTGTTCCAATCATTAATTTTAAATTATATTAAACAGTCGTTAGCATTTATACATTATATATTAATATTATTTTCTAAATTTCGCATGGAAAAATTATATATTTACATTTACTCTAAGAATTTGAGGGAAAGAAATCGGAGTCTTCGATTTTGCCCACCAACAACACGCACTCACGATCACCCTTGATCACCCCCAGTCACATTCGATCATTCATCACCCACATTCTTTCACACTTATTCTCCAGGCCATAACACTCTTATCCAAACCCACGATTTCATGATCGGCTCAAGCTTTTCTTACTAACCATGCTCACCCCCGTCCATCAATGCCCAGTCATACCTACCCATGCCCACCCATGCTCATCCAAGCTCACCCAGGCTGAACCTCTTTCATCCACCCGTGTTCACTTACATTCTCGCTTACCCATTCTCATCCCCCCTCCCCACGCTCACCAGCGCTCACCAGCGCTCGCCCGCGCTCTCCCTGAAGGCGGCGCGACGGCTGCGGTCGATTCAATCACCTTGCGCAGACGAGCCCCACCGCGCTTCGCCTGGTGGTGGTGGGGGGGGCAGGGCGACGCCGACGTCCGTCCCGGCGCCTCTGGCCTCGCCCCCGTCCCCGTCCCCGCCCCCGTCCCCGTCCCCGCCCCCGTCCCCGCCCCCGTCACCGTCCCCGTCCCCGGCCCCAGCCCCGCCCCTCCGGCGCCGCCGCCTGGATGTACGAGCGACTAAATCACCTTTCGCCCGGCGAATCCGCGCCGCGCTTAATTTAATTCTCGAGAAAAGCGCGTTCTGCGCTGTGACATCGTCTGGTGTGGGCGACGTCGCCGCGCCTTCTAGCCACCGCTTTCGGCGTCGCGTGGTAGTCTCTGTGTCAGCACTGCAGCTTGTATTACATCAGTTTATCACTAGCCCGTATGATTACTAAAATATTATTTTATCGTTATTCCTTTAATGCTTCATTTCACTGAACAATCACAGCCAGATATTGCTTGGATACTAAAACTGCTGTGCTGATACTTACCACAGGCATCTTTAGGCCGGTCGATGCCGAATATTTTTCTGGATAACTTATTCACTTCATGATGTAGTGCCGTTTGAAGATATTCTCACCTTATTTCTGGTACAGCTATAATTCCTTCAGCCAACATACCTATAAGCTCTAGTAACGCTTCCAGCCTCGTTGTTTTCACATTCTCTTGGTGTTGGAAAACCAATTCCATGTCTTATAAAAGCTTGGTTTAATCCTTACATATCTGATTTCATTGTTTTATGAAGGGGAACTTGTTTTGTGCTTAAATAATTAATCAATTTTCTTCAAAATTAATATGAATTTTATATTCAGAGGTTAGTTGCGAATATCTTATTCGAATTGATAGATTACTTTGCGTATGCTTACACATCTGGCATACTACTATATTTTTTGTAAATAATTATTCACAATGTATAATTTGTGCAGTTTTATTATTTGTACTTCAATTCATACTTCTCAATTTAATACATTCCATTCAATTTTATAGACCCAATTTCATTCAATTTCCTTTTTTTTATTTGTATTTTTATAATCCCTGCACATATTTTCAGATTAGCTCGTGATGGAAAAGATCTTAAGAATTAAAGATATTGATATTAGCCATCTTTTTTTCTCAAATTGCTTTGTGAATTCCATTACCTTTGAGACAGATTTCTCGTGCTTACCGCACTAGGGTGTAAGTACGGATGGGCTTGGGAGGTCGGGGCGGGAGTGCCTGCACGCGGCGACAGGACGCAGGACTACTGCCTTGAAGGCGGGGGACAAGGGCGGGGCAAAACAAGGTCGGGGACGGGAACAGCAGAGCGGGGGCGGGGCAGGTGGCGGGCGGTTACGGAGCCACGTAACTGTTTGTCGCACGGCGCTGCACGATGTGTTCCCCCCTGCACTGCTTTCCGTCTCTCCCCCCACTCCACCCACATATATCTCGCTCCCCGGGATCCTTTTCTCATTCGATCTATACATTTCCGGGTGGCACGTGTATTTGCCTGTATTCAGACTAAACTCTTAATTGGCAAAATAAATTCCATGTGCCTGCGAGTCCATATCTCTTGCATGCTGTTCGCCCTCCTCTCTCCTCCTCCTCCTCTTCCTTCTCCTCCTTCGCCCAACTCCCGCGCCTCAGCCCCCCTGCGTTCTGTGTACCGCAGGGTACGGTGGGGGGGGGGGCTCGTTGCACGAAGACGCAGAAGGGAGTGGAGGTACATGTGAGGCTAGACGGTTTGTGGAAATTTGTACTATGGAAACATATCTGACGATGGATTTGGCACAGAGAGGTACCTGTACGAGAAGTGACAAGGGGACAGGGCAAAATGAGGTCGCAAGGAACAACGCACGTTTAGGGTGAAAAGATAGGAACGTCCTCGAAAAGGAGAAGCAAAATAGAAAAACGAAAGAAAAAAAAGAAAAAAAAGATTCCAGAAAATGTCGGGTAGAGGTAGTTGCTAAAGAGTGAGCAGGTAATCTGTCTGTTGGATAAACACGTGAGCGTAATAATTTAGCCTTATATATTTGTAGAGGAAAATTGAACAAACAATAAATGAGAAATGTTCTGGCGGAATATGATGGAATTGAGATATACAGAGTATTCGGAGGAACAGTTTGGTTGAGCAGAAAGGGTATCATATTGCGGGTTATGACTCCAAAAAGTACGAAATGGTTATTATGCATGAAATAAATAATAATACATATGTATACATATAAACATAAAAAGTGCAAAATAAATTTCGCAAAATAAATTTCGAATAAGAGCAAAATCAGGTGATCTGAAGTACATTTGAAATGTAAAAGTAAGGAAGGGCGCCACACCGTAAATAAATTATTTATGAAGCTAGCAAAACATGAATTGAAATTTTCGTCACGTAAGGAATAGGAAAGAGAAACACAAGGCACAGAAATTGAGAGAAAAACAGAAACCAGGTGGAGTAACGGAACGGAACACCATAAGGCCAGAATAAACGGGGAGATAGAACTAATAATTGCAAACAAAATTTTCGTAATTCCCCACTAGAATTTAAAAAAGAGGTAAGAAACGAATGAGAATGAAGTACGGACTGGCGGAGAAGACCAGAATAAAACGGAAAGGGGATTTTTGCATGAGAACGGAGAACGCAGGAAGACCGGTGTGTTGCGGAACACGCCTGACAGGATGATATGGAGTCGGCAGCGGAAGCGGCGGCGGCAGCTGTGGAGGCGGGGCTGAAGGAGTGGACAGTGGTGGTAGCGGCGGAGGCAGCGACGATGGTGGTTGCGGCGGGGTTGGCGGAGGCGAGGGCGACGTTGAGGAAGGCAGGACCGGTGGTGGCGGCGACGGCAGTGGTGTTGGCGGAAGCGTAGGTGAAGGGGGAGACGGAGAGGGCGGCGGCGGCAGCGGTTGATGCGGGGCCGGAGGAGGGGGCAATGGTGGTGGCGGCAACGGCGGCAGCAGCGGTGATGGTGGTGGTGGCGGTGGCGGTGGTGGTGGTGGCGGCGGCGGGGAAGTTGTGGGGACGGAGGGGGTGGCGGGGGCGGAGGGAATGGCGAATGCGGGGCCGGCCGCAGAGATGGCCGGGGCTGGGCGAGGGCGGCGGCTGGGCGAGGGCGGCGCTGGGCGAGGGAGGCGGGGGTTGGGCGAAGGCGTCGGAAGCGGGGACACGCGCCGAGGGCGGCCGGCGGCGGCGCCGGAGAGGCGAGGGCCAATCCCGAGAAGGCAGTTTACTGCTTGTAAGTGCGGTCGCCTCGGTCTCGTTGCTCGAGTTGCGTCCGATATATTACGCAGGCACGGCGGCCGTGGAGACTGCCTGGCTGGAAGCCTCACTTGCCACGCTCGGCCCTCTCCTGTCCTCTCTTATGCTCTGCTCCACGCAGAGAGAGTTGTTACGTTATTTTTGGAAATTACGAGCAGCTTAATTTATAGGAGCTGTTAATATGTACTACGTAGAAAGAAGACAAGTGGAAGGTGAAATATGGCGTGTTGTAAGATTGTCAGGTATTACAAAGTTTTGTGATTGGAAAGATCAAAACTGTAGCGGGAAAGAAAAATATGCAATTAATATAACTTTTGTTCTTGGAAATCAAGCTCAGGAAATACAAATAATTTAGTAAGTAATATTTTATCTAACACTACTCGTAATATATTTTTCATTAATATAATTAAAGAGGCTGTCTGTATAACGAATGTCAGTGGATACATATTATGTAGATGTAAGTAAATATTAAAGAATAACGTTTGGTGAATTAGCATGCAATGATAATGTGAATTATGGAGGAGTTCTAGACCTTTACTCGTAAACTATATTTCCGTAAAGCAATTTTTTTCTAGCTGTTGTCTCCAAAGAATATATTTCAAACTGTCACACCAAAGAGTTACAGAAGCAAAACTGACAGGTCGCAGTTGATTCGGCTATGGAAAACCATTCAATTGGAAATATTATTTTTATAATGAGAAAACTTGACTGTCAGCTGAATTGACAACTAAACTGTTGATAGAGAATTCTATGAACGTGCCCACGTGTGTTGTTATTCAGCAGCGGCATCTGATCGGACTCATCCTGGAACGCCCCTGGCCGAGGGCGCACGGGGACGCCGCTCCACCGGGACATCGCGTCGGCGTCTCCCCTGCGTCTCGCGACAAAATGGCCGAGGGCGGACGACAGAGCCGCGATTTCTGTTTATAGCCCGTGAACAAGTGCAAGCGGCGGGGCGCGGCACGGCGGGGCGGGGCGGGGCGGGGCGGGGCGGGGCAGGGCGGCGGGAGGCTCGGCTCGACGGCGCTGGCTGTGAGGTGACGAGGGCGGCGGCGGCGGCGAGGGCGGCATCTCGCGTACCCGGGCCTGTTTGTTTGGGAAGGTGCAGGGAAAACAAACGACCACGACGCTGCCGTGTCCACGCGGGACAACTACGCTGGCTTTCTACCTTTCCCGCCGCGCCGGCCAGCCGACCGATGCGGAAGAGCGTTAAAAAAAAAAGAAGACAAGAAAAGAGGGCGAAGTTGAGGAGGGAGAGAGCGACGCACACAGAAAAAAAGAAACAACACAGGGATTGGCTCAATAAACATTTGAGTTTGCCCCCCTTTTCCTCTCTACGGCCATGCTTATTGCTCCAGCCGTTCAGAAAGTCGCGTAAAGACGCTAGGAAGAGGAGGGGACGGGCAAGGGGAAGTAGAAGAGATCCCGAAACCAGGGCTGCCAACACCGGCGCCGCCGTATACACAGGACGACGCGCCGACCGGGGTGGATTGCTCATGACGCCGCTGAAAGACGTAGCAGGTTAAAAGTACAATAAGCAAACGGGGTTTATGGACTGTCAGGTTGGTAATCGCGGGTTTTATTGCATGATAAAGCAGTGTTCCGCTGTCGTTGAGGGGGCTTCGTAGCCCTAGGGCCTCCGGAACGATCGCGTTAAAATCGCGGACGTTGAAAATGTCTTGAGAGAGCAATTAAGATTTTATAAACTTCGTTTTGCGTCGGCGCTCTTTACAGCTTTCGGATCCTCGTACCGAATTTCTTACTCGGGAGCGAAAGGGATATAGAGGTACTACGGGATAATTTGCGATAAAATTCGTGTTCCGATAACTCGGCCGAGATAACGTTGAGACCCTACTACTGTTGTCTTGGTCTACTTTCTGCTATGAATACCCGAGAAACGTGAGAGGATATGTGTTTTTGTTTTGTTTTTCGAAGCATTTAACTAAGTGATTAATTGTTTTTCTACTAGTTCCCTGTTTCTTTATTCTGAATTACGTGAAATACAAATTAATATATTTTGTGTAATGAAATGTTTGATATACCATTAAATCACTATAATGTAGTTTTTTTTAGTGTAGCATTTCTATTTTAATTTATTTTTTAGGTAAGAATACTATTTCTGCGGTTGTTAATTGCCAAGGTCTTCTCTGCGAAGATTCCTTTGCTTGGAAGGTTTGGAATCCTGATCTGGATATGAGTTTCACTCTCATTCGCTTTGTTTTTCTCGTATCGTGTAGGGTCTTGCATTCTGCTGACCTTTGATTGCACGATACATCCCATTGAGATGTAGAAGGTAACTTTCTACAGCTGGAGAAAGCCTTAAGGTAAAACATAATTTCTTTGGACATGGTGTTGTAATAATCCATAGAGAACGAATTGTATACTCCAATTTTTTTCTGTCCTATTATTTATGGCGAATAGTGCTCTTGCGATTGTTAACTCCGCTCTTCGTATCCATGAACCAATTAATCTGCGAAATGATGATAAATGGACGGATTGACAGACGCCTGTCAGCCGCGCGTGTACTGCACAACACGCATTGCCGAGGTAAACTACATGGAAAACATCGAAATACAACTAGCAACTCTATTGCTATCGGAATGTTCTACAGCTCAATGAAACTGTATACAGGAACGAATCTACCGGGGGAAAGAAATTACGAAGACTGAAGAATTCCATGACCTTCGAATTGTGAAATATCTGACTTCCTAAAAATGATAATAAAGCAATGCACATCGAACATATAAATTAAGTTTATTGCATGTGCGTAACCAAGAAAAATATTATGCGTTGAATATATGGAACCTTCGGAACTCACGGGTATATCGTATAAATACTCATGTCATTTTTTACTATGTTTTAAAATAATCCAATTGAAAATAATGGATGCTAATTAGTATTCTTTTTCATAAATAAAATTAAATAGACGACATTGAAATTTAGTCCATCTTATCTACATACGATGGAATGTATTAGACGTTTTCTCACTCAACAGAAATGCTGTGGCTCAAATTCAGATAGACCGTTTCTTTCAAATTTAATTCTATCTTGGATTATAACTGATTTAACACTTCTTAAAAAATCCACAGCTCGTAAGCTTTTTTTGTAAGCCATGAGAAGAAATAGAATGAGAACAAAGGCGTATTAATGACACCTCCCAAACGATATATTGTCCACTCAGCTCTCCACACTTTTCACTCAGAATATTATGCTTGGACGCCCAACAGGACCGCCGCGCTGGCGAAATCACGGTAACAAAATCCCGTCTTCGAACGCGCATCCACGTATAGTACCTCTCAGAATCCAGTTAATGAGGCAGACTGTCACGTACGCAGCACTTCTCACGATGCGACGTGTTTGTCAACCTCGGCGAGACGGCGGCCACGATCTCCACCTTCTCCATTCCTCCCACGCCAGACTACTCCTTCCCTTCTACTCCTCTTTCCCCTCTCCTCCCCTTCCCCCTCCTCCCTTCGTGCGTCTTTTCCTCCTGCGCCGCCCCGCCTGCGTGTGAGGTCGCGAGACGAAACGAGAGGTTTTGTCTGGAATGAGACACCTAAACAACGTATATTTTAAAAATCGATAAAATTAGGAGACGAAGTAGTATTCTGGGGCAGAAGAAAGATTTGTGAGCAGCTGCGGCGCGTCTCCTGTCATGACCTTGTTTTGATAATGAAAAATTTTCCCACTTGCAATGCCGGACAAGAACTAAGCATTGGGGGGAGCAGTTGAGAAGATTTATGGGTTTAAATGTAGATGGGGCTCGTTGTTCAGGGATTTGAATTATCTTCTCGTGCCTCGTATGAAGACGTAAATAAGCTTATGCGTTACACAATAATTTGTACACTTTATTCTCACAAATATTAGAATTGAGAGCAGCGGTTTTGGTGTTTTTTCGAAAATTGGAGTACAAAATTCTTTTGAAATTTTTATTTCAATTTCAGACTACAAAATCTCGTGACAAACTCTACTTATTTTGTAAAGTCTTCTTAAAAGTTCTTGTGCGTATAATCATTATTTCTATCGGGAAGTATTATATAGTACAATTTTGGCTATAAACATCTCCATGAAGAGGTCGTCTCTTTAAGATTCAATACTTCGTTATTCTGATATCTTAATAAAATGTTAAAAGCTTTGCAGTATACTTGATGCTATGGAGCAAAATCTGTAAACATAGGTTTCGTTTAGTTCGTCATCGTCATCCAACCGTTTGTCTCTTTTGTCGCCCTAATTTCAAGATTAATAATTGTAGAATACCCGATGACTTAAAAGTAAAACAAAGAATTAATATTTCTGAAGTATATAGGACATTATACCTAGTAAGTAGTTAAATTCGTTCTAAGAAACTTGATCACTGATCAAGCCTCATCATCCCCTACAACCCTATTCATCCCGAACCCTCATGACCTTCTAATCGTCTGAAGGTCATGCTCTCTTCGACTCCATGACCTTCAAACTGTGAAATATCTGAATACATACAAAGAATAATAAAGTAGTAATCTTATATATTAAGTTCATTGCATGTACGTAATCAAGTCAATGTAAAACGTCCAGTACAACCTTCGGAACTCATTTGCATTAGGTCAGACCTGGACACTCCGAATATTCGTTATCTCACGACTTCAAGAGTGATGGGATGTCAGAAGATCTAACTAAATATACACAAAATGCACCCAATGCATACTCATTAAAAACTCTGCACTCAGCAAGTTGTCAGAGCCGTCTAGGAAATCGTCTATCCTGGAAACCCAATCTCTGCGTGATCCTCATGACACCCAATTCTCGTGACCCTCAGATTCTTGGAGGTTGCGATGTCTGCGGCGGGCCTGCGCGCCCAGATTCCGGCAGGGGCAGGGTCGGGTGGTGCGGGGGCGAGGGGCGGTGGGGCGAAGGCGGGGGCGGGGGCGGTCCGTGGCGCAGCGCGCGCGCGCCCGCCCGCCCGCCCGCCCGCCCCGCCAGCGGAAGCTGGGCGATACGGCGTTTCCGGCCTGCATCCGTCGAGGCGCTCGCGAACTCGCCCGCCCCGCCCGCGTCGCCCCGCGCCGCCCCGCGTCGCCCCGCGCCGCCCGTGGCCGCGTTTCCCAGGGGAACGCCCGGCGACGCCAGCCGGCGCGGCGCTGCGCGGCCTCGCGATAGCCTCACGGCAGCCGCCCACTGCTCCAGGTCCCACGGGAGCACCTGCCCGCCTGGCGGCGGCTCGCGGCAGGAGACGCTCGGCTGCTGTTGCTGCTGCTCCTGCTGCTGCCACCTCGCTAAGACTCTACGTCAGGGCTGTCCAACGTCGAAGGGTCATATATCAAATTCTAGTTAAGTCGCGGACCGCACCATGGTTTTTACCCTAACTACTGAGATTATACTGAAACAAATATATACTAGATACAACTTTTATTCAACATACTTAACGATAAATGTACATACGAGAAAATTAATACCTTATTAAAAAAATAAGATGAATTGTGCAATTGTGTATTTGGTTGGTTTAATAAAAATTTTGAAAGTAGTCGTGGGCCGCGCCCCAAAATATCCGGCGGGCCGCAAATTGGAAACCCCTGCTCTACGTCTAAAGCAGGGGTGTCCAACTGGCCATTTATTGTGATCCGCGAATGGTTGTCAAAAGTGAAAGTCCCTTGCATCATTGTCGGACGAAAATATTGCGCGCCTAGCGCACGCGCCCTCTCGGGGTTAACACCCCCTTAATGAAAAAATAGGTTAAGCTTAGACTTAAGGATTTTTTTCTAGTACGAATATGTTCAGAAATTCAAAATCCTCCCAATGTGTTTCATTGCGTTACCATGGTGGGGTCTGATATCATGCACGTTCCCATTCCACGATTCAGAGCAGACGGGCTAAGTGCCGAGAACAAGACGGGGAAATCAGATGTAGTAATAAAAATATGGCCCGCAACCTCATTAAAGGTTATAGTTATGGCCCTTGAGGCCTTGCGAGTTGGACACCCCTGGTCTATAGTGAGGAATGATTTTCTAGGGTGGTCTTGGGAATTTTAAATATGTCAGGGTGTCATAGAAATTGCACGAAATTGGGCGCAATGTATCGTTCACTCGCCATTTTAGAAAAGTCACTCGTAATTTTTCTAACATTATTCTTAGTGAAGGTGTGTAATAACCCCCTGTTGATTCTTACCCTTCCTTTGTCCTTTGTGCTTCACACTCACTGTTTGTATACTTTGGAAGTAGCATTCTGGGACCCGAAACTGTCGGAATTTGTTGTTTTCGTTTCTGCACGATCTAAAAGACACGATTATGATAAAAAGATAAAGTAAGAATTTCAGCGAAATAAATTTTCTACGATTATTTCTATATTATCTACGTTTTCATGTTTTACTTCCAACACAAAAAACAACTGCTTATGATTATGAAATATAACAGATAATTTTACAAAACTAGATTTCTCTTCGTATTTGAAAAACCTTTTCCTCGAGAAAATAGTAACTTCTGATACAAGTGGTAAAAGTGATATTTTGTTTGGCAAGCAGGAAATATTGCGATACGAGGCCGAGGCAAAGTGGCGCAATTCATCGAGCAAAATAAAATCACTTTTTCCTCGTGTGCCATGCACCAGAGGTGGCCAACTTTTCTGTATATAAGATCTACTTTTAATCTTAACAGTGTGTCGCGATCGACTTGTTGATTAGGCGTAGTCTAAGGGGGAAGAAGGTGTGTGAAATGCATAATATGTTTATACACTGTGTTTCAGTATAATGTGCATTCAAGCGATGTATTGGTAGATAAGTAAAATACATGTTCAAAAACATTTTTTAAAATTTTTTAAATATCCAGCCCATATTTTAAATCATCGACCGGTCAATCGCGATCGACTTAGTCGTCACCCCTGCCATAGATTATTTGCTTTGGACAGCCTTACTGACTTTTCTTTCATTTTCATTGGAATATACAAATAAAATAGTTGGGTAGCACGTTACTTAAATACGCTGATCACACGAAATTATTTTCATTTCTTTGTTGCATTCACAGTTTTATCTGAACATTTGGGCTTCGTTTCACTTTTAGCACTAGTGCTAAAATCATACCATTTGTCACGCTTTGCCTGGCCTAAAAGTAACCGATTTTACTAGGAGCTTTTTAAAAAATAGTTATTTATGAACCAATTTCGTTATATGAGTTTCTAATGATCGACTGGCGACAAAAAGCTCGAAAACTTTTTGACGACCGAGATCATTAGAACCAGCTAACGCTCGTGATACAATATTTTCCCCCTAATTTTAATGATTCAGATTTATTTACTAATTAACTGGTTGTTAACTTGACTCAGTCTTTTCGTATTTCCCCTCCCATAATTCACTCCGCGAGAGAACACGATAGCATCGTTCAACTCTTTTTATATTTCCCTCGTAACGACGATACTTTCGATCCAGGTAAGTTTATGTATGTATATCGAGCTCCTTATCCATGGCCGTGACAAGCAATAACGTATCAATGAAAAATAAAATAATTATATACATGTATATGTGTATATATATATATATATGCATATGTGTATACATATGCATATGTATATATATGTATATGTATATATATGTATGTATATATGTATGTATATGTATATATATGTATATGTATATATATGTATGTATATGTATATATACGTATATGTATATATATATGTATGTATATGTATATAATCACCGCATAATTCTCCACACTCACCGTAGTGCCTTCGCGCGCACGAAGCGCACTGACTTCCTGCGGCGAGACGGCGCGGCGGCGGGGGCGCCTGGGAACCGGGCCGCGCGTGTGGGCCGTGCGATATTGCCCCGATGCGCGGCGGCGGCGGCCTTCGCGGCGCCCTGGCGCCTGTGGGAGCACGGCAATCACCAGGTCTGGACCTCCCGATGGGTCGCCTTCCTGCCGCTGTTCACACGCTCCCTGCCCAGGATCAGTTCCTCCTTCTCCCTCTCTCTCGCACTCAAGGAGCTCGGTTGGAGGTGATAGTCCGGAGTCTCACGGTTTTATAGTTTGATCTTCGTGTGAATTGCGATTTTGCTTGGGTGAGCGATTGCGACACGAACGGGGATAACGGGTGCAGATTAGTTGGATGCTGGGAATGAAAACGAGGTTTTTATAATGAATATAAATTATGTACTTATCAAACATATTGCATGTTTAGTGTTTTCCCACGAGGAGATTAAAAATTCGTTGACATTTTTTGAAATTTAAATTTGATAACTAAATGAGACGATGTCAGAGGAGGGATTAACAAAACTGTTGTCCTATATTAAATTTTGCCCACAAGAATGTACATGAATGTTCAATTGCTCCAATATTTATTTACTCTTTATAAGGCGATTCTGTATTATTAATCCAGAACCTATGCCTTTTGACCATCCCTGGATGGATTACCAATCTAATGCTTTGATTTTGTGAGAAATTATGGTGCAGTTAAATGAGTATCAGGAGAAAAGGGAGAAAAAGTAGATACACAAGAAAACCGACCGCGAGTTCGTGATCTGCACATTATCATTAGAGTGTAACGACCAAAGAAACGCATATTGGCTGGCTAATATACTTTACAACAATGGCTGTAAGGATGTGAAGTGACTTGATACTGAAGACATTGCCCTAGGGTAGTGCAGTTCCTCACGGCCGGCGCGACGCCGCCGCCGCCGCCACCCGGTCTTCCAAGGCGCTCTTCCACACCGCCACACCGCCGCCGGGGACCATTTCGCTTCGGTGCTCGTAAAGTTTGGCGGGGGGGGGAGGCGCTACCTGCGACGCCACTGCCACTGCCACCGCCACCGGCGCCGGCGCCGCGCTGCCGTGCAAATGGGGACGCATGGCTCCCGACGGTGCGCCTACCAGCGGGCGCCCCGGGGCCGCTACGTCTCCTGGACAACGCCGCCCTTCCTTTGCCCCTTGCCCCTTCACCCTTCTCGGCCTTCGCTACCATTCCCTCTTTCCCCGCCCCGCCCCGCGCCCAACCGTTTCGGCCCGCCCCGCGCCCACCCACCCCAACCCGTGATATGTTCCAAACAATTTACTTATGTATAATTTTTGAAAGTTCAAACTTTTTTTTTTGAAATGGCTCTAATTTCATATGTTTTAGAATTTTGTGTTATATACGTATGCTAAAAGTTCAGAGTTAACTGAAAAGAAGGCCGTGATGAATTTTCTGATCTAAGAAAAAGGTAGAATAAATTAGGAAAAAATATAAAATCCTTGTTAGAATTTATGTTTAATATTCTATTGCAGTGATATATTATTTTTTCTGTTTTAAACTATTTTAATGTCCAAACATACTTTTTCCCAACCATTTATCCGGCCCCACTTTGCAGAAACGCGGGACTTTTTTTCCATTTTTTTTCTCAAAGAACGTCAACAGACGAAACCAAATGAAACGTAACGAAATGGCCCTATTGAGCGTTACGCTCCTGATCAGGCGTAGAAGTGCAGTGGTGCCGAGAGAAGCTGCGCTCGTGATGAGTCGGAGAGCGCAGAGCGAGGTGAAGGCAACTGTAGCAGCAGTGCGGTTTGAATGCGCGCTTTCATGGAGCAACGATTCCCGCGCGGATAAAAGCTTCCTCTCTGCAGCTGCAGAGATCGAGCGACGGGCTTCCATCCCGATCGCCGCGTCCTTTTGAAGGAGTTACGGGAACTGCAGATTCCCGAACCGCGCGGAATAAGCGTAGAAAGGAGTTTCGATATTTGTTCAGATTGAACGGAGCGGCAGTGGTAGGCTTTTGCTCGCGGAGAATAGAGCTCTTTCTCCAGGAAAGCACGGTTGGGAATACTTGTATTTCGGACTGCATTTAGATGAAATTATTTCATTTATTTATATTTAATGATTTATTTTCAAGTTAATTTTAAAGTTATGTTTAGCTCGCGATGAACAAAGCCCTTTCTCAGGAAAGCGGTTTGGAATACTTGTATTGCAGGCTGCATTTAAAAGAATGCTTTTTTTTTGCCCTCGAATAGGCCGTCTTGGAGCATGCGTGAATGCATCCTACACTTACGGGGCTCATTAGCATTATCTCAGTGTCAGGTGAATGTAATTTATCAAAGGATCAGCATTTAGATGGATATGATTTTTATCCCCCAGGGAAGTTAGCCCTGGGGGTATGGAAGATGGAATGATGATGGTAATGAAGGGGTGAAAGGACGACACACACATACAAACACGAACACCCATGCCCGAGGCGGAACATGAATTATTTTATGAGAGAGGGTTGTTGGTGTGTAATTTGTTGATCAGATGCGATTGTCCATTTCTCAACGTATGTCTCAATAGCTGCAGCAATGCTAAGCAAGATAGTTCAGAGGGAATTAAAACTGAAATAGACTAAAATAAATAATGAAAATTTTGATCATAACTGCAAAGCAGAATCAATTATATGAATAATTTGGAAACGACAGTTGCGGCGTTCAAATACAATTACGACATATCTAATTCCATGGAAAATGAAAGTGCTTTACCAATTTCATTGAGTATATTTGGAATCTATTGACACAAAATAAAAAAAATGTATCATAAAGATCTAGATTTTTAACGAGGTTCGGTTTGGCGTTTGTAGTGGCGTTTCAGTAGTACTTGAATTTACAAAACGTGATTATTGCCATTTTAGCGCTTGCATGTTTATTGATTGCTATCACATCTTAGTAAATATAGAAGTGGATGCGGTTTTGTATTGGGTTACACGAATGGTTTTGAAATCACAGTATCATACCTCTTTTAGCATTGTTGGAAAAAAAACGTCGATGTATTAATATTTAACTATCATGGAGTTAGTTAAATATTAATACTTTGGGCATGTATCTTCTTCTCTCATTCCGTGATTCGATGTTATCAAAAATGTTATCAAAACATAACGTTCTACCAAGAACACCCATACCTTAGACACTAGATTAATTATTGACAATCCAGCCACATAGACGCAGTGCATACGTAACAGCTAATTTTTTAGTATATACATTAAAAAAATCTTTTATATAATTAAAGATATTTATATGCATAACTAAGACACAAAGTATCAGAATGCTCTCTAGTCAATCTTGCCTCAGGAAGCGAAAGAAATTTCTTTTCGGGTCGTATAGACCCAAATGGTGCAACAGGGTTAATTTGCCATGTTCGCTTATTTGTACTTGGGTTTTTCTAACGTGGTGCATCAGGGCCTGTCTTCACAATGGAATATCTCACGGCACTTCGCGTCTTTGTCGGTCGTGGCCCTAGATGCCGCTAGTCATATCGCACTGCTTGATACGATCGCGATCGTTCAACATCTAGAGTCACGACCGAGAAAGACGCGAAATGCCGTGAGATATTCCTTCGTGAAGACAGGCCCTGATGCACCACGTTAGAAAAACCGAAATATAGTGGTGAATATAGTTACCAAATTATATATACAATAGAGTCGCGGAAATCCGAGCCTCGCTAATCCGAGATTCGGTGCAATCCGAGATGGCCTTATGTGCGCCATGTTACCAAACAAGCGGGATAATTAGGAGCTGGCTCTTGACGGGTTGGCAACTGCGTCACGTGTGTGGTGGTCAATGCCAGAATCTGCCTACATTGTTGTGACCGGTTTGCGCTTATTGGTGTGTCTAAGTATGTGTGTGGAACTTTATCTGCACGTTAAATTTAATTTCGTTTTACATTGTAGTTAAAATTTCCGTTATGTACTTACCTTTTCTCCGCGTAATCCGAGTTTGCTTTTTTTTTGTAATCCGATGTACCGTCAGCCCCAATTATCTCGGATTATTGTGACTACAGTTAACTAAATATAATTATAATCATTGGCAATACCTAATTTTGAAGATGGATGGAAAGTTCGCTTTCCATTCACACCAGTATCAATTTCCACGGAATACTCCTATGCACAACGATACTTCTCTCTTATCGTTAGATGCCTGTCCCTCACACTCTCTCCGGAGACGCCTTGACACACATACTTCGCTCACATTTCAAGACGCGACCTCCCATCTCACATAAACACCACGTCTCCGCCTCCGCGTCTAGGAAGGCAAAGCGAGGAACATTGACCGGATGAACTTCGTTGGTGGCTTCCGTACAAGACGGTCGCAGCTGCCGTAAGCGACCACATCTGCCGTAGCCCACCGACTCCCTCGGCCCCGCAGCAACCACTGACTCACTCCCAGACGCAGGCATTTCAATCAGACGAACCCTGGGAAGATCCACATCAGACGGCTCGGTGGGTCTGCAGCACGTCTCTCAACTCCTCGCTCAAACTCCATAGCCGTTCGCTGCCCGACGTTTCGCCGTCTCTCAGCCGTCTCTCTCGGTTCTGCTCCGAAACGGATACTTTTTTTTTTATACTATTATAGTGTGCGCGCGTCCGTGTGTCTGTCCGTCCGTTCGTACGGCGCTTCTCTCGGCGCCACTCATAATTACCATCACGGCCGGCTGGCGCGCCACTTGTCACTTGGGCCTAACGCGCCTAGTCACGGGGCCCGGAGAATGGTGGGAAAAAAGATTATATATATAACGGTGGCGTCGGTAGCGGCAGTCCGTGAGAGCGCGATCCAGGGGTGGATAAACTGAAGGCGGGGTTCATTTCGCCAAACCACTCCATTCGACGTATTTCAAGTAGCTGTAAATAGTAAATGAGCTCTCGACGTTTTAGCACGTTTGCTTTTTAGGGTCTGCCTCATGCGGACGGCTCCTAAGACGACAGCTCTGTGAAAGAATTGCATGTTAGAATACCATGTGCGTTAGAGATGTTTTCACCTTAGACGTGCTTCAGTGGGACAATCCATAAACTACGCTAATAAAACATCTAAAACATCATTCATTTCATAATCGCCAAGGAATGAAAAGAATCACTTCTTTTCATGTCGTCGCGAATATCCCGACAGCGATGATACCATTTACCCTGGAAGTGTAATTTTTCAAAGAATAGACATAATAGAGGTCCGGGCAACAAACATTCCAAACTTCTCTGGTGTAGAATTCATAGCATGAAAAATGTACTTCGATTGAGATATTTTCTACAGTAACAAAGAACCAGCTCACAATATGTGACAGTGTTGTTGACAAAAAGTAACCAACTAAAGATATGACAAAACCCGTAAAGATGTTCAGTTTTTTTCTAACGTTTCCGATATTTCTGTGCGTTCTATCTTATGCTTTTGTAATCCGACTGACCTTTATAGCTACAGGCTGTTCACCTGACAAGAAAAATCTCCGTTTGGTTAAATCGTGGTAATCTGCGTGAACCAGTTAATGGCTCATCAGGTAATGAGACAGTTATACAGATTGAGACAAATTAGGTAAATATTTCCGAACAAGCTAATTACCTTCGGTCCATTATTTATTTCAAAATATTAGTTACGGGCGCTTCCTAAAAAAAATTGGTTATCCCTGGCCGGGAGCCAAGCAGGCGCAGAAACAACGCTACAGTAGCCAGCCCGTGCGACGCGGCGCCGCGACCGCGTGACAGGCCTAATTCGTCTGGTCAGGCCGCTCACAGGCGCGGGCTGTAGCCGGCCCAGCTCAGGCCCACCTCCTCGAATCAGACCCATTAATTTGTTGACTGGAAAAACAAGAGACGGCTTTATTCAGAATTCGAATTTTTTTCGCCCCTTCCCCCTGCTAACCCTCTTTTCCACCCACTCCCCCAACCTCCTCCACCCTCTGTGAAAATCCGCGTGTTCGTGCTGGCGTGAGTTAGCTCACGCCCGTGTTCGTGTCTGTGTGTGCGTGTGTATGTGTGAATGATAGATGTTCCAGGAGAAGGGCCTCGGCCAAATTTCGTTACGGCAAATTGAAATGTAATGGGGCACGCAGGAGAAATAGCTGTGAAATGGAAGCTTAAGCTCGACGCGGAATGCCAAAGCTCAAGGAGGAGGTGGAGAAAGAGGGAAATGGAAGAACGTAAGAAGACGCCGAGGAGAGCAGGAAGTAAAGGTAAATGGCTCGAAAGACTACGGAGCACGGGTGGTAAAAAAGGATGTCTTCTATTTATTTTGTTTGGGCGTAAATTACTGGAGTTTGAGAAGTGGCTGTTTAAGATTAAGAAATCGATGTGGCGTTGAGTCGTAATTTATGGACTGATTTGATCGTGCTTGGTGAATTTGAAACAGTATGTCCTTTTCTGGTGGAATAGATAGGTTGAAACGAATTGATGAGTATATTCACTATATTTATAGATGTAAATATTAATTTACAGTTGACTGTCATGTGCGGTTCTTTTTTTCAGTTTTATATTGCTTTTTTCAGCTGTGCTGAATATGACAAAATTAACGGGAGAATATATTGCCCATTGTTACAGTGATATATTCGGTTACTACATCGGACTTGCATGGAATTTGCAGTTACAATTAATATAATACAATCTATTGGTATAACAATAACAGTATTGTAAATATCACCTCCCGTGTATCACGAGGTAGTAGATGCCTAAATTAATTATTCCTCCATATACCTAATTTGCAGCATATTATTAATCGTGTGATTATTATGTAATTTTTTTCTCCTCTTTTTCCTCATATCTTCAGATTTTCTTCTATTTTTGCTCCCTACTTACATTTGATAACTCTCAAAATATTCATGATTCCAGACTCGGTATTGCTTTGTAAAAGGCAGACATTAGTGACACCTTAATACTTTTGTGCGTTATATTAAAACCCTTACTGCTTCGGGCACGTAGGCAGAAACTTTATAATTTTTACTTTACTTATACGAATCAACAAAGAAATTATTAAATTATCACATCACAGAAATTCATTTATGTCAACACCTCTCTTCAGTTGGATGAATACATCATATCTGATTTTTTGACCGGGTCGTTTATTAAGAGCGTACTGTATCTCTTCATACCCTGTTGTTGAAAAATGCATCCGTGACCCTTCCCATAAATCTGAGTCAGGAGAGTGTAGTGTGGCCACTGTAAAACCGTGTTTCATGACCTTTTCCAGATACACTCATAGAGGACTTCTTTCGGATGCCCGTGATGTATGGTATCACTTGCGAGCTGTTTACTGCTAGATAGCGTATTCATCTTCAAAGGCGGCAGCTTACGTCGGAGCGGCCTGCTCGAGGCTTCCATGTTTGGAACACCGTCGGTCATCCGAGGCCATTAATTGTTAATATAACTGTGAGAACGTTTTTGACCGGAGTAAACTCTACACAATAAGATGATGAAATGACTTGGAATTCGAGCAGAGATATTTTGTTCCTAAAATACAGTTGGCAATGCCATACCTGTAATTGATGAGCAGATTGTCCAGTTTCGCAGTGAATAGCATTCGCTTTTTGATGTAATTAGCTGTTATTCCTTCCTCTAACACCAGCAACGTTTTCACTTTGATTTCTCTAAAGTAATGTTGGTTTGCACGAACTTTTAGTGATTCATGGTATAGAAGATGCCGAAAACTTTTAACATTTTTTCCAGTTATAAATGATTGAAATAAGATTCTTGTAGGCGATTGTCCCAAAATTAATATTTAGAATATCGATTTATCATTTATACGAAATTGAAATAATATGGGGGGCTCAATGTTTGAATTGAAAAGGATTTTAGGAAAAACTTTTGAGAATAAATGAGATGTTTCGAACAGTGTAAATTGTTTGATGACCTGAGAATTAGAAGAGTTTGACGTACTACATAACATCATTCTACGTATTTATGTTAATTGTAAACATGATACATACTTGGAGAAAGTATGTGGCATGTTCCAACACCTAGTTTTTTTTTTTTAAATTGAGTAGCTTTTGCAACGTCTTCTAAAAATCATCCACGTTCGTTTAACTGATTGAATGCCATCTGAAGTTTGACATTCAACGATGCTTAACCAGCAATTTCTACAGACTCAACTAAAAAGTGGTCGTTGCGTGTTATTTCCGACCCTCAGTCACCACCTCTTCCACCTGCTCACCCGTCGACAGAAGGTGCCGCTCGAAGATACCACCCCTCACCCACCCTTCATCCCCTTTACCCCACTCTTGGTCCTATTTAACTCTCATCCTCTCACTATCTCTCCTTCCCATCGTCCCACTATCCTTGCCAACCTCCCTCTCTGCCTGCCAACCTCCCTCTCTACCTGCCAACCTCCCTCTCTACCTGCCAACCTCCCTCTCTGCCTGCTAACCTCCCTCTCTGCCTGCCAACCTCCCTCTCTGCCTGCCAACCTCCCTCTCTGCCTGCCAACCTCCCTCTCTACCTGCCAACGTCCCTCTCTGCCTGCCAACCTCCCTCTCTGCCTACCAACCTCCCTCTCTGCCTGCCAACCTCCCTCTCTGCCTACCAACCTCCCTCTCTGCCTGCCAACATCCGACTTTCCCTCATCCTCCCACTTTCCCTCCCATCCTCCCACTTTCCCTTCCATCCTACCACTTTCCCTCCCATCCTCCCACATTCCTTCCCATCCTCTTTTTTTCGCTCCCATCCTCCCACTTCCTCTCTCTACTCTCCTCCCATTGATACCTCTTCCATCCTCCCACTCTTCCTCGTTCCCTCCTTCCATTCTGTGTCCCTCCCTCATCCTCGTCGACCCCGCCGAGTGACACGGCGCTTCCAATTGGGGCAGGATTAATGATGTTTAGGCGCGCCGTACACAGCGGCTGAGGCGCACGCCGCCGCGGCGCCAGTGACGCCACCGACGCCGACGCCCCGCGTCCCGGCGCCTCTGCGCGAACACCCGCGCCTACGTCCCCGCCAGCCGCCCTCCCTCAGCTTGTTAGCTGCTCCGCACAGGAAGTCCCGTCGCGAACCTACTGGCTCTGCGCAATGTCTGCTCGGGAAAGCAGTTGCCTCTTTGTGGCGTGATGCTGCAATTAGTGCACTGCGCAGCGCGGAGTGGGTTTCGTATGCGTTCAACCTTTGCTGAACAAAAGACCAGAGATTTGAGCGTAGAAAATACACATAAGTAAATATATGCTCACCGGAACTTACACGTGCGAACGTTCTTTGCTTATAGTATATTGTTCTATGTATTTGGTGCTCACGGTTGTGCGAGAATCTAGAGCATGTGCGCCATGTGCCTACTAACTCGGGTTGATGCTGTAACGGCTCTTATACGCTATGAGAACGCTCAAGGATGAATGACCAATTAAGAAGTCAAGACTCATCTCCCTGCGTTCCGGATTGCTCAAGCACAACAAATAGCCTTCTACACCATCTCCCGCGCGAAAACCAGCAATACTTCTAGACAGAGTCAAGGTTTCTAAAATACCGATATATCGATTGCAATATATTGTAAGACGAAAATTTATACTATGAAATATTTATAATAATCTATGAAATAAATCTGTGAAGGATACAACTGAATACACCAAAATATCCAGATAAAAATCAAGTGTGGGACAAGATAATCATATGTCAATGAAATAGATTAGTTTTCCTTCCCAGAAACTGTGCTTTTTTGGATATAGCATTACAGAATATTGAAACAAATGTTTCACGTTAATGTACCAAATATTGAAAAGGATATCCCGGGATTTAAGGCCGCCAGCGTGTCGTTAGCCTCTTAATTGCGAGGCTTGATTGCGCCAGTCGGGCCTAGCGCAATGAGAGAGTAGGCCGGGCCGCGCCCGGTCGGTTGCAGCGTGGAAGCGACGCGTCGGCGGCGTGCGCGGCCCGCGCTTTTTCTCGCCCGCGCTCGACGCCCGGCACGCCTCCTTCGCCAGCGCTAATGAGGCTGCGGAACCGCGTAACGGAGCAAAGAAATGGGCGTGGCAGGAGAATCAGAGAACGCACTAGAGTGGTGTGATGTGAGCTGAGCTGGGGTGATGTTATGTGGTGATGTGATGTGTGATTTGGTATAGTATAGTGTGGTGTGGTAAAAAGAAGTGGGGAGTTGTGTTGTGTTGTGTTGTGTTCTGGTGTGGTGTGATGTAATGTGGTGTAGTGTTGTTGTGTTGTGGTGCGTGAAATGTGTTGTGTGCTAAGTAAGATTTGTAATTTAGTGTTTGAGATTTGTAATGTGGTGTGCGAGGCTAAGAGTGTGGTGTGAGGTGTTTGAAATTGGGAGTGTGGTGTGAATGGAATATGTGAAATTGGCAATGTCTTGTGAGTGTGACGTGTGGAATTGGCGGGTGAAATGTACGGTGCTTAATGGTCAGAGGTGAAAACAGTTTCGATAAATTGCTATCTTCAGTTTTGTAGAAACCGAGAGTAAGATGCTGGAAACAGAAGCGCGAACACCAGCACCAAAAGCTCTGAAATTCTATTTCACTTTAGAAGTTAGATGTGAAGATTGATTGAATTCCTGACATTTGAAAGTTTCAGGAGACATTCCAAATTGCTAGGCTAAGAATGGTGACTTTAACTGGGAGCTCCTGTAATTGATGTTCAGTGCAACAGAAACTAGTGCCGTTTGACGTATTAGACTGCGCAAGGTTGAAGTACAGTCGTAGCCTCATGCCATGTCTTTGAATTTGAATATATGAATGGAGAATTTCTGAGTATTTAATATTAATCATAATTTTCTATGCATATTTTAGTAAATATCAACGGATACACTGCGGCCAGCTTTTTCTGGGTAATGTAGTAATGGCGAAGTGTTATTTTCAGAAACTAGATAAAAACTGCCTCTGGTTCCGCTATACTATTTCGCAGAACTTAATCGTAGGATATGACGATAAAACAGAAAAAAATACTTTTCTTGTACAATCAAAGTGAATGTATGTAAATAATTAGGATGTATTCAGATTTTGTGTATTTTTGCGCAATATATTTTTCGAAACACGTTAAAAAAAATAAGAAACATTATTGATGATTCTGCAGATTCAGAAAATCAGCATATGTGTAGGTAAAGTTGTAGGGAATTTCATTTTTCTTATATTTATTTTTTCTGATAATCATTCAAAAAGATTTGATTTATTTTTATTTCTTTCATTTGGTTTATTTCGTCAAAAAAAGTAAAAACTTTATGCATCGGATTGGAGAGAAGTATAACCTGTGCGCAATTTTTGGAGGTTCATTCTGAGATTTATTTCGAATTACAAATTATTATTGTTGTATGAAATAGATGTCAAATTGCTTGTAATATAAGAGGAATTTTAAAGAAATTAACGCAAATGTTTCCGTGATCTTAAAACAGCGGAAAATGAACAGTATTTTTTTAAGATGTCTTAAATATTAGCGATTTTCATTACGTGTTCTCATTATTATTTAAGGAAATTATACATTTCAAGCGGTTTGGTGCCATATGAAAATTGTACCTGTTTTCATCCATTTTTAAGCAGATGTATTGCATGCACAATCCCCTTTTTCCTCTACGTCCCCCGAAAAAAACCCTACTTTTTGTTGTCAAAAGCGTGCCTGAACTACCAGTGTTTTAGGAAGCCCATAGAGTCATAATAAATAGAGGACAATTTAAAGACGTTACTTGCGCGGTTTCCAACTATTCCGCACCGTGGGTGGTACACCTAGAGAGAATGTGTCCTTTCTCTCACCCATCACCCCCACCCCTACCTCTCTCCGCCCCCGGCTCCACCACTCTCCCGGCCGCTGCGCCGTCGATGAAAGCGCCTGTTTGAAACGAACTGTCAACAGCGTTGGCTCGCTGCTATTTAATTATAGACGCTCCACGATCGCCCACTATCTCCGCCCCTGCACCGCCCACCACCCCGCCCCCGTACCGTCCCCACCCGCCCCCGCACCACTTTTGTTTCTCGCGCTGCCGCCGCCGCCGCCGCCGCCGCCGCCGCCGCCCTCGCCCTCCTCGTCGCCGACCGGTCGGCTCCGCTACACAATCTTTGGGCTGAACGTCAACAGTCGTCGCTCCTCCCAGCGGCTCCACGTCGGGGTTTGAGCGCTTGCCTATACAAGCGCTCCGCGCGAGAAGAATGCTTCGGATGATCAGCTGAGTAGTTGAGGAAGAGCAGAGGGTTTATATTTGTGGATTATGAAGAAAGCTGTAGCTCGTTAATGTTTCTTAATTGTTGTTTTTAGAATTTAACTTAGAAGACAAGGAATATTCTATTTAATTCCGCAGAATTGTATATCTCTGTGTGAAAATGATTAGTGAAATCGTATGTGGTTTTATTATTATTTTTAATATTAATATTATTATTATTATTATTATTATAGTTATTATTGTTATCGATATGTTGGTTTAGTGAGATGCATGTGCATGCCTACCATTGCCATTTAGACGTAGGTTTCGGAAAGACCCCTATAAAGTAATACAAATAAACAAAAACGATAAAGAACTACTAGCAACTACTCGCCAAAACGCGTTTAATCATCAAAATACATCAACGAAAGAGCTGACAACCTTTGAAATAAAACTTCTGAGATGTAATAGTTCCAAACTTGTGCTTTCCGTGACAAATAGAGTAGCCATTTTGACAGGAGGAAAAGAAGAATAAATACCTATAAATCCATGTTCTAAGTTACAAAATAAATTATATATCAAAATATCTTCTGAAAATCGTAAATATTTGTATTAAAATAAAAAACAGGTTGAAAAACCGAAATACTGGTATATGTTCTTCAGTTTCCTACCGTTGGCTGAAATGTGTAATATTCAGTTAAGTAAATGCAGCCTTACAAGTTTAAAAATTTATTTTTCAGAAAATGCGGTTTTCGGGCGTACGTTTAAAAATATTTCTTTTCTTTGATTGGCAATTATTGCCTCACAAAAGCATTTAACAAAAAATAAAAAGCCGATCCTGAGGTCGAGTAATGTCATAGCATTCTTGGGCCGAATGATCGCGGGTTCGAGTCCCGCCTCGGGCATGGTTGTGTTTGTGTTCGTTCTTTCACTCCCCTTCATCACCATATCATTTCATCTAGCGCACAGATACACATAACGTTAAACCAATGTGACGGGGCTGTCATTATTGGCCGCTAATAACCTAGATGTTAATGTAACCTTAAATAACACACACACACAAAAATAAAAAATAACCAATTGAGGGTCATCAAGAAAGGAACCTCCAATTATCATTTCTCAATTTTGTTGCTTACATTTTTTTTCAATTTACAACAGTAGTGTGTATTTTAGGTAGAAATTTTGTAGAAAAAAAAAGAAATTACAAATCATGGAAGACGGAGGATATACCATTCATGAGAAGTAAGCCGCGGTAGGAGGCTTAACCCGAGAGAGGTGGCGCGGGGTCTCTTGTGACCCCACGTATCTTTGCTTAGCTGTAGTTGCCTAATTTTGCGAGTCAGAAGCTTTACATTTCACATACCTTTCACCACAGTCTTTAGCTATTCTCTGAAAGATTTTCAAAATTTTATATGTAATAATTCATTTATAAATATTTGTGAAACCAATACAAACATCTTAAATTTTTGTACTTTTTCTAAGTCGTGTTGATTGGCTCTGAAGCATGTTCAATAACTTGTTTGTTTTTATATGAGACAATGTTAGAAAATGAAACTTACTGAATTTTCTGATACCTTTGTCGTTGAAATATTCAGGAAATGTAAATGGAATCACTACATAAAAGTGATAAATGATAATTTTTGCTCTTTTATTTGTTTCAATTCCTCAATTGCATATTTGTTTATAATATTACATCAAATTAATACGACCTTATAAATGATTGATATTAAAATAACTAATTTCGCACTTATTTCTTGCTAAATATAATTTTATAAAGAAATAACTTAAAGGGGTCAGAAATGACCCCGCGCCACCTCTAACGTAACTCCAACAACCGCCACCTCTCCAGGGTTAACGCAGGCGCGGATCCACGGGGAGGGAAATGAGGGAAATTTCTCCTCCCAAAATGTTTCAGTAACTATTAATTTTAATTTGTCCCGAAACTTTCAAGCAAAAATTTTTTCGTATAAACATTAAAACAAATAACAATGTATCACATGATGAGCTGAGTTTAGCCTGCGTGATTGTACATGATCTGTAATATGACACATTCGACCAAAACATTTTGAATAAAAAAATTTCCCCTCCCAAAATTCGTTTCTGGATCCGCCCCTGGTTAACGTGACGCCTTCCCCGCCGGTCGCAGACACCGGATACCCACGCGTGGGCGTTAGTCGCGCGCCGCGCCAGGTGAAGGCGGGGTGGGGGGGCGGAGCGAGGGCCGGCCGGCACGTGCGCTGGCGTGTCGCCGCGCGTTGTTTGGGCGGCGCGCTCTCGCGCCACTCTCGCGCGCGTTTACACGTCGGCGGTAGCCCCGACACAAATGTTTCGATGTATCTCGTCGGCGGTGCGCGCCCGCCCCGGTAGTGGCTCTTTCGCCATCAGGTTGATGGAAGCGGCGGACGTTGGCACCTTTCCCTCAAGACTCAAGTATTTTTAGGAAGCGGACCGCTCCGGGCGGGGACGGGGCGCGGGTGGTATTTTTGTGAGATGATGTGGGGCGGGGGGAGGAATTGCGTGGCCATTTGGGGTTCGCGGGTAGGTGCAGAGGCGTCTGTCATGAGGTTGGGTTTGTGAAATCAAAGATTTCTTTGGTTGGGGCATTATTTTGGTCTATTACAAACTGAAATTTTATAAAGTTTAGTATACAATAACTTTTTGTTGTTTTCCGAAATTAATTTTGTTTATTTTACTTGTACATTTCTATTAGAGTTTTATTATAGTACTGTTTTGTGTAACAATTTAATGTACAAGTATTCTTGTGAACAAGTGTGTACAAGTGTCAAGTATTCAAGATCGTTTTGATTTCATGTAAAAATAAAATTCCGTAGTTTTTTATTAAATCCATGCACTTATCGTATTAAGTTTCTAAAATTGTTTTATATTTGTTTCCATTCATCCTCGCTTATTTAGATATATAGCTCAACAACTCATCTTGATTATCTATCATTGGACACAAATGTATGTGCATGGAGATTCCATATATTGTGTACCTTCGTTAACGTGCAAGATATGAAAGTAATATATTTTATTTGTTTGGGATTATGTATTTTGCTTCACAAAGTTTTGTAGCTGCATTTACCGCAGACGAATTTAATTCATTTTCAATCTTTTCAATTTTCTAGTAAGTTATGTTTATCTTCCCTCAGAATTCGAATATTAATCTGAATGTATTCCATAGGCATACTATTTCTAAGAAAGACGCTACCTAATAATACCGGCTGAAATAAAATTTCAATAAATAAATCAAGTTCCAGATATTCCAAAACACTGTTACTTCGAAAGCGTCTAAATAAATTCTCCTTCCAAGTAGCAACTCTCCTCGGTGGTAGAAATGCCACCTTCGTCGCGGTTTATAGAAGCATCCAAAATATCACGCGGATGGCAGAATCTCTCAGCCACTTCCCGGAAGTGGCCCAGCCAATGCGTATGTCGACCCCGAGGGAGGTGTTAAGAGAGGTTGGAAGAGTCCGGATTTTGTGCAGTTCATTTCGAGAGGACGCAGCCTCTACGAGCCCGTAAGAGGAAGTGAAAACCGATGGGTGAGTCAGGAACCAATGGACAGTCGAGCGATCAGAAAGGCGAGAACACTACGAAGGAGACGGAGAGAACGAGCGAGCAGGTGGGTGAACAGATGGAGCAAAGTGGAAAGAATGAGGAAATGGTGAGAAATGAGGTGAACGAAATAACAGTTGAGCGTAAGAAAAAGGGGAGAGAGGGATTAGATGAGCGAAAAAGCGAGGGGCAATGCCAGAAAACAAGTGGAAAGATATACCAAACACATGAGTGCGCATCGAAACGGAGAAGCTGGCTGAAAGAAAATCGCTCTGGAAGGTGGTGAAAAGACGGTAGGTGGTGAGAGATAGCGAACAGACGAGTTTTCAGTGAAATGAACGGACATAACAGCCGACTGATAGCTAGGACGATTGAATGTAGTGAACGAGGTCATTGAAGAAGTACGAACGTGAGACATAAGGACGAGGGCGTGGGCGATGACGTGGGCAATGTGTCGAGCGAGGGCGTGGGCGTCGAGGTGGGCTAGAGCAAGATTGAGAGTGCAGCTGTGGGCGTGGGCGAGGGCGAGAGCGAGGATGGAGAGAGAGCGAGTGTGCAGACGAGCAGGTGAGCTTGCATGTTTGCCGGCGGGATGGCGTACACGAGCACGAGCAATGCCATGAGAGTTGGCCCAGACGAACGACTGCTCTCGGATGGCCGAGTGAGCAACAGCCGACGAAGGAAACAGTGCAGCGATCGGGCGGTCTGCTGGAGTCGCTTGGGTGAGGGCGAGGGCGGGCGTGCGAGCTGGCGAGCGCGTGGGCGGAGGAGCCGTGTCTCAGGAGGGTCGTCTATCCGTCTCTTCCGTCTCACTTGTCCGCGGCGCGGGGCGAGCGGGCGGTCGCGAGCCCGGGCGCGCGCGCGCGGCGGCGCACGTGTGTGCTGTCGGCGGCAGATAACCGCGCCGCCCACCTTGCCCCCCGCGTTAAATCACCGCCTCCTCGATCGGCCGCCGCCCGCCGCCCGCCGCCTTGCCGCCGCGCTCAAATCCGGGCACGGCCCCTCGTAACTTGGCCTTATCCCCGCCGCCGCATCTCCTGCTCGCGGCGAGGGAGGCGGCGGCGGCGGCCGCGGCGGCGACGCCCGCGGGCGAGGCACTCGCCGGTGTTTATTATATACGTGCGTGGCCCTCGCCGTCGTCCCTGCCCCGCCCCCTCCGCGCCTGGACCGCGCGCGCTATCCCTGCCCAGCGTTCGCCCCTCGATGCTCCTGACTCTTTCCTCCGTCCCGCCCCCTCTCGGAGTCCCGCCTTGCCCTTACACTTGCGCCGTCTCCTCCCTGCTACCTCCCCCAGCCCTGCCCTTAACTCCGCCCCCTACTCCGCCCCTGTACCTCCCCCCTTTTCTCCACCTCGCCCGTACCTCGCTCCTACGCCGCCCTTAACCCCGCCTCCAATCCCGCCCTCCACCCCGCCCCACAACTCCGCCCTCAACCCCATTCTCAACCCTCTCACCAATCTTGCCGTTGCATGTCCTACCATATACCGTTCCCACTCCTGTCCGCGCTCCTTCCTTCCCGCATCCGTCTCGGTCCTGCTCCTTTCACTTCACCGTCTCTTTGCTCGAAAGTCGATTGAGAATGGTTGTACGTGCAAGAGGAATGGGGAGGAGAGATACACAGATATGATGTCACACGTGCACCGAATTCTATTCAGTTTTTGTGTTCAAATTGTTTTATAATTACCTCTTTTTTCTCTACTTTGTTGTCCGAGATCTTTGGTACAGTGGGACTGTGCAAGAAAATCATTGTCACTGATATTTCGTTAAAGTAATTTCTCGTTTAATTATATGTAAATTATTTCAAAAGAATTTCGTTAGTTGATTGATAATATTTTTTTTAAAGTTGAGTTATTTGTGTTGTTTCTTTTAAAATTATTATCTTACTTGTTTTATTCATATTCTTATATACATGTTAATTATATAAATACTTGTTCAGCGGTTTGTATTAACATTTTATTGGTTTAGTTATGATTTCCTTTGTAATAGATATTTATTACTTTTCTATTGTTTTTCATTATTTTCTTTCTAGAATACTTTACTTCACTTGCGAACATCATTTATGAAGTCTCTTGCCTTTCCTATCGTAACAATTCACTGAAAAAATGTAATACAGTGATTTCATAGTGTAGAACATGAATATTGAAAATTCATTATTCTGCACTTTTTTGTAGATACTGTTCATGTGAATTGCAATAACTGCAGTACGCCAAGAGCACAATACTTGAGATTATTTGAGCGCTTGTGCATAGAAAATTACTGCGCCTTTTGCAGTGGGATGTAGTGAAGAGTTCCATATTAAAATTGAAATAAAACAAACCTCATTTCATGTCGCAGAGAAATATTGTACGAGGTCCATAAATATTTCTCGCAAATTTACGATGCTTATACACATAGAATGAAATAATACTTCGAATACCTCAACGGTTCTCGACAAATTTACCGACACCGACACTTTATCTGTTTCAAATTCAGAACATGGTTGTTCAGTTCACGTGTATCGCCATGACTTATTCTTGATTTCCAGCACTCAATAACGTTTCGAAATAGTTAAATCACGTACTTCGCTATCGTGGCTTCGACTTTCACACTCGCTTTCAGTTAAAGTGATCTTGGTCTCTTTGCCAAAAACTTTGTTCCTTTCCTTGATCTCTGACCCACATACTCTAGATTGAAAATTATACAGGAACATAAAATATAATATATTTACAGAATTTTACGATAAATTTCCTTTTATAATGCTGCCCTCCGCGTAGGTGATATATCAGGGTGCGTATTTCTTCCTGCGAATACTTTCTTCTCGGCAGATAACGCTTTCTGCTGGAGTGGGATGGCGGGCGGCGGGAACGGCGATCGGCGGTACGACTATATCATGTATACATTACGTGTATAGCAGCACGCAATATTTATGGAGCTCGTGTATTCTGCAGCCTGCCCTACGACAATGCATCACTTGCTCCTCCCCCATAACGCTGCACAGAAATACCCCATCGCGCCTCCTCTAAAGGTTGTTGACTATATCCTCCCTCTCCGGCAGATAACGGAAGCTCGCCCTCAGGGGGAAGTTCCCCGAGTGGAAATTGGGGAAGAATGCGTTGGAAGGGGGGGGGAGAGAAGGAGACTTTCCGAAAATTTTAGTGCGCGTGGGTGTGTATCGGCTTTCCCTTCAGCACCTTTTGTGCCGTGCGGAACCTGAGAGTGGAGAGGTGGCGCTGTATCGAAGGCAGTCGTTGGCGGCGACGACGGCGGCACGGCGAGAGCTGTATTGTATCGAGTTCATGAGGGGAGGGGTGTTGGGGAGGGGAAAGAGGGAGGGGAGGCTGAAGAGGACTGTGCGAAGTGCGCATGCTTGGAGTGCAGCTATCGCGTCGCTGCGCGCAGTCTTCGATGGAGCTTAATTGATTGGTCGTCACGGCAGGAAGGGTGCAGCTGCACGTCTTTCTTTCTCTGTTCGGCATCAGTTCGCACAGGGATAGTTTTTCCACCTTTCCTTTTTCACGGTTGTGTACTTGTTTCGGCTCTCCCCTTAACCTGTTAACTTTTTTGTTCATGTTCTTTCTTGTCATCGCTTTCTTAATTCACAGCCACGTCTCTTTCTCACTTTTCCAACTAGTCTAGTACTCTTCACTTTTGTATATTGTATTTTGTGTTTGTGTATAATGCGTCCTTCATTTCTGGTTTTATCCATTCGTTCGTTTTTATCTGGTATCAACCTATTCATTTTCCAGAGTTGTTAGCAATAGACGTTTTATGGAAGTTTACACGACTTTTAACTTTTTCGGCTAAAGGTGGTTTCTCTGCCATTTTATTGTTCGATTCTTGTGCAAATGTAGAATTTATTTACTTAGATGATACAAATATATCTGAAGATCGCAATTCATGTCAATGAAAATCTGAGGGTGCATTTTTCATTAATCTGGTGACATTACTTGTTCCACATCCATTCGTAGTCATTCATTATTCTTGGGTAGGTGATCTCTTTCTCATACATCACCGTACCTTTCTGTGTGCTGAACCGCCTTTATGGTTTTTCCGTCCTCACCCGTCTTGCTCCTCCTCCCTCTTGCGTCCTCGCCGTACGTCCAGGGTAACCCATCTCCATTATTTCGCCTCCAATTTCTTCACCACCTCACGCCCAACCGTTCTTTCTACAGGCACATTTCCACTTCTTCCGCCCTCCCACACCCGCCCCGCCCTGCTTTCGCGTCTTCATTTTTCACGTTACAATACGCTTCGTGTTTCTATAGGAGAGAGCCGTCGCGTCTTCTGCGAAGGAAACAGATTCCACCTTCCGGCTGGCCCGGAACGGAAGTAGTCCATACGTCAGCCCACTTCCGCACGCCCGCCACCATCTCCGCCCACCGCCCCCACCGCCGCCTCGGTCGGCGTTTCTTTTGCGCTAACCGGGTTAACCCGAACTAATGGGGGAAATCGCGTGGCGTTTAAATTTGGACAGGGAACGCTGCGCCGATAAAAAATTGATGAGCAAACGGAACGCGTGGTATGAGATATCGACGGGCCCTTTATTCTCTCTCTGATTGGGGAGGGAGTATAAAATCATTCGGCAGGTTGGAAATCCAACATGCCTTGTGACACGTGATTGGTTTGCCATCGACGACGTGTTAGTCTTGCGTATTATACGTTTTGTCATTCCGAAAGGGTTGGGGTGGAGCGGATGACAGAAGGGTTGTTAGGTGTATCGGGTGAATGCAAACGAATGTATCATATACATTATCGCTGCTTTGACGTTTACAATGCTTGCGCGATGTTCACTGCTGCTTTAAATGAGTTATTAGGTTGTTCAGATAAGGTCGATTACTGAACGTTAAAATGGATGAATGCCCCCATGGTCAACCAAAAAGTTTGTTTTTCAGCAATACAAGGGTCTCAACTCATATACAATTCAAACAGATATATCAATATTTATATACATGTGTAAGTCGTTATTTGTTCTTCTTAAACGAGTTTGCGAAACAATTTCATGGAATTTCAATTGACTTTAATAATACAAATTTAAGTTTATGCATAAAAGAGCCAAGTTCAAGTGCTGTGTTATACACAAGTGGTTGTATTACACACATTGGGTACTATTTTATGTAATTTTTATTATTTCAGAAAAAGAATCTGTTAATATTCTAGATCTAATCTGAAAAAGGTAATTATTGATTAAAATACTTAAATAAAAATATAATTAGAAACAGTTTTCTTTGTATAATTAAATTCATTTTATATTACCGAGACTGAACATTGTCGTATTCTGGACGTGATAAAAAAACAAGATACATTAAATGAAGTATTATTTATTTTTTAAGACAAAGTTTGTCATCATTTAGTCAAGAATTTATCCATTTCATACGGGAATTATGATATCTTTAACTTTGGTAATGAATTCATAAGTGCCCCGGTATTGAACAGTGTTTTTGCAATTTCAAATTTATTTTTAAGAGCAACATTTGAATGGATCCGTCATCTTTTCAGATGTTGTGATTATCAGATATCAAAACTTTTATACTCGGATATAAATTTAACGCGAACCGAATGGTGACAAATTTGTTCTTTATTTCCATTATAAAACAACCATCAGTTTCACCACCGTTTCAGAAACGCCACCGGTCCGTCCCCCTCACCCGTTAATTGCGTTCGCTGTCGATCCCGCCTCATCCGAAGCCGAAACTAAGACAACCGGCGGTGATTGCGGATTCACAAAACCCGCCTGCACACGCCCCCGCACACCGCCACATTCCCGCCCCGCCGGCAGCTAATGGAGGTATCAATTAAGCGAATTTGCATACTACCGGGCGCAGCAGGCTGGGGAATAAAAAGAGCTAAAACTTGCTGCGTGCGAGTGTACTACCTTGGGGAACTCCAGCTCTGGCGCACCTACCCACCACCCACCTTCTCTCACCGCCGCCCCCTCCTTCCTGGTTCGCTTTGCTTCAGGCTTCGCAAATTGATTACGCGTTTGTTACATTAAAATTCGCTTAACGAGAAAAAAGCTGCGACAGGAGCGCTGAGCCCAAGCCCCTCCGATGCGAGACCTGTTGTAGGCGCGTTAGCGCGCTCGCAAGGTGGCGGGGCGGCGCCGGTGGGGTTCAGGAGGGAGACTTTTCTACACAAAAGTATGATTCAAATTTTGGATTTTGTGACTGGAACACTATTATGACTAATTTTTCTCTTTAAAAGTAATTACCAGGCGTAATTTTATCATATACGTTTAATTCAGCTTAAATCTTCGAATTAACCTAAACTAATTCAGCATAAAGCTGACAAAACTCCGCCTCATAATTACTTTTGTCATGATGCTTTTACTACTGATTTGTGCTATTCGTCTTTGTCGTCTAAGTCTTTATTTGTCCCACTGTTTTTCTCTAACAAAACATCCGGTTTTCTCTAACATTTAATTAGTACATTTCAATCCATAATTTTCGTTTGAAGAAGTACATTATCCACACGTGTTACATGAAATTCAGAAGCTCTTAATTCTAGACAACAACACTTTTAAAATTTTAGCTTTTCAACGCTTTAGAATTTTAGCTTTTCAACCCTTCAGAATATTAATTGTATCACTCATTTACAACTAGTTAAATGTCGGGAAAACTGAATTATGTTATTACTTTGTTTCTATTATTGATGTTTGAAATGATGATTCTGATTGTGTGGAATTAACAGCTCTCCCTTATTAGCTATCATATGAGTTACATTTTTTTTAAAATTCTCCATTGTTCCATGTGTTTAAAATAACGAACAATATTAAAAGCTTCCCCAAATAAAGATGGAACACACACATTTTGAAGGTTGCTCTTTCCTTTGCCTATCGTGAACTGCTCGGAAAATATTCGTGCGCTTCGTGCCTTCAAAGCCTCTCCACCACCACCCCCCACCCCCGCCACCACCGCCACCGCCACCTCGAAACCAACTGCCGCCGCGGCCGCCATGGCCTCGGACCATGCCGCTTCCACTGCCTCTTCCGCTACCATATCTACCATAACCACCGCCTCCTCCGCCCTCGACGTCACCCACGACCCTCCTTCCGTGCCGCCAGCGCCTCCACCTCCACCTTGGCTGTCTCTTTCTATTTCCTTCCCTGCCCCATCGCTACCAGATCCGTCCACCGCCCCCACCACCGCAGCCCCAGCCCCGCCATCACCCCCGCCGTCATTTCTTACCGGCTGGAGCAGCGACGGCGTTTCCAAAATGGCCAAAGGCTTGAAGCAGCGCGGCCGGTTCACAGCGTGAGAGACGAGGGTGCGGGGCGCTGCAGATGCCCGTAATGGAAGACTTAATGACGCCACGTTACCCCTGCCTCGCCCTCACCCAGTCCTCACTCCGTCCTCGCCCCATCTCCCCTGCGTTTGCCCCAGGGCACCGCGCCTTTTAATACAAGGTAGCAAATTGCGCGGGATTTCGTGTTCGCACTCCTTGAAAAAGAGCTGTCGATGTGAGTGTGTGTGTGTGTGTGTGTGTGTGTGTGTGTGTGTGTAGCGAGCGTACGAGAAGCGAAATGTTCGCGCGGATATCGAGTTAAGGTACAGCTGCGTCGACGGAAAATACGGTCTGCACTTGTTTCGCCGACTGTTCTCGGAAGCCTCGTGGGAATGGTTCCTGGAATACTTTTCGACAGGAGCACGTTTTGCTCTAGAATTAGTTGCGTTGTCGAGGTGATCAAAAGATTTAGTCAATTTGATTTTGATCGAACAATACAAATATGCCGATAAAATATTTTTTTTCTTTACTAGTATCTACAGCACCTCCATTGTTTTATATCAGAACCACATTAGTGAAAATGAACATTGTATTGTATTATTACGAAGAAAGCATAATAAATTAACGAATTCTATCATCGACTCGAACTGACTATGACAATTTTGAAAATGTAGTTTGCTTTGTCTTGGATTTACTGGGATATTATAGCTACAAAGTTATTTACCATTAAAACGTTTTTGTAATATGTCAATCATTCTAACAGTATTACTGATATCTTTGAGAACTAATAACCTTTATCTCTAGCTAATCAGAAATCTTTCTTAACGAAGTATGGGATATCTGAAGCGAAAGCTATTCTGATTAACTCTATGATGAATTCTATTCTGATTTATCATTGTATAAAATTCCATTAAATTGTTTATATTACATGAATTCCAACTTTTTTATTTAGAAACACAACACATTTAAAGTAATATCAGTTTCTTAAAAGAGCTAGATGTTATGAGGCAAAATGTATTGCCAATAAATTAGCTTGCTCAAACATTTCGGACCTTGTGGGATACCACATTTTACTACACTCTCCACCGTATTCAGTACAGCATCGACCGCTTCGTAAGTACTTCCTAGCTGAGCACGTTCCGCGGATACCTCACAGCTGCAGGTTCCTTGCGCCAACCTGTACCTAGGGGGAGCGGGAGGGGGAGGGTTGGCGTGGGAGGCGGAAGGCAGGCGCGAAGGCGGCCCGTCACTGCAATACGGGGCCCGTAAAAATAATACGAGAGGCGAAACGCGGGCGGCGCGGCGGACGGAGGGCGTGGAGTGGGGGCGTGGGCGGGGCGGGGGGCGCGGGGGAGACGCAAAGTATTTAATAAGAGGCGGCCTCCACGGGGTGCCGCGAGGAAGGCCAGATAAAGAGAAGGCGAACCCGTGTGCGCGGAGCCGGCGGCCGCCGCCACCGCCGCCCGCCGGCCCGCGAACGCTACGGGGCGAATCGACGAGGGGAAAAGAGGAAAGAAAGAAGTAATATGTATATAAGGCAGGGCGAAATAAGGAAATGAAAGATACAATGAATTTTAAATTGGAAGACAGGTGGCCCGCTGCTGTAGCACGGAGCGGGGCGGGGTGGAGCGCGAGTGGATGAAGCGATGCTGCAATTGTGTTGGCCGTCGTTGTGGAGTGGAACTTCTGTAGCGTACCGTCTACTGTGTTTCTCTTGCGCGCCCGGTAATTGAAATACTCTCGCCACGTATTGATTACCGTTTTCTTCGCCTACATTCTGCCGTGGAAATCTCTCTCTCTGCGTGTATTCTGCTTCTCTTCTTGTCCTCTTCTCACTGAGGAGTTTGTTAGGGGAAATTCTTCTCTATTCTATTCCTTCCATTCTATTGTAGCTGTTATTATCGATGATCTCATAATTGCCAACTTCCTATAACGTACTTTATTTTTTGGCTTACCCAACCAAACGAAGTTCTTTTTCGACTATGTGTCAACAATTACTCTCAACTTTTTCTACGTCTTATTCCCTCCCTCTTATTCCTCCTGTGAAGATATTATTGGAGTGTATGAATTAGAATGCCAATCTCTCACCTAAGAATATTATTTTGTATTAATGTAACCTTCCTTCTTTATCATGGGATTGGGATGTATATCTAGCAATTACAACCTCGAGAAAAAATAAATTAAATATTTTTTAACAAAATGCTTACTAATTATCTTCCAATAATTTCATGCCTGCTAACAATAACCGTTAAACTGCTATAAACAGACTGTAGAGGCAAGGGTATTCCCAAAAGCAGTTTCATTTCAGCTAGGGATATTCGTCCTTTTACTCAACCTGTCACAAAGCGCCTCCCTCCACTTACCCAGTCCAGTACCTCTCCCCTTACTAGAGATCTTCCCCAACTCCCTTTAGCACCGCTGTGAAGCCGGCGAAACGAATCCAGGCTGCTGATTTCGTCGTGAAAACGTGATGGAATTATTAATTCGTTGAAATTTAAAAACAAAGTTTTTTTCTACAAACTTTATGTTTGACGCTCGGTTGACTGGAGGTGTTGTCGCATCTTGCATAACGAACGGATCTTTTATTCTCACGAAAGGAATTTGCTTCTGAAACAGATTAAAATTCGCGAAGGAAATTAATAGTATAAATACCGGGATGAGAATTTTCACTTTATTTTCTCAGACGTAACTGCTTATTCTCGGAATTATTAAAGACGCAAAAAGAATAGGAATGTGCTGGGAGGGGGGCTTGTTCAGATGCCGTATTCTTTGCAGGTTTTTTCTTTCTGAGACTAAAATCTCAGCAATGTAATGAAGATTTTTTCTTTGTATCGCAGTTTCAAAACCATAGAGAGTGCAGAAGGAACTATTGCGTTTCTCTAAAAAAATTCATTATTTCTGCCTATCTATTCTGCAATGTAAGTGAAATCCAGAAAAAATAGTCTTGACTTCTATTCGGTAAAGCTTCCCAACATTTCGTTCTTTGATAGTTGTATCTAATGGCCGCAGTATATGCAGAACATAAACAATCGACATTTATTAGCCGAGTGAAACAAAATATGAACCGACACGAAAAACCTAACAATCGACAAGCGATTCTTCTCAACGGTTTCTGCCAACCATACATCTTTTCGTTACGCCGTAACTTTCAGTCATTCGTCAAGTCCCCTCGGGGGCATCGTAAATCTCCAACTGGTGCTCGTCGAGCGCGCGAGCGTGAGCGTGAACGCGCGTGCGGTTTGGGCACGCACGCGCCGCAGATCCTGGACATTTTTCGCCCGCGTTCGCTCGCTCGCACGCCCGCGCACGCGCGCGATTTGCAGCGCAAAACAAGCGCACTCATTTTTATTCGCGAAAATAGAGGTCGCTCCAAAGCACGCAAACGGCGGGAAATAGACGCTTGAGACCTCCTGCGGAAGCACGGGAACGCAGGCTGACCGCGAGCTATACATAGATGGGTTCGAACCCAATACGTTTGTTTGCAGTCTGTGGGACGTCGTGCACGCACGTACAGGGGGGCTAAAGTTAGATTCACGTCGCCGTGGGCGTGTCAGAGGTCGGATGTGGGCAGCGGTGAGCTGTGGGAGATTTGTTGCGTCTCGTGAAGCGGAAATAATCTTTTTTCAGCGCCTATAAAGAGGTTTTGATGTTTTGATTTTCGAATATTTGGGTCCGCTGCAAGCAAATTTATTGGTGGCCTTGCAACTGACGTGCCATAGTGTGTGGTTGTTTTGTCCACAAACCCTCGTTCTTAGACAAAAAATAAAAAGGAAGATTCATTGACTGATATGTTGTAGTCATTGTATGGATTTATAAAGAATTTGTGGAAAGATATCAAAACAGGACCTACAATAAAAGTTTCAAATGACATAAATTTGTTCAGGTTTTGCTCTTGTACGAGTATCATGAAAGGGTGTAACCATTCTGGTTTCATATAACACATTTTTAATTTTATAGATAAGACATGCTTACTAACCGAAATTATCGTTTTCATAACATATCTTACAAATCCGACATGACGGTCGGAAATTAATACAAATTATCATTAATCCATCACCGAAAAACAATTTTATGACAACGAAACTTCAAGAACCCACGTTTTAGATATAAACCCAATACAATTTTGAGTTACTCTTTTGTGTCAGCTGAAAAATTGAGTTTTGTCCTGCATTGCAGAACAAGCATTATCAACACAAAATAATAAAAATTGTGTATCCAATCCTAACAATATAATTAAGGTTAATAAAATATTTCAGTTTTGGTTTCAGTTTCCGTTTTTGGAAACCACATGTTTCGTTTCCAGTTTCGATATCGGTTTTGAAACAGATTCAAACAGGATTTCTAAAATTGTATTAAGTCATTTTTGTAATAGTTTTAGTTCACCTTCAGAACCATGCACACCTCACTCACTTGTACGTCACTATTTCTGTCATAGCGATGAGAGCTCCGACTGAATCGCATTTCAGAATATATTTACGTGTGAACTTGTGAGACCCGGCGGCCATCGGAATTCAACTAAAAATACATTCAATTTAGTTTATGGAAACAGAACCAGTGTAAATAGGTTCACTCTGAATCGCATACAGAGCGTTACGCATTTAACCACAGAATTATGAAGATTTTTTTACGAATCGAAATGGAAACCGGAAACGTTTCATTCAAATACGGTTCAAACACTATTTAAAAAGGAAATAACTGTTTTAGTTTCGTTCGCACTGGTAAAACGAGTTTGAAGGGTGTCGGTAACAGTTTCCCATCTGTCTCATTCTTTTACATTTTGTTGGAGTAAGGCGAGAGATTATGTTATTTTGTCAGCAATATATAAAATTAAATGTGTTCTTGGTTTGCCGATGTAAATAAATTTTCTATTACTCTGGAGCGATTATTTCTAGTTTTCAAATGATGACAAGCACTCTCGTTTATACCTAAAACCAGAGGATGTGTCAACATTTCTGGGCCTCCCCGGGCCCCCATTCTCATTAATAATTTTATCTGCTTATGACATATTTAACTGGGAAATAAAAACTACAGGGAGTATGAAATTATAACGATAATGATACAATACAAATAAATACAACTGATTTTATTTTTGAACAATTTACAGGTGTGCCAAATGGTTTAAAGAGCCTCTTCCTCAATTTTTCAGAATTAATTCTGCAAATCGTCAGCTGAAAAAAAGGAAAATCATGAATTGATCATTTTTACGGAAATAATCTTGACGGCACGAGTGAGAAACGTGACAGTTTATTTTGCGAGTAGGAAATGTTGCGGTACGAGGTTGATAGACCGAGTGGCGCAAACCTACGGGTGAAATAAAATCACTTTTACGTCGAGTGTCATTAAGTATTTTTTAGACAGTGTTACTGACTTTCATTTTATTTGTATTTGAGAATAAAATACACTTAATGATACAATAACGTTAGTAGTAGTTGATGCGGTTAGGCGAAATTAATTTGTTTCCTTTGTTGCATTCACAGATTTATCTGAACACTTGAGCATCGTTTCACCTTTAGCGCTAGTGCTAAAAATTGAACATTACGCTACGCATACCCTTAAATAACTATTTTTACTAGTGGCTGTCTAAAAGATATTTTATTACGAAACGTTATGGGTCCCTTTTGGAAATTTTTAGGAGGAGGGGACATGTACGCACGTTAAACTCATAGCAATAAAATAATTTATCTTATTTGTAGACTTTTGCATAATAAGTGATTGCAGTATCGTCGGCGAAATTTGCCGCTGTTGCAAAATCATAGTTTGATAGGTCACTGGTATATTGAGTAAAAAAGAGCGGGAACACTTCCTTGAGGGCACCGGATTTGATAGGATAAAATAAGGAATATTCTTCTTGGTATTTTTGACTTGCAAGTAGCGGTCTGAGATATGAATTCAATAGAAGGTAAAATTCATGTTGTAAAACGGATTTCATCAAATGCATGCTGAATGTCTGGAAAAACAGCTGAACAGTAGCGTTTTGATTGAAAGTCTTGAGTAATGGTGTCATCGACTCGATGGACATGCTGAACAGTTGAAAACTCTTCTCTGAATCTCATTTGGTGAATTCCCTGGTTTTAATACGGTATATTTAGTAGGTATTTATAAATCGTAATAAAGGGTAATAATAATAATAATAATTATAATGATAATAATAATAATAATAATAATAATAATAATAATAATAATAATAATTAATATAATACTTGTCGATGTTGCTGTACCTTGCGATCAAAACGTCCTTACCAAGGAGGCAGAGAAACGTCTTAAATACAAGAGTTTGGAAATCGAGATCAGCCGAATGTGGGGCGTAAAAGCACAGGTCGTCCCGATAGTTATCGGAGCTCTGGGATTTGTTCCGCAAAATTTGTGTAAGAACTTGTCTAAACTCCCAGGCAATTCAAAAGAAATCGCTTTACTTGGAACAGTCCACATTTGCGCGAAGTATTGTAGAGGCACCGACAGTCCCTAGATCTACTCCTAAGGTAGCTGGTTGCAACCTGGAGTAGATTTTATATTCAGCCGACTCATAACATCTTTAGTCGTGATGAAGTGGAATAATAATAATAATAATAATAATAATAATAATAATAATAATAAATAAATAAATAAATAAATAAATAAAATGAAAGGAGCGCGTTTGATTTCGGCCTCGGAGACGAGGATCTCCGCGCACTGCGAGGTGGTCGCGCATCCTCGCGCCCGCCGCGCCAGAAGCGGCGGCGCTGCCGGGTTGTAAACGTCCGCGCACGGAAATCGGGTTCAAAGGGCCGCGCGCGGACGGCGGCGGCGGCGGCGGCGGCGGCGACGGCGCACGTGGCGAGGAGGCGGGAGTCGAACCGAGGAGGCGCGTCCAGAGGCGCGTGACCGTGGCGGCGGCGGCGGCGGCGGCGGCGGCGGCGGCAGTGTGGTCGGTGGCGGTGGCGGTTTCCTGTTGTGATTGGTGGAGTGTGGCGACAAGCACGCGCCGCGCCGGGCGACGGCCCAAAGCGAGACGTCGTGCGACGGGTGCTCAACTGCGAGTGGTTGCTGAGAAGAAGGAAGAGGAAGACGTTGGAGAAGGAGGAGGTTGGATATATGCGAATAGACCGAGAGAGGTGGTTCAGGCCATCAACTGCTGTCATTACAGAGCCTCTGACTGGGAGGTCCTAGGTTCGAGTCCCAGTGGTGGCAGGAATTTCAATACCAGCCAGATTGCTAGGTCCAGTTCTGTCGCTGTATGTAGGAGAATTTTAGCGTTAGGCTTCTCTGATCGGCAGTTTTTCGTGTTTTTTTTTCGATCAACACCAGACGAATGCCGGAGCAGTACTCTAACAAACAACCGCGCAATCTTTCCTTACTCTTTCTTGTCCTATCCTCACCCCGTACGCACACTTCACTTACATGCACTACTCTACCACACATGCCGGGAGACCGGTAGGGGGCTAAGAGCTTGTTCCGGCTGGGGAGGGTGACTCTCTGGTGGGAGAGACCTGGTAGTGGAAAACCCGTAAGCCGACGGTAGGTAGGCGCCGGATCTCGCCATTCTACGGCGGAAGATCACAGCCACCTCTCACGATAAAGCATGCATTACCGTTACGATACTAATGACCTTAGCAGTTGACGTGTCCGGAATCACTAATCAATCAACGAATGGAGTCTGTTCAGGTGGGGGTGGATGGTAATGTCCTTTGATGTGACTGAGATTGTGAAATGGTTATTTTGCATTGTGATTTTGTGGTTTGCGACCTACGGAGACTTCAACAAGAATGAGCTTTTTTTGATGACCAGTAGAAAGTAAATTCTAGTTTTAACAATGATAATGATTTCAATTATATCAGTATTAAAATGACAAACATAATACTAAAATTTCAGTAATAGTGAACATTAAATCATTTTTTGTGAATATTTCTGCGGTTAAAATATGATTTCGACCTTTAAGACTGTAGAAAACCGAATATACAAGGAAAGCAATGTCAGACTGTGTCAGAAAAACAAAACCGTTGCTTCTGGCATGTACTTCGTTTGACATCCTTAGTTGTATCTATAAACGCGTAACATTCTTTTGCATTCCTTTCGGTGGAAGATCTTCCAATTATTCTTGCACCTCTCGCCCTTTTGAATTTGATGATAAAAGAAACTTATATTATTTGTTTCTAAGCTCTTCACCTATGAATAAAGCTTACATCATTGCTTTCTGTTTTAAATTATTTCCTTTTACGAAGGTATTTGAATTCTCATTTGAGGTTCATGAGGCTTAGAATCAAGACGTCTCAAGCAGGTGTGAAAGCAGCACTTAAGCCTGAAGACATACAGCTTCGTTTCTTGATGAGAAAGCAGGTCAAAGATTTAGAGTAGTTGAACAACGATGGATGGCAAAATGGGATAACTGGTCGTAAGCAACAGACGGGAAGTTTGAAATTGTAGACTGACACAGACGGGCATAGCAGGGCACTGACTGCCGACGACTAGAAATGCACAGGGAAGCGATGAGAGCTGTGAGTGGAAGAGCGAAACGCCGGGCTTTGCAAAGCGACTGGTAGAAGCGAAATGGCCCTTTACGCTTGGCGTTTCACTGCTGATCTCGCTACTTGCAGGTCGAGACGGCTTTACAGAAATAGAATGTTCGCTGCCTGGCTGTGTTGAGTGGTGTTGGCAAGGTAGTGCTCGAACAAACGCGGATATGTAGATGATTTCGTGCGGGAGGGGTACTTTGAAGTGTCGGTGCGGAGGAGGCTTGTACGCCTGGGTCTGACAGTTATTACAGACCTCCTGTATGTTTCTCAGAAGACCTAAAAGTAAATTATTTCATCTACGTCGTAAAGGATGTTTCAACATCCTGGAAATACCACTGACTAAAGATACATTTCAAGCACTGGAGGTGTTACTCCGATATGATGTGACAATAAAGTTGGTACTAACATGGCAAGATTGCCGAAAAATTGATTTGAGGTCTTTGTAAACTAACTTTCTAAGTTTATTGTTGTTGAAAACCAGATTTTAGTGTTAAATAAAACTTATCTTCACATATAAAAGTTGCCCCCACAATAATTTCAAATAGACATATTTCCGTGAAATTTTGTGACAATTATTTCAGAAGTATTTGAGAAGAAGACACCTTTATCAACAAGAGAATCGTAATTTAAACAAAATGCAAGAAGGGCACCCGTAAATATTAACGATAAAAGACTGTATTAAATGGACATATACTTGAGCTCTTTTAAAATTCCGGGCTGAAGTTTGTAAAGCATTCCAGAAATAATTTCAGATGGATGAATTTGAGCATTTCGTTGTGTAAAGGAAATGTTACACCATGGAGACGACAGATATGGCCAGTTTTTTGATGTTGCTTTCCAAATTATGCTAAAATTGGGTAGCGTATCTCTTTGGAGGAAATGACATTTCGTAAAAGAAACGTTAGAATGGAATAAAATGCGAGAGTATGTAATATTACAATGCTTTGCGCAATTTTTTTGTATGCGGAAGCGTGTGCAACGTTCATCAACGTTCATTCCTCTCGCTGCTGACCAATGTACAGTTTCAAATACCACCAGTCTCACGAACAGGCTGTTGGAAACTTCATTCGTCCGCTACCAACCACACAACGAACGGGACGTCACCTGCTTGTGCCGCCCTCTACCGCCGCCGCTGGTGACATCGGTTGAGAGCGACGGCGGCATCCCTGGGGAACCCCGCGGCCATAACTCAGAGCCGATACGGCGGCGGACAATTGGCGGCCGTAATGCGTGTGTCAAAAATTGGCACGTCCCAATTAATACGCATCACGCTCCTATCTCACCGGGGAAATATGGCGTCTTCTCCCCCGGCGACGGGGGCGGTGGCGGCGGCAGCGCGGCGGAGACCGCGAGATCGATGTGTGACACGCGACAACCGGCTTTTTGCTCCTGGAACAGGAGTGGTCGTGTGCAGGAAGCTGTAATCGGAGATAGCGAGTCGTCACGACACGATGGGCACCGTTTGTGTTACGTATGTTTGATTACTGACCGAAGGTGTTATGTGGTGTGTGTTGATTGCTTCGGAGTTTGAAAATGTGTCTGAAAGGAATCGCGTTTGTTTGTGAGGTGTCAGAAGAAGAACGTGGAGAATCCAGAAAGCATAAATCTTGTTGAGAGACTTTTGTTTAGGCTCTCCTCTTCAGTGGTGAACCCAATAACCGGTATCAGTCTGAGAATGAGCAATCTGGACTGCTACTCTGCGGGTAGATGTGGCGTGAGGTTGCAATAAAGCTCTAAAATGTTCCAAATGACTTTGATTCTATACATATCAATTATTACTGTCAATTATCAAATGCATTCACACTTCAGAGGGACCGAAATTATTTCACTTTACGTAAATTAATATTCTACTACTGATAACTAGCTAGTATTTGGTTCATTAAATATTTTTGTTGAGAAAATTAAATCGATACTAATCTTAAATTATGACTTATGTCCGCAAGAATGTGCATATTATGTCTCATCTTCATTAATCTTGATTTATAGAAATCTCAATGCAACGTCCTACATGTGACCAACCACGAAACGAAATATCTTTGTCTGCATCAAAACGTGACCCGCTAAACATCAGCTCATTATGAGTTGCTTGCGTCAGGAGCAAATGTCACATGTGTAACTTTAATATATGAAATTAAAAACCACATGTTCATGAGAAAGTGCTTATTTTCGGCCTCACTTCATGCCCGAAAAGTTTGACATTTATTCTGAGACACCTGTACTCCCATACATCCTTCTTTTTTTATTTAACCCATTACATCCCATTAAGGGCACAGGCCTCCTGATCCTCCTGAGGGGAAAAAGAATACCCATTTCGTGTTAACGAACGGTTAGGTTGTCCAATTAATATTTACACACAGGTCTTATTCACAGTTCTTAGTCCAACTGGTTCGGCGTGGTCCAGCGATTTCTTCGTTCATTCTTCTTGAGTTCTTGTCATGTGTTCTTAAGTCTTGTATTATTTTGTCATCTTTATGTCTTTTGTCTCTCTCATATTATACACGAATAATTCTGGGCCACTCCTATTCTCTCTCATCTGAACTCATCACCCCACATGTGATCAACCGCTCCAAGACCGAGAGCTTCCTTCGGCAAGCTAATTTTATTCTGAGACATTCTGTAACATTTATTCTGAGACACCTGTACTCCCATACATCCTTCGTATTATATACCAATAATTCTGGGCCACTCCTGCCATTCCCTGCCATCTGAACCCATCACCCCACATGTGATCAGCCGCTCTCAGAACTCGTATGCTCTGCCATCTGAACTCATCGCCTCCACACGTGATCAGCCGCTCCCAGACCGAGAGAGAGATTCCTTGGGCCGCGCAACATCTGGCCGGTGGAGACGCGGCGCGCGGATACACGCGGAGCGAAGCGCGCGCTCCGGTGGAGAAGTAAATTCGGGCGATTTGTTTCTGGCCCCGGGGCCAGCGAGCGGGCGGGCGGGCACTCGCGCCCCGGACCCATGGGGAGGGGGGAGGGGGGGCCATTAGGAGACGCACCTCCAGGCCGCGCCTGAGCAAACACCGCGGCCGCCCCGCCCCGCGCAGCGCGCCGTCGCTCGCGGAGGAAGCGCGCGTTTACTCGCGGCGCCAGGTGGCCGCCCACGTGCGCCCGCGGGGAGAACAGCCTGCGCCCCCGGAGCGAGACCTCCTTCTGAGGGGTTTACGAATAAAACTGTTTCACGCTGATTTAAACGTGGACGGATGGGGTATTTCTGGGTTTGGGTGTTCGACTAAAAAGTTTTGCGTTTTACAAAAAAAAAGCTATTTCTTATTAACTATGAATTTTGAGAGTTATTTTTAATTTTTGATTACTTAATTATCGTTCGAATCCCAGGGATATATCCAGCGTTCAAATGTATTTGAGTCTTTTATTGCTGAAAGAAACGAAGTGTTTCTCTTATGAAATATTTTTCACTTCCATTACTTTTGGTAGCTCGTTGTAACCAATTTTTTGCTTCCAGTTATTTTCTAAAATAACCCATAAAGATTATTGAACACCACTTGGAATCCCTAGAGCGAGACCTCCTTCTGAGGTTTTTACGAATAAAACTGTTTCACGCTGATTTAAACGTGGGCGGATGAGGTATTTCTGGGTTTTGGTGTTCAATTAAAAAGTTTTGGTTTTACAAACAAAAACCTATTTGTTATATTTGTTATTAACTACGGAGTTTGGGAGTTAAATTAATTTTTGATAACCTAATTATTGTTCGAATCCCATGGATATCTTCAGTTTTCAAATATATTTGATTATTTTAGTGCTGAAAGAAACTAAGTGCTTTTTTTATGAAATCTTTTTCACTTCCATTACTTTTGGTAGTTCATTGTAAGCTATTTTTTGCTTCCAGTTATTTTCTAGAAGAATCCGTAAAGACAATTGAACGCCATTGGGAGCCCGTGGAGCGGCACCTCCTTCTGAGGGGTTTAGGAATAAAACTGTTTCACGCTGATTTAAACGTGGACGAATGAGGTATTTCTGGGTTTTGGTGTTCCACTAAAATGTTTTGCGATTTACAAAAAACTCTGTGTTATTATGGTAATGGGAGGTGAGGGATAATCAGCCTTAAGAAGTATATAATATTTATTTATATCATATGAATTAATCACATGAATTGTGATATAAATAAATATTATATACTTCTTGTGGTTGATTATCCCTTATCTCCAATTACTATAATGGATTACCACTAGATTTCGGCTACTACCACCGAATTTATTTGTTATTACACTACGGATTTTGAGAGTTAAATTAATTTTCGATTACTTAATTAATTATCGTTCGAATTCCATGGATATCTTTAGCGTTCAAATGTATTTGATCTTTTATTGCTGTAAGAAACGAAATGTTTTTTTTTTTTTGTGAAATCTGTTTCACCTCCATTACATTACTTTGGTAGCTCATTGTATCCAATTTTTGCTTCCAGTTATTTTCTTGAAGAATCCGTAGAGACAATTGAACACCATTTGATACATATCAAATGTTTTTCTTGTTCTTCAAAGTTCGTTTTCAAAATCCTTCAAATTATTTCGTCTACAATGCATATCTAATAATAGAAACAATACACTAGTAACAGCTATTTCTGCTTAGCGTCCGGAACATTTACGATTTTTGCTTAACTGCTTCTAAGCTCCTTTCCATTTATTTGCACTCCAAGGACACCCTTGATTCCTCACCACCTGTTATCTGTTACCTTCTTTGGATTATTGCACTAACATACCATTTTAACAAAGGTAAACCACTGTGCCCTCTTCACCTCGGTCAAGTCTTAACGAATGTTAAAATTACAACACATTTCTTAATCTTAATTAACTATCCATTACCTCCGTCCCTCTTTCCGCCCGTGGCATACCTTCACACGAACGTCCACATACATTCCTGCTCCTCGCCACGCGCCCAGTCGCCCCTGACGCCGCCCCACCTCCGTTCCCCTCCTTCTCCATCCCCACCCACCTATCCACCCCCACCCCCACCCGTTCCCCCGGAACAAGGGCTCGTTCACGCGGAAGCGCGCGCGCGCGGGGCCCGTGCCTGGCGCGCGCACGGCAGCCGCGGCGCCGCCGCCAGGAGGATACACGTGCGCGCCGGCACGTGCACGTGTGTTGAGGGAAGCAGTCCGACCTGCGGCGGAAGCGCCGCGCGGCGTACACAGGAAGCGGGTTTACAGGCTGCGGCCAATTGACAGATGAAGGTGCTTCTTGAGTGATGCATTAATGGAGTGCCGGTGTTAAATACGGGAATTTATTTAAGCCATATTATTAAGCTTTGTTATTTGTGATGTTATAGACATATTAGATATGGTCTATTATAGATATATGGTATATTATAGATATATTAGGAATGGTCGTAAACATGCCTCGATTTTCTTCTATTTCGTTACATGTTAAAGGTTATACTCATTTAATATCAGGAGTACCGCCGGAATTATTACGTAAGATGGACTTCGCAGTGATAGCATTAGTAAGGAAAATGGGAGTGACAGCATTCACAAAAGGATATATTGAGTGCTGATATCGATTGTCTTCGTGTGCATTGTTGTGCTATTTTTGATTCAACTGATTGATAGGGTAGTTGTCAGACTGGTGACAAAACAAGTAACACGATAAAATATTTTGTCAGTAAAATTTTGGAACATCCGTTTAAGAGAACGTGCACATAAAACTGCTATGCATTAAATGTTTTGCAAACGAAGTATTAATTTATAGGTTCTGAACTTAGTTTTAGAATTCGTTTGGAAACTGAATACGATTTTAAACAGCTACAACACCATGAAATGTTTTGAAATTCTTATGTAGAAGAATATTATGAATTATTCCTTTAGCAAATATGTTTTAAATAGTTTAAGTCGGTTGTCTCATCGTTCAAGCTGCAAGATGAACTAGTGGTAATAAAGATTTGTGTTTTTTAAACGCAGATTAGAAAATACAAAATTTTAATTTCTCTGTGATGTTTTCATTGTTCAGATGTGTCTTGCACTTTGAATAAGCAAGTGCCTATTCGCTTAATATGTACGAGCTACTAATATACTCTTTGTTTCAAACAATAACATAACATTCATTTTGATGTTTCATTTAAACTTTCTCGCTTTGTCGATAATGGATAAAATAATGAAAGACACTCGTTAGTAAACAAATTTTATTCATCGTAGAAATTTCTTCCTTCTGCTTCTATCGTCTTCTCGAAAGATAATATTACAATCCTAAATCATTTTCTTTTTATGGTTCTTTATGAAAAATCTGCATTTCTGTAATTTTCTTCTTATATTCCAAATATTCACGTTTCCACTGCCGGAAGACGTAGAATATAATATTTATGTAGGTGTCATCCAGGTATGAAGAAATTTGGGTTGTTGTTACTTGTTTTGTTATTGTTAGGAGCGAAATCTGAAAAAAAAATCAACAGAAGAGGTTCGTAATATAAAACGGTTGATTTAAATCCATGCATTAAATAAAATACAATCGGTTTCTTAAAATTATTCGTATCCTTTCTTTACGATTATTCGATAAAATATGTGTAAGAAGTGATACCCATCTTGTCTAATTAAACACTTATTATTTTTTCTTAAAATTGAAAACTTGAGAAGTCGATCAGTAATTCAAGACGAGATATCTCTTGAAGTCGTACTTCGTATTTTGTTGACAAGCAGTCGCTCACCGTCCTAAATAGTGCTGACATTTCGCTCCCGCCTACAAGTTTACTGCGTCGATAAAGAAGTCCGAGGACCGGTGTGAGTCATTGCACCTTCTCGCCATGACATTTGGCGATCGCGTGAGTCAACGAGCGCCCCGAAAGGTCGAAGCGGCGTAGTTGGTAGCCGTGGGTTGATGGGTCAACGGGTGACTGAATCGGGCTGGGTGGTGTGTGGCAGAGGTCGAGGAACGACGAAAGGTAGGAGGACCTTGACGAAGCGGAAATACCCACTTTGCCGTTGTATTTGGTCCACTGAAAGTATACTTACACTCATTGTTGGAAGATAGTGTTCAAAACGCCAAAAATATTTCGACTGATGATTGACGTTCGTAGTAATTGAAATAAGACTTGCAAAACATAAAAAAAAAATTATGAAAGCTGTCCCGAAATCTTAGGGAAGCCTTTCCCAGCAACGGAGTGATTGAGTCATAATAATAATAATAATAATAATAATAACGATAAAAACAATAATAATAATAACAATAATAGTAATCTAAAAATCTTAGTTTTAGCTCATCAATTTTTGAGAGGATCCGAAAGAATTTATGATCAAATAAGAACGGAGAAAGCATCCATAACTACTAGAATAAGCGAGAACATTTTTAATTTTATCACCAAAAAAAAAGAATATTTTTCATGCAAGATTTACTCACAATCAGTCATCATTTTGTTTTCATTTGTGAATTCACCAGTGTGTGATCTGCCACCGTTGATAAAAAATTACGGCGTCATTTGTTTTATAGTCTGTTTCTTTATAAAGTATACAAATATATTTTCCAGTATCATCTCTATCAATTGGAGTAAATTTGTATGCAAATGTGTGTAATGGAATCTGAACCAACAGGTTACAGATTCTCGTAGCATTTCTGAATATATTTCATAATAAATACATGTCAATTAACCTTTGGGAGGTCATTACAAGAAAGAAACAATAAATGCTACATAAATTTTACATTTCTGGCATCATAGAATGCCTCATATGTACTCGATTGACTAGAATCAGATTTTTCTATTGATTAGCAGCATGGTTGTTGAACCGTGTTTATTGGGTCCATTCCTCCCAGTCTTTCGATGGCCCTCCTATATATGGTGCTATCGCTTTAAACATACGTCCGAATGCATCTTACTTCCTCTGGAGTTAAAGAGTAGAAATGCGACGTCGTCCTCCACCACATTTCGAAAATCGACAAGAAGAAAACGACAAAGATTTTAATTCCTTTGATTTCTAATGGTAATTGATTTCTTTGGGTATTAATACACGAGTGTGATATTACGATTCGAGCGAGGAACAAGCAAGTACCTTAAACTTCACACAAGTGTGTTAATACCCATTACATCGGGTTTCATACGGGACTTTTTCTACGATTTTTATAAGTTAAACTTTTATATTGAATCGTTTCGTTCCAGGTGCAATGAAACTCATGCTGATGTAGGTGGCTGTGGCTATGGCTACCAGTCCGCCTGCGAGGGAGTACTGCACAGGGAGTACTACTCCTGCGAGGGGGTAGTCAAATAGGATCAAATTGAAATTATGATCCTATGTATTTTAAATAATATTCCACGAAAAAATTACTAATAATAAAAGAAATTAAAACTGACAAGCATAATATAATATCAAATGTAATTTAAAAGTACACAATCGCACGAAACATTTACTAGAACGATTCTCAATGAGTCAATACTTGGTTTGTAAACTTTTCTGTGATTAGTCAAGAACCGGTATCATAATGAAATCTGTATCGCAATGAATACCTTTATGCAACTGGTTGCAAACATGAAATGACAGCATTATACAATGACAGTAGAAAGAGGCATTTCTAAAATGCATGCATATTATTTTAATGGTATTTTAACTTGATGAAGGGGGAAGCAACCTCTCTTCTTTCCTACTCATTTACTCAAAAGTTCGTAACTACCGCATTTGAAATCTAGTTCCGCTTCACTTTCGAATTAGCGTTTGGCCGTATCAGAAAAGCGATGCACGATATTATTGCACAATGAAATTGCTCTTTCATTATTCTTTACGTTATCATGAAACTTGCGACGTCTTCGCTTAATACAAATAACATAAAATGATCACCTAGCAATTTAACACTAGTTCCTGTCGAAGAAGAAATTGATTATAAACACGCATGCGAAATCAAATAGTTTCCAAAAATGATAAAGTAGTACATTGAGTCAGAAGTTTATAATGTATACGACAATAAAGCACGATTTTGCGAATACAATTGTTAAGTTTTTAGCAAAATAACAATTTAGGTCGAAGGGGCCCAGTGCAGAAATTTCCGGAGCCCCGGCATCGGACCCTTTTTTGGAGATTTGTAAACGAATTTTGGACGACTTTTCACCTTTATTCCCTTATACCAAGCGAATTTGTTACATGGACTGACCTATGTTTCTTAAATAGATTTGACTGCGATCTGAATGCTTAAACGAATTTCATATTAGCGAAAGTTATGATGTATATTCTCTTCATGAATAACTCGAATAATTTAAGGCATCAGAATACACTGTGTTTGGTCGAAATACTCCCGATTTCCAGCAATTTAGCTCTCTGAGATAGTGAACGTAAAAGCAAAAATCTACTCCGGACCAGCACTCATCGCTTGCTAAAAGCCAAACAAAGCCAGCGGAGCGTTCTGTTCGATTCTGCGACCCACGCCAGGTAGGCTAATGGCAAGTCTGGCGTATTCTTAATGAGAATTCGAATTTGAATGCGTTTAGCAATATTGTCATTATCTCTGTGGGCGAAGCGACGCCGAATACGTGTGACAGACCCGCCGCGATTTTTTTTTTCCGAACCAGAAAATAAACATTAATAACAAAGTTTACAAAGGAAACAAAATGGAACCGCAAAAATAAATAAACACTCCCACGCACACATATGGTGGATTTTGAAGTATAATATATACGGAGGGCATTTAACAATTTGAAATAACATTAACGATTTAATACGGGACGTGGGCGAGAGGAGCGAGCGGGGCGGAAGGTTTATATTGGATTTTTGTGTTTGCGCTCGGCAGTTGTCTGCTACCTACCGCCACAACCGAACCGCATTGACTTGCTAAAATCACGGCTGATTGTATTTCGCGCGGGGGAGGAGGCGGGGACGCGGTGTGGTGGCGGTGGCGGGGTTGCTAGGGGAAGAGAGGGGTATAGCGGGGTGGACAGGGTGAACACGGTGGCCTTCCGAAGCCCCGTGTGTACAGCGGAGGAGTTATATTTTGATTGTGAAGTTTATGTTTAGTTAAGTTTAGCATATTCGTTTGTGTGTTAGGCGGCCCCGGCGTCGGTATTAACATAGCTGCCCGCCACGGCCTGCTGGATATCCATAGTTAACTGCCGCCCCTCCCGGAGGCTCGTGGCTCTATCGGCTGAGCAGGTGCCCAGTGGTGTGCCCTTTGGCCGCACCTCCCTTCATCCCTCCAGCCCCTCGCTCTATTCATCATATCTCCTCCTCCTTTTTTCTCGTTCTTCTCTTTTACCCTCCTTCCTCCTTTGACCGCTCGTCCCGTCCTCTCCTCGCTCTCTACCGCCCCTTCATCATACCTCCTCCACCTTTTCCTCGTTCTCCGCTCCTACCTACCGTTCCGCTCCTACCTTTGCACGTCGACGTTCATCACAATTTTGCCTCTCCTTTTACCTCTTCTTCTACCTCCCATCCTGTTATCCTTTCCAGTCGTTTAAATTTTTCTCATTACTCCCTGTCCCCTTTTCCTTCTCCCTCTTTATCTTTTTTCTTTTCCCTCATCTCTTCTCACTCATACTGCCCTTCTCTCTCTCACTTCACTTCTCTCCTCTCTCCTGCTTCCTTCATCTTCCATTCATCTTTCTCTACCATTCTTATGCTCTTCCTCTTTATCATTTTCCTTCTCGTCCTCTCATTTTATCCCTTCCCTTCCTTCTCTTCTCTCATCAGCTCCCCTATCTCCTCTTCATCTTTCTCTTCCTTCTGGCTTTCTTATTCATCATTTTCCTTCTCGGCCTCTCCTCTTCTTACCACTTCCCTTCCTCCCCTAAGTGTTATACGCAGCAAGGAGTGACCGCGGGCATCATGTTATGTCTGAAGGCCCTGCTTCTGTGTCAGAAAGGGGTTTGCTTTGCACAATTTTGGACGCAGGCTCCTGGTAACCCCTGGCCCTGTGTGGGGTGGATGAGTGAGGTATGAAAGCTCCCGATTTTGAATTACTAATTTCGCTACCTCGATTCTGTGCCGTGTGGTCAATACGCTTCCACGAAGGGTCGGATGTTGTTACTGAATGCATTGTTTTTGTTGAATCAAATATTTATACTTTTTCAATGGTTTTTGCTTTGTTGAAATAATATTTAACATATTTCCGACATTCATTTTCATGATTCACATTACTTCTTAATTTAGTACTGTTATATTCATCTGTTAGTAAATTTTGTGTAATCGTTAATTAATTACCAACAATCGCTGAGTGACTTTTAATACATTATTAACAAACATTTTTACGAACTACATGACGTATTTTTGAATTGATAGATAACAGTAGTACTTCGTTGTCATCCAATTCATTAAAAGTACCTTGCATCTTTTAATATTACTGCACGTCATTATTTCCTGCGATTTTTATTCATTTTATGATTTTGATGTTCGTAGCGGAACATTTCCTGCGATACTTTCATTTCATTAGAGCCATTTCCTGAATTGAAATGTTTCTCAGCGAAGGCCATAATGTTTTTCTCAATTTATGATATTCTAAGAAATTATCCCACCATCTTCCTGCTGTTACCTTTTACCCTTTTTCGCATCCCCCTCAACTCGTCTTCCGTCTTTCACCCCTTTTGCAGCCTCTATCTTCCATCCCCTTATAATGATCATGTCTTCTTTTACGACATTGCTCCCCGTAAGCTGGCATTTCTTTTTTAGGACCTGCCCCGAGACATTAGTTGAGTTGTCCTCATATTGTTACCACTAATATTAAGTAATAAAGTACTAATTGCCAATTTTTGTCCCTCCTCTTTTCCTCGTCGCCCACAAAATACTACAGCCATTTACAAGGGAGTCAAAAGCTCCGAGGGAAAGGAAAGAAAAAGGAACAAACAAACGAGGATCATTTTAGGGATGGGTCTGTTTATTACAATATGAATGCGCGAGGTATGACACTCAACCACTGGAGAGGAAGGCATTTGCGAACTGCTGCCACTTTGAGCACGCTGTTCCGTAATGTGGAATAATTGATAGCACGTGGTTCCATGATCACGTACAATGAGATGACGGTACCAGACCGTGAAAAGTTTGTTGTTGCTTTCAATTCTGAACATACATTATTCTCTTTCATAGCGATGTTTTCAAAGCATTTTTTGGTGTTTTAAGTGCACTTTCCAGCACGCTTACTGAAGCACCCGTAATCATCAACGCTAGTTTCTTTAATTCCTCCCAAATAGGCAAAACCAAAAACATGTAATAAAGTGTGTCTGAATACTTGACACATCAAAATATCTGATATTATAAACAGCTTTCTTTCGAATTGGCAGTTATCACGAGGACACTGTTAGGGGCTTCTCAAATCAATTACTTATTTAAATTATTTTCCATAAAGGTTTGAACAACTTTTTGCACCAGGGAAATTATCAATGAGAATCGCAGTTACTAAATACTAAGATTGCACTAGGATATTACGTAAAGGGTATTCTACTGAAGCTTCATTGAACTTGCAGGTAACTTCTTCCGTCGATAAACAAGCGAAGAATACGTTGACTCTCCCTCGACGTGAAAAATTAGCGAATTTTCTTTCCCCTCGACGGATCGCAGCTGATAAATGGGGTAGAAAATGCCGAAATTAAACGGAATTAATAAATACTTACACATAATATGAATATGCATAATGCGAGGCGGCGACGAGGGTGGTCCGGAAGCCGGGAGGGAAGCGCTGACGGAAAAATAATAACGATGATCCGCGGATAACAAACGATGAAGGGCGCCCGCCCGCACGCCCGCACGGCCCATCGGCCCGTGAGCTCAGAAGGCGCCGGGGAGGGCGGCGACGATGGCGTTGGAGTTGTCGTTACCCGCCACCACGTCGCCCCGTCGCCCCGTCGCCCCGTCGCCCCGTCGCCCCGTCGCCCCGTCGCCCCGTCGCCCCGTCGCCCCGTCGCCCCGTCGCCCCGTCGTCCCGTCATCGCCCCGTCGTCTCCCCGTCGTCTCCCCGTCGTCTCCGATGTCCCCACCAAACTCGTCACACCGCCCTCCCGTCGCATCCGTTGCTCGTGCCGCCCCATCGCCCGTGTTATCCCTGCCGCACTCGCAATCATCGCCCCCGCCTCTCCCTCTGTCGCCCACTCCCCCGCTGTCGTTCCGTCGTCTCCCCCCGCCATAGCCCTTGTCGCCCTCTCCATTGCCCTTGTCGCCCTCTCCATTGCCCTTGTCGTTCCCGCCATCGCCCTTCTTTCCGCCATTGCCCGGGTCGCCCCCGCCATCATCCCACCATCCGCCTTTGCATCATTGCCATCATCCGCCCCGTTATCGCCCCTTCACCTGCGCCATCGCCCCTGGCATTCCTATCGCTTTCATGGCCCCGCCGCACCGCCACTGGAGTCACTCCTGTCTGCATCTTCTTCCTCGTCACTTCTGTCACCCCGAATTCTCTCCCTCTCCTTCGTTCTCCTATGTCCACCTCCCTGCCGTCGCTACACTACTTCAACCTCTCGAGTCTCTCCACCCTCTCTGCATTCCTAGGCCTTATGCCCCCCCTCAATTCTTTCTGCAGTGCCTCAAAATGCCTTCTCCAGACTATCATCCGAAGGCTTTTGCTGGCATCGTCTTCTTCTCCGCTGGCTGACTTGGACTTTGTTCTTCAGACCCCGCCGCTCCAGAAGCTCATACTTTCACCTTCCTTGTCCCGGACGTCTCAACCACCTAATCCATGTACACCCTCCTACCATTGTCCCATTCACTCCTTTTCGTACTGACTATGGTCACCATTCGAACCCATTTCCACCTTCCATATAATCTCAAATCCTATTCCCTGTGATTGTTTCGAAAGTTGCTGTCGCTACCCCTCCAACCTCACTGTCACCGTCGCCCTCAACTCCTCCTCCATCTCCCCCTCCAGCATCTCAATCGTCTCCCTCCGGAACCTCCTCCACCGCCACCCGCTCTCTGGAAGAAAGACACGCGCAGACCTGCTTTGGAAGTAAACTTAAGTTAATGAAGCCGGCAGCAAATGAAGATAAATGAATGTGATATTGGATTAAGTTGAAGGAATACGTTGGGCTCCGTTTGCCCGCCCGCCTCCTTCGCTTCTGTTGCCCGCTATACACCGCCGCCACGGGGCCTGGGACTTTTTTTATTGCGCTTTTGGCAAGCCTGCGCGCGCGTGAGAAGAAGCGCTGCCGCCGTCGCCGCCGCCTCCGTCCCTGCCGCCCCCGCCGCTCCTGCGGCTCCGGTGTTGCGAGCGCGCTCTCGCGGAGACGATGGCGGAGGTGGCGGGGCTCCGTCCGTCACCCACCGCGACGATGACAAATGCTGTTTTGTAAAATACAGCACCGGGAACAATATATATAAACCGTGAGCGAGAAAGAGACGGAGCGAGCGAGCGAGCGAGCGAGCGCGAGTCGGCGAGACGGGTAGGTTTTCGAGAGCACGAGAGCTTGAGAAATGCGTACGAGAGAATTTTAGCACTAAGAGAATGCCGCTTTGTTGTGAAGAGAAAAGGGGGCGCGGCCGTCTCTTTCTCTCCTGCACCTCCCTCCTCCTCCCCCCCCACTCTCTCTTCCTCCTCCTAAGGCGAAGGCGTCATGGTGCGTTTTTGCACTTTTGTTTCTCTGTTTGTTACGGAACAAGACCGATGCGCGCGCCCTGCCCGGGTTCCGTCAACGGCAGCCGCCGCTCCTTCCCCTCCACCCCCTCCTTTTCCGCGCGACTCCCTGCCGCCCGCCATCGCGCGCGCTCAAAAAATTGTTTTGTGTATGTATTTTCCCTCCGCGAGTGTTTTATTTTCGAAATAATTTATTATAATAATTCAAGACATGTTCCTTTGTGGCTTCTATTTACTCTCTCGATCCCGGGGAATCCCCGAGTGCGTCTCTCTTTGCGCTGGGGAATCCCCCTTTCCTCTCTGCCGGGCGCGTTCGTCCTTTTTGTTGCTTTCGAGTTTCGTGTTTCCGTTCGGAATACAGGCCGTGAAAAATTTATGAAGAATAATGTATTAAGAGGATATACGTTACCGCGCCGGCAACCGCGTCCGACGCCGCCGCCAAGAACGTAGCACGTGCCAAGTGCACCTCCTACTACCTCTCGAGCCGAACGGCGCCGCCCACGCCTCCGCGCGCCGCCGCCGCCGCGGAGAAGGGGACTTTTTGTGCGCGATATGGAGGAAATAAAACGCACCGCTGAGCAAGAACTTTGCCAAAGTCCCGTGCACGATGCCGCGTGGCGGCGGCCACAGTCGTGATGGGGGCGGTGGAGGGGGCGGGGCCGGCGCGGCGGCAGCGGCGCGCCCTCGCACGTTGCCGGCAAACAGAGCGGAACCTGGCGTTCGCGCCGGTGCTGTTACGTGTTGAGAGCTCGCTGCGAATCGCATCGCGCTTCGGACGGGATTGTTTGGCATTGCTCGTGGCTGCGGGCAGGCGTCAAGGCTCATTGGTGGCGACTAGTGACCGTGCGTGGGATTTTGTTGAGGGTGTTATGTTGTGTCGGTTTTCTAGACTTTACGTGCTTCGGGCAGGTCGCCCACTGACCAAGATACTCGGGTGTTGGAAGGGACATGTACACAAATCCTATGTATTCTAGTTGAATTATTTGTTACACTATAAGGAATACGAGTATGGTTGCTTCTTTGGCACATCTTGGGAATTAAGCAGGCTATTTGGAAAAGTCAATTTTCCAACAGCCTATTAATACACTAATAAATTTCAATCCATGAATATCTTGTTCTGGTATACGACAATGAATTTCTTCTGTGTGGATTTGGATTTGTCGTTCGTTTCTGTAATAACCATTTGCTGCTTAGAAGACCTGTTAACAGTAAATATTGCCGTAAATTAATTTCATTTTTGTGTGAAATAATTGTAACAATATTTTTTCCTGATATTCCGTTTATTCGATTGGTTGGAATTGCAGTAACCTCTATTGGAGAGTAAGACTCAGTTCATAGATGTAAAGATATTCATCTTTTCTGGAATCCTATGGGAAGTTTTCTTGAGATTCGCTTGTGTGTTAGTTCCAGAGATTCGGTTGAAATGGATATTCAAAAATATTATAAATATTTCAAAAAAGATAAATCAATCTTAATTTTTGAATAGTTTTAACAGGAATAGAAATTGTTTGCAAGATAGATTCAAGACGATGAAACACTGAAAACATTGGTAGATGAATTGAAGTATACGCATTATAGACTATGTCTTTCCGTTTGTGGAAGCAACCGAGGGAAAATCCGTGTGCGTCAGTGGAGAACAGATCAGACACGAGGGCGGCAGTGGTGAGAATAGGGATGTAGAAAGGGACGGAGGTGGGTAGGGAGTCGAGTGCGGTTAGGAAGATGGAGACTAGCTCTAAGAACAGGTGCGGGGTCGGAGGCAATGGCGGAGACGGGGTCTGAGGAAGGAAGGGGCAGCGGTTGCGGGCATAGAGGACACGGGCGGAGGTGGAGGTAAGTTCGGAAGTGAGGATTGGGCGGGGTGAAAGTGGTGGCTTAGGAAGTGATTAAGGGGGAGGCTGGGCGGGATGGTTAAGGCGGACGGGAAGGGGTGCTGGTGGAGCGCGGATGAGGGGATGGGCTGGGAGCGCAAGCGGAGGCGCTTGCGTGGGCGGGCACATGCACGGGGGTTAGCGCGAGCGCGGCGGCGGGCGCGGGGACGAGCACGGCCGAGAAGACATGCAAGGGGCGTGTGAGGGGGCCGGGAGCGGAGGTGGAGATGGGCCGGGGGCGGGCGCGGGGGCAAGCATGAGTCGGGCGCGGAGCCGGGGAGGAGGTGGAGATGGGCCGGGGATGGGTGTGGGCACGGAAGGCGGGCACGGAAGGCGGGCGCGGGGGCGGGCGCGGGGGCGGGCGCGGGGCGGGCGCGGGGGCGGGCGCGGGGGCGGGCGCGGGCGCGGGGGCGGGCGCGGGGGCGGGCGTGGAGGGCGGCCTGGAGCCGCGAGCGGAGGTGGAGGCGGGCGCGAGTGAGGGGACGGGAGTGGAAGGCTCCCCGCTCCGCGCGAGCGCACTTCGTTAGCGCGCAGGCGGCGGAAGCAGATTAAAAACCGGGCGGAGACGAGGCCGGCAGGAAACGACTCCTGCGAAAGCCACCGTGTGTAGCAGGAGGTGCAAAAAAACCTAAGATCAGCTCGGCCCTGACGGTCTCAGGCTGTTCCTCCGAACAGGTCGGCAAGCATCAGAGGCATGGTATAACGTGGAATCTCCAGAAAAAATAGTTGAGAAGCTACAACAACACATGCTAGGAACAACACATTGAGAGGAACTACAACAACACATGCTTCCTCGTATGATTTATAACTTTTGCAATTTTCACAAATTCTGAGAGCTCATCGAAAATACGGTCTGTCAAGCTTTTTTAAGGTACTTTGCCACCAGAAATAAATTACAAAAAAAGCAAAAAGACTTACCCTTTTTTGAAAAAATTGACTGAGTGTTTTCAAGCTATTCAAGAAACAAATAATGAAAAAATTTGGAGCCGTTTGCAAAGTATTGCGAAAATTATTTTAAAAATTAGGTACCTATACTTTCGCGACAAAATTACGCAGACAGTACTTATATTTTTGAAGAATCGTCCAAGACATTATTTAAGGATCTAACATTCAATAACAGATTCCACTAACAAAGAAATCTGTTAAAATCCGTAGGGTCTTTGTGTTTTATGAAGATGGAGCGAAAATACTTAACAAGATATCCACAATTAGGCGAAGAAGACTCTCTTTGCTGATATTCAGGGGAACAAAAATGTTCGGTGACAGATAATGAATTCAAAATCACAAAATGGCAATGATAATGAGAACCGTGCAAGATCGAATTCGATGATAGTGCTACTTTTCGATGATAGTGGAAAATAATGAGAACAAAATGAGAAAACGGCAAAAATGAGAACCGTGCAAGGTTGTCTTCGATTATAGTATTATACTACCATTATGGATCGCGGGAGATAATTCTGAAATTTTTCATTTCAGTTATCGATGAACTATCTACAATTTAACAGTTTTAAAACTATCACTAAAGGAAATATTGAACATTATTCTCGTAATGAAAATCAAATGATATAAATTTATTTCATAAATGAAGCATTAAGAGATTAATGAAAGAAAGGCAACGCATTGTTTAATTACTTAAATTTAAAATATTCACGTATGAGTGTGTTTATCCCATGACCGAGGGTATGGGTCACCGCTGGTCGGCCAAGGCCCATATCGGGCTGTCGGCCATGGCCATAGGACAGGGCAGTATGAGTGCGTGTTGTGGAAATCTGGTGAAAGCGTAAGCAGGCCGTGACCGCAGGAGCAGTCGGCGGCGAAGGCGCAGTCCAGCGTTGCGAGGGCTGAGCGCGGGGGCGCAGACTTTTTCCCCTAATCCTTCGCGCCCCCCGCGGGCCGGCAGCCGGCGCGAGGTGTGCGCCGGCCCGCTCATTAAACTCGGATTAGCGCCTCGCCCTTATTAGCCAAGGTAGCGCCGCCGCCGACGCCCTCGCCACCGCCCCTACCGCTGGCCCTGGCGCTGCCGCAGCCGTCGCCTCCGCAAGCATCCCTGCCATTTTCAACACACCCGTAATAACTCAAATTCTTTGTGGAGTCGATGGTGTGACGGTAGCGTACCGGACTGTTATACCCAAGTTCACGGGTTCAAACCTGATCGAAGCATTTTTAAAGGCAAAAAGTTCTTGGAAGGCCTTCCTTCGGAGGGGAAGTAAAGCCGGCTGTCCCATGATTTACTGCATGTAAAAGATCCTCAAACCTAAATTCAAATCGCCTGTTTCGTCGCCCAAGTAATACCTTCTTTCTCTGCTATTTGGTGAAAGGAGCGTAGCAAAATTTGCGTGGTCAGACGGAAGAGCACCAATACAATCCAATTCAATTCTATGGTAGTGGTATACCACTACCAACACCAAAACCAACATTAGTAATAACCACTACCAGCGCTGGCGTTGACCCCAACATCACCATTATCACCACCATCGCCACAACACCATCACCACCACTACTACTGCTCCTACCACCAATACCACCATCACGTTTACTACCACCTCCATGTACACCACCACTACAACTCTACTTCTAAGTCTTCCACCATCAGCACTACTACCACCTCCAGCACTACTCCCTTTCCACTTCTTATGTAACACTGATTTTTCTTTTTATTTCTTGTGTCCATTATTACTATGCTCAACATCAACCTTTACCACCCCAAAACTGGCTCCGCAGTCATCATTTAGAGCATTATTGATGAGTTGGCATATCGACCCGGGTACATTAGAAATGAAATAGACTTACGAGTACGGTAATGCTGAGATAACTGTTCCTAGTATGGACGGTGTTTGGACAAGTAACAATATACAGCGATATCTCATTACTTTTGAATCTTCATTATTCGTCTTTAGAGCTTTTGTATTCTTGTTTTCTCAAGCAAATTCCTTTCATCAATACCTATTTAACTCTATTCATTATGTTTCTCATTGTTATATATTGATATTTAGTTGGTTTTTCTAGCAATGTAATATGCATTTGTTTTTTGTTTTAGGTAAGTCGAAATTCTGCCGTGGTCTTGCCTCCCTGTTACCCTCCAATTCAAGTGGTGAGCTAACAATTAAGTTCATTCTCTTAGTGACGTATTACATCGATAATATTAAATAATTGATTTCTTTGCTTCTTAGAGCTAGTAGCAGATCACGCATGTACTACGTAAAGATAATTTTGTCACACATTAAGGGTACCCTATTTGAGACCAATTTATTTTAACAATACCCATTTTTCGTTGTTCTAAAGGGGTTAGGAAACATCGGAATTTCATCTTCAATTTACTCGGCAATGTGATTTTGAAATTATCTTCCTGGCCTCATCGTTGGCACGTCTGAAGAAGCGTCAGTGCTAATGCGAGTTAATGTGTTTTCAAAAAGACTACAATTTCGTTTTGCTATTATTAATCCCCAATTAAAAAAGTTTTTTTAAACGATAAATCTTGAATATGATATTTTGAAAACAATTTACTTTGAATGATTTTGTTTCAAAGCAAAGGCTTTGAATCCGCATTAATCCCACTTTTCGTGCGCTACCAATGAAGTTAACTAATTTTTACAAACCTTCCACAAAATAACGCAGAATACGGACGAGGGCACTTACCCTCCCAAAGAAAGAGAAACGCGCGCTGTCTGCTTCGCAATTCATCCTTCATCTTAATGACTGCCGGCGCCGCCGAGTACGCTGCAGCAGCGACCGCAGGAGCAGCAGCAGCAGCTCTTTGGCGACCGCGACACCGAGAAGCCGCGAGTTTTCTCCGCTCGCGCGCGCGCGCCCGCCGTTCGAGCCGTTCAGATATTTTTACGCAGAGATGATTGCGCTTTGACGATTCCTCGTGCTAGGAAGCCCCGCACCCCGAGGCGAGCCGCACTCCTAAGTCAACGGTCGCCTCGCCTCGCGTCTTTGTGGAGAGACGCAAAGAAATGAGACAGCGGCGGCGTGCAGTCGGACGAACGGATACACTCCCACCCCTTTCCCCCTCTCCCCCTCCCACAGCCACTAACAAGAGTCCCGCCGCTCGCGCGCGCGCGCCCTAGAAGTTGTTCGTTGCCCTTTTGAACCGAATCTAATCTGGAGAACCAGAATCTCGGTTCGAGCAATAACAGTATCACTTTTAATTCAAAGTGCATTTGAAGGACGGACCGCCCCTCTCCCCTCCACGCCTTCCAACCTCGAATAAAACTATGGGACCGACAAGGAGACTTACAGCGCTACGGTTGTGGGTGGGGGAATTAAAAAAAAAAGAGAAACAGAAGAAAAAGGACTACCCAGTGACATCTAGGAGAGACGGAGACCGGGCGAGCCGGCGGGCGGGGGAGAGAAGAGGAATATTTACTGAAAGAGAAATGTTTCATGTGCTTTGTCATTTTCCACTCGAGGAGGAAACTGAAGGAGATGCAGAGAAGTTGAAGGGAGGAAGAAATACTACTTCCCCGCGCCCGAGACGGCCCGCTGCTCTTCAGTCTATAAACCTATCTGCCGGAAAATTTTTGGAAGTCTTCTCCTCTTCCGAAATGTAATAAAGTGGATGAAGTGAGCCTTTGTTGGAGGACGGAACACGCGGACGGGGCAGGGGCGAGGAGAGGGTGGGGCGGGGAGCGGGAAGGCGGGGAAAAGAAGCGGGAAGTGGAGGCTGCGCGTTCCCGAGCAGACGGTAGTCTACCTGAACAGTGCATAAATCTCCAGATTACAAGAGTCGCCTGGCTCAAAGGGCCTCGAGGATATTGATTCGCTTGAAACGGCCTCTTTCCTCGACCGATTCTCTCCTCCTGGGCCCTGCGCCCCCGTCGGGAGGATGATGGCCGTGCGTCCCTCAGGGCACACCGGAGAGGGGGCTGGCGTGTGTATGTGTGTGTGTGGAGTGGATTGTTTCTTATGGAGCTCTCGACGTTAGAACATGGCCAAGGGCTTTTTTTAGGGTGTTTACTGAGCTGCTAGCGGATCATTTGTTGTTGATAGAAAGTTTTGAGAATCAAATTCCAAGAAACGGGATGTAGATGAATAGATAAATACAAATTTTAACGAATAATATACAAGACATTTGGAGAAATATCAAACGATTAGTTTTTGCTTTCTATTTTGAATGAAATAATATTATAATCGAGACTGGTTAGTTTGATATAATACGATAATTTGTGTTATAAGGTAATCGTTATTGGAAATACAAAACTCTTCCAAAAATACCCAAATAATATTTAAAATGAATGTATGTTAAGTAAGCTGTCAATCCGTGTTACAAAACAATTTGTCGATTTTTCGCGATTATATCAAAAACGTTATTTTAATGCTACTAATGAATCAATAGTCAAATCAGTTATACTAATAATAAGACGCGTCTCGAAAAGGGTTTTGAACATTTCATAACTCAAATGATTGTCCTTTAGTGCACAATGAATATACGAATGTCCTTTACTGTTTAATTCAATATGCTGCTAATGTCTAGTGAGAAGACAGCCTCAGTACTATTTCAAATGTGTGAAAAGGAATATCGGTGGTGTGTGAATTTGATTAAGAGCGCCAAGACGCAAAACCGTCTTGTGGATTATCGAAGAAACAACAGCGTAGCAATCAAAAGTTAACTAAGGTGTGAACCATAAGGGGGCAAATGATTGCAATCACCCGCGAAGCCAAGAGTCTAGTTCCTCTCGTTGGGAAGCCGGCCGCTTGATATCATTTCCGGCTCCGGAGAAGCCTCCACCAGGTCGTCCGCGGGGCTCGCGCACCGATCACGTCGCCTCGCGGGCACCGACTCCGCTCTCAACCTCACGGACGACACTTAGCCGCCGCTTCCCCGCCTCCTCATCCACCATTTCCCCTCCCCCCCCGCATCCCTCTTTTCTTAATCTTTGTTTTCGCCGTCTGTGCTCCCTCGACGGTCGCCCTTTTCTCCACGGCCGCCGCCGCCTTTCCACCCCACCCCAGCCACCCCCCAGCAACCCAGGCCACCCGCCACCCCCTACACCTCCCCAGCCCCCCCACCCCTTGAAATTACCGAAGTTTTCGCAAGTTGAAGGATAGTATCGCTCGAAGAAAGGGTTTGCGCGGGGAGGGGGCCGGCGGCGCGGCACGGCGCCGAGATAAGGGGGCGCGGGGGGCGGGGCAGGGGCGGCAGAAGAAGGCAGCTGGAAGGTGGACGAACGGGGAAAGTAACCCTCCCCCCTCCCGTCTCTCCCCCCGTTCCGCTAGTGTTCCTTTTAATTAAAATGACGCTTTTAAGATTTTTCAATTTTGAATGAAATTAAATGAGAGAGACAGATCCATATACCACTACCGCCGCCTGAAATTTCCACCCCTTTCCTGCCCGTGCCGCCCCTTTTCCAGTCTTATACAGCTACTAGAATGTTCTTATATAACAAAAAAAAGGGAAAAGCTGAGGAGTAGACGGAAGGAAGGGAAGGAAGTTAAAAAATAAGGGCTCATCAAGGGGTTTTTTGTTCGTCATTAATGAAAACAATCTTTCACTTCCCGAGTTAGTTTCCTTTTAAAACACGTGCAATAATAACAATTTGTGGAGGCCCAGATGAATGGCTCTGGGATTTGTCTTTAATTTCGAGAGGCTGCGGCCCGCGGCTGTCTTCCTTTTCATTACGTCGCCACCTTTTCTTCCGCCCACCGCGGAGCGTCTTCTTCGTCCCGCTCCCTCCCCCTCCTCCCCCACCCCCACCGCCCTCGTCACTCCGAAAACCCTCCGGCGCGGCGGTCGGTTGCGCAAAGCAGTGAATGCTGCGGACACGCCGGCAGGCAGATGACGCATTGAAGTCCTGCTGTCTGCGGGCGGAGATGTTTTTCTTTTCGGGAGATTGAGGTATTGCTTCTGTTGCTTCAGAAAACAAAGTGTTTGGTTCGATTGTGTCTCTAGGTGGAATAATACCTTGAAGGCAAATGCGTGTGGCGGTAACGAGCCATCGCGGCTGAAAAGGTTCAGTATTTGTGAGAGTTCGAATCTGGGGTAAAGTGTGGATCTATTCACTTTGGGATATGACAGCTTTCAGGGCCCCACATATCTAATACAAATTAGTGTCTTATCTCACTATGACTTGCCCAGAAAGACAAATTCTCGTTCTCTGGTGCTTGACCACCAAAGACTAATAAAAAACTCACTTTGAAAACTGTTTCTTCTGCTTACATCGAATCATTTTCATTCCTCATCCCTACCCCCGTCCGACCTCTCCAAACCAATTCGGCCCAGGAGTACTTTGCGCAAATCAGAGGGCGCATGTTGGCAAGCAAATGAGGAGAAAGGCATTTAAGTCTTGCTTTATACTGCAATTTTCCTAACTTGCCCCCAAGGCCCGTCTTCACGATGGAATATGTCACGGTATTTCGCGACGTTCTCAGTCTTGCTGCCAGACATCGTATGATCGCGACCGTCTCAAGCAGTGCTTGCGACTTCTAGCGGTACGACGGAGGAAGACGCGAAATGCCGTATGACATTCCATCGTGGCCATAGAGGCTTGAGGGGCAGAGTTAGAAAAATTGCACTATAGCTTTTAGTCTGGGGGGTTTGAGTTATTGGTTCTATTGTTTCGAAAAATGAAGGGTTTCATGCCATTATTCCGTTAGGAAGAAGAAACTCTATGAGGCAAAGATTCGCTTGTTAACCAAGACGTTACATTTGGCTACCGTCACTGGGCACGTCAACGGGCAACCATACTGAGAGGATCTATTTGTTGAAATCTGCTTTAAGGAAATAGATCTAATCACTTTCGAAGCAGGAAAAATATTTCATAGTATCATTTGCCCCATTTTATTTATTCATCGTTGTTCTGAGAAAAAAGCTCCAGAGATTCATGTTTCTTGGTCCTAATAAGAATGCCTTAAAATTTTCTGCTGACTTAAAATTCTGTATCGAGACTTTAAAAAATGTTTCGGGATAAGATTTAGCTTTGAACTGTGCGGGACAGAGGAAATATATTTTTCCTCCTTGTATCGCTTCTGTTAATTCGAAAAGCTGTACGTTTTATGGAATTGTTTCTCTGCTTCCCCTCTAGCTTTCGAGACTCGCCTTCTCCGTCGTCCCACTTGCGTCGCACGTCATAACTTGCCCGTGTGTGTTTTAGACATTGACCCGCCGTATCCTTTGCCGCCGCCCTGCATCACCCTTGATTGACCTGGACGCTTTCGGCATTGACTCTTGTTGTGACTCCTATCCGCACCCGAGTGTGTGCTCTATCGTTAACCTACTTGAAGGAAGCGTTCTTCTAAGAACGCATTGCTGTGTTAAGAGTTAAAGAGAATGCGGGTAGAGGTATAAAATTCTACAGTGTATGCGAGTGCGAATATCTATGTTCATTTTTGCCCTCTGTCAGTTTTTTGTTAAAATGAGAGACATGACGTAGGAAGAGTTAGGTGCAGCAACATTAAACAAATGCAACCGAGGTTTGCAAATTGAAATTCTACTCTTTGAAGTTTCCCTATATTTTTCGCTAAGAAGAGTTACTGATTTTGGTCCTACTATTTTCGCGAAATAATTAATAATGTTATTAAAATAATCCTTTTTGTTTATCTCAGAATTGCATTCTTGTCTCGTATTCATTCACGATACATACGATGGGTTTTTTGTATAAAATATTCAGAATACAAAATTTAATGTATTAAAAATCATCTCATTTTGAATTTTATTGATATTTGCGTCCTTTCCATTGTCAAATAAAAATACGAATGACATTTCATTGGTCTATTAAAAGAGAGGGAAAAGATAGCTCATACGAAATATCCATGAACTACGGCTTTTCAAAGAGTTGAATGTTTTTTATTCCGAACAAAAAAGAAAAATTTCAAAACGAGAAACAAGCACTGTAATATAACATGACACAGTATGATTTCTGTATTTTGAATCTGAAGCGGCAATAAAATATATATATATATATATATATATATATATATATATATATATATGTCGAATATTTCGACTTCTCAAAGTTCGGGTTGCCCATCACCGTATTTATACGAAAGGGGAAGGAGTTTGAACAAAATTGTGATCTCAGTAAATTTTTATTTTCGACTATTTAATAACTGTTATAGTATGTAGTAATACATCACTTGCTTGAGTCATAATCCCCCGTGCTCTGGGCCAAGATACGGCTTTCCCAAGTGACAACTTTTCGAGAACTGCCCTGACCAGCTGCGTGTGTGGAAGCTCAACCGCTGAGGTCAGATGCTTTATACGGGTGCGTCCAAGCAGCTGCGGACTCTGCTCTCTGCTCTAAAAATAGCCTTAATGAATACCTTTCGCGTGTGTTGTTAGCGTGGTCACCATTTCATAGTATGTAACTTGGAAGCTTGGGTTGCTCCATTTTGAGTCGCAGGTCACAGGAGTCACTGAGAATTCTCACAGTTTCTCGAGTTCATATTGTGGGTTGTATTACACCCTACTTCGCGGCTCAAATGGATGTTAAATGGGTTTAATTTAATATTTCATCGAAGTAAGTCATCAGAATTCTAATTTGTTTGTCCTCTCGTGACAGGTCCACTTCACGCTAAAATGAGAATTGCATGTTAAGTATATTACGTGGGTTTTCAAAGTCTATGACGTCATTGTGATACATGGCATCTCTCACCTCGAGTATGGCTTCTCTTGTTTACTTCGCAAACATTGCTTCAACATTCATTAATTGGTAAAAATCATGTTTCAAACATTAGTTTCCCCAATTGGTTTCGAACCAATTTGCCTATTTCACAAGATGGGTGGTAATATACGAGAAATTAATATTCACAAAACTAATCTCTGAAAATTTCTCTTTGATTATAAAATCATGTCCATACAATATTCATTGGACATTTTCTAGATAAAAGCTGAAGTATACCACTATTTTTCTTGAAGTTGATTGTTACTTTGATTACTTTCTCCCCCTCCTCAAAATCATTTACCATCTGTTAGTCAGAGTAGCAAATACCGCTGTTACTATAAATTATCGCCTTGGCAAGTACAGTATACAATTTGCTATTTAGTAATCCTTATAAATGAAGTCAAAAAATTCTTAAGGGTAGCAAATTACCAGGTCTTCTTGCTATTTATTGCAAAAACATTATGTAACTAAATATTTGCAGATAGTCTTATCCACGTAACAATTCCATCATTTCAGTTGTCAGGTAGGCCAATGTAATAGATATTACAGTATTAACGTACTACGTCTTCTAAATTCTCTGAAAATATTTTACTACCAAAGCATATATTATGAACAAACAGTAACAGGTACTTTTGCCGCCTTACACCATCAATAATTCTGATCTTAAAATTTTGTAACGAGCATCCCATGTCAGAGATACTAATGCTTTATTCTTAACAGTGAGCGACCTCAAATAACATGGTACTCTTTCTCCGCTTCACTTTCCCACATTCTTTCTCGGACGTTCTAGTTCCTCCCTCGGCGGCAGACATCTCCCGCCCGCCGGGTCACGGGGACTCCCCGCGAAAAGATTTGTCTTCCTTCCGGCGAACAAATTGAGTCTTAGGGCTCGCCAACCGCCTCTTGCGACGCCACCTCCACCGTGGCCGACCGGCCGGCCAACACGTGGCGCGACCTGGCGCCGGCTGCTTGCTAATTGAGAGCCCTCCTGCGGCCGGGCGGCGAACTAATAAAGGGCTAGAAGAGCCGAGGGCGAGGCGAGGGCGAAGAAAAAGGCCGGCCCGGCAGGCGGCCCGCCAGGCGCCCGGGCAGGAGCCGTAGGAGCACCGGGGATGCGCGGTATAAAATGATAAAGTTTCACCCAAGAGCCATTAAAACTTGTAGTTTGTTGTCTTAATGTTCGCGCTCGCGCGCGCGCGGACAGCGCCACCTGCTGCCGCGCCCGCAGGCTGGCCACCACTCCCGCGCTAACTCCTTCGCGGGAATCTTTCTTCCCTATCCCGCCGTTTCGTTGGTTACTCTTCGGTGGAGGTGGTTTCGGAGATTGGAAGGTGAAAATTGATGGGTAAAAAAACTGCCATTTTTTGCTTGTTTGAATGATTTATTAGTGATCCGGGACGCGTAAATGGCTAAGGTCGTTGGTTCCGTAAATGTAGTGTATGCTTTACAGCGGAAGGTGGCTGTGATCTTCCTCCCCTGGGTGGCGAGAGCCGGCGCCGACCAACGTCGGCTTGCGGGGATTTTCCTTTGCCAACTATCACCCACCAGCGAGGCACCACCCCAGATGGGATAGCTTCACAACAACCGCGGAAGGTACCGATCAGAGCAGCCGGCCGGTAGAATTCTCCTCCTGACAGCGACTGAATTCGACCTAGCTGGCTAGTGTCGAAAATCCTGCCACCGTTGAGACACGAACCCCAGAACCTCCCAGTGAGAGGCACTGCAGTGTCATCATCATCAGTTGATGCCTTAAGCCTCTTTGCCGGTACTGTGGTGAAAAATACGTGTAAAATGCGATTTATTTTTCTTATTTGTTATTTTGCTCGGTTGACAAAATGTATAGTCGCATGAGGGATATTCTATGTATTGCAGCCAAAATGATACATAAAAAATTCTGACAATTCTCTCGATCGACGATCTCTCGATATAGTTTCGTTACCGAATTTTGTTTATACTGACACTGCTTCCGCGAAAACTCCATCTTTTTTTTCTCCTGGCGTTTCGGTTTCTGCACTTTTCGAGGAGATGTTGGAAAATTTAGGATTCGAAATCGGGTTAATTTTTAATCGAAACTATCTCTATGAAAAATTTGCGGTGTTAAAATATTTGTAGTCCTTTGGTTAATTACGATTCAATTGAAAAAATAGCGGTGAAATGTATGTATTATATTTTGAAGTATTTACATACTCATGAAAATTTAACATTATTCTTATCTTAAACATTATTCAATGTGTTTTCTCCTAAAAATAATGATTTTCTGTGAACAAGCATTTTTAAAACAAGCACATTTAAATTTTTTCTCATTTATTTATCCTTTTGATTATTTTTTTAAATTTCAATATTATTACAAATTATCCTCGGAGTGTCTTGTTTCAACACTTTCTCTTGCATCCCTTTGCTAGATTGTTTCTCTTGCATTTTGTCGGTTCCCTCCACTCGGTGAGGGTATAGAGAGAATTGAACGACGTCTGGATTCTTCTTGAGTGAAGGGGAAAAGTAAATCTAAATAGTGAAGAAGATTGGGTTGTCGAAGTAAGAAAGTTTCGGGTAAAGGTACGCAAAAACTGGATTACCTTCTCTGAAGATAAATGGAAGATCTCCTGACTGTATAACAACTTTGTGGAATTAATTTTTGGTTGTTATTGATCTTACGAGTTTTATAATATCGCTCGCTCGTGAAGTTTTCGTGATGCAGTAAAATACGTAAAGGTGCTGTCTCAAAGATATTCATTTCACAATCTTGCATATTAGAGTATTCTCAATGTGTAGGCCCAGAAAATGAAGCTTGTTAATATTTACACAATGCCATCATCTCCCAATCGGATGTTGTATTATCTATTCTCATGTATTTCTCTAGGATACAAAACACAATTTACTATTCACAGACTATTACAGTCTAGATAAACAGTACTCTTACAAACACAATTCAAAAGCTTTGGGACTAATATTCGGTTTTTACAATAATATTAAAAGAAAAAGAAAGAATTTCTTAGGTACAGTGCACTGCGGCTTTATTTTTCATTTCCGTTCTCACCAGCTATTTTGTTTGTTACTTCTATGTCATTTTCTGTGATTAGATTCAAGGTCTGTCTTCTATCTCCATCTCATTATTTTTTGACGCTTTATCCTTTACGGGATAGGGACGACGTGGTACAGAGAACTGATACTTTCTTGAAGAAGTGAAGCTTTCTTGAGCAATTTGGAAATGATGCTTTACATTACTAACGGAATATTGCCAATATTACAAGATTGAATCATCTATGCCTTATTCGGAATTTGAACCCACAACTCTGATATCGAGCAGTCTTCACCGCTAAAGTATGCTGTACAGGTCGGCTTCAAGATGAATATTTCTTCTACTTCCACATTCCTCTAGCAGTTAGTTTCTTTCCACACCTCATTCTACCCTCCAGCTTCACCTCGCGCACCTCAGGAAAGCACTCTAGAACAGGAAGCACCCGGAGTCCCGTTGATGTATGCCCTCCCTCGCCCACCGTTTTCAAAATTATTTTCCGCTTTTTCCCTTCGTCGCGGCGCGGCTTGCACGGCGCGCGCGGTGGCGCGGCGGCGTGGTGTAATAAGAAACTATATTTTAAAGGTTTAATGGTACGAGGCGTAACGGCCACTAATTGCTTGTAAAATTACCTTGCGGGGGTGGAGATTGGCCGACGGCGGCTGGCGCGACGGGTGGCCAGCCTGCGGTGCGGCGGAAGTGGCGGGCGCGAGGAGGAAATGAGGAAGCGAAGCGCCGGTGCAGTTTGTCGCCGCTAGGATGCGCTGCTGAGGTCAAAAAGCACCGTTTCTAGGGGCTCTTTGCGAAATGTGAATTGTGCGGCAAAGAAAGGAATTCTTAGCCGAATTATGTAAAAGAGTAATGATTATTAATTTAATTTTAGTTATAATGTAATTTTGTTTGATTGAGTACTTTAAACGTATGCTACTATGTATGGCAGTGGTAGAAATGTCTGTCAATTTTATCCTCTTAAGACTTGTTTTCTGTATGTTTGATATTAGCAGTGTAGTTACAGGTTGTGGTGGGCCGATTATACCGTGATGTTGGTTCCATACATCTAATGTCGAATAGCATGCATTTGTGTCGAAAAAAGCTACATTGTCAGCATATGCACTGTTACAATCGTGTTCGCTCCCAAGATCTTTCGATTGTTTTGTCAAGCGATTGTACAGCTTCTGTGTTCTTCAAGTGTCTTCTTCTAGTCTGCAACATTTTTGTGTTGAATTACTTTTTAGTATGTGTCCATACTTTATCTTGGTCTGGTGTCGCCAAGTTTTATAAATGTCTTTGTGCACCGCAGGAAATATGACAAAGAGGAAACACCGATTTTATAATGTAAAAATATTATGAAGGTAATCCGTGTTCATTACAGTTATTCATCAATCTTTGTAAGGTTGTTCATTAAATTATTAATGGGACTCACGCTTATGGTAATTACTTCCTGATTCGTCGAATAAAGAAGCAATATATGACAGAGTCGTGGAACCATGATACAGTCTGTTATGTTTTGTCAATGAGATGTACACAGAGTAAATGGCATTTTCCTAACAGGGTTCGTTATCTCTGTAGTTAAACTAGTAGTGCTACACACTGACACAGAATTTTCACGTACTAGTTCGTTTTCTAATCTCTTTAGTCTGGGCTAGCTGTTCAATTTTGCCCCTTCCTCCACATTTTCTACCAACAGGCTCGTAAAAGATTTTTTTTCTCATTTTCTCAATTTTTCGGTCCCCTGATAGTAAAATTGAAATATGACTTTAAGAACATTATAGAAGAGTAAAACCTGCACCTATAAGAAATTTTCATTGAAAAAATTTTGAGCCTATTTTGAGAAAATGAGCGTTGGTGTAAATGCGCGATTTTAAGCTCATTTTCACAGAAACCTTTTGAGTTTTGGAGAAAATTCATTATAAATCATTTGAACTACTTACACTCACAAATATAATAATGTATAAAAAACGCACGTAGTTTTGTGTTTCTCCGTATATTGGTATATTTACGACAAAGTTATAATCTTCGTTTATACACGTGCGTACAAGGGAACGTAAAAAACACCTTGTACAATATTGGGAGGGGGATTTTGTATGTATGCATTGTCCTGTGTCTGTTTGCTTATTACTTGACAAAATCACTGAATGAAATATTGTGATGATGCAGGTTTGTGAAATAATGGTGAGAGGAAAAATAATCTCCTTACAGTCTGGTTTTGACACTAAAATCAGAACACATACCAATTGTGCGTTTTTGCGTTCAAAGCAAGCAAACGCAGAGTATCTACGTGGGTACATTTTGCCTGTCGGACCAGGTGTTACAGAATAAACGAAACCCCGAAATCCTCATATTCTCCACCCCCACCCCCGCCCACGCGCGCCGCCGCCAGTTGGGCGGGCGCGACACGCCAGGTGGTCGCGCGTTGGCAAGCCTGGCGGCGCTCGCACGGGGACAAAGCGGTCGGAGACGGTGTGGGGGTGGCCCTTGAGGAATGCGGCCAACACCTCCGCCCATCCCTCATTCCTCCCCCTTCCTCCCTCCACCCGCCAACCTCTGGCCGAGGGCGGCGCATCGCTTCTCCCCGCCTCGTAGCGCTTTTTTGGGCTCCACGCCCGGCCCCGTCTTCCTGTCCCGTCACGAAGGAATACATATATCGTGTATAAAATGTACATATCCTATGATATAATTTAAGGTATGGGTTTTCTGTGACATATGTAAATGCGAATTGAGAGTGAATTGGGAAGCGAATGGGCAAATTAATAATAATAAAAATATTTTTAAAAACATCAAACAAGCTTTTAAAAATTACGCCATTTTATAGATAGAAAAATGGCGGAATGGCCATTTTGTTCCTCTCTTATTTTAAGGCATACTAGCTAGAAGTTAGCTCCAGCAAGGCAATAAGTATTTACTCCCACCTTTCTGCCAAAAAAAACAACAAATTCCTGTAGCCAATAAAAACCTCGCTGAGATAGGTGCGGAAGAGAGGGACTTGGGGGGGGGGGGAAGTCTCCACGCCCGGCTCCTTCTGCCCGCCCACCCGCGTGTGTGGCACCTTCCGCCCGTTGGGCAGCAGGTGGGACCCTGGCCGGAGGGAGGGAAGGGGGGGGGCGGCGCGCGCTGCGACACCCGAGAAGCTCTTCCGGTGCGTAACGAAGCATCCGTCTACTTTTCGCGGAAGGTCGCTGTGTTGCGTTCGCGCTTTTTTCTTGTTTTTTGTTTCTCTGCGGGGGCGAGCGCTTCGGCTCCGCGTATCCGGTGCTGTCCTTGGAAGGAATTGTGAAAGATGGCGGATTTGCGAAACATTTCGGGTAAAAAATGGTTAAACGCATGCATGTTTTAATGAAATGTAATCGCCAAAATAATAATGTAGTGTTAGGAACTTTAGCTTTATCCTGGTCCTTTACAGACTAAAAATCATAAATATTTTTCATAGTTTTCGTGAAATTAGAATTATTTGTATGAAATATCCATGCTCAGAATAATTATTCCTCCTCTAACCCTCAGAAATTATTGTTTTATAGGCTGGTAATTCCTGTTGTTAGAGAACACTAATTGTTAACTTGATGACGTGACTAATGTTGTAAAAACCCGTTGTTAGGCATTTTTACTCCGTCTTCCTAAAATGAAAAAAATATTCCTTTGGAAAATACATCAAATTCAAACTTCATATTAATGTCATTAGTGTTGTTTCTTGGAGTAGCAAGAAAACTAATATTTGTTACGATATTTTTATAAATAACGTGAAATAAAAGGTTGTGTGTCAGAAAACGTACGTATCCTTTTGGTTGTTGAGAACACCCAAAACCTGGTTTTTAGTTTTTGACTTTTATCTCCTGGAAAAGTACGTAGTTTGACTGACGTTCTCGTCTTGCCGCGGACGAGTGATACGTATTCTCCGGAGACTGAGATACTCCCACTCCCGACCCTGCATCCCCCACCCCCACGCCAATCCTCTCGGTGTCTGGAGGCGCGGGTGAGCACAGGCGACCGCCTCTCTCCCACCCGCCCGCTCCCACGTCCCTCGTGCCCTCATTTCGGTGTTTTCGGGCTAAACGGAAACATTAGTCTCGGAAGGACAAAAGTTATCTCGGCCGCCCGAACGCCGTCCATCCATTTGTGAAGATTCGGCAGGGCCGCCGGGCCAAACCCGAAGTGTCGGGTTGCGGCTCCCCTGGGAAAGTGGGAGGGCAGGGGAAGCCTCATTATCGCCTCGGCCGGTGGCGGTGCCTTGCGATGAGCTCTGTCGGTGATGGAGGAAGTGAGCTGTCAGCAGATTTTGTTCCAGCTTTTCGGGCAACCGAAACTTTGACCTACAAAGATAGTATTAAATTTTGCCAGTGATATGAAACAGGAAGGGTAAAACTCTGGAGTATGAGAACAATGCCTAAAACAAATTAGAACTCGTAAACTTGAAGTGTTGTAAGGGCTACATCATATAAAATGATTGATTAAAATTGTGTTAAAATTGGAAACAATTTTCCTCGGCCTAAACTGTTGTAAATTCCGACAGTGGTCCTTCAACAACTGTCAAAGAATACTAAAAACCTTAAACAATTTCTCAAAACTCTTGCAAGGCTGCGATAGCATGAAATGAAAAGCACACTTACTAGGCAAGGCTGCATGATTGATACAATAAAGAAAGTGAAATTAGTTCAAACATTGCATCGTATTCTGAAGCCTACGAGGCAGAAATGAATAATTCGATCTCAAAGAATAATCTCAATGAATAATTCGATCTTAATCATCCATTTTGAAAACGCTGTAAGATCTTTGGAGTTACGGATTAATAAACGAATAGAAATGGTAAATTGTAAGAACTGACCCTACTGAATTATGCTATTCATTCAGATCAATATGTTATTTCAAGCCTGTTTGGCACGAAGTTGTGATTTTGTTATCAGCTTCTTTTTTTAAATTTTGAATTTGTATTTTCTTATTCTAGTCGGTTGTTTTCTCGAGCATTTCATTAATTATCACAACAAACATTTCAAACGCTAGAACTTTTGCGTTTGTATCATGCTCGGGAGAATAGTACAACCGTAAGTTCGCGAATATCTCCGTGTTTCGCCAACGGCCGTATTAGGTTTCATGGAGGGACAGTTTGCAAGTAACTGCAGCGTGGCTCGGCGCTAGCGCACCGGGAACTACGGTCCCTCAGCGCCCAATAACTACCGCGCCACTGTCCTCCGCCCCCTCACGCCAGCTGAGCTGGATATCGCAGTCGTGTTCCCTGAAATGAACTGCTCCCTTACCTAGCCCTGATTATTCTACGGGAGTCATCCACCATGTTTCGCGAGTCTTTCAGTATTGCACAACAGTTTTTATCTGTATAATGTGCGTAAAATGATTTACTTTGAGGGTGTTTTTTGTAGAGACCGATAGAAGGAAAAAGGAAACAAGGTGATCCTACAAAAAACAATTATTTCGCTCTCGAAATATAGACTAAAATCTGTAGATAATTAAATAAAAATACTTCTTTTTACGAATCTTATTTTATTTCTACTCTTGCCAATTATCGGCGCCATCTTCAAGCGAAGTTGTTTTCTTACGTTGTCGCATTTTTCAGATGTCTTAAGAAAAGATTTCACCATTTTTTTCTCATGGGTCGATTGTTGTAGTAAAATATAAAAAATATGAATCAAAATATATTCAAGGAAGGAGATACCCCATTTTTGCACTTCCATCTAGTACATTAATGATTGTAAGTTTGTGATGTAAGATAATGTTTGAAATAATTGACGCACAAATGTTTAGTGATATAATAGTGGCAATATCTGACGGGCAATCGCAAGTCAGCTGCCTCTGTTAACCTCGGGCCTTCGAGAGCTACGGAACTACGTTTTCGGAAGTTCTTATGACCTTTAATGTTATTATATCAGATTCAAAAAATCTGGAACCAAGATACTAAGTTGATGACCCGCAACTGAGGGAAATGATTCAAATATTTATTTCATTGTTCAGATATTCTTATCGTTCTGATCATCCGCGTTGTACGTACCATTTATGACATCACAGAATTAAATACACATTTTCACTTTCGAGAAATGCGAGTATTGTCAAAGAATTCCAAGCACGGAAGACGGTACTTGTAATAAGTGAGATGAAGCTGGACTATTTAAAAAAATGAAATACAGAATGGTACGTGTGAATGCACTGCAAGCATAGTTTATCAGGGATATCCCCACTGTGGGACACCACGCTTAGCGCCAATACGTAGAAATCTCGAACATTGAAGTGAGAGATTTCACCATTAATAATGCCTTTTCTTCCGCTTTCCTCAATGCCTTCCACGAAGGACATCCATTGCTATGAAGCTATGATGATGGAGGGTGATAAGGAAAATAGGGCGTGGTACGTGATGCAATATGTGCGGGTAGGCGTGTTGGGGTTGGGAATGGAGGATAATAGCAATATGTAATGACGGTGTGCCGCTCTTAGAAAATCTAGTGGTAAAAAATTGTATGCAGATCAGAACGGAGAGAAACCTACCTTGCAAGAAATATAGAAATTCAATATAAAATTCCGTAACTCGAATTTCTTAGTGCATTGAATTTTCTTCATCACTCATTTTCCTCCCTTCAAATTCCACTTTCACTTTTAGAAATGGTTTCCATCTTGAAAATGTTCAATTGAAATCGGCGATATTAGAAAAGCAAACTTGGGTTTTATGAATGGGAATGTTCACGGACACAGTCGCATTGAGCATTAGACATACAAGAAAAGTAACAGTCAGTGGCTACATGTGTATACCTCTGATTGGCCACTTGTTTTATTTTTTTAACATAATGTTTGAACTTCCAATTTGCAATCTTATGAGCGATGGGACACATGCGAGTAGGGAGACTCAGCTGCACAACGAACTGTATGATAATACAGGAAACTGTAGATTGAAAGAATTCTTGGACACCGCCTCGTAAATTACTTACGTGTCGTGCCAGCTGAGTCCAACCGTCGTCATTTTTAGGGTCCAATGATTGCTCGAGGAAGTAACATCGTAGCTGTTGTGCAAGACGCCAGTGTAGTCAGTGTGACGCTTTTTTATGGCAGTCATCAGGTCTGGTGTTGCGGGAAGACATGCTTAAACGATGAGTCGCACACCACTGCGTTTTTTATTTAGTTCACTTCTCCCAAGGTTTCCCAGAAATATTAGAGTTTCTGAGGTATTTTCTTTGTGGTAAGCTTACTTTCTCAGCTAGGACGGGAAGTTGTGAATGAAATAAATTGCTGGGAAAAATGAATTTGTTGGATTCAGGACGGAATTTACCACATTGCAACATATTTCGTGGAAACAAAGTTTTTCTGAAAACGTAATTTGTCGGAGACATCGGAGCAGAGATGCCTGATCTTCTCCCGGCAGCGGGCGAGAGGTTTGCCATGGGAAAGTGCGTGGCGGACATGTTTAACCGGTACCGTGATACGCAAGTACGCAGTGTAGAATGTGATAATAGTGTGTAATTTAAATGATCATGTGAACGTTTTATGCGAATATGAGAGTAAATGAGAGAAAAAAATAGAAATCAAAACCCTTACATATCAATAAAGAGAAATATACCTACGGAATGGGCAAAAGCGCCGTTCTACGATTCGCAAGTTAGTTAGAAGCTGTTAGGTACGACTTAGTTGTAGAATTAGTTCATATTTTACGAAGTGCCTATTGCCCGGCTTCAGCTGCAAAAGTCGAGAAGTATTGAGGCGCCGGATATCAAGATGCTCATAACTAAAATAAATTGCCACTTCGCCAAGGCTTCTGTGAGGACGGATCCAGGGTGGGACGAAGAGATCTTGTCCCCCCCCCCCCTTAGTCAACATTTTTTGTCATATTAATCAATTTATTGAAAATAATTTTCCAAATATAGATCTCATCACATCCAAAGCAGAATGTCCATTACGAATATACTCGAGTTATGTTCTTCACTCGTTGCCGTCTGGAAGTGATGGCGGAGTAGGAGAACCCACGGGTTCAATACCAGTGGTGGATGCAGCTCGTTGGAATAAAACGTTCCCAGAGGGGGTGCTACATAACTCTCGTACATTTTCTATATCCGTCTAACAATTAAATACAAATATTATTTCAAGAATATTTATGAGTCAGAATTGCGATCCCCCCCCCCACCGTTGTACTTTCCTGGCACTGGGTGGGGGTGGGGGGTGGAAAAAGCCAGAGGGGAGTGGCGTGCCGTGAGAACGCCGCCCAGCTGCTGCCCGCGGGTCGTCGCCCTCCGCGCCTGGCTACCTGCGTCGGTGGCGGGTAGGTGGCTCAGGGACGGGCCGGCCGCGGAGGCAGCGCATGTGGCAGCGATCAGCTGCTAACGGCTGCCATGTGCGCTCGCTCTCCAAGGGCGCGCCGCGCCGCGCCTCGGCCCGCGCTTTCGCACGCGGCGGAGCATCTCGGGTCCCGTGCGAGATGGCGTGCGTACGCTCTCGTATGTCTCCGTACACTCTCCCATGTCTCCGTACGCTCTCGTACGTCTTCGTACGCGCTCGTACATCTTCCATTGCCCCCGTTGGCATTTCAACGCCCCTATTCGCCCTCCTAAGTTTTCTTACGTCCTCGTACGTTTGTTCCCTCGCCCAGTTTCATTCTTCCATCTTTGTCCTTGCTCTGTCTAGTTGTTGCTTCTCCTTTCTTCATTCTCTCTCTCGCTCTCACTCTCCTCCTTTCTCGTTGTCACTCTCGTCTTATCTCGTCACTCTCACCCTCTCTCGTTCTCTCTGGTTGTCACTCTCCCCTTTCTCGTTCTCTCTCATTGTCATTCTCATCCTCTCGTGCTCCCTCGTTGTCACTCTCGTGCTCATCCTTTCTCTCGTTCTCATTCCCGTCGGCCTCTCGTTCTCGCTCTCGTCCTCTCTCATTCTCTCGTCATTCTAACTCTCGACGCATCGCCTTCTCACTCTCGTCCACTCGTAACATCACCATTCGTTTCTCGCCGCGTGTCCCGATACGCACAGTTGACGCGCACCAGAGCGATAACTGCGCCGCTGGCACCGCACATGTAGCGCGCAGGTGACTACCACGTGTAGTTCTCGCCTCCCCCGTCCGTCGGTCGCTGGCGCTAACGAGACGCCGGGCGCCGTTTTATGCCTTTCAGGTGCGGAGGCGGCGGCGCCTCGCGGAGCAAATGCGCCGCCGCGATGGCGCAGGCGCTAACATGCGACCCCGGGTTGAACGCGACTGCCGACAGATGGCGCGAGACCCTCGGGTGCTCCTGAGGAACGTCTTTGGAAGGAACTCTTTGAATTGTTTCAACATTTTCTGAAGGTTCCGTTGGATGTGGGACGGGCCACCTCCGGAGCCACCGCCTAATCCCATTTCTACCTTTAGGCCACCACGTCTGCCATCAAGTCTTCCAACACGTCCGCCAGCTCCATCGCCACCACGCCCGCCACCTCGACCGCCACCTCGACCGCCACCTCGACCGCCACCTCGACCGCCACCACGCCCGCCACCACGCCCGCCACCACGCCCGCCACCACGCCCGCCACCACGCCCGCCACCACGACCGCCACCACGACCGCCCCCACGCCCGCCACCACGCCCGCCACCACGCCCGCCACCACGCCCGCCACCACGCCCGCCACCACGCCCGCCACCACGCCCGCCACCACGCCCGCCACCACGCCCGCCCCCACGACCGCCCCCACGACCGCCCCCACGACCGCCCCCACGACCGCCCCCACGACCGCCACCACGACCGCCACCACGACCGCCACCACGACCGCCACCACGACCGCCACCACTACCGCCACCACGACCGCCACCAAGACTAACATCACGACTACCACCACGTCCGCTTCCACAATCGCTGTCACGTCCGCCACTACTCCAGCCAAGAAGACAGCCGCCACGCCCGTCACCACGATCGCCAACACCTCCGCCATCACGTCTGCCACCACGCCCTGCACCACGATCGCCACCACGACCGCTACCATGTCCGCCATCACACCCGTCACCAAGACCGTCACTAGACAATAGGATCGGAATCACAACCACAAACACGACCGGAACCACCTCTACGTCCACGTCCACTTCCTATGTATTCTTACCGCCTACGCCTACATCTCTACCCCTACCTCTACGCATCGGACAACATCTCTCTCCATGTCCACCTCCATTTCTACCTCCACTTCCTCATCAACTGCCACCTTTTCTGCCCCTCACTTTTGCCATCTTCTCTGCCTCCTATTCTGCTTCCGCCTTTACCCCCTCCACCCGTGCCTGGAAGCCCGACCCCACCTCCGCCGTCCGTAATTTAGGGCACTGCGCGTCGCGCGAAGCGTTTATTTTATCGGCGACGCGTCGCACGTCGCGCAGGATTATAATTTACGCAACGTCAGGGAGCGATTTCGGTGCTGAAGGACGGACAGCTGCAGGCTGTACGCGCGTCACTCCTGCCGTATTGCATTTTTTTAATGGTTACCTTCATGGCTCTCTTTTCCTTTCTGCAGATTAGTGACAGTTTAACGATGAGCCATAACTTGTTAACAAGGATTTCTGTGATACTTCTATCACTATAAAACTTTCCAGCTATTTTTATCATACATTAAACACATTCATTTAGAAGTTAATAGCACGATTCTTGCTTATCAAATTTGAAAAACATTTGTGTTTTGAAAATATCTTACTTTGTGGAATTAGAGCAATAAATCAGTGCAGTATGGAAAATACCAAAACGTATCTTTTTTTGCTTATTCTAGGAAAAGGTCACGTAAGCAAATTACTTGTCTGACGCGCAGTACTAAGTCTCAGTGGCTACATTCAGATATATTACATAATTAATTGTTGTAATTTGATAACAGATTTACTATAGTACTTGAAAAGAAATCCATTACTACACTTACCAGGCGAATTTGGACAGGAAGAGAACGAAGTTATCGAACAAAAACGAAGATACCATTTTTGACTCGATCTAGTTCAGTTCTGAAACCTCGAAACCTTTCTCAATGGTCGACATGTCCAAACGATTCCCTCTTGACTTGGTGCTTGCGAGCACTTCTCCTGTGTATTTACGCGAGACTTCGGCGAGGGGGCGTTAGGAACCGTGTGCACCGATGTGCGAGTAGCTCCAGATGTCGGACCATTAACTCTTCCGAGGCAGACGTTCGGGAAAAAATCACGTTCCCCACACTTCTCGCTAATAGCTTTCCCTGGTTCACTATTCTTAATTTATTGCCAATCGTGTTGGACTTTTATTTTTCTTGGATTGAATTGGTTTGTCTGCGAAGACTCGTCATTTTTCTTGTTATTTTAAATACTGTACATGTAAATCATTATTGAAGTTTCAAATATATTCGTGGAGTAGATAGTTCCTATCTATTCATTGTTTGTCAGCTATTGTTTCTTATAGCATCATTTTTTAATTTGTGTTTTCTCCATTATTCATAAACTATGTTATAGCATAAAACACCTCAGGATTATTTTTTCTCCGCTCTTTTTATCACCACTTAATATTGTTTTTTTCCTCCCGCCTATTTAAGCTCTTTTGCTTCTCTGTTTAAAGATATGTTTTCTATTTTTATTGGAGCCGTGAACACCACAACTCACTACTTGGATTCAACAGCACTTCAGTGTGATAGGTAGCTACACACCTTTTCTGTGGGATAAGTACCTCAGCATTCAGGTGTATCAAGCAAGGGGACTTAAAATCAGATATAGGAAATCAAGGCACCTAACATTTGTGAAAAATAGATTGTGAACTAATACCGAAGAAAGAGAATGCGAAATGTTCAGTGTTATTCATTACTGTAAATTTACCATTTTTGGTATATTGAATTATGCATAGATTAATTGTTGGGTACGGTATGTAGATTAACTTGTCAGGATGGTGCCTCCTGACAACCAACCAGGGGACGTTTACAATTGAAATATTAATATACAGAGGTGGATTAATTCATAAGCAGATTAAGCATGGGCTTAGAACCTCTGCTCTGTAGGGGCTTCCAATAGCTTTTAAACAAAAAAATATTTTGATTAATGCGTTTTTAAAATATTTTATTTAGTTTTCTTTTAAATGTTGAATGAATGTTCAATTTAAAAAAATATTGATCGTGTGTAGCAAGTTTGCTCCATCTTAGGACATGTTAGAACATTAATCTCCTTTCTAAACTTGTATTAGCTATTGTGTAATAAAAATGTTCTCATTTTCCTCCACTCTTTTCCTGCCACCTTGTGGGCGTTCCTCCTCTTCCAATTCACCGTCGGCGTTGCCCTCCACCACTGGCGTAAATCAGTGCGACGACGTCCTGGCCGTGTAAACAGGCGAAGCGCGCGTTTTGCGAAGCATGCTCGCCCAGCTGTCCGGGGCCGCCAGCCGCCCAAAAACCCGAAGGGCGTTCGGAAAGTGGGCGAAAAGGCGGACTTTTTATAATTCTTTTTAATATTTAGATGTTTATCTAAGCAAATATTCGGACTATCCGGATATGATTATCCACAAGCAAGGACGGCTTGGAATTCTAACTTGTGGCATTGAACTTCGAGTGGCAAATAATATTAATGTTGGAGGTGAAATATGATAATGTTTTAAAATATATTAAAGTAATGGGTCGAATCTCACCATTCTGAATATTTCAGTTAGTGGAGAAGAAATGCAGAACTGTATGATGGATGTCGTCGTTCTGTGAGATTTCATAGTGAATAAATTAGAAATTGAAAACTCTAAGGAATATGAGTCTCCAGGTAAAATTGTTGATACTTTGCGAAAATATATTTTCAAAGTAGATGCCTTAGATAGGAATCAGTTTCTGAAAAGCAAGAATGAACCGAAGAAGTGAGAAAGTCAGTGATAATAAGGATATACTAATAATTAGTATTATTAAAATATCAATATATTCGATATTGGTATATCAGTAACACTACAATGAATTTATGAAATGTGATTGACAACGGAAGCAGCATTTTAGAACTGCTCTCTATGAATCACGCGTGAGAGAGAGAGAGAGAGAGTCAGGAGAGAGACAGAAGAGAGATATACAAGAGAGAAAGAAAGCGAGAAAGAGAGAACCAAGTAGAGGTAACAGGGACCTGAGCTAAAGAGAAAGTGGATGAATGATTGAGTGATTGCAGGGATTACCATGGCTGGCAAGCGTTTTGGAAAGGAAAGTGGGTCCTGTGGAAAACCAAGAGAAAACATCAGTAGACAGCCACGCCATCGTCTGAATGCGCCACGCAGTCTTCATTGTAAACATAGTCTTTCAGAAACCAAGTGTGCTCATCTGAAACTTCTCCGTGGTGTGTGGGTGTTTGGTCGGGTGGTTTTAGCATTCTGCGTGGGCTGAATCTGTGAATAGAGGAAATAAAATCACAACTTGATGAGAGTATTCGCCTTGACCCTTGTCAGTGGGAAGTGTTGCCTTCTCGCCAGACAGCCACTACTTAAATTCGGCTAGAGGCGTGGGCATTCAGTCTATTTCGGTCTATTGCCACAAAATGGATCCGAGATATACTTATCCATTGTCTGTAAATTAGTCAGGGTTAGCGCGTTCACGCCGAGCACGTTTTTCTCAGAGCTTCACTTTCGAATACCTTCGTGCTCCAGGATGCAGTTTTTCCTGATTATAGCATTCTAGGATTCGACGATATAGTAGGTGCGCATTTAATGTATTTTAAAGGGTTTTAAAGAAGTTTCTTTTCATCAAAATCTGTGTCTAGTCCTAAGATAATGTAACATCCTCTACTCGAATGGGAAGTTCTTAAATTTATATTTCCAGAAACCATGAACTAATTCGTAACAGATTGAATAATAATTTATCGATGCTCAATGCGCGTGAACATTGTGAATATTAATAACACATCAGGTGGAATCGAAAGTATTAATACGTTTTATTTATTTATTTAACGTCAAGAAAACACTAAAAATATCTTCTTAGAGAGAGAGAGAGAGAGAGAGAGAGAGAAAAGAGGGAGAGAGAGAGAGAAAAGAGGGAGAGAGAGAGAGAAAAGAGGGAGAGAGAGAGAGAGAGAGAGAGAGAGAGAGAGAGAGAGAGAGAGGAGTTCTTTTCATAGCCTTATATTTAAAAAAGTGAAAGCATGCACGGAAGCGGACGAATTTTGTGAGCAAATGCATCATCTCCGTCACATCTTCGCGCTCTTTTGAAATCTGATCCTCCTTGCTGTGCATCGTAGAGCTTCACTAGGTCACCACGTGCGTATCGAATACAGAGCAACATCTTATTCTCCGCAAATGCAACGCCCAACGCTGCGATTAGTTTGTGCAACCGACGCTCGCGCCAAGACCGCACGAAGAGATCGCTATTGGTTCACATACGCGGCGGAACGGGATGACGTAAATTTTTCGGGGAGCGTGGAGGGAGTGGAGGGGGGTGGAGCTGTGTGAGCGTAACCGGAAGAGATGCGGGAGCTCGATCTCGCAGCTGATGCTGGGTCGCTAATGGCGTTGGATCAGCACGAACGAAAGATGGAACGCAAGATAGAGATGCTAATGCCGCCGGATATTGGGAAAATACGCGAGACGGGAGCCAATTGGCGGTGGCGGCGGTGGTGGCGGTGGCGGTGGAGGCGGAAGGGGGCGGGAGGCGCGTAAATCTAAAGCACAGACATACGGCGGACCTGGGTTCGTTAAAAACTGCTGCTCCATTTCAGCTTATAATAACGCTAGCAACGCTCCAAGCTGCGGTCTCGCACTGTGGCAGAAATTCGAGATGTTGGTACACAAATGGGCTCGATTATTGCACAGGAAGAGAGAATCTTTGTATTAATATTTACTTAAAAATGTACTTTTTTACCCTAAAATGATTCAAAAAATCTAATAAACATATACTGAAATATTACTTCATTACCAAGGATCTATTTGTGTTCTTATTAATAAGTATTTTTTTGGAAATAGAGTAGTAATTAGTTTCCGATTTTCAATAGTACTAATCTTTTGTCATTTATTTTTAAATTTGATTAATATCTTCAATGTCTCTAATACGTTCCGTAAACCAGTTTCTTTATCGGCTACATGATTAACATATTTACGCGAAGAATGCGTAAAATAATACGTTTCTTGAAAAGTGAAAATGAGGCCGGAAAACAGTTGAAGTATTAGTGTCGCTAACATTTCTTCAATGAAACTATAAAGAATCTTAAAAATCAGATTACAACACGCTTCGAAAAAGGAAAAAACCAATACAATTTACATGCAGACTACTTGCAGACAAAACTAAAATCATTAATGTAATTTTATTCCTTATATTGCGTTACGTTCCTCCTCATTGTAGTAACGATTAATACTAATGGTAATCGGAGGGACCTGCCCAACCAGGAGCCATGAGGAATACGTTCAAGTGCATATTTGTGAGTTCGGATACCGCATAAGACATGTATGTTTTCACACCGTATACTAATTTTGCCTTCTCCACCCCAGCAACAAGAAAACAATGGTTAGAGAGTTGTTCTGGACAAAGGGGGTTCGTGAGGTGCAAGCAGATCATTGTTTAAATCATCTGAGGCGCTAGCTGAGGTTTGTATCAAACAAAATCCATGATTTGTGATATCGGCCAAGTGTCTTCCAGTAGTTTTGGAAATACCGCCTTCTAAGAAATCATTTATAAACAAGAAATATATTTTCCTCCAATAGGAGTACTGGTACGCGAACATTAGCTACGACGAATATGTTTCCATTTTTGTTAACAGACGATGGCTGTTAAAATCAACGGACGTCGCCCGTTTCAAGTGGTTTATCATTCCTCTGTATAGCTGAAATTAACCGATATAACAATACAGTATTACGAAAAAACAATAAACTGAACGGTTCATTTTCTTCCCTTCAGATCCGCGGTTCGCCAACTGTGCGACACGGCGCAACACGCCGCGCCGCCCGCCGCGTCCAATAGACACGTTATCCGCGCGACTTTTATTGGCCTCGCGAGAAATTCCTTTGAGGCGTCGCGGCGCCGCCGCCACCGCCGCCGCCGACGGCACTGTCGTCGTCGTCGTCGTCGTCGCCGCGCGCGCAGGGCGTAATTGCCGCAATAAAAGCCGCTCGCGCCAGCCAACCCGCGACCTCGCGCCGCCGCCGTCGCCCGCGCTGGCGCGCGGCGCTGCCCGCACGATGCCGTCGCCGTTGCTGCCATGCAGCACAGTGACGAAGTGCGTGTGATAGGTACAGTTGGTAACAGTCTCGTTTAGTTGCTGGGGAACCTTCCTAGAGGCTAGTTCCCGAGCAAATAAATGTGCTGGTGCATTTCAAATTCAAGGCCATTTCGTCTAGGTGTACAAAGTTACGTTATATTTAACTGGAATTATTCAATTATCTTGTAATATAATTTGCATTAGTCTCAATTTTACACTTAAAATTAATGATTTTCGAGAAAATTATGAACTGTACAAAAAAGACTGTTAGCAAGTGTATGACTGCTCAAACGAGCGTAAAAGATTATGACTGCGTGATTGAAAATGTGAACGCCCGCGCAGAAAATAGTTTTAAACGTCGATAAAAAGCAAATAACCAACCGCGTCTTTAGTGTGTGTTATCGGCCGTGTCATTCAGTACTTTTAATAGTACTGTCTTCTTCAAAATTACATTAACAAGCAATGCCATTTCTTGGACTAAGCGTTCTTGTACAACTTATTTGATTACTTTCAACTCGTTTGTTTCGATTGTACTTAACGAGCAGCGGACTGTTAGGCCCCGGTACACACATTCCGGTATAACAGGTGATCTGTACAGGCAAACCTCACCGGTAACCGGAACGTGTATGCCGGGCCTTAAATCTTGAACGGACTCCGGCCGTTAAGTCTTTTATCGTACCTGTTTGAGTGTGGTAAGTCCATATTATAACAGAAAAGTACAGCGCGCCAGGAAGTCTCTCCGCAGTAGCACTTAGAAAGCGAGAGCGTTAGGAACGGAAATAATGTTGGTACCATGAGCTGCAGCTTGTAACAAAAGAAAACGTAAAACTTACTCATCAGAATCATAACTGATGCTGGAATTCTGTTCCCTTCACTTGTTTCTCAGTGATCTGATTGCTACCAACACAAATCCAATTTTTTATAGGAGGCCTGTCTTCGTTGGTGCGGAGAGACTTTCCAAAATAATTATTACCTGTTAGTGAACCTTCGGTTATGGGCCTAAGTGCAGGCTTCAAAAGATTATGTTAGTCCAAGTTGCAGTAGTTTATTAAAGAACTGCCTCCTGTTTGGCTCCACAAGCCCAAGTGATGCGGCTCATGAATCTCATTTGCCCAATGAATGGCCTCCTCGCAAAAGCCACTGATACGCCAAAATTTGTACAGTCTTCATTGACACCAATGCTGCTGCCACAGTCAAAACTGACACAATATTTCCTAGCTTCATTTCTCGACGATTAAAGCCGCATCTGTTACTCTCCCTGATATTACTGTGGTCAGGATTTGAATTCGCCACTGATTTTTATCCATAATCACCGCCAATTTTGCCTCCGCAGAACACTTACCAATACCGTATTAAAAACACAAACTTCCCTACTGTTCGCCTATTACCTATAAGATCTGACCTTGCATTCTAGTATCATCGCCTCTACTACCTCCTCCATTTTTATCACCTCTACCACCTTCGCCACCATTATTTGCAATACCATCAACTTCACCTCTACCACTGGACTGATCTGCTAAGGTCGCTGTGTTATTAAGCGAAAATTGGAAACACTGCTCAATCTTCAAATCAATGTCCTTTGCGGAGAGTATTTTTCTCCTTTTTCTGCTTTTGAACGATCTGTCCCAAACCTCTCCCGCAGGAACAGGAGGAGCCTTCAGATGTTTCGATTGTAATTGTGTCATGAAAGGTAAAGGTAAAACTTTAAGTATACCTAACAAATATCTAATTATTAAAGGTCATAATGGAGAGATCTGTAGAGCAAGTGTTTCCGTTTTCTCCTTTGAATGCGTCCGTCCCAACGGAGGTGTAGCATTATACTGCGATTTTTGTAACTTTGTCCCTGACAGAAATCAGCTGTTCACGGTTCCATCCAATCGTGAGCTTGAACGTCACCATAGTGACGTCACTGTCTTGAAATTTAAGCTCCTGATTGGATGGCAGCGAAACACCTGATTCCTGTCAGGGACAAAGTTACGAAAATCGCAGTATAAGTGGAGGTTCCCTCTGAGTATCCGACTGAATTCTTCTCGCATGCAGTGCCGACTGGCGACGATTCCATCGCCTTCCCTCGTCTGCGACCTTGCTACGCGCATTGGCACTTTGTTGAGGGGGCCGGCGCGGCGACCAAATGGCGCGCGTCATTTTAACGGCGCACAAAAAACGCGCGCTTCCTCCCGCGGGCCCTCCCGGAGGGGGAGGAGTGGGAGGGGGAAGGAGGAGGGAAGGCGGGTCCGTCGCAAACCAAACAAACGCAGGGTGGAAATAGCTTCCTCCCGCCCGGCCAAGGAGCGCCCTATGGCCCCAACCTGCTCACTGCCGCAGCCTCCGTCACCGCCACCACCATCAGCTGTCATACCCAGCACTACCACCACTCGCCACCATCAGCAATACCACTACCATCATTTCCATTACCACTACCGTTCGCCAGTTCCACTATCATTTTCTTCATCAATACCACTACAATTTTCGTCACTAATACCACTACCATCATCTCACCACCACCACCACCATCCTTAAAGCCGCCACCATCACAACCACCGCCTCACTGCTATCACTAACCCATCATTGCTTTTGTGAGATCAGGGGCATGACATGTTTATGTTTATTATCATAATTTTACTAAATGTATTTTAGAAAATTATTATTTCAATTTCATTTTCATAAATTTTTTATTTCGTGTTTGGATGGAAGAGTGGGCCAGATGTTTCCAGTTCTGCCACGTTATTAACCCACTGTTGTTGTTGTTGTTATTATTATTATTATTATTATTATTATTATTATTATTATTACTATTATTACTATTATAATCACCAATTCCACTTCTGCCATCACCACTCCAACTCCGCCATCACCTTCCCCAACGCCATCACCATCACATGATGTTACGTCATGGGGCTGGCGCCAGTATCGATAGCATTTACATTATCCTCCTCAATGTTTTCCCTCCTTGCTCACTGTCTTTTGTACACTGACGACCGTCGTTACTATTCGATCTGCCACTACCCGTTATCATTTGTCCGCAAATGCCCCGATATTACCTCTCATCTTCTGCTGTCGTATGCCAATACCCAGTATCACCTGCCATCATTCGTATCATTTATCATTATCTGCCTTCTTTTACTTTCATTCACCATCACCCTCCACTACAGCTCATAATATCCAATTCTCTTGGTGTATCGCCAACTAGGGTTACAGTCACATACATGAGACATAGCCATTATTCCTGATTGCATATCGCTTGAAATTGTTGAATTTTTACTGACAAACAATTAAATACGATGAGTCAACGATAAGGTAAGGAGACTGCAAACACCCATGTCAAGATGGTATTAGAACCTGCAAACCCAGTCGAGATAAAGTTTCATGACTTCCTACGTAACATTATCATAACGTTCCGTATTACTCTTATTGTTGATATTATCATAATTATTATTCAGTAATCTAATATGTTCATTTTGATTTTGTTTCTGCTATAAAATTACTAAGATATTGTATGTTACCTGTATTCGGTAAATTTTCAATTAATTAAATTGAATTGTAGACTTGTAAATTGTTCATTGCTTTGGTTGTCATGAAACATTCCTCGTGTTTCACTAAATTAGCAGAATGTCCTCTTAAGCTTGTGAGAGTCATAGAAGCAATTTTTGGAGTTTCTCATTATTTTCATCATGCAGATTTTCTTAATAACTCCAACATCTCTTTTGTTCTTCGCAATTTGGAAACTTCGTTATCACCATCTCTCACTTCTCAACACCATCATCACCCCTTTACCATTACATACTCAAATGTCATTTGTTGTCACTGAATCGCTCTCCACCATTTTTTGCTTTCCAATTCCCCTGCACCCTCGGTCACCTCTGTCATCCCAGCTGGCTGGGTCCACCGCTGCCACCACGTGTGACATTTCGACTAGTGTTGTCACCTTTTCTCTGAAGTGCGCCGCCGTGAAGCGTTGTTTGACTGAGTGGGCGGATGCGTTGTTTGCCTAGGAAGACTTGTGCGTATGTTTGCGATTTGTGAAAAGTTTGTTGTGTAACGCGAGATACAACTTCCACGTCTGTGTTTTTGTTTTTAGAGGTAACATTGTGGTATATCGTAATTTTGCGATATGCCATGTGGCGTTTAATGACTTTTTCTGAGAAACCTGTTGTGTTGAAAGAGAAGTTCTAAGCTCAACTTCTGGTGGTAAACTGCAAAAGAAGGCCAAACCACCTTTGCTTCACTCGTCATGAAAAAATAGATAATCTTTGTGGTGTACTTTTAACGGTACTACAAAGCTAAAAACCGAATAACTAACTTAATTGATATTTACGTTGGATTTTTATATTTTATATTTTAAAAATTATTCATGAATGTATAATTACAAATATATTACAGATATTTCACATTAAAAATAAATGATCAACCATTTTGTATCTGGTAATATCGATTAGATTCATTGCCTCTCTTTAGACACGAAAAAACAATGTGAACTTATTAGACACGAAAAACAGCATCTTGAATCTCAATGCCCTCTCTGTTCTGTCTACGTTGATCGCTCTTCTATATGATCGTTTTACTGCAGGGTCGAAAGGAAGATCTTGAACTTGCAAAACTATTCTCCATTTACCCTCTGCCCAGAAGCTGCCTTTTGAATTAACCTCTTGCAGTTTCCCTTAAGTTATTACTCACAGTAATTGCTTATCAGTGTTCTTCTTGCTGTAATATTAATATTTGAAAATATCTTGAACAGCAAAAGAATATAATATAGTATAATACACACATATTCCATTATAGACAGTATAATATGGACAATAATCTAATAGAGACTTTTTGGAAGGTTTTTCTGCCGATTTCGTTACCTTGTGGGTAAACGACCTTACTACTTTGTTTTTATCTTATACGTTAATTTATTATCTAGTTTGCTGCGAGTATTATTTTACCAAGGCAACATTTCTGCAAACCAGCAATTTTTACAGACTGAAAATTCCCAGTTCCTTACCGTTCGCCCTCAGCCTAGCAGGTTCCTCTTGAATAATCCGCACGGCATCGCCACGTAGCCTGAGCCCTGCGGCGGCGGGGACACCTCCACCGCCTCCACCTCTACCTCCCCATCCACCGCCACCGCCACCTCGCGGCGGCCCGCGTCACGTGACCCGCCCCAGGTGACCTCTGCGCCGGCGCGGGGAGGGCCGGGGGGCGGGGCCGCCGCGCCGCGCCACGCCGCGCCGCGCCGCCGGCTGACAGCTCCATTAGGGCTGTCGTCCGCAGCCGCGGCCCGCGCGCGTGAGCCGACTCACGCGTGACCGCGCGGCCCGCGGTTCGGGCCCCGGGGAGGCGCTCCCTCGGGCTCCCCCGCCCCCTCGCCACCCCACCGCCCCGCGACCCCTGCCACTGGGACCGCCCCGCGCCGGTGAGCGCCCGGGACCTGTCACCGGCCGTCGAGCAGAGCAGAGGTGAAAGGTCGCCGATGCAGAATAGGTGCCGGCTCCCTTCCCCCCGAGTGCCTCGTGGCGCTGAAAGAGTTGATTTACGAAGGCTGTGGACTTCTACGGTGCGGATATGTTGGAACCTCGGTATCGCGAGTCAATTGCGAATAATTTCAAATTGGCTAAATAATTTGGCTGAAATAGGTTTGTAGGCACGTCTTTAAACGCATTTTAATTTTTTTATAGTCAGGTTATGGATACATTAAAGATATCGACGGATTTCGTATACCGGCACCGCTTCTCATCTAAAGACCAGAACGGAGGTGAAAGGTCGCCGATGTAAAATAGGTACAGGTTCCGTTTGATTCAGAGTGTCTCGTGCCTTTGAATGATGTAATTTACGAAAGCCATGGACATACGGGGTAACCTCGAAATTTGAATCTAAAGAAGTAACGAAAAAGTTCAGTATGGCTAAAAAATTCGACTTAGTAAATAGAAGGCCCTCTATTGCCCGGGTGACGCCGCGTCGAGGGCAGCGAAGCCAAAGTTTCGTCCATCTTCTTCAAGACTGGAATGGGTGAAGCCCTGAAGAAGACCACTCTTTGTTGGTCGAAACGTCGGCATTACTGCCCTCGAAGCGGCGGCACTAAGCCGAGAGTCTTCATGTCTCTGACCGCGGAAGAGTACGATTGCATCCAATTAAATAGGTTCGTAGAAAGATACGTAACCACATTGGAGTTATCTTTGTGTTGGAGTTATGAATACGTACGAGATATCAATGGATTCCAGATATCGGCGCCTGGCCTTGTCTGAAGACTACTCGTAGAGAGGAGAAGAAAGGTCGATGATGCATACGGCCTTTCTATGCATATTTCAGCGACTGACGAAAATATGAAGGGCTTTAGTGAAGGTATAATACCAAGAACTTGCGTATGATCATTTTAGTGTAATATACTGAAAGCTATGTGTTCAAACATTATATTCAAAATTTAAGCTTTTGAAAATATGGCGGTAATCATTAATTTTCATTTGAACATATAACAGGTCACTAGTGTATTGGAGCTATTAATTTATTTCTGCGATGCAGAAATAAATCCTGTTTTCGAATAAATAAATAAATAATAAAATAAATACATAAGTAATTAAATAAATAAATAATTGTGGAATGGTGTAAAACTATTATTTGAGAGTTCACTGACTTTAGAATAACTACCACAGCACATTTCCTCGTGCTTTTAAATGCACAATTTTAAAGTTGCCTTCTCATGCATTAAATGCAAGTATGCACTTCATTATAAAAACTTCTACGAGTGCTTGAACATTAATGCTGTCTTAGAGAGCGACAAAGCACGTCAAGAATTATTCTGACCTTCCATTTACAAGAAAAGGTCCTGTTAACCATTTTCGAAGTTGCTGTTGTTTGGTCTTGCTCCCAGACATACGAACAGCCCGGAATTTCGCTTTTGTCTTGAGGATGGGTTGGGTATTACATGTGATATGTGAGTTGCCCTACTTCGCGTACGTCTTAGAGATATTCACATGCGACTTGTATATTGCTCATAAACACGGCAAACTTTCGCAACATTCGCATATTAACAAGCAAATTCACGATATGGGCACCATCTTCTATCTTTTATTATTGTGTTAGGTAATAGCAGGACACACGATTATTCTGGGCATTCTTTTCAGAGTGGGTGCATAATTGCGGGGAGTTTTGTCCATTTTAATACGCCATTTTCTAGGTCGATGCGACCATCCAAACTCTTATGAAGATGGAGATTGTCTGTGAACATGGTTGCTGAAGCCTTTAGAGTAGATAGCATGTTAGATTGCATTTGATATTAATGTATTTCGAATCAAATGCATTATATCTTTCACATTTATTTCATTCTTTCGTGTCTGAAAAGACAATTTTAAAAATTATTAATTTTCTCGTACGAATTTTTATCATCTTCATTATTATAATTTTCCAGGGTTTATGCTCTGAAAACCCGCACGAAATCCGAAACTTTTAAATAAAAAAGTTTTCCAATTTTCGAAAAAAAACCTATTTATTTGAAGTTTATATTTATTTCACCTTCTCCATTCTTATGAAAACTTTAGAACTATTCGTAGAAAATTTGGATTCGACAAAAATGAAACACCGTAAAGTCAACACTGAAGTCTGTAACTTTCTCCATTTTATGTTTGTTATTTTTTTATTTTCTTAAAGATTTCCTGTATCTGAACTGATATTTTCAGTATTATATTTCTGTATCGATTTATATGTTTTATTCTTGTATGATTGGAACCAATGGTATTTCTTTTAATTTCTGGATAGATGTGATGAAACTTGTATTATTTCAATTTTACTCGCCTTCCGGGTGCACTTTAGAGGAATAAAAAAAAGAGTGCACCCTGAGTGAAAAAATTATGCAATTTGCCCTGCCTACGGCTTCAACTATTTGCCACGCATTCATGCATAGTGTACTTCACGAGCATTGCGTGTCTGCTCGTGGGACGAAAGTAGGTGGCAAACGGCGCCAATGCGACCTCTTCCTTCGTTGGCTCCTCATCAAAACCGCGTCCACAGACGGCGTATGCGCGGCTCCCGCGTAAATCGCGTTTACAGCGTCATTATCCGTGGCATGAAGCTGATTATATTCGGTCTCCCGCCTTCGCCCGAGCGACGTATTCTCGGAAAAAGAAATCGCCCGATGATTTTCTGGAGACGGCTCTTACGAGCTGCATGCGTTACGAAAACGACTCGCCGCGGGCGCATGGGCGAACTACTTAAAAGCGCCGGACGGACGTGCTGTGTATTGAGGATGGAGGAGCTAATTCTGTGTTGCACACTGGACCGAAATGGACGTAAAGACGCGTTTCAAAAGGAGAAGAAATGTAACGAATTTGTTTGCCTTAAAATACTCGTATTTTGGAGAATAAAGAGATATCGGGAAATAAATGCGAAGTAAAGCTATTTTAATTATTAATAATGCTATGCTCAATGAGCGTAATACACGTTTTCTATCATCATGAAAAGTTAATAATTTCATTGAAAATATGTTTTAAATAAGGTACATAAAAACGAGTAATTGGAAACATTCATTTTTTTTAGTGCATTCGTGTATCAAATATTGCTGTGTGTGACATTTGATTGGCTGTCACCTTACGAATAGACGCTGAAAGTCAACCGAAATTAGATGATGAAAAGAGACAGAGAGAGAGAGGGGGGGGGGGGAGAAAGAGAGAAAATAAAGAAATGGATGACTATTGTTAATGTATAACATGTTGCAATTGACATTTTTAAATTTTATTTTTTATAAATCGATTATAATGTAACAATGATGTAGTTTATTCGAATTTCATATTATTGAACATTACATACGTATAAAATTCCCATTTAATTTAATTTTTGTCACGAGTTTCATGGATTTGGAGATAAGCAATTTAAAGTCTTGTTTATTGAATTTTTAGATTCTTCGAGTTTCAAGGTTATAAATGATGTCAATAAAAACACGAATGAAATTCAAGAATCAATATTTATTAAAAATATTAATTTGACACACCTGCTGGGATAGGACTAGTTGATGAGGGACAGCTGAAGAGATTTTGAAATACTTATTGCGAGAGAATTCAGAGGGAACGTCTCTCGTGGGTTTTGAGGTGTGTTGGTTGTATACGGGCCGAAAGGGCTTCTAGGAAAATAAGTTAACAAAACATTTTGAGCTTTCCAATTAGGGCCAATTGGAAAAGGAGAGAGCTTTCGAATTTGCTAAACATTTCTTGCACTGATTTATTTTTTGTTATCCAATCAATTTGGTTAAGGTACATTTATTTGAATTGATTAGTTATTTAGTTGTAAAAGTGTCGATTTGAAATCACAGAAATTAAGGTACACTTCCATGCCGCGTGTCATGGGCTGCCTCAAAATAAACTTCGCGTCCTTCACGTTTGTGTTTGGAAATATTTTTAATTTTTTATATTTTAGTTTGTTTATTTTTAATATTTTCTTTCTTATTTGCTTGTGTATTTACTTATTTACTGAATTATGTATTTTTTGTTGAAAAGCATTCTTCTAGAATCGAAGGAAATTATTCGTGTTTGCCCTTTTGACTCACTGTGCGCGAGACGTTGGTTGGTGCATGCGACTTACGACCCCATGCCCGACGGAATTGGCTGGCGCTGCGCTTGTACTAGCGACTTAATTCCTCTGCGACGCGCTGCCCGGGAGGCTAACTGCCGCTGCCCATCCCTGGACGCTCTTGACGGACTTGGCATTCTCGCCGGGGGAGAGGACGATGAGTCAAAGCTGAGGAATGCAATGGATTTAATGACGATAATAACGATGGTAATAATAATAGTAATAATAATAATAAGTATTAAGTATGATCGTAATAATAATAATAATAATAATAATAATAATAATGCCTTTATTGATATGGCGAGGCGATATCGTATGCTTACCGTTGCAAATGAATTCAATGAGATTATCTGTTTGATCTTAGTAATTAATATGAACACAAGTAATGATCCCGAAAATTAAGAAAGTGTTAATACCTAGGTAATTTAAGGCTACCCACTCGTTAAAATATATTATACTGTAAAACCTATTTTTGTATTAAAAGCTCGTGATATTTTCACTTATAGTCGGGTAAGTGTTGAGTACTGAACATCGTATTTCGAAAGTTGTCAATTTCTCCCTTCAATGTTCTCATAGTCTTGGTACAAGCACTTTCACATTTTTGGAAAATATTTAGTCTTTTGATTAGGATTTTATTAACGTATTCTTTGTAATTATAAATGATAAATATCGAATATCATAACGTTTCTTTGTTCCTTATCCCAGCTGTCGAGTACGTCTTCATATCGAAACAATATTTCAAATCTGATAAAGAAAACAACAAAATAGAATGATGGAATAATGGAAATTAATATAATAATGTTGGATCTATCAAATAATTCCTAATATCTGTATTTGAGATTTTAGAGTTTCATCGCATGTTTCAGGGGACAGCATGAGTGTTGATTTTTAGTATATTGTAAATTGAAAAAGGAAATTTCTCACGCGCAGAGAGTACTTAAATATTAATACTACATAATGTCAAAAACAAATGTTACCACTCTTAGAGTAAGCATCAATTCATCATGCAGACCAAATTTCACCATCCGCTCCTAACATGAAAGAAGTCTCCGTAACAAATAATCCACAAAATCAGATTTATATTAATAAAATAAAATAAATAAAAAATATGAAATTAAAATAAAATAAATATAGATTAAAAGTAAAATAAAATAAATATAGAATAAAAGTAAAATCAGTAATAATAGTAAAACAGTAAAATCAAGTAAATATAAAATGTAATCAAGTAAAATCAAGTAATTTAAATTAAAATAAAAAATTAAAATAAAATAAATAATAAATAAAATACCTTCATTGTGGAGTGTGACTTTTCTATCGTTTAGGGGCATGGAGATGTTGGCGCAGGAATAATTAGCGACCCTGCCCAACGGCCTCTTCGCCAAGTGGCGCGTATTTTCGCGGCGTGGCGTCACTCCACGAGGGCGGTGGCGGCGCCGCTGCCGCCGGCCGCTGCCTTCCTGCTCCGTAGGCGCGTCGTATATCCGTCACTGTCTCGGATTAAGAACGCCTCTGCAATCGGGCCTCCCGATGTACATTAACAGAGCGGGACGGGACGTCTCTCTGAAAGTATTTAATTTATTACACATTTATATATCGAGACACAACTTGCGCTCACTTCAACTTCTGCCTCCGCCGCCGTCGCGCACTTGAACGTTCGAAGGAGTTTTCGTGGCGGGTGGGGGTGGGAGGAGGGAGTTTTCTTCCTTCCGTCGGCCTCTGTCGACTCCTCGCCGTGTTGTCTGTCCTCCGAAAAAACGAAAAGCGAAAATATCAGAATAAAGACTTCACTTAGTTCCTCTCTTCGCTGGATTGATATAAACAAAGTTAAGCTCACGAAATTAAGAAAGATGGAGTGGGCGGCGGCGGCGGTGGTGGCGGCGGAGGACAGGCGGTGCCTGGGACGCGCACGAGTTCACTCTGCAAGAACGTCCCCCTCTCCCCCCTTTTTCCATCCCCCACCCGCCCGCCCACCTCTCGTCGGCCTCGGCACAGCCCTCGCTTGCCGGTTTGGACTTTCCGTTTCCTTCGTCTCGCTACCGTCAATTCGCCTCATGGTTGAGATTCTCGCGGTCCCGCTGAGCTTTTCGTGAACCATTCCCCCACTGGTCCTCACTTTCCCCCCTCCCTTGCCCAGTCCAGCTTTTCAGCGCGAGCCTCTCCATGTATCTCGTTTCCATTGCACAGCTTTCGCCTTTTCCATCGAGTATAATTTAATAACATTAACTCTTCTAAAAAGGACACACTGACGGACATTATATCATTTTAAAGCTTGTTGTTCATGCAAGAACGGCCGCGGCGCGGCATTAGAATAAAACAAAACTCGCTTTACAGTTATTCTTTGCTTTTCTTTTGTTCGCCCCAAAATTTCGAATGGATGAGAGTTCGACGAAGTTCCGAGACACGGAGCACGCTCCGTGAGTCTTATTTTTTTAGACTCTTCCGCAGTTGTTCCTCGAACTCGTTGTATAGTGTGATGAGATCCGGTTCGTCCGTCTGAAAATATTCTTCACTCTTTTTAACCCCCATCATTTGTCCTGCAATGGCCTTTTGTGTGAGCGGACATTGTCGACGTGTGTATTGTAGCGGAGATGTTGAGTAATTAAATGAGGAAGGAACGTCGTCTCTGCTCTGGCATCTGGTCTATTGTCTGGCATCAGAGGAGAGAGGAAATTTGTTCCTTGATTTTCCCTGTTTCGTTGCAACGCCAGAGACCGAAATTACTCTTTTATTGCGAATTACATGTGAATCTTTATTTATTGCGATATATGCTTAAATTATTAAATAATACTAATAATTAGTGAAGTATTAGCAGAGACATTTATGAAAATGGATAATACTAGCATTTGACACTTTGAGAATTTTTTTTTTTGTGAAATTGCAAGTTTATCCAAATTGTACTTCGCTTTATTACGTTCATTTTTGTGTTTTTCTGTACAAACCTAGAATCAGTGGCGTATGATTCGAAATATTATAAAAATATATCAAGTAATAGATTTTTCTCATATTCCAGACACGTTTTTCTTTGTATTTCATATATTTCCAAAGTACTCTCAAGACATTTATCTACGACATGATTTTAATTCCCATCACGAATGTTACAATTAGTAACCCACACTTTTATTTCACTGCTACACTAACGTGCCAAGCAAGTGGATTTAGTGTTATAGATAAAACATTTAGTTAAATATTTCTTACAGTTACACACCTGCTTTAATAAAAGTTGAATAAGTGAGACATCCTTTTATTAGCAACACTATTGTGTGCAAAGTAGTTTAATAAATAATAAATATTAATAAAATTTAACATTTAATCGACATATCACAAACTGTGCATGAATTACATTAGACAATTTGGACGACACGACACCAGAACACCGCAATTCGAGGTTTCCTTCTCCAAGGGCAAATAGCTGCGAACAGATCTCCGTCTGTTCGGAAACCCCTTTTTCAAAAATCGCGTCGGCGCGGAGGGGGGACTTTGTGTGTCCCATCACTGCCGGAAGCGACACCCCCTTTCTTGCCCTTCTGACAGCCATCGGCCGCCGGGCGGCGTCGTAAAAACATTTTTCAGCGACCTGGGAAAGTTTGTGTAGGCTTCGGCTCCGACCTGTTTTAACGACTGGCCCCGCGCCGCGCGCCCGCTGCGCCGCATCCTGTCTCCGCCGCCGCCGCCATTGTGTTGCAGCCGCCGTGTGGCGCCCAATGTGTGTTCCACTGGCTGATCTGTGTAAGAACAAGCCTCTGCGTCAGGAAAATTGGGGCTCAATTCCATGACAGGACGGCGTACCTCTAATTGTGTGAATTTGTAATCAACAAAACATACGAATTCGGCTGTGTCTTTCTGTATGTGACGTGTTTATCCTAACGGATTTCTACCCCCTCCCACGCCTTGTTGAGACCGTCTTGTGCGTCCTCTAGGTGCAACCAATAGGGAGTCCATCAAATGTCTTCTTTCCCTCGCCTCTTGTAGCCCGCAGGGAAATTGGAGCTCAATTCCATGTCAGGACAGCGTACCTCAAAGTGTGTGCATTTGTAATCAACAAAACATACGAATTCGGTTCTCTTTCTGTATGTGACGTGTTTATCGTAACGGATTTCTACCCCCTCCCCACGCCTTGTTGAGACCGCCTTGTGCGTCCTCTAGGTGCAACCAATAGGGTGTCCATCAAATATCTCCTTTCCCTCGCCTCTTGTAGCCCGTAGGTCCATGTATTCAATGTGCTCTTGCTTTACCTTACATGCTCAGCCCGCGGGCTATCACCTACTATAAAGGCGACTAGGATACTGAGGTCTGAATACGAATGATAAAATTTATTTAGCCCCATTTGCGTTTTGATCTATCTCTAGTACTCTCTGACTCAAGATCGCTTTCGGAACTAATGGAGCTATTTTGCATGCGAACTATTGAAGCACATGATTTATAAATCTATTTCGCTTATGGAAACATCAAGACATCAAAATCACTGATTCCACCATGTCTGACGCTTCCGTCGTTTAAAAACTGCTTAAATCTTTTCTTTACCTTGTACTAGGTGAGCAATGTGCACCGACAGTGGTGACCCTAATATCGTCACAGCTGACATTCTAAATCGCTACTCGAGTGTGCTTTATACTGAGTTTCGTTGAAGCCTGTCTTTCACTCTATCCGAATTTTTTGCATCCCTCATCATCCATGCCTTACCCTCAATCATTATCCTTGAAGCAAATCTTGAGACATTGCTATTTATTTCTGGATAAGAAACGTAGTAATCTTTCTCCTCTCCAGCCCTTACATGTCAGTATTGTATTTATTAACATTTACACCAGATAAAACACTTTAATACTGCCATTTGAACCCGATAATGTATGTAAAATTTTTAAGGATTGCATAGGCAAAGAATGGAGAAAGGATACAATTTGTACGGATCCATTAACGAATTACAAGACTACTTTCAATAAACTCCAAACAACGCAAGAGTTGAAGATAGAAAGGGTTGAACAACAACAAATAGCTGGGTCATGAAATACGACGGTCAATGTCAATCAGGTTAGAACCTTGACGAATGAAAGTCCCAGCAATTTTGAACAGAATTTCAGAGGTCGACATCTTACCGGCCTCAAAAGAGACCCCCAATATCATCGCCTTCAAGTGGTGGTAAACTCTCAAGGCAACAAGCCCTTGTCGTCCGTGACGTCATCATTCCGAATTCATAGTAATGCCACCACCCCACAACTTTTCCCCATTCCTGTGACTTCCTCCAAAGACGCGACCGCCCTCTAACCCCTCAGGCGGCTCCTTATCCTCGTGTTTACCCTCCAGTAAAACTCGACCTTGACCGGCGACGCAACCACCACCGCCACCACCACACGACCACGCGGCGTCGGGGGCGTCTTCAGCCTCTGCTTACCCGCTAATGACCGCCCCTTCATAAACTTGTAAAAACGCTCGCCTACCGCGTCCTGTATAATAATTGCCGCTTTAGTGCCAACGGCGGCGTCCTCGGCCAGACTCATGCTCGCGGACGCCGCCGCCGCCGTTTTTTTGAGAGGGGGGGGGCGGACGCTGACAGACGCAAGACGACGCGGGTCGACGCGGCGACGCCTGGTCGGATGCAAGGCGCATTCTTGCCGCCATTGACGACGCTGTAAAACGGAAGCGGGTTATAGCGCCTTGCCGCCGCCGCCGCTTGCTGCCCTTTCTGAGATCTGGCTGATTAGCGTGCAGACAAAGCGCAGGCTATCTGCTGTGAAGAGGAAGGGGCGCTTGGAGAAATAATCTGCTGTGTTAGCAGTTCAGCCAGGCCCCGTGCAGTCGAGACTGTGTCGTCTCTCTGTTAGCGTCCGCCCCCGCGCCGTGCCGTTGCGATTTCTGGGGCCGTATTGCCGTCCTGAAGGATGTTCACGGTGATGTGGGTGTTCCTCAGGGAGAGCGAAGCTGGCTCGTTCCCTTCGTTGGGTGTCGTTAATCTTACCGGACTCCAGCCTGTTTTCTAAGGAGATGGTTTCGTTCCAGTCACCTTAGGTTTCGTCTTGTCCTTTCTGCCTGACTCGTGCAGCTAGATTCGTCTGGCTTATCTTAATGTCACTTTTAGAATAATTTTTTGATGCTTTTCGTGTGCCGCTCTCCTCTGTGACCATCTGCTAGGGTTTTTTCTACTGTTGTCTCCAAACATTTTTGCTTGTTCAGAATTCCCCCTTCTGTAAATTCTTGTCTCATCTTGTAGATATCATCTCTGTGTATCATTATTTTACAATTTTAGCATTTTTTCCCTTTCTTTTGTGAAAGCGGCTTTTTACTCCCAATTCTTTTCACTCTTCTTGTCTTTCTCGTATTTGTATTTAGTGAATTTATTTTTTCTTCCTTAGACTTATCCTTTTTTATCTCCTCCTAGAATTTCAATTTTACTTTTAACAGTTCTTACATTTTCTGCACTCTTAATTTATCTGCCTTACAATCAAGCTTACCTTATTCCCCTCGTTATTACTCGCTTCACCCCAATTTCCTGCCGGCCTCCTTCACTTTTCCTGACGCCACTCCAAATTGCCCGCATCTTTTTCTCTACTTCTCGCTTCGACTCCCTTTTCCTACTCTCTCCCTCTCCCTCTCTCTCTCTCTCTCTCTCTCTCCTTGCCTCGTTTTCTTCTATACCGTTCCATTCCTTACTGCTGTGGGTTTTCGTTCTCTGATCCATTCTTTCTATTCTTAACCGCTAATTTTCTTTCGCCTTGTTTCACCTCCACTCACTTGTGCTCTTCTTCTGACGCAACACCAGGCGAATGCCGGAGCAGTACCCTAACAAACGGGCCACGGACCGCGCGCGATCTTTTCTTCCTCTTCCTTGTCCTATCCTCTCCCCTTACACTCACACACTAACTTACAATACACTACCACACCGGGAGACCAGTCGGGAGCTTAAGAGTTTTTCCCGGCTGGGGCGGTGCCCCACTGGTGGGGGATACCTAGTTGAGAGGAAATACCCCGCTAGTCGACGGTAGGTCAGCGCCGGATCTCGCCATCCGGTGGGGAAAAGATCACTGCCATCTCCTGAGAAAAACACACACTACACTTACGGGACTAATGACCTCAGTAGTTGCGCCCGGAATCACGAACAATCAATCAATCACTTTCCCCGCCCTTCCCTTCACCCTTTCGGACACCCCTCCTTTCACACTTACCTCGCACTTCCACTCACCCATTCCTCGCCCCGTTCCTCACCCCTTTCCCACCCAGCCCCCTCCCTTTCCTTGTCCGCGCCCGGCCTTTTACACCTTCAGCACAATTTCCCCAGCCCTCCTCATCCTTTACCCGCCCCGCTCCTATCCTGTACCCGCCGCCCCGCCCCCACCCTTTACTCGCCCCGTCCTCCATCAGTTTCCCTTGCCCTGTCCTTCATCCTCTACCCACCCCGCTCACGTCCTTTACCCGCCCCGCACCCAACCTTTACCCGCACCGCTCCCACCCTTTACCCGCACCGCACCGTGCCTTTACCCGCACCGCCTCCTCCCTTTACCCGCCCCGCCTCTATCCTTTATCCGCCCCGCCTCCATCCTTTACCCGCCCCGCCTCCATCCTTTACCCGCCCCGCCTCCATCCTTTACCCGCCCCGCCTCCACCCTTTCCCCTCGCCTTGCCCTTCACCCTTTCCCCGCCCCCGCTCCACTCCTTTTCCCTCGCGTCGCTCGTACGGCGGGCGGCCGTCGTCAGCGCGTGATGGCCTCATAAATGTCGCGCGCGGGAGGGCGGCGCCGACAAGAAGCAGAGCCTCGCCTGGCCTCGGCTTGCCTCGCAGCGCGGCGCAGCGGCCGCCTTTTGCGGTGCAGGTGAGTGGCGGAGGGCGCCGGGCGGGTGGGCGGGGCTGCCTGGCGCCGGCGCGGCGGCGGGGGCGGGGCGGGAGAGCCTCCGGAACCGGGAAGCGGGCCCTCGCAGCCGCTTGTGGGGATGGGCAAACGAGCCGCGCTCCAGGTTTACGATGACCGTGCGCAGCAGTCGTGTCGTTCTGGTGTGTATCCTTGTGGTGCGCAGCACTCTGTAATAAACCTTAACATTTGTTTTTCATTAGAAGGAAGATTGTACATAATAAACATTCCTTAGTCTCAAAACAAAATGTAGCTTCAGGCAAACGACGGCACATTTGTATAAAAAATAGTTAAAATAGAAATGGACTATATTAATAACTGATAATTGGTTGTAATTAAAAATTATAGCTTCGTAGCTTTACAGTAATCTTTTTCTTGACTTTTGTGACAGTAAACAAGAAAAAACAATTGTCGTGCAGTGTGTTGAGAAGTCGCGTCAAACAGGCGAGTATGTCTACAACAGTCTATGAGAAACAGTAAGAATTGTTCAACTTTAATAAAGCTTGTATGGTGATATTCATTAATCATCTAATAAAATGTATTTAGAGTCATACGATAAAGTTGTGCAAAAAAGTGTGTATACAATTATTATTTTTTTAAATTACATGTTAAACATATAATCACTTCTATATAATTATTAATTAATACTTTATATTTACGAAGTTATTAGCTGTGAACCTTTCCTTTCCGTGGTCGTTTCCTCGATGCTCGAGGAAGTACTTTTAAGAAACAATTTCTCAAAATACTGTCTCATGAACTCAATGTATCGAGTGGACTAGGTACATTATTTCCAAGTGTTAAGTCTTTTGATCTTCACGGTTTAACCCATCATTTGCTGCTTTTTATTGCTTTAAAACCAGTCTGCTAGAATACGATATGGAGAGGCCATGTGCTAAATGAAAATGTCACAGTCACAGTCCAATGCTGTAGTCGAAGAAGACATGAACAATATTTCCTACATGTGCGACTTTTGACGGAAAAAGTGTAAGTGAAAAATGCATATAAACAATACTGAAAACGTGAAAAATATTGCTTGAGCGCCTTAACCTTCTTTGTGATATAGTCTATATTAAGAGTGATGTGATAGCAAAATAAGATTCTGTAAATAGTTCTTCCCCGCGAATTCCCTTCTTAAGACTGCCATTAGTTCCACTTTTGTCGATTAAAACGCCTGCTGAATTTTGAATATTTCTGGATCATGCTGCCATCAAATTGGTTTAGGCATTCCAAGAGACGGCCGGAGCGAAGCATGTTAAAGCGGAGGCATCTCATAAAATGTAGGGCAATAAATTGTCAAGTGTGTTTGACATGGCTTTTTGTGAAACAAAAAATTTACGAGTTTCTCTTAACGACTTTCAAAATTCCAGAAAACTTTGTTTAGTTATGCAATGCGTAACATTTTTGTACGAGCATTTGTGCGTAATATGCGTGCATAGTAGCAAACAAACAAAACACTATAGATGTAATAGTGGATATCTCTAGCTGTGCAATTCAATCATTGCTTAGTGCCAATATCAAACGAATATTTTCATTTTATTCTTTCTTTTCACATTTTTTATTTTTGCTGTCGTAGGTACCATCATAGAGAGCTGGAATTCATGAATTTAAGCACAAGCTTGAAAGGGGAAGATTATTTCATGAGAAATAATTACACTAATCTAAAGATTGAACGCTAATATAAGGGGCTATTTTCATGTAGTAGTAATATGTGTGATGTCAAGGGGCTAGGGTCTTCGATAACCCGTCCTCGATTTCCAGAATCGTCTCAAATAACAAGAAACAAAATTCCTTCGGTTGGGCGGAGAACAAAATTTCTTTTGAGAAAGCCTTTTCTTTACTAACTTCCTGACCTAAGTGTCTGAGGTAAGCATTATACATCGGCACAGCTACGCTAAAAGTAATGTTTCTCATACTAACGAGAAGTTGATTTTGACATAATTAAAGAAATGAATTTCAAGAAAGAAGCTCTGCGTCAAATGAATAATTAGGCTCTTATGGAAAATAATGAACTACAAATGCGATATTAATTATGTACATTTGCATTAATCATTGACGTTAATTCAAGATTCCAAAGTGATGAGTGTCATCCAGCTACAAGACAATATTGACACCATCACGTAACTACTGTTCAATGCTTACTAAACTATTCCATTACTTTGTTTCAAGATGATTACCGTACTTACCAAATAAATGTAATTTATCTGTTAGGATGGGTTTGAAATCTCAACAATTCGCCGGAGGGGACCATGGGATTTTTCAGACGAGAGCAAGAGCTCACGCTATGGCATCCAGGTGAGCAGCTTTGGTACCAAGAAAACTTGCGATTGCTTGACAGTTCCAAGCTGTTACATTGTGATACTTTTCATACTTTGAGCTCCATTACTTTTGTTTTCTATTAGCAATGTAGATGTCGATTCCACTGAGTGAACTGATGTTGTAAAGTATACTGTCCAGTAATAAATCGATTATTACAATCATGTTTCCACTAAAAATATATTTTTCGTATCCATTGAACAGTTAATACGTTTTCTCTCCATAGTTCCAAATTAAATTAGACATAAAATGATGTTTAGCCAAAAGAAAGTTAATTGTAAAAATAGACAGTTTAATTAAAAGTAATCTTAAAGGCCTTTGAATATAAAGCGAAATACATCGCATTGCCTTAGTTTTAAAATGGATATCGATACTTGTTAGTTCTGTAGGTATCAATATTTGAGTTTCAATAATATCAACTTATCTACACCCAACTATAGGGAAATTTTGCACGGCGAATAACAATCGACAGAACAATCGATCTTTTGCGCGTGGGCTGTTCAAGTTTCGCATCACCTTTGTGCAATTGCGAGTGAGCTGATGATAGAGATTGTATTCTATTACTGGACGCTATGCCGTGCAAAAACTCCCTTATAATGGAAGTGTCAGTACTTGAGATTCGATAACATCGAACATTGAACCTTTCTCAAATGGTATCGATTCCAAACATCGCCTGCAATCACGTGACGCTACACCCAGGAGTGACGAGGTGGGGGGCAGATGGGGCAACTTGCTCCAGGTCCCGATGTCTTTGGGGCCCAGAGTTCTTTTCGTTCGAAAGGAATTAAAAAAGTAATCACCTATAACCCAAATTTAACGCTATACGCTATTTCTGATAAATGGAGAAATGAATTCTGTTTATCAATTGTGGCAGGAGGGAATTTTGTTTTATTTGTAATGAGGGGTCCCCGTGGATCAACTGCCCCAGGGTACGGCCGTATGTAAAGTGGGGACCAAATAATCCCTTCGTCTTATCTCGTAAAACTTCCTCTCGGATTTTACATGAAAAATTGGGGACCAAGTAAACCGAGGTAAAGAAAAGGACTGTTCGAGCAGATAAGTGTGATAAGAGTACCGCCGCCGTTTTCAGGTCAATCACGAATTCTACTCCCCTCCTCTTAACCTTTTCGTTTTCATTGAAATATTGAAAATATTTCAGGCTCGCACCTCTACCAAAATGAAAAGCGAAGAAAGCACTAGAAGGATGTTCAAGTTTCATGTTCAGCGTTATAGAATATTAGCTGAGAAAAATAAGAAGAGCAAGATTAGCAGAATTTCCCTTGTACAATACGCTGCGTGACTATGCTAGCCACAAAAAACATTGGGCATCTCCAGTGTAATTGACAAATGCGTAAGACAGCCAGCATATGTTCCGAAAATTAGAAATGGAGTTGTGTTTTAGAAATCAATGGTTAAGAAAATATTCTTCGAAAACAAAGCGTCACCTTGCACTTTTACCAGGAAGGGGATAAGGTCGGTCCCAATTTACATATGCCTAGAAAGATATCGGTTCCCAATTTACATATGCCTAGAAAGATGTCGGTTCCCAATTTACATATGCCTAGAAAGATGTCGGTTCCCAATTTACATATGCCTAGAAAGATGCCGGTTCCCAATTTACATATGCCTAGAATGATGTCGGTTCCCAATTTTCATATGGGTTAAATTCTTATCTTTTTTTCTGGTCCCAATTTACATGCGGCGCTGGCCACACCCACAGGCCTTTGGACCCGTGAGCGCAACGCGCAGGGGTTCCCGAGTCTTCCTGCTGGCGCCAGACGCGCGTTTTATTGAGGTTCGTCTCGGGGTCTTCGGCCCCAGGCGCCGCCGCCGCCACTTCAACTACCGCTTGTATACCTCCCACTTGAGAACAACGCCTCCCTCCCTCCACCCCGTCCTCACCATCCTCTTCACGTCCTCGCTTTACGGTCCCCGCTGAGTTATGTGGCCGTCGCATCCCCGCGTCGGATTCGAGGCGAGAGATTTTAGCACCTGAAACGAAAGACGGCGGCCGCCCGGCACCGCCTTGCTCTGCACTGCGCCACGCCTCACCGCCCCGGCGCCGCGGAGTATTTATTCTTCCGAATGTAGCCCCGCTTCGGCGCTCCGTGTAAACATGTGTAGAGAGCTCCGCGGCGTATTTATTTCACCGGCTCTATGCACGTGTTTCACGTCGAAGAGGAAAATGTGGGGAGTAAGATGCAAGAGGGTTCTTGAGGAGATACGAAGTGTGTGCACACGTGTTTTGGAGGGGAGATGAGATAAAAGTGTGTGCGTTTGGTACGGGAACGCATGGTGCGTGAGGTTATAGTTCGGTTATTGCGTGCGTCTTACCCGACTCTCATTGTTTTGTGTTCTTTAAAAAAATAAGTGAGATTGACAGACTTCTGTGAAATATTTTCACATCAAATATGTTTGTTCTTATAATAACTTCCCAGTTTTAAGAAAATTTTACTAAATGAAATAGCAATACAATGCAGATCGAGCAAATGAGCTGGTATATTTTATATGTCTTAACAATAATAAAACGTTAAAAGTTCACGATTTGTGCAACTAATGCCTGCGATGATCAAAATCTTCCATTGTTTCCGACACCTCGAACAGTTGACGAAGAGTAAATATCACATTACTTTGCATTCAATACTATATTTGAAGGGATAAGAAGAGCAGGGAACTTTGAAGTTAGAAGTTTCGAATACTTGAGCCTCAAGGTGAAAATTCAAGAATAGACAATCTAGACTATTAGGAACAAAGAAATCGAACAATACTTGCATATACTTTTCTCTTGCATTGCCGAAGTATCATTTATGATGAGTGCAACCATTGAAATTCAAATAGTAAACACATTAAAATAAACCGTGTGCAAAACTAATTAAATCGAAGACTACATCCGAAAACACTTACACATGCGTTAATACACGTTCGTTGATCTTCAAATTTAAACGTAAGGCATTCTGATGTTTGCAGCGTCTTTTTTTACTTTCATTTTCATCCACTTGTTCATTTTTTTTTCTTCCCTGCATCCACCCCTTGTCGTGGCGGCGGGCGCGGGGTCGCGGGCGGCCAATGGCGGGCGCGGCGGCGGCGGCGCGCGAGGAGCCAATGGCGGCGCGCCTCCACCTGTGCAGGTGCGGCGCCTGCCCCGCCCCCGCAGGTGGAGCGGCGCGTGGGCGTGGCCCTGGCAGGTAGGACGCGCGCCATTGGCTCGCACCTGCGCCGCCGCGCCGCCGCCGCCGCCGACGTCACTCCTCGCACCTCGCGCAACGGTGGGCTTCCGCTGGGCGACGCAGGACGCGTTCGATACTGTGATGGTACCGCGATAGAATGGGTTCAGAGGATTCTTTTCGTTTTTCTGGCGCTGGGTGCATGCAATTGCAAGGTCTCCCGCCGGGCTTAACTGGCTCAGGGCGTCGACTGATGTCACCGCAGAGCCTCTGACCGGTTCGAGTCCCGACGGTGGCAGGCTTTTCCCCACAAACTGGATAGCTAGATCGAATTCAGCCGCTGTCTGGAGAACTCTTGAGACCCACTGTTTTGATGGGTATAGTTTCCGGACGTTTCCCAGATAAACTTTAGGAGAGTACCGGAGCAGTACCGTAACAAATAATTACGGACCGCGCGCGTTCTTTCCTTCCTACTCTTTGTCCGATTCACACGCGTGCTTAGACGCACATATACTTACATCCACTACACTATCTCACATGTCGGAAGACAAGTCTGGTGCTTAGTTTATCCCAACTGGGGCGGTGTCTTGCTGGGGAAGGTACCTGGAGGAGGAAATTCCCCCAAAAATCTGGTGTGTAGGTCGTCATCCGACCTCATGTTCCAGCGGGGGAGGACCACCTCCTCTTCCCATGTGTCACAAGTACTAGACACAGAACTGATGACCACAGAAATTGACGCACATGGAAATTCACTCACTTACTTTTACATTTTCTCTCTCTCTCTCTCTCTCTCTCTCTCTCTCTCTCTGACTTTCTCTCTCTCGCTGACTTTCTGTCTCTCTTTGCCTCTATCTCTGTCTCTCTCTGTGTGTCTCCCTGTATCTCTCTCACACATGCCGACACACACACTCACACACACACTCACACACACACACACACACACACACACACACACAAAATGCTACTAGAGGAAATATTCTAAATACTGTGGGTGGGGAGCGGAAGGATGTCGCAGGTCCACCGCGATTATGTACTTGTGCGTCCTGATTTTTGTTTGTTTCCCGATTTTGCAAAGTGAAACGTGTGGCCGGAGAACAGCGAGTTTTACTCAGCAAATTGTGTTGCAGAGATAGTGGAAAATAGCTTCAGATCATGTTGCTTCCATTTAACATGTGCAATCTGTTCATGCTTCCTTGTCTATTGTTTACTAAACTTCGCGCAGTCAGAAAGGTTCCGGTAATGAGGGAAAATGTCTTTTCTTATAACACAGCAAAACGAAATAAACATCATACTTTTCCTGTTACACATAATTTCATGCAAAATCGCAAGTTTTATAAACTGTCGGACTCTAGAGAAGAAGATGTAATATTATGTTCTTGTTTACTTTTTTTCGTTCCACTAGTGAAAAAATCCGATTTCAACTGCTTGAATACTGTTGTATTCAAGTGACTTGCATTGTTATGCAATTTAGTCTGTTTCCGAGTAAACTATCCTAAGACATTAAACACGAGGACCAAGTGTTAATGTTTTAACTGAAACTCCCATTATTTCACATATTGGAGCTAGTTTCGTTGATTGTTGGCACTCTTGATTTATTTTTCAGCGTACACGAGTATTGAAGCAACTATGTTTGATAGGATTCCTGTAAGCACCCTCTGCAAGTATGTTTGATAGTATTCCTGATTGACTCGGGAAACAAGAGGTAGTGTTCGAGTTCCGAATATTTCTCCAACGTTACAGATCACTACATACGTGTAGTCTCAAAAGGGCAACTTCCTTAAAAGGAGTATTCCTTTTGGAATTGAAATTTCGTTGAAATTGAAATTGAATTTACTCTATCTCTTTTACTTTTACGTTTAATATGTGTTCTTGTTCTTGTTAGAGGAGTGGTGGCTGTACACACTTTATCTCATACTACCTGGAATGAAGATCGAATTGATATTATTAGAAGAAACTCTCTGCAATACTAAATTTGTGTTCACAACAAAGTTTTTAATAAGTACATATTCTTATGGGATATTCTCTACCAAAACACTTCAAATTCTTTGAAAAAAGTAAAGAATACAGTATGGCGCTGATGACACTTGATATGTTGCTAAACCGCACATGTAATGTATTAGCATGTCTTCTATATGTTGCAACTATTACATCTCTTCTCCTTATTGTGCTTTACAAATTTTCCCTTGATACTGGAGGTGGTGCTTAAATAAAAGTTTCTTTCTCTGATGTGAGTCTTCAGTTTTACTCTCTGCAATCTGAGTTCTGGAGCCTCAAAGCAAGGAATTAATAATGGAACAGATATGTTGCGTGCAAGTCGCATCTTTCTCCTGCCAAGACATCACAGTACTTTCAACATTTTCATTTTTCACTATCGGTATTTTTCAGATAATACACTCGAAAATGTGATAGTGCCAATTCAATCAACAGTATACAACAACTTGGATATTATTACATTTTTATTGTGACAATCATTTAATGACTATCTCAAGATATTGACTTCCATAATATATTATTTATTAATCATTAATATCTCGAACCATCATTTTCACTTTCTGTTGCATCGTAGAAATTACAAAGGAAATTATGTTAAAGAAGGGTTACTGAACTGAGCTTCCGAACTTTTAAAGTATTATCAACACAAGCATAGTCATAGACTCTAATAATGCTTTAACAGATGTGACGTTTTCAAATAAACATACCCTCTTTACGAGGTATATTTATTCGGTCTAATGAGCTGAGATTGGACTTTCAAAAGACGTTTCATCTCGCCTGTATCCTCTACGATTTAGATCAATAAACTGCTTGACGTATTTCCACTTGTTGACATTGGAGAGATCTGGTTTCTATTTAATTTCTTTTCACCTGATTGATCTCATTTTGTATGTTAGGTCAAATTGACATAATTAATGCACTGACAACTTGTGATACATTTTATAAACTTGTCTTTGTTAGTGTTTGTATTGAATTGATTTGACAAAGACAACGCCACACAATCACCGATTGTGCAATTTCCCATTTAACTGGTGAAAATTTTCTGAAAACTATGCTCGAAAGAAAATAGTCAACGTACTGAATTGGATATTTTTAGATATCTTTGGTTAATGTAATGCTCGCAATGTTTTCTTTGCATTCACGAATTTAGCGTAGGATGCATTAGATACTGTCATTTTTTCCCTTGAGACATGTGTTGAGAAAATAGTAATTTTTATTTTAATAATAAAGCAAATAATGATTAACTTATTCGTATTATAAATATTTTGCTAAATTTTGTTAGAAAATAGTATAGAAAATAAATGGTACTTCAGTATGAAGCACATTTCTCTTATTCTTTCTTCTGGATATAATGTTTTCAACAATTTAATAATATCTTAAACCTCATTCTTCATTTTATGGTCCTGAGTATTGTCCTTCTCTATTGATTTTGTACGTGGTAGGTAGTACATTTTGCCAGGTCTCATCTCCCGAAAGTCGCGAACAATTCTGTTAACGTTCAAATTTCAGACTCCCGGGTGGTCTTTCTCACTGCGACCTGTCATCTTTCAAACTGTCAACTACATTTCCCGTCAAGATGAACATCTTCCCGAGAGTGCAGGGTGATTTCCGACTTTGCTGACTTTTCGCCGACCCTGACCACCAACCACACCATTTTGCCGCGCGTTTCCAACCACGTGTTGCAAATGGGGGTCTGCCTTTCAAGGGCCTTCTCTTCTGCGTCAAGGCAGGCAGGCAGGCAGGCACCTCCGCGAAAACGCCCGGCCCGACCCTGCCGGGCGGGCGGCAGCCAATTGTAAAGACCCTTCGCAACGGGACACCGGCGCTTGCCGTGTTTGCAGCAAACACGGGGCGCTCTACCCCGAGCGACAAATACCTACTCGCTTTCTCTGCCCCGGGCGGAATAGGAGGAGTGCGTGAGGGGGTGGGGTGGGGGTGGGTGGGTAGGAGGGGGTGGAAGAAGCGTCTTCAGTCTGTGGGTGGCCCCCTGTCGACCGCCCAACGCGCCTCGACCCTCCCAGCCTCCCTGCGCCTTGTTTACGACGGACGGCCTTCCCTGGTGCAGCTGCCCAGGTCCCAGGTCTCTCCTCAACCCCCAACCTCCAACCCCCTCCCCCTCCCCTTTCGCCACCCTCGGCGGCGATGGAGGTGGACGAAGGGCGGCTCGTCTTTTGGCTTTTGGGAGACATTCGGATTTTCGAAATGGTCGGATGTCTTTGTAGCTAATAAAAAGTTTTTGGGGCTTTGGAAATTTTGTTACTGACAGTGAGAAAACGCGTAATGTATAGCTCTTGAAAGGTTGTAAATTTTATCTAAGTATTTGTGCTAGGTTTCTCCTGTCGTTTTTTTAAAGGAGCATTCTGAAAGATAAAATTCTCAATTTCTGAATACAAACTTAACAATTTTGGAAGAGGTGTACAAAGCTTTTTAAAACTTCAATACGCATAATTTTGTAACAGTTAAACTGTCCTACACATCGCAAAGTGAAAGCAGAGTAAGTTTTATAACGTCTTGTAATAATATCTGATATTTCGCCATAATTTTAACTTTCGAACAATTTACTCGTAATATAAATTGCAGTAAAATTAATTACTAAATATAATTTATTTGTACTTTGATTATTACTTATATTGTTTATGATATTATTAAAAAAATAACCATTGTAGAATTCACGACTATGATGTAATGAGGGATGTAGTTTACGGGATTTGGTCGGAGGAGAAACAATTAAAACATCTGCATGTGAAGTTGGGTTGGAACCTAGACAAAATGTTGCAACGAGTGTAAAAATTCCATAAATATTTACTAAGCTCTGATGATGGTATTATAAAGATTTCTAACCATCTGCAAACTAACGTTTTAATTGTTTCTACTCCGACCAAATCCTTTGCACTACATCCTTCATTACAAAAAATTGTATTTTTTTATGTTCATTCGAACTTGTAAAATGATCCTTACAGCCAAGGTGCTTGTTTTAGTGTTATTTTCATTACAAATATCTTTTGAACTTGACTTTTTGCTGATAATCTCTATCGTTATTTCTCAACACTTTTTACTGACCGTTCCATTCTCATCTCGGATGAAATCGTAATAACTTCATCACAATTTCTTATTCACAGTGAATTACTATTTGGCATTGTTAATTCATGATTATATATGTCGCATAATTTCACTGGAAAACTTTTACTTTTGAAAATGGACAATTTGGTAATGTGGCATCTCGCTGTAAACAATAACACCATACCATTTCGGGTGAAATCGAGATTATTTGATTTTAGGCAGAAATTGGAGTCGTTCTGTTTGGGTATTTCAAGTGGATTCAAGAAGAGGGAAATAAAAATTTTAAAAATATTAATAATCCACTCTTATATTATGACATATGGAGCATAATTAATGTAAACAGCAGTATCATGTTGCATTTTGCTTCGAAGCAAGAAATGGCAGATAGCATTATTTACATTAACCAAATCTGTAAAAAGAATTGGTCGGCCCGACCGGAATTCGAACCGGGCCTTCTGGTTTACGCCCAGCTGCTCTGACCACTATGCTACCGAGTCAACCAATCAACCAACGAGCGTATAGCTTCCAACAAGGTGACGGGAATGGCAACAATTATATAAATTATTTACATTAAAAAATCCTTGTTTTATTTAGCAATTCTCTTGATTTTGCGTGGACTCCATTGGAGAGTTGAAACGGTTTCCTTCCCAAGTAAGGCAAAGGAGCCCACGGCTGAGCACCTAGGCCCGTGGCGAGCAGGCGCGCGGACGGAGGTGCGCGGCCGCCAGGTGCGCCGGTAGGGGGCGCGCAGCCGACGTGAGGGGGTGGCGCGCGCACCTGGCCGGCTCCCCGCCCCTCCGCCCCTCTCCCCACCCTCATCTCTCTCATCGTTAACCGCCTACACGCCCCAGTTCCCAAGCACTCCTCTCTTTGTCTGTTGCTTGACGCCGTTATCTGACAAACAGCTCCGAGATAACGACGCCAGCGCTGGAACGCCGTGGGAGCTCGGGAGATATGGCGTGTTATTCCAGCGCGCCTCCTCCTTTTTCTCCCACTCCTTTTTCCTCCTCCACCTGGACGAGGTGGAAAACAGCGAATCGGGTGGCGCCGTCCGGGCAGGTAAAACCGCCAGGTGGGGGACGTTGCCAGGGAAAGAGAGAGATAGAGAGATAGTCTGTTCACTCGTCCGTCCCTCGCACCTGTGCACGAGCTCTTCTCACCTGCGACGGGCGTCTCGCTCACCACGCCACCCGTCTCTCTCGTCCTCTCATCTGTCTCCGTCTAGGGAAGGCGACCAGGTTACTTTATGCTCGCATCGACCGTGCGCCGGCAGGCAGGTAGCGCCCGCGGTGTTGCCGTGCGTGTTGCCTACCTGCCGGGCGCCAGGTGCGGAGGGCCTGGCGGCCGTCCGCGGACGGTCGCGTGCAGCCGGGCCGACGTCTCTCGCGGAGGCGTCCCCGCCGCCGCCGCCGGGGGCGTGGGCGGGGACGGCGTCACCTGCGTCTGAGCGCGGCGCAGGTGAGCGCGCTACCTGGGCGACGCGGCCGCCATGACGCGAGAGGAGGTGGCGGCGTGTGGCTGCGGCGGCGGCGTCCACCGCCCCCTCTCCGCCGCGGCGCGGCCCAGGTGCGCCGCGGCGGCTGCCACGCCTCACCTGCCCGCGCGCGCTGCCATTGGCTACGCGCCAGCTCGCCGCCGCCGCTCACCCCGCGCCCCGGCGCGCGCCGAGTGAGGTGAACTTGCCGCCGCCGCTCGCCCGCCTGCGGCGCCGAGGCCGAGGCGGAGGCAGAGGCGGAGGCGACAGCTGGGCCGTGAATCAATACCGCGTCACCTGGACGAGCCCCTTGCGCGTGCGCGACCTGAGCCTCCTGCCGCCCCCCGCCCCCGCCACCGTGCCCCGCGACCTCTGCGCTGCCTGCCCGTGCAAAGTCCTCCGCGTCTGCCTTCGCCCACGTTTCTTCCGCTGCTACTTCCAGCGCGGCTTTCATTGCCTGCTGCATCTCATCTGATAGACATGGAGTTGGATAATCGATAATTTAGTTCTGTAAGAAATGTAAAAAATGTGAACAATGTTGTAGAAAATGTTGATATTTTTTAAAATAAATTTGTAACGTTGTATGTGATGTATAAATAAATTTCTAAGGCTGTAATTTAAATAAAAAATCTCATGTCTGAAATTAATACTTATTTCGTTTTCATTGTGCAAAAATTGAATAATACCTGCTTCTGTTTATCGTCGGTGTACATTTACATCGGTTACGAACTAGCACCAAATAACGTATTATTTGTTTGCCAACTTATTCTTCTTATACGAAAACAACAGGAAAATAAAGAGAAACGGGTTCAGCTTATTCCGTGTGTAAGGTTACCGATATATTGCTTTGAGTGCATGTGCATCAATACATTGTTATATATGTGTCTCTAGTTTTTGATAATACCTATTTCCGTTTTCTTTCCTATGTACTACTTCCAGAGTTTGGCCGCCTTTCTCTTACCTGTCTCTCCCCTCTAACCGTCGCTTCATCGCCGGTTAATTCCTGTGCCCTACTTTTTTACCTGCCTTCGCAATACATAGATTCTCTTGAAACTTTGCTATCCACTTCATTTTCCACATCTTTCGTCTTTCTCGGCTCTCCTTAAGTTTGTTATCATCATCCGTTTTCATAATTTCATATTAATAGTAATTATTATTATTATTATTATAATATTAATAATTTATTACTAAAGGAAATCTAAAGAAGATATGAATCTGTTCACCGAACATTTCATTTACGCTTTACTATTTCCCCCCTTTCTTTTCATTAATATCTAACGGAGTAATTGATACAACATCCATTTTGACAGTCTTTTCTCTGAACATAGTATTTCGTTGTGATGTTATTTCTCGCTCTACTCACATTATTTGCCTGCCATATGCTTTCCCTGGCAGTACCTTTTCCCACTACACCCTTTCTTATCTTTACATCAGACCCTCTCCCTTTAGCTCTCCCTCTCTCTCTTCCTCTCTCTCTCTCCCTCCCTCCCTCGCTCTCGACGTTCTTCTGCTACCGGGAACTTCTTCTTTTGCTGTGAAGTGAGCTCACCTCTTAACACCCCGAGCAAAGCTGAGGGCTTTGGGAACTACCTCGCTCTATCCCCGTCGGCACGCGCTCAGGCATTCCTAGGAAATTAAAAAAGCTTTGGCTTTCGCGGGAAGGTGAAAATATTTGCGCGGAGTGCTGCGCGTAAGCTACGAGGGCGTGGCACTTTGGGTCGGCGCGAAAACATCTGGAGGGCGTTTCAGCGCTGGCGGCCTGCCCAAATCGCGTATTTTCTGAGATTGTTTCTCAAAGGTTGGTGTTGCACGATTTTCCTCGTTTTGATGGTCGGTACGTGTACATGCTATATAATTGCTTGCTGGAGTTCATGGAAACGATGAAAGTTTTTGTCATAGTTATACTCCATTATTTTTGTTATTCTTATTTGTATTAATTGTATTATTTCTAAGAAGTGTAATGGTTAAGAAAAATACATTCAAGGTCTTCCGAATATTTGTCTTTGATTCTTTGGTGGATTTTTAATGCAGGTTTTAATACTCAGTAGTAGTTTCATTAATAATAGTAAGATACAAACAATTCTATACATGACTGAATGAACTCCAGCAATCGTATTAACCGCCAAACCTAACAGCTGACTTCGCGCATGCGCAGAACTCACTTCAACTGATCAACGTAGTCTGAGCTTGCAATGGCAATTGTAACAAAATCAATACCTGTACGAGAATCCCACTACTACGAAGAAAAAATAAACGCAATTGGGAATTGTGTTAAAACTGTCTGAAACTCCTATAATTAAGAGACGTACGTAACATACCCGCTCACAGTTTCCGCGCATGCGCAGAAACCACCTCACCCGGTCTACGTGTACCGAGCATTCGCCAGTCTCCACAACGAAGATACCTGCGAGCTACAACACACCAAAAGGAAAACTCTTCGTAGGGCAGAAAACAAAAAGGACTCCGTGCGTCACGTACGAGGCGTGGTAACCTCAACCCATCGATATTTCGGCGCGCGCGCACGGCGCACGAGTGGCGCAGGGACTTCCGTCGGCCGCTCGCACGCCTCGCCAGGTGGAGGTGGAAGTGGGGATGGAGGCGGCGGCGGCGGCGGCGGTGGCGGCGTGAGCCTCCTGGGCCGCCTGGTGGCCGCGTCCGCGCGCGGCTTCGCTACGTTCCGCAGACGCCGCGCGCGTGCGCGAGCTGGCGCGCGGACCCCGCGTGGCATACGCGCGCGTACCCGCGGTTGCACCTCACGCGTGTATTTTGCAGCCGGCGGTACAGGGAATGTTTTGGGACATGGCGGGAACTGCTACGTCTTTTGGGCTTCGTTTCGGATGAGAATTTTACATTTGCAAAAATTAAATGTTTTTACATTCTGTTAAATATATATTTTTAGTTTTTTAATCAGAATAATGCAAACGGTGCTATTTATTGCTTCTAGCAAAGACAGTGAAAGAATAATAAATTCGAAAATGGTGGGAAAATAGGATGACATTGCATTATCAATAATATTGTATATTTGTACTAAAATTACATTTAGTAAATATTTTGTTACCCGTTAAGCAGGGGTGCTTTCCATTGTTATCCATTTTGATTTGGGCATTTCTAATGTTCTTTTATTAACTGTGTCCGTGCGCGACATCGATTTGTTCTGCAGGCGCACTCGTGAGGGAACCGGCAGGTCCTTGGTATTTGTATAACACGCGCGTATATTAATATCTTCCGGTTATTTTATGTGCAGATCGCGTTGTTCGGTGAATGGGATGTTTGTTGCAATAATCCGTTTTGGGTTCTCGAGATATATTTCATATTTTTGAATATTAATCTACTTAATTTTCTTCTTTCCTCGTGAATAAGGATCGTACTTCAATCAAGTTAAAAAAAGTTTGTCACACTGAAAAGTGATAATTTCAAAGGAGATTAAAACGTAACTTTCCATTATATATTCTTGTATTAATTAACATATTGGAAAATTTTAAATCACTTTACAATTTGTAATACAGCACATTGAAATTAAAATAATTGTAATTATAAATAATGTACCACTCTTGTTTGAATTTCCAATATTTCATCTGACTCCAAAACCATAAGCAGCCATTTCGATTCGCGAATCGCTTCCGTCCTGAAAGTTTCGTGGTGAACCCTGCGGGAGAACGAAGTTCAAACGGTCGGTGTTGCGCAGTTGGGTAGAGCGTCTGCCGAAGCCACCTAGCGACGCGGGCGGGGGCGCGGGCGCGGGCGAGGGTGGGGGCGGGGTGGAGGCGGAGGCGGGGCACGGACCGGAAATGAGCACACTTGTGCGGGCGCGCGACGGAAGACCGCGGGGCGATTGGACACCGCACCGCCCGAGGTGCACGACCGCCCTTGTGCGACTTCGAGAGGTCGACCGGTCGCGCGCATCCTGCGATGAGGGGAGTCGATGGGGTGGGGTGGGGGGTCACACAAATCGTGTTGGACGAATTCAGGTCGTGATGTGGCCGTGCTCATGAGACGAACTTTAGCCGGGTTAGGGATGGAATATTTGACTCGATACTCCGTGTATTTGGACTCGATAACAATGACAGAACAAAGTTGCTAAACGAATTTAATGAAGTTGAAATACCGGTGCATCCCATATCGATTGCTATTGATTATTTAAAATATATATTTACAAACGGAACAAGTACGTTCCAGAATTTTTATTTTACTACAATATATTGTTCTACTAATTATATTTTTTTGTAAAAATCTCGTTGAAAAATGGATCAATATCAACCTGTTCTCTGCGTGGAAAAGTGTTGTGTGTAATGTATGTGTTAATGTATCTTTATCGCCTCAAATTTTACTGAACGTATGTCCTCAGAGGAGGGACTAAAAAAAGTATAAAGATTTCCCCAGCAAGGCGCTGGTCAATACTTTACAGAACCATGAACGGTTAATGAATGAACTCAGTTCGTTTTCTGATCATAACTGACTGAACAGGTGACAAATTATTGCGAAAGATTCAAATTTAAAATAATTTTCTTGTTCTTATTCCTCCCGATTTCATTAGAATTAATATTTTTTTTACAACTGCATGTTTCCTTGAGAAAGTGAACTATGAAGAGATCATTTACATATTCCATATTCCACATTCCATATATTCCAAAATTCGCCTTCTAGTGTGATTTTAATGATATATGTAGGCCTAAAGCAAGAAAAGTGTCTTTTTCGATCTACTTTCATTCATTCAGTCTATGATTCTGCCATGAACCAGTTAGTTTTCAGATTAAGAAATTCCATGTCATGTACATCGCTATTTACAATAATAATTCATGACTGGGAGGGAACGTGACTGACGGAGAGCGTGCTCATCAGGCCAGTCTTCTTACCAGCACAGTTCATCGCGTGTCAGGTTATCATGCAACACGAGGAGGTGTCTGTTGCGACCCATATGAGATAACGTGCATATGAAGATGGAGAGTTCCGCGACTAATAAAAAGTAAAATGAACAATAGTATAGTACTAAGGGATGAAAATGAGCTAAATGAGACTTATCTGAATACTCATGGTGAGCGATATAATGTATTATTTATTTCGAATTTGCATTGATCAATAAACATTTACATTGCTTTGGTTCGTGTTACGCTTCGTTTTGAGACCAGAACAAAACGTCGCAATGTGTCGCATTGCGGTTTAGGGGCTTGGGTGCATAAACGGAAAGAGTTTCTAATTTCAAAGTAAACGAACCATTCCATTTTTACATGAATTCTTGAGTACGAACTTCCTCATCATTAGTAGATTATTTAATAATTTTGTCAATATACCTTTGATCGATATAGAAAGTCTCGTACTAACTGTATACCTCGTATACTAACTGTATAATTCTTCGAAATTTAAACAAGGGAATATACTTACATTTCTTGAAGAAACAAAAATACTTAACATATTTATAAATATATTCTAAGTATCAATACAACTAAGAAATATAGTAACGAATATTTGTTCGCATTTTCATGCATGCACTTTCAGTGTTATAATTTACACAACATAGACCATGGACACCACTTATAACGGAATTTGTTAGTTTTTCTTGACCTCTTGAGTTATTTAGGGATGGATGTGGTGTTCTTGAGTTTAGGTCATAGAAAAAAATTCTACATCCTTTTTCTTTTTTGGGTTGCCAACGTAAAATAGAATTGTTCTGTAACTTCTGTAAACTTTTTGAGGTTCTTGAATGATTCTCATAAGATTCTACATAGAAACTACAGTTCATTATATTAATTTCATTATAATGAAACAAAATAAAATACGAGATATAAGTGCACCGTAACATTTCCTATAACAGTTGTAATAATGCATCCACAATTATATGGATGAAACAAGACTTTTTTACAGCGTCGTAGCACAACATTTTGCGTATTTAGCATTAAATTCTCTCTTCAAGGTGGGGTAACACGTTTCGTTCCACAGGAACAAACGGGCTTATGTTGAAAACAAGTATCATTATTTGCTGTGCGGTTTCCGCTGACGAACATTCTTCCCTAAGGGAGAAACGTGTACGATCATACAAGGTGACAAAATGTAGCGGATATGCAAAAGATGTTTTATTTCTCTTATACTTCCTTCATGTTCATGTACTCAAGCCAGTACATCATTACATGAATGATGAATCTCACTTGAATTTGAGCGATGTTTATGTTTGTCTGGTTGGTGCTAGGCAATAAGTATTTAAATTAAGAAACAACCGGAACTTATCCATTCTACAGTTAAAAAGTCTATTGTAAATTGACGAATCATGTATGCCTTTTAAACTAAAGCATCCCATAACGACTACCTAACGAAGCGTGGAAAATGTGCTGACGTACGAACTCGCATAGATGGATCTGGCTACGGAGGGGCGAACCTAACTGGATCTGAAGGCTCACAACGGGAGACGGGAAGCAATGAGTCTAAGGAATTCATAATTTCAGGTGATAAAAGGGTAAAAAACTATTTGTATCTTGAACTGTGAGCTTGGAAAATTGCAACAATTCAAATCGATTATTTGTTACATCACTGCTGAACTAAGCACTTTAACATATCATGTATACATTCAAATTCAATTCAGAAATCACATTCAAATATTTTAACAACATAAGAACTAGAAAGCAAACCACATGATTCGTGCATCTCTATAGAGATTCCTATAGGTATACATTTGGTCAATAGAAGTGGCAGCTGCTAAATGAAAAAGGAGTACATAAAGAATAGTTAATTATATTTCTGAAAGTAAACAATTCGACATTAGAGTAACATTGCATAAGAGTGGGAGACAGTACGCCTGATAATCCTCTTGAACTGCTCATTTATTTTAATGTTTCTTACACCCACACTGACGTTTTGTTGAATAATAAGTAAAGTATAATGAATGTGAGACGCTATTTTATTCGCGAATTATGAAATGAATGATGATTTAGATGGTTTGCCTTCGTTTATACAACACAATTACTTTTGAAACTTTAAGCGGAATTCCAACCAGCGTCTTTAACGCTGAACTGTTTCCGTTGCTCTTAAGTTTTCAGCACGACATAAAAACTGCACAAAAAACAAAATGAGAAGTCAAGAACACACAGCGCAATACAACGCCGCGTCAACGAACGGCCCAGAAGCATGGCGGCCCTCGCCATGTGCCGCCTGGCCGTCTCATTTCACGGCGCTCGCACCTTCTCCCCCTCCCCCCTCCCAACTTCACTTGGCGGGGCGCAGGTGGCGCGTCGCGTTGAGAAGATGGCCGCCGGGGGAGAAGAACACAAGGTGGCCCCTGGCCCCGCCCCCCTGCTCGCACGGCGGCGGCGGTGGCGGCAACCCTGCCGCGGGGGGCGGGGCGATGAATCACGGCGGCCGCGCCGGTGCGTGCACGCACAATGAAAGGCCTCCTCATCCCACCGCATCCTCTCCCTGATGATCGGGCGGTGCGTGAGTCACCCCGCCGCGTGCGCGCACGCGTGCCCCGCGGCCACCCCCCCCTGGCCCCACCCCCGCGGGGGCGGACGTCTTGACCCGCGCGGCCGACGGCGGCGGTGGGGGTGGAGATGCTGGCGGTAAAGAGTAGCAATGAAGAAGGCAGCATGTGCAGGAGTGCAGATGGAGAATGTGGCTGTGGAGGATGAAATGGCACCGGAGTAGCCGTGGCGATTGCGGAGGCGGGGTGGGTACTGAGAAGGCTACAGGAGCGGTGGCAGTGCTGGGGAGGGGGCGGAGGCGGGGGCAGAGCCCGCGAGGCGGCGATATTGGCGACGGCAGTGAGGGTGACGGCGGCAGTGGTGGAGAGATGGTGGCTGCGATGATAATGGTAGCAGTGGAGATGATGGCGTTGGGGAAGGTGGCGGTGGAGATGGTGGTGGAGGACACGATGGCACTGGAGTGGTGGTTGAGATGATGGCAGGGACCGAGAAACCTGCACGTGCTGTAGCAGTGGCGGGTGGAGGCTGGGGAGGTGGCGCTGGATGTAGCAGAGACGGAGGAGTGATGACGTTGATTGCGGCAATGGGTGGTAGATGTCGTGGTCAGTAAAAGAAGGGAGGATAGTCATGTTGGCTCGTTTGAATTTCTCAGTTTCGTTGGCGACTTGACAGGGGAGTCGGGAATAATCTATGCATACAGGTGTGTCGGTCTAGCGTCTGGTTTCATGAGAAGAAACAGAAGGAAGGGGAATAAGTAAATTCATTTCCTTTTGTGTCTTGGTGGCGGAGGCGAAGGTATCAAATGCAGTAACGGTGGAGATAGCGTTGGCGAGGCCGGGCGGGAGTCATGGGCTGGAGCGGTGGCGAGCGGCTGCTTGGTGTATTGTGGGGCTTCAGCCCGCCTCGCCCCGTCCCGTCCCGCCCCCTCCCACTTCGCCGCGCCGCGCGCCGGATGTTTCTCCCGAAAGGAGCTGCTTCGGCGATCGCTCGCTTTGGAACACGGATGTCCGGCCGCGCCGCCGGGTGCGCTCCACAATGCCCGAGGAGTTGCTCCGGGGCGTAGGGAGTGCTGCGGCAATGCGTACGTAGCTTTTTCCTCTGGGCTTGAATCACTGAGCCGAGTGAGTAGCTTCGATTACCCTTTGTTGAGCTGCCGTTGCAGGAAATGAATAAGTTTCAGGGGCCGTTCTACTAGTTTCCGTAGTGCGAGAAAATGGGAATGGTCGCTAGTGAAGACTAACACTTATAGCTATAGCTATACGTTCACAGTTGTAAGTTGGTAAGAATGCACGGTGTCTTTATTCAGTCTATACTTCATCTTCAATTGACTTGAAATAAATTTTAATATTTTAATAGTTTCCGAGATTTGTTAGGAATTTTCTGTATTTCATCAAAAAACGTAACATTCAAATTCCCCAGAAAATTATCATTGCAAAAGCATAATACTGCAGTATCTCATTAGACAACTTCTCCATATGCAATTCTCGACGGCCAGGACGACCGAGATTTTCTGGCAGTCATCTATTCGTCAATATTAAGGTGTTAGTCGTATCTGTAGGAATACTGCGAGTGTCTTCATACTTTCGAAGGAATGAGTTAGCAACTTCAACTCACATGATGTCCTGAGCTTTTTGTAAAAACAACAAAAAAACCCTATGTTATTTGGTTGCTGTCGCTCTAAATGTATTTCTACAAATTCCATCAAACTCATTTTTATCCATACCAACCCCGCTTTATAGTTTCGATGTTTAAAATATACTCCGACCATAGAAGATCTATTTACGCTTCAGGATTACACTTTCAAACTTACATCCAACGTGTACGCAACCAGAGCGGTCGGCTTTGGGGTAGTAATACCACTACAGCCATTCCGGAGAAGCAGACACCGAAGCTGCCCGCTCCTACCCCCGGGCGGCCGTCCCAGGAACACGTGCTGCGGAGCGAGCGGCGGTTAGGTCCACAGCCCTGCGGCACACCTTCTTGCTGCCGCCGCCCACGCCGCCTCCACCTCCACCGCCGCCCGCCGCCTCGGAAGGTATGCGTGGGCGGGGCGGGGGAGGGGCGTCCCGTTTTTGTGTGCGGAGGCCCCTCCCGTAGGCAGGTAGGCCCGCCATTAGCCTCGTTTCTGCCCCGCCACTGAAGCAAGAACGGCCGCGCTGTAATATGTCCCTGTCACGTTTCGGCGCCCTGGCTCGCTCGTCACAAAGGAGCCGGAGCGCCTTTCCTGGGTACCTGGGATGCCCGGCCGGCGGCCATTGAAGCCGCCGCCGCCGCCGCCGCCGCCGCCGCCGCCGCCGCCGCCGCCGCCGCCGCCGCCGTGGCCCTCGCCATTGCCACCGCCATCGCCATCGGGATTGCCTCCGCTATAGCCATCCCCATCGCCATCCCCATCGCCATCTCCTGCGCCATCGCCATTGCCTCCGCCGTAGCCATCACCACCGCCAACATTGCTTGTGCCATTAGCACCATTGACTGTGCGCCACGAAGCACCTCATCATATCCTCCCGCATTCGTTTTCATATCCCGATAAGATAAATTGTTAATACTGTCCGGAAGAGTAATACGAGGCATGAGGAGTCAGATTTCGATGTAAAATGTAAATTTTGTTTCAGAATAAAACGCACAATGAGCACGATTATGATAGAACATATGTTCAGTTCATTTCAATGCAGTCTTTAAATGATAATGAAGTTCTTTTTCTTCTTTTTCTTTCTTTCTCAATTTCACCCGGAAGAAAATCATCAGATGCTGTTGTTTATTGATATTTGTGAGAATGAGATTATGCCATGCCGGAATACACAGTGGCTGCCACGAATCTACCTTCTTATATCTGCGAATGTTATCTCTGTATGATTATAATTCCGTCTTCAAGTCTCTAATAATTTAGTTGAATAAGTAACTCCTTTTTAATTGACATTTATACAGATTTTTACATTCATGACTATTCTGTTGTGACTGTTCACATTCTTACTATGTGGTTCAAATTCTTTCTCTCCAAATAATGCTTGACTTCATCGTTTCACGTCGCCTTAATTTCTTCTGGCATCAATCTCCTTCGCTGACACCAATGGTTTGTTACGTAATACATCCGCTGCTGTTTCGATGCACAAATATGGGTTTGCATTTTTTATTGAACCTTTTAATCCCTATCTTCACAAACACGTTTTCTTTTCCTGTCTTCTTAACCAGCATTGAATACCTACGTACTTTACGTTCACCTCTCACCTTATTTCTTTTCTAGCCATCGTTGGCGTTTCTTCTTGCACGCTAGCAATATAACCCCCTTCGTCCTCGACCTGGCAAGTTCCATTACCGTTTTCGGTGTATCCGTCTCTTGAAGCCCACTTCTACGCCTGTACCTTCTCTAGAGGGTCGACCTTCACTCCGCACAGAGCGCGGCCTCCCGACCCTCGTAACGACCGCCGCTTCCCTCCTGCCGCCCACGCCGCCTTCTTCCCCGTCTCTACCGCCGCCCCCGCTGCCTCCGCCCTCGCCGCCTCCACCACCCTCGCCACCGCCACCTCCACCGCCTTCGCCACCGCCATCTCCACCACCCTCGCCGCCTCCACCGCTCTCGCCGCTGCCTCCTCCTCCCTCGCCGCTGCCTCCTCCTCTGCCCTCGCCACCGCCTCCTCCGCTACCCACGCCGCCGTCTCCTCCACCGCCCTCACTGCCTTCGCCGCCCTCATCGCTTCCATCTTGTTCGGCGCCTGCTCCTCCCTCGCCGTCTCCACCTCTCTCGCCGTCACCTCTGCTCCCGCTGCAACCATCTTCTCCCCCTCCCGCCTTCTCCTCCGCCCCCGCTCCCGCCCCTCAAGCACCCTACAGCCCCCTCGCCTTCCCTGACAGGTGACCGCGCGCAGAATGGATGTTTGGGGCCCTTGGCCGTGTGAAAAGGCCTCTGTCTCCGAACAAAGACCCCAGCCTTTGCGCGGGCTCCAAGGTACCCTGAAGAGTCGTTGGCAGGTGCTCGCAGCTGCCAATGAATGCCGCTTTCCACGTTTCTCGCGTGCCGTTGGACGTTTATGACCGTTCAGTTGCTGCAGCATCACCCCGACCATTGGCTCGGAACAAACGAACCTCTCGGGACCGGAAAATCGGAGAAATTTTGCACAGTCGCGTCTAGGGACTTTGTGCCGTGTAAATCCCGAACCGTACGTTCGACAAGTTGAGTTCTATCTTGTAGCTACCTACTCCATCTTCGTGTGCGTTTCAACACGCCGCGCCGCCTTGTTGCTGACGAGAAAAAAAATAAATTTAAGGAAATGTTAGAAATCGCAATCAAATTATGAATTAAAATTGAAACTAAATATTCTACGTATAGAGCAAAAACGACAAAATCAATGATAATTACAGGATATTTGATATGAATAGGGCACCCACCACGCGTACGAAGTTGTTCATCCAAATTGAAAAGCTGGTTAAAATGAAGCAAATATTCCATTTTAAGTCTAGTCTCTTTCGGCCAGATCAAACTTACGATATTAAAATGAATATTAACAATTAATTATAACAAACAAGTTGAATGCCCAGACTTGATCACTTCCAATTGTTCATAAAATATGAAAAATCCAAACGTTGAATCTCGTCGAGTGTTTTCTCATTGACCTTACTTGTAATCAATTCCACCTCAAAGGTCGAGTGTTCTTTAATGTGTAGAAATGCCGTTCGCTGAGAGTCCTCTACGTGCAGGCGGCGTCCGTCTGGGCTCGAGCGGAGCGGAGCGCGGTGCGCGCCGGTGCCGGCGATTGGAGGGCGGTTCGCACCTGGGGGCGCACCTGCGCGGCGCGGCGCCGCCATTGGCCGGCGCGCGCCCTATCGCAGGTGCGCCGCCGCGCCCCGGATTCGCGCGCGCCGACCGGGTGGGGGTGCGCAGGTGGCCCTCGCACCTGACCGCCCCGCCACGCCCCCAACCTACCTGGCCGCCGCCAGTTCTTTGCTCAGTGGTGGACGAGGAGTTGCGTTTTTCGTGTGGTTCATGTGTTGTGCGTGACTCGGCTCTGGATGCTTCGGTGTCTGTGATTTGAGGGAACAAAAATATAAAACTACAGTTTTATTTCTTTAACCGTGCAATGCATCATATTTTCTCACACGTTATGGTCTTGCTATTGCCGCCTTCCGTTCGGCCGCAGGTTTTTCTTCAGAGGCTGACGAGGAGTTCGTCTTTCGGACGGTTGTTGTGTTGTGCGTGACTTGTTATGTGCTTGATTTCGGAGATGCGTCGATGTCCGGAATTTGAGTGAAGTGAATTAATGTATAAAATGTCCGTTGTATATTGTTCTGTGTACAGAAATTAGTGTAATGCAAAGAATTTCCTCACACCTTACTATAGCGGCCTCGACCTGGCAGCAGCTTTTTCTTCGGAGGGTGAACAGTTCGTCTTTCGTATAGTTGTGTTCTGTGTACCTGGGTATCGGCTTGATTCCGGCCATGCCTCTATTACTTTAGTGACGTAAATAAAAATATAAAATGTTCGTTGTATTTCGTTGTGCTTGCTGAAATGTAATGAAAATTTTCTCACACCTTGTGGTCTTGCTGTCTACGCCTATAAAGTGGCCGCTGTTTTGTCTTCAGACGCTCACAAGGAGGCTGTCTTCCGTGCGGTTATTTTATCCGCGCTTCATGTTGTTTTGATAATTTGTAGGTTTCGTCGGAGATAAAGTAATAATTCGGAGTTTATAGGCTCCGATGGATTTTGCTGTGTGATTTCGTATTGAAACCAGTGTAATGCTACAAATTGACTCGGTTGTGTTCACGCCGCCTCCTACTATACCAGTGCAATTGAAACGTTTTTCGTACGGCAATTTTACTCACATTTGGCGGTGAATATGTGAGTTTGTATGGATTACGTGCGTCGTTTCCACGTTCTGCGGTATTTCTTGGAAGATCATTTTCTCGACATCTTATGATGAGGTGAGTAAGTCTGCATTTCTATTAATTTACGAAAAACAACATGAAATTTTGGGTATATTAAGAAAAGTTTTCTAGGACATGTCGTTTTGGATAGGATTGAGTATTTTTTTAAAAAATACGGAAATAATTTGTAAGAATACAACTGGCGATTTAACAATTGTGACTTCAAATGGACTTCGATTGTGATCTCAAATGAAAATATACCATTAGATAGCGTCTTTATCGTGAGAATCGATTTTTCAACCATTTCGAATGCCTTGTGGTCTGTGGCCATCTACCCGTGCCTCCTCCTGTCGGCATCCCTTTCTCTCGCCAGGGGCATCAGCATACCTGCGCAGCCTCCAGACAGTATCCAGGCGCAGCTGCGAAGTTTCACGTGGCGAGGCCGAGCCCAAGCGCGACAGGCCGAAAAGTGATCCTGGAGGCCGGCGGCGAGGGCGGGTCGGAGCAACTTTCGGGGCTGCCTGTGCGGGGAGCGACCTAGCACCACCGCCCTCCCTCCCCCCTCCTCCTCCGGGCCGCCCGGCCGGCGCGTCGCTCCTGAGAGCGGCACAAAAACGGATCCTGGAAAGTTGGCGGGTAGGTGACGGCCCGGCGGCCGGGGGACGGGGCGGCGAGGTTGCTAGGTACGGAGAGGTGCCTTATGCGCAGGGAGAGGCTCTGACGGCTGTGAGGCGCTCTGCACGGGCCCACGTCAGGAGGGTCGGTTGGGTGCTGCAGCTTTTGATATAAATGCTTCCATCTTCGCTTTGAGTAGCTGGGAAGCAAAGAAATGTTCGAACACAATAATTAAATATTTACACTTTCGAATTAACAAAACGTAATTTTACAATGCGTAACAACGAATTAACATTACGTAATTTTCAACCTAAAGAAATTTAAAATTTGATTAGTGGAACTTAAAGAAATTTTTGAATGTGATCGAAATAAATTAAAACAAATGAATTTAAATAAATTGAAAAGAGATTTTCGAACGGCTGAAAGTCTTCAAAAAATAGAAAATTCTGATTGGTAAATTGGAGTTTTTTTACCAGATTTAGTCTGATTATGTTCTTTGAGAAATTTTAAAAAAGTGCCACCTTCTAGCCTTTAAATGGAAGATCCGACACGAATTTACATCTAATCATGAAATTCAAAACTCTTTTTAATACGGTCTATCCAGTGAAAATGTTGAAAATTAATATCAAACAGTATTTACCGATAAGTAGTTGGAAAATACTCAATAAGTTGATGCATTTTTTAAAACTCTGTATGTGTAAACAATATGATAATTCCGATTAATTAGGCTAATTATGCACTGTGCTCGGGGTAATCATCTGCTTTGCTCATTCTAAAATTCACCACTCGTATCCGACACTTTTCATATATCCTCGAGTCACTAGAAAAGTCACAAGAATTGCTATTTTGCAACAAAATGCTTTTATGGTGAGCGGAGCCATTCATTTCGACAGCGGATACAAGTTAACTCTACATACCTACTCGCTTGTGAACTATCTTTCTCGCATTCCTACTTGTAAAAACTATTTTCTAATTATATTACAGCCATAGTTCAAATACGACTATTTTTTTGAGGTGACATTTTTCTAGGACACCGACAACATTTTTCTTCTTGACGGAAACGAAACTTCTTCTCGCCTGCTTTTCAACACTTATTATTCCGTCGTTAGGGGGGCGTGGTCTCTTTGCGTCGTTTTACCGGGCGGTCCCTCGCGGGTCCACCGCTGTCACCGGGAATTAGCGAGTGCAAATCGCCCGCGTGGGGAGATTCTGCGCGCGACGCCGTGCCGCGCCACGCCACGCCACGCCGCGCCACGCCACGCGCTGCGCGGAGGCTTACGCGAGGTGAGGACAGCGGGAGAAGACTGCGGGGAGATAGCGTGCGCGCGAGCGCGCTTTCGGGCGGCTGCTTATCGCAGCGTCGTTAATGGGAGGTTTTGCAGGCGGAGCTCCTGCGGAGGCGGTGCGGATCAGCGGAGGAGGGAGATGGAGGTGCTGTGTAGGTGTTTCTGGCTATTGCGTTTTTTTGGTGTGCTGTTGTTGCCTTTCTGGTGAAAATTTGCGTCGATGTGGGAAATCATGATTCATCTGGGTCACGACATGTTGCTGTTGTCAGTCGTAATCAGTTCAACAAGACGGTTAAGAGCTAAGGAAATGCCAATGGAAAATATTGAATTTCATGTTAATTATCAAATATAGCTATTAATGAAGTTCTATTAGTGAAGCGAAAGTGTAGTTCTTCATGAAGTTTGTAACTGGAACAGTGTGTCTCTTTTTGAATCACATTAATGTGATAAGAATATCACGATTGTTTAAATTACGAGAATGTTAGTGTAATTCGAATTTTTGTCTAGTGAAAAATGACATTCAGTTGTTGTTTCTTTCTATTCTCGTTAAGCTTTGAATTGTTGATTAAATGTCATGTAGTTACTTTCTTATTCATTTGTTTCTATTAATAGCTCGATAGTAGCTGGAAATCAACATACGGGAGAAATGAAGGCAATGGCTTCTAGAATTTGCTCAATAAACTTTAAAAATATCGATGCATAACTTGTAGGTAGCATTGTGTGTTCCTGAATGCGCTCTTTAGGAACACAGTGTGAAAGATCAAGCAACTATATTGATTAGAATGTCGCTGATAACATATGAGGGGCAGTTTTTGTGTAGTCGAAAAGGTTTAGCTTCACACGTAACAACGTAGTTCGAATATTTCATGTACTTTATCGGTGGTGAAGCGACATTCCCACTTTTTGTCAACGTAAACTTCGGAGATAATTGGTGGGAGGAACCGGGATTGTAACCATCACTTCGATGATGAAGACGTAACAGGTTCCTGAAGAACTCTCATTAAGACCGCCGTTCGATATCCCACGAGGCCGCGCGTTCTTCTTCCCAGAGGTCATGCGTTAATGCCACGGCGGGCGCTCTTGACCTTTCACAGCATCGCGCGATGGCGCAGGTCACAAAAAAACCTGTAGCCAGCTGCAGCCCCTCACCCAGCCCGGAGGAAAAAAAAAGTAATGTCTTTTCAGAGGCCGAGGAGAAAATACGAGATAACGCCGTCCCCTTGTCGAGCGCGCGGGTAGATAAGTGGAAGTTCGTGTCGAGTTCTCCACCTCCCCTCAAACCTCCGCCCCCTCCCCCTTTTCCGTCGACTGACTTTCGGAGGCGCACCTTTCTTGTCGTGTTTTTTAATGGGATCCGTTTCCGTAGAAAAATATTTTAGGAATTCCTTAGCGCACGAGCCAGGCAAGTGCTACTATACCTATCGTTGTCGAGGTGAGGGGAGGAGGAGCGGAGGGCGGTATCCGGGAGGGGGCGGTGAAGGTCCATTTGGGTCTCGCCAAAGACGCGTCCACTTATAAAATCATAGCGCGGGCGGAGGCGGGGGCGGAGAAGCAGCCCCTTGGATGGACGTGAGCAAATAACCACAGCGCGAGCGCCCTGAAAGCGTTGCCGCTCTCGGCGCCCGCGCCGCCGGGCGCCGTTCCTCGCGGCCGTGTGGGCGGGGCGGGGCGGGGGTGGGCCGGGTTGGGATGGCGGTTGGGCTATTCGTGGACGGGCCACGTGGGGGGTGTCAGTTCGGTCCTTGGGAACGTCGCGGGGCGCCTACTCCGCCCCCGGCGCGACCACGAGACGGCGGCGCCTCGTGACGCGCTGCGCCGGGGAATGGGGAAGGGTCCGCTGATATTCAGTTAACAAAACCAACATTCTCAAAAATTGAACTCTTTTTTTCTTAAATCACTTGGTTAAAAAAGATGTGAATTGAAGCGTTTGGTACAATAATAAGGTAAGCTCCATACCAACCACAGAAGACCTCGTCATATTCGCAAATGTTAATATCGCGGTTCCATAAAAGTGTGGGGTATCTTGTTAATGTTTGTCTTGCTCACATTTATGGAAGACTTGAGTAAGTGACAAGTTCAGATACACTTCGACCAAAGTCGAAGTTTTGCTCTGCCTATGTAGCTTATCTTCTTATTGCCCCAGGCCCTTCAATTCTCGTATTAGAAGGCATAGGGCCTACATTGGGCAAATGCATACCACCACCCCACTTCATAAGTGAGGGCATCGTGAGAGTGGAAAATGGTGATCCCGCGAAAACTTCGCATCACATGCCGTTTATATAAGAAACTTTAGATGGGCTGGAGATATAGAACGTCTATTATGTAATTAAAGATACTGATTTACATATACTTTTCGACTATAAATAAACAGGGAGTTGCAAAAGGAAGTCTCCATAAAAATACGTATTCAAATAATCTAGTATCTAGTATATCACTTGTTTCTGCGTGAAATTTAAATTCCTGATAATCACTTATTCCTTCCACTACTTATTCGCTTCCATTTATCCACGACGTACTCGCATCTAGACACTTAAATAAAAGCGAAATTCTATTTTCCAAGAGGCTAATATTTTCATTAACCAAAGTCAAACTTTTCTCCTCGGAAATGTTTCAAGCGTCACCGGGCAAGCCTGTACTAAACAAAACTCCAAGTTTGGAGACTGCTTCGTATGTGTACGGAAAGGCTGCGCACCCTCTTCAAAGATTTTATCGTGTCCCCGTAAAAGTTGTCGCTCGTCAGCTCGTAAACCTTTGCTAGAAAGCCATCGCGTGTGTCCTCCGAACTGAGATATGCCGCGCTGCAATTAATGTCTCGATAAAAAAAATTGTTCCGGCTGCAAGACGCTTCATGAGTGCAGCGTTAGCACCCGTGTTGTGTCTCTCATCGCCTGCGTTTCTCAGACTGGGTTAGTACGCAGTAAAATGATGTATTAAAATATTGATACTGTTTTTGAACAGCTTAAAAGGGGCTTTTTTCGTACAATGATGTGTTTTTTACTGAAATTATTTAATTACGTTTTTGTTCATACAAACTTTCTTACTTTCTTATTGCTCGCTTTTGGTACACATAACTAATTTTATATTAAATATTGTTAATAATGTATTGAAATGAATGGGATATAGAAAATATTGTTTATCGTAAACAATGTTTTTTGAATCAAATTGATTTGAAGACACTTTTGTGAAGAATTTAAATCTTATATCCAATTGAAACACCATTTATTTGTCGTTGAATCTATAAATAAATTTTATCTAGTAATTAGATTCAATGATTGAGTCGGGTTCCGACTTTTGTAGTCTGTGGATACACGAAATATTTTTTTGAAGTAGTCGTAGGCATCGCACGATTTCAAAAACGTTTTTACTTTGCCAATTTCTCTAATCCTGCATCAGTTTTCTTTGAAAGTTGATCTACATATAACGTATTAAAAATTTCTTGATGTTGATAAAAATTAGTTAGTGATTAGTTACATTGTAATGGCTAATTTCATTCACAATTTGTTTTGTTCTTTGTTGCAGGTAAGCGTAATTGAACCGAAAACCAGTCAGGAAGCACCGCGTGAGTATACGTTTGTGACTTCCAAGTTGAGCTTCTAAAGGAAAATCTCTCCTTGCATTTTAGAGTGAAGAATTACTTGTCATAGAAATTGTAGACAAAAAATATCACAGATCTTTCTGTTTTCTCCCATTAGTCATATTTGTTAATGATCTGGAGCCAGTAATAGGATTACATTGCTTCGAACTTCCACATTTTCAGAACTTCAATCATGTATTTACATATATAATAATTTTATTACTCAAAATTATACACCCAAAATGTTAAAGTTCATTTGGATTGCGTAGGCGTTTTATTTAGTCCATTCTAGATCCTTGTTGTGTGCGTTGTTTTTTTGTTTTTTTAAAGAAGAAAGTTCAAAGACAACAAAATGTAAATACGCTTTATGCGGATATAGAATTCTGAAACACGGATGTATAATCAGAGGAAACGGAAATATACAGGGTTAGTGTTTGTGTTCATATTGAGAACATTCCGGAAACCAAGAGTGAAGATAAGATGCATGGGATAATTTTGTGTCATTACATAAGAGTAATCAAATGTAAACAGGGAAAATATGTTATGTATGAAATGAAAACTTTGCGGATAATATGAAGTGTAGGGGCATCAACATATCAGAACTATCAACAAATGATGAAGTATTGCCGGTTAGGACAGGATGTCAAATGGAATTTCCTTAAATATTAGCCATATATGTTTGTGATGTGTGAATCCTGATTCTTTAACATTTTCAAAAAAAATAATGTTTGTCTGACATTTATTTCTTATTACTAAATGAATCATTTTAGAATTTGATCCTTGTTACCACGCGTGAAATGTATCGTTTACTATTGCTACCATTTCTGAGAAGAATCGAGTGATGAGACTTATTGTTCAATAATAGTTTTGCTGCATTGTTTAGACTAATCAATATTAAAAACAACAACAATAATAATAATAATAATAATAATAATAATAATAATAATAATAATATTGTTAATGATGATAAAATAATAGCAAACTTGAAGTTCCTCACACAGTGACAGTCGAATCGCCCAGATTATTTATTCTAGATGATGCCTCATGTACCGGCTTTTAGAAATGTCTATAGTCACATCGTCTTCCGGAAAACACAAATCGCTTTCCTACATCCGCTGAGACGTCACCGCTGCCGTCGCCTCTCCCCGCTGCTCCACCCTGGGCCACCTCCACCCACAGCGCTCCCAAATTGCTCGCATCGCTCTGTCACGCGGCAGTCGGGCGCTCGTATCCACCCGCACGCCCGCCCGTCTTCCCACCAATATCCCCGTGAGCCCTGCCGGCTCGCAAAAATGAGCGAGGGGCAACTCTCCGCCCCGGACCCTGCGCAGCTTCCCCCTCACCCTGCCGCGTCTCCCACACCCCCGCCGCGTTTCTCCCAAACCACCCCGCCCCGATCCATCTCCACCCATCTTCGCGACCGTGCCATCCGCGTCCCCGCCCCTGCGTCTCCCTCCGTCCCCGCCCCCATCTCCGCGTCTGCCACCGTGCCAGCCCCCGCTGCTGCTCATCTTCCCGAGAACCCGACCTCATCTCCACCTACGTTCGTCGCACCGGCCCATTCCCCGCCCCCACATACCCTCCCGCCTATGCTCTGACTCTTCTTCCCGAGCCCTACCATGCCCTCGTCTCCATCCACGTCCACACCTCCGCCGTCCCAGCCTCCGACACTGTCTCCACCATCGCCTCCACCCCACCTTCCCTACGTACCTTCGCTCTGACAAAACATTATCTCCGGCCCCTGCACTGTCTCCGCCGTCACCTCCACCCCACCTTTCCCACATCACCTTCGCTTTGACATAACTTCCATCGCTACACCGCTCCTCCACCGCAAATGCCATCATGCCCGTCCTCGTATCCGCCTTCGCCTTCACCGTCCTTCCACCTCCACCCTCGTGTCCGCCCTCCTACTCCGCCTCCACCGTGCGGCTCCTGATGTCGATGTCAAAATAATGACAACTCCGGTACTTTGGGGGCGGGGGCGTCGGCGACGGCGGCACGGCCCAAGCTTCCCCCCTCCCCTGCCTCCGCCCCACCCCCTGCCGTCGCGCCCAGGGGCAGCGGAGGCGCAGACGGAGTGCGGGGGAGGTTCGGCCGGCGCTCGCCCGCGTTCTATGATATAGGAAAAGTAATTTTCTCCCTCATTTGCATACTTGATGAAAATCGCATGGCCCATCATGTATTATACGTCACCGTGCATGGAGATGGGCCAAACGACGGTGGGACGGGCGGACGCGCCTCGCCGTGCTGTGCCGTGCCGTGCCGTGCCGAGCCGTGCCGCGGGGCAACGCGTTGCGGTGCGCGCCGCTCAAACGAGCCTACAGGTACAGGCGCGCGCAAAAAACTCGCCCTGTTGATGGGTGGTACGTTATCTTTTCGGCGGGCTTCCGGGGCTGGAAGGAAGGGCGGAAATGTTTGTGGGTGAGAATTTTGGCGGTACTGTAGCATGTTACAAAACCTTCGATGAATGAGGTAAACGATTTGCTAGGGATTTACATTGAGCGATTTCTATTTTTAGAATTGCGTTTTTATTAAAGTTTTGTATTTTGCGTGCACACCACTTGTTATTTTAAAAGTACACTTGATTTTTCCTAGAGTTTCATGATTTTAAATTAAGATTTTGGTAACATAATAAACTGTTTATTGATCATGTCTAACTAACTTTATTATTGCAGTGTTGTAATATACAAAGTTAATGTAGGAACACGAAATCCGCCACATGGCTTGCAGTCCTGATGCATTGCAATATTTTAGGAAGCCGTATTGCCTACAACTGAATTCAAGATACTTTTGTTAATGCAAAATTTATACGAACATGAAAAAATCTAAAATGAATAATTTGAATTTATTTGCTAGAACGTGTTGTTTCTAGCGATTACTTATTTCAGTGCTACACTTATTATTAGAATCCTGACAGTAACATAAAATTCCTTCAATGACAATAACCTTCCAAGTGAGTTCCTTTAAGGTTGTTCCTTATTTAAACGAGCATAAAGGTATTCTCGAGTTTGAAGTTTCACGGAAAGAAATATTGCTTGACGTCTGTGCCACTACGACTGCACGACCATCTTCCTTTCTATACTTAGTTATTTCCTTCCTTTTATTGCTACCCTTACTTCTAGAAGGGTCATTCATTCTTCCCTAAAACCCAGCACCCTACCGTCGTGTACCTGTTGTCTTCAACCGTTCCATGTGCACACCAGATGTTCCTCCCAAACGGGAAAATCTCTACTCTGAAGTCTTCGGAGCGTTTCGTATTCCCAGTTTAGTTCTTACTCTGAGAAGAGTCGGTACAATCATATTTAAGACGATTACGTGTATTGCACGTTGTGGTAAAATAGAAGGGTGTGAAGTGAATTCATATGTTTGTGTGGTGCATTAATCAAGAAAAAGTAATTTCACAATTGATTCCTTATAAACAAGAATGGAGTGAAAATATTCCTCAAATGTGGTAGCCAACGAAAGAAAGCTTCCGGCAAAATATGGCTACGAGATTTCTGCTCCATAGATTTTTGGAAGGTAGGTCCGCAAAAAGATTGCTCAGCTTTTAAATAGAAATACGAAACACGTTTGAATTCTGTAGCGATTCCAATTACTTGCTTTTAAGACCCATCAAAAATAATTACAGACATCGGACGCAGCAGGTATAACAAATGCAAGTAATAATTAAACAGTACGTTATACCAAAACGCAAAACAATTTCACAAGAGCATGGCAGTCATTGGAAATTGCACTTCATGGTGCAATCTACATAGCACTTTATGAAGATTATTTCTGATTTGGAAAGATTGATTCAAAATATAGTACGAAGAAAATTGTTAATTTTAAAATCTTTGCATATAATTACGATAGTAATGTTTTCTACCACTTCAATTCGAAATATTACATCACCACTTCTAGAAATTTCTGAAACCTACAGATTAAATGCCGAATTCTGGGAGACCCGATGCTTCAATTTGATGTCGTTTTTCATTCACTTTAAGCGAATTGTTTGAATTTCGAAAACGTATCTATTAAAAATAATGAAAAAAAACGTTCTCGATGGGCCATAGTTTTGTGTACTTGTTAATCTGATTCAATCGACCGATGTAGATAAAATGGTGTTGATTCTTGCTTTTCGCACAAAATGCATGGCCAGGCAATCGAATGATCGTGTATGCAGTGGCTCCACAGAGGGGACAACCACAAAAGCTGTATAGGTTTTGCATGCTCGTATGTAGAGCAAGTATTTGGATTCGAAGCCGGGAATTTGTGCCAACACACGTGGCTGCATTCGTATGAACCTGCGAAAAAATTGCCTTTTTTAATGTTTTATTTCTGATATTGGGTATTGATTTTAGAATGTATTCAGAAAATTGGGATGAATGCGAAATATATTTCCGAAGTAGTTATATCAATGTTCTAATGTATTTTTTGTTTCAAATTGCAATTTACTACTATTTACTGATGAAGATTCGATTGAGGTTATATTTTCGAAACTTACTGCAGTTTATAAACACTGAACTTTAAATTAAGTTGAGATTTCGGAATCTTGACATTTCAGCGGAAAAAAGTTGTTTACAGGACAGAAGTAAGTCAGGACATTCAAAGGCTCAATATTTCAAGGTATTTGAAACTTCTGTCCAATTACTTGTAGAAAGGGACAGCATGTTTCTACACGGATAGTTAAATGGGGCTCTATATCGTGGGTGTGCAAGTCAAACTCACAAATTCCATGATTAGTGTATTGATTTATATCAAGTTGAAGTTAAATCTGGTAAATTTGTCTACTGAATATCATTCGCTAGATAGAGATAAACCTATGTTTTAACCCATAGGTTAATGTTATAGTGCTTTTAAAAGAAAAGCAGATTCAGCGATGGATTTTTCGGAAAATTTTCTCTTTCTTATGTCTTAGTTAAACTAGTGGTGGAACAACAGCGCATTTTTCGCATTATTTTCAACTTTTGCTATTTTCGAAAATTGAGACAGCTCAATATACCATGCGCCACTTTTCTGCGTACTTTTATTAAGTAATCTACGCAACTTTCATTAGAGTACTTTGCTTTGTTTGAGAAAAATTAAATATTGGGAGGCATTTTGAAAAAAAATTGAAAATGTTTAGGCTTGATGTAAAGTACCCTCAAAATCCAAACATCCGTTTCCAATCCAGGTGGCCGGGACATCGGTCATTTCAGTCGAGGAATATAAATTAGGGTAAAAATGTTGCCTACGGTTTTTCCGCTAGTGTTTGACACGGATAGTGGGGCAAACGTTTTGCTTTTACCAATTTAATGATTTGAGAAACGATTTAGATAAATAATATAGCAACATCCTTTTGATGAACAATAAAGCTTTGTGGAATTAAATAATATTAATTAGACAACCCTTGGTTAATTTAAACCACATTTAAATGTATTACGAATTTTTAGGCCGGAACATCATCCTTTTTCACTATAACATTAAATAAATTTCTTTGTACTACATACTACGTGGTATGCGAGAAAGTAAACGTGTGACTTTGCGATATAAGTAACTAGAAGCACATGAAGCACGGAGTTCGTAAATTTCAAATGTGTACCGACGATATTGTAGTTTACACGACAATTAATTCCCCTTTAGAATGAAGATAAGAAAATGAAATCATTATAATAATTAAAGATCATAATCATATACTAAATCATTATAATTTTTTTACTCAACATCATTACATCATTCCTTTATTTCATTGTTGCTTACTCGCATTCATTTATAAAAGAATAAACGATTGCAAAATATGTAAATTATATGAGAATTTGCCGTCAACTCACCCGAGCTCATAAATTAGAAGATCACGTACCTCGACGAAAACATTTTAGAAACACACAATTCATTGTGGTTTCACGCGCCACAGTATCAACACTTACCAGATGACGTCGCTCACTCAACGGAAGTTTAAGACCGTGCGGTGTTGGGGGGTGGGGTGGGAAGTGAGGCGGCGTCGGCAGTCACGTGGATCTGCGACCTGTCAATTTTACACCGCACGCTTCGCTAGCGCGTTTTAACCCACGCCACGCTCCACGCCCGGCGGCACCGCCACAGAAGCAAGGGGGCGTAGGATTAAAAAAAATCTGGCTACGAGTATCTCAGGCGACGTGAGAGTTTTTTAGTTAATTTATTTTAGGTCGCTTTATAAACTACTGAGGTCACTATTGAGGTCTGAGGTCAGTATTATTTTAAGCATTGAGCTCACTATTATTTGAAGCATTGAAACCTTAGATACCTATGTTTAAAAAAGAATTATAATCGCGTAAGCCCACATTGAGAAGTTAGCTGTCAAACGTTGCTTATATTTTTGTTTACAGAGGCAGGTAATACAGAATTATAATTTACACTACGCATCAATTCCAAAGAATACTTTACATTTTGTTCTCGGTCCGGCATCGACAGCGTTTAATGTTGTGCTATGGCGCTCTCCCCTCCCATGGGAGCAGGGCAGCACGCTGAGCTTCAGCCCCCATCCCCAGAATTCAGTTATTCAACATATAGCTTTTACTAAATTTCTATACTGATGAAAGTCTTCGCATGTGTCAATTGAGATGCTCAGGGTGATAAGGGTGCTCAGGAGATTCCAACCGACCTTACAGTTTCATTTTCAGTTTGAAGTACGACCATTGTTGAACATTGAAGTATGATCATTTGATCTCGTGCCGAATACTTATCATATGCTGAAATAGTAAATGAATTAGAATATGGCGAAACCCTCAGATTCCACCTTCAAAAACTTGTCCGGAGTGTAAGTAAACGTCAACGAAAACAGAAAAAATCATTTTTATTAAAACGAAATTCGGTTGGGATCTACCGTTATGATACTGAAAACATCTACTCGGTTGGACACTATACCTTCCTTCCCGAGAAAAATCCTGGGTGCGCCTCTGCTGCTGTGTCACCGTGTGATTCCACCTTCTCTGTTACCTGGAGGCGATCTCGCCCGGCCGCGTGACCACGTTTATTTTTTTTTTTCCCTGAAGGTAGATACATAGGTAGTTATTTAAACTTTACATATGTATTTTTGATACTCAGTAACTTATTCTAAGCTTACATACTATACAATGGGGAGGTGTCCCACTGTGGGTCCTCCAATCTGGTTCTATGTTTGCGAATTTGATATGGAAAACATGGAATGATATTTATTTTGGATTCTCGTTCTATGGATTGGATTTTTTGTGAGTCTGAATTGGGAGAGTGCTGGAATTCGAGGGACGTTACAATAGAAATTTGTGGCAAGGTATGTGATGTGATGTGATATGATGTGATGATCTAATGCAGTGTTGTCAAGGTCGATGCCACGAGCGGGAGTCCGTGGCACGAGTGCCACGGACGTTACCAGTTCATTACCCTGCCAACAGAGACAACGCCATCACTATTATTAAACGGCGGGGTTACTAATAGTTTACTCTTCCGGCGCTAGTGGCGCAGAGAAGCTCGTGGCATGGCACGGTGCCGCGAGGCATGTCACTGCCACCAGTAGAAGACCTTGACACCACTGATCTAATGATTCTACATTGAATTCCTTTAGAAGCTGATTATTAGAAATGTGCGACCACGTCGCAACGCGTTGCTAGCGCGCGCAGCCTTCGCCCTCCCCTTGCGTTGGGCGCGGGCACGCCGGACGTTTTGTTGCCCCGTTTTGCATTTCCGCGTTATTACCCGTGCGACCTTGTTTCTGCGATGCGTTGTGTCGGCTGATTAATTCCGTGTTCTTTTGCTCGCTTTCTTAATGTGTTGCTCTGGGGGTGGAAGGTGGGGGGGTGGCGTAGGGGAGGAGAAGGCTCCCTCTTTTCGTCTCCCTCCTTTTTCCGTACGTACTTGTGAAACATTAGTGTATGCAGATAGTCGACAAATTTGATGCAGTTATTATGCCACCGTATTATGCAAGTGAAGTGAAGAGCCCGTAGTATGCTATTAACATTCATGAGGTTTAGTGTGTCAGAGAGAGGGGCGGGGAGGTTGTGCGGGGGTGGAGCTGCTAGCGCGAAGAACCGATGGAATTTATTTTATCGTTGTTGGAACGCGGCGGTGGTCGTACACCTCCGTTTCCTTCTGCGCTTTGAAGGCCAAAAATAATAACTCGTTTCTTCTTTTGCTCCTGTTTCTGTTTCGTGGAGCGGATATCATCTGGGGCAACTTTCCTTCGCTTTGTGGCTGCAGAGTTACGCTGGATTGCGCAGTGCTTTGTTCTACAATGTATTCCTTTGAATTTGGTCTTCCTATGAATTTTCTTATATTTTAGTCTGTCACTCGAGATGCTTGGGTTGTTGCTCGTTGTCTTGGTAATTTACAATTGTAATGAATTAATTTTCTGTTTCTAAAGGACACTTCATACAGAGAAAATTTACAGGTTTTATTTTTCTTAATATCATTCAGGAGCTTTGAAGAATAGGATGTAGAGAATAATCTTGTAAGTTTAACAGGACAAATATAATAACCACAAATGTGTTGAAAAATATAATATTCAGAATATCCAGTCGGTAGAAGGATTACTCATGTTAAGGTATGGGAAAATGTTCCTCTGAAATTTCGTGTAAAACCATAAAATAATATTATGGCATGCATTGCTAATGATGCAACATTTCGACTGCCGCTGTGTGAAGTGGATATTGCTTTTCAAACGACTACTACTTATTCCGCATTCCATTCTGTTGCATTATTAGCCGACTGTATGAAAAGAAACTGCGATTTGAAAGTTTTCCTTTTATATTTTGCTCCATACGTTTCACGAGGCATCGTATTCGTCTTCGCTGCCCCCATTCTCAGTATCCTCTTGGATGCCCGCCGGCCAGCCACTTCGCCACACGACATTTGCCTCTTCTGCATGTAATTTTTGATTACCCCCATCACCGAGAACATTAGCGTCTGGTTGCATTTCTGGGTTCAGTATATCAGCGCGCTGCGGCGAGGCGAGGCAAGGCTAGACGGTGGGGCGGGGAGGGGCGGGGCGGGGCGGGGCGCGTTGCCGCGGGCCACATACGAGCGACCGTCTGTCGCGGGCGTGGTGATGCGCGTCTGGCGCACTGGAGCTAGTCCAAGGTGGACTGCCGGCTCCCCACCGCCATGGTTCCCCGCCGCTCCGGATCGAGTATTTCCCGCGGCCTCGCTGCATCCCACCGCGCCGGCTCCCCACTGCCCCGCCTGCCTTCGCCAAACCTCTCTGCCATCAGGCTCCCTGCCTCCTAGACTCCTTGCCTTCCCACTCCTTGCCCTTCATGCTCCCCGCCACGCCTACTGCCCCCGCCCCTGCATGTTGCTGGCCCTGCTTCTCGCCGTCCCTGATCCCCACCACCCCGGTTCCTCGCCACGCCTGCTACCCGCCATCCGTACTCCCCGCCACCCCCACTTCTACTTGCACCCTTCCCTACTTTTCTTCATATTTGTTGTGCAAAGTTAACGGCTCATTTCATTTGCTTGATATTTTGGAAGTATTTTACCATTTCAAAACAAAATTGAGTGTACACCCTCAATATGTTTCTTCGGCTATGATTTCGAAGTATACTTTTCAAATTTTTTCACGATTTAGACTCTCACGACCATGAATTGTCTTGTAGGTTTATCAAAACTAAATTGAGAGAACACCCATAATATTTCTCTTCTGCCACTATTTCAAAATACACTTTTCAAATTTGTACGCAATTTACTTTCAAAGCTCCTCTGTCGTTTCACGATTTCTCTGCCTTTTCAAAATTCAAGGACTGAATTGGACTCGCACGCCACTCCCGTGCTGCCAGTTGCACACAATATACTTCCCATTGCAGGCAAACGATCGCAACCATCCAGACCACGAGTTGCGGACGTCATGTCATGTAGGTCTGTCACTTGCTGCGCATCGCGCCGTCGCTCCTCAGCCACGCTCGCGTTCCTCGCGTGGCTCAGAGGCTCTCCGCGGCACCACGTCGCGCAGAGTGTTTTTTCCTTTAACGAGGCCCTCTACTCCCTCGTCGGTCCGGCGGAGGCGGCGGTAGCAGCGTCTGCGGTGGCGTCATATGCGACGCTCATTTTTTTCTCCTCTCCGGTGCGCGCGCGGACTTTGCATAAAGCCAGTGGCGGTCCCCCACCGAAATTAGCCGTGTTAATTAGAACCGTCAAACGGCGGCTCCGCGCGCGTCTCGCCG